>CM026402.1:10252681-10283355 GCA_014843695.1 Archivesica marissinica | reverse complement strand
CTCACCCTACTCAAGCAACAAAAGAATGGATATAGAAACTAGAAGGATCTCATGGAAGCAGATGCCACTCAACCTACTCAAGCAACAGAAGAATGGATATATACACTAGAAGAATCTCATGGAAGCACCATGCCACTCAACCTACTCAAGCAACAGAAGAATGGATATATACACTAGAAGGAGGATCTCATGGAAGCAGCATGCCATTCAACCTACTCAAGCAACAGAAGAATGGATATAGACACTAGAAGGATGATCTCATGGAAGCAGCATGCCACTCAACCTACTCAAGCAACAGAAGAATGGATATAGACACTAGAAGAGATCTCATGGAAGCAGCATGTCACTCAACCTACTCAAGCAACAGAAGAATGGATATAGACACTAGAAGGATCTCATGGAAGCAGCATGCCACTCACCCTACTCAAGCAACAGAAGAATGGATATAGACACTAGAAGGATCTCATGGAAGCAGCATGCCACTCAACCTACTCAAGCAACAGAAGAATGGATATAGACACTAGAATGATCTCATGGAAGCAGCATGTCACTCAACCTACTCAAGCAACAGAAGAATGGATATAGACACTAGAAGGATCTCATGGAGGCAGCATGTCACTCAACCTACTCAAGCAACAGAAGAATGGATATAGACACTGGATGGATCTCATGGAAGCAGCATGTCACTCAACCTACTCAAGCAACAGAAGAATGGATATAGACACTAGAAGGATCTCATGGAAGCAGCATGTCACTCAACCTACTCAAGCAACAGAAGAATGGATATAGACACTAGAAGGATCTCATGGAAGCAGCATGTCACCCAACCTACTCAAGCAACAGAAGAATGGATATAGACACTAGAAGGATCTCATGGAAGCAGCATGCCACCACCAACAAAAAAGACACTAGAAGGATCTCATGGAAGCAGCATGCCACTCAACCTACTCAAGCAACAGAAGAATGGATATAGACACTAGAAGGATCTCATGGAAGCAGCATCACTCAACCTACTCAAAAAAAAAAACGGATCTCATGGAAGCAGCATGTCACTCACCCTACTCAAGCAACAGAAGAATGGATATAGACACTAGAAGGATCTCATGGAAGCAGCATGTCACTCAACCTACTCAAGCAACAGAAGAATGGATATAGACACTAGAATCTCATGGAGCAGCATTCACTCAACCTACTCAAGCAAAGAAGATGATATAACACTAGAGGATCTCATGGAAGCAGCATGTCACCCAACCTACTCCAGCAACAGAATAATGGATATAGACACTAGAAGGATCTCATGGAAGCAGCATGCCACTCAACCTACTCAAGCAACAGAGGATTGAATATAGACACTAGAAGGATCTCATGGAAGCAGCATGCCACTCAACCTACTCAAGCAACAGAAGAATGGATATAGACACTAGAAGGATCTCATGGAGGCAGCATGACACTCAACCTACTCAAGCAACAGAAGAATGGATATAGACACTAGAAGGATCTCATGGAAGCAGCATGCCACTCAACCTACTCAAGCAACAGAGGAATGGATATATACACTAGAAGGATCTCATGGAAGCAGCATGCCACTCACCCTACTCAAGCAACAGAAGAATGGATATAGACACTAGAAGAGATCTCATGGAAGCAGCATGCCACTCAACCTACTCAAGCAACATAGGAATGGTTATAGACACTAGAAGGATCTCATGGAAGCAGCATGTCACTCAACCTACTCAAGCAACAGAAGAATGGATATATACACTAGAAGGATGATCTCATGGAAGCAGCATGCCATTCAACCTACTCAAGCAACAGAAGAATGAATATAGACACTAGAAGGATCTCATGGAAGCAGCATGCCACTCAACCTACTCAAGCAACAGAAGAATGGATATAGACACTAGAGGGATCTCATGGAAGCAGCATGTCACTCACCCTACTCAAGCAACAGAAGAATGGATATAGACACTAGAAGGATCTCATGGAAGCAGCATGCATCACACCAACAAAAAAAAAAACACCAAACACAGTCACTCACCCTACTCAAGCAACAGAAGAATGGATATAGACACTAGAAGGATCTCATGGAAGCAGCATGTCACTCAACCTACTCAAGCAACAGAAGAATGGATATAGACACTAGAAGGATCTCATGGAAGCAGCATGTCACTCAACCTACTCAAGCAACAGAAGAATGGATATAGACACTAGAAGGATCTCATGGAAGCAGCATGCCACTCAACCTACTCAAGCAACAGAAGAATGGATATAGACACTAGAAGGATCTCATGGAAGCAGCATGTCACTCAACCTACTCAAGCAACAGAAGAATGGATATATACACTAGAAGGATCTCATGGAAGCAGCATGTCACTCAACCTACTCAAGCAACAGAAGAATGGAAATAGACGGATCTCATGGAAGCAGCATGTCACCCAACCTACTCAAGCAACAGAAGAATGGATATAGACACTAGAAGGATCTCATGGAAGCAGCATGTCACTCAACCTACTCAAGCAACAGAAGAATGGATATAGACACTAGAAGGATCTCATGGAAGCAGCATGCCACTCAACCTACTCAAGCAACAGAAGAATGGATATAGACACTAGAAGGATCTCATGGAAGCAGCATGTCACTCAACCTACTCAAGCAACAGAAGAATGGATATAGACACTAGAAGGATCTCATGGAAGCAGCATGTCACTCAACCTACTCAAGCAACAGAAGAATGGATATAGACACTAGAAGGATCTCATGGAAGCAGCATGCCACTCAACCTACTCAAGCAACAGAAGAATGGATATAGACACTAGAAGGATCTCATGGAAGCAGCATGCCACTCAACCTACTCAAGCAACAGAAGAATGGATATAGACACTAGAAGGATCTCATGGAAGCAGCATGCCACTCAACCTACTCAAGCAACAGAAGAATGGATATAGACACTAGAAGGATCTCATGGAAGCAGCATGCCACTCACCCTACTCAAGCAACAGAAGAATGGATATAGACACTAGAAGGATCTCATGGAAGCAGCATGCCACTCAACCTACTCAAGCAACAGAAGAATGGATATAGACACTAGAAGGATCTCATGGAAGCAGCATGCCACTCAACCTACTCAAGCAACAGAAGAATGGATATAGACACTAGAAGGATCTCATGGAAGCAGCATGCCACTCAACCTACTCAAGCAACAGAAGAATGGATATAGACACTAGAAGGATCTCATGGAAGCAGCATGCCACTCAACCTACTCAAGCAACAGAAGAATGGATATATACACTAGAAGGATCTCATGGAAGCAGCATGCCACTCACCCTACTCAAGCAACAGAGGAATGGATATAGACACTAGAAGGATCTCATGGAAGCAGCATGCCACTCAACCTACTCAAGCAACATAGGAATGGATATAGACACTAGAAGGATCTCATGGAAGCAGCATGTCACTCACCCTACTCAAGCAACAGAAGAATGGATATATACACTAGAAGGATCTCATGGAAGCAGCATGTCACTCAACCTACTCAAGCAACAGAAGAATGGATATAGACACTAGAAGGATCTCATGGAAGCAGCATGTCACCCAACCTACTCAAGCAACAGAAGAATGGATATATACACTAGAAGGATCTCATGGAAGCAGCATGCCACTCAACCTACTCAAGCAACAGAAGAATGGATATAGACACTAGAAGGATCTCATGGAAGCAGCATGTCACTCACCCTACTCAAGCAACAGAAGAATGGATATAGACACTAGAAGGATCTCATGGAAGCAGCATGCCACTCAACCTACTCAAGCAACAGAGGAATGGATATAGACACTAGAAGGATCTCATGGAAGCAGCATGCCACTCAACCTACTCAAGCAACAGAAGAATGGATATAGACACTAGAAGGATCTCATGGAAGCAGCATGCCACTCAACCTACTCAAGCAACAGAAGAATGGATATAGACACTAGAAGGATCTCATGGAAGCAGCATGCCACTCAACCTACTCAAGCAACAGAAGAATGGATATAGACACTAGAAGGATGATCTCATGGAAGCAGCATGCCACTCAACCTACTCAAGCAACAGAAGAATGGATATAGACACTAGAAGGATCTCATGGAAGCAGCATGTCACTCAACCTACTCAAGCAACAGAAGAATGGATATATACACTAGAAGGATCTCATGGAGGCAGCATGCCACTCACCCTACTCAAGCAACAGAAGAATGGATATAGACACTAGATGATCTCATGGAAGCAGCATGTCACTCACCCTACTCAAGCAACAGAAGAATGGATATAGACACTAGAAGGATCTCATGGAAGCAGCATGCCACTCACCCTACTCAAGCAACAGAAGAATGGATATAGACACTAGAAGGATCTCATGGAAGCAGCATGCCACTCACCCTACTCAAGCAACAGAGGAATGGATATAGACACTAGAAGGATCTCATGGAAGCAGCATGTCACTCAACCTTCTCAAGCAACAGAAGAATGGATATAGACACTAGAAGGGATCTCATGGAAGCAGCATGCCACTCAACCTACTCAAGCAACAGAAGAATGGATATAGACACTAGAAGGATCTCATGGAAGCAGCATGCCACTCAACCTACTCAAGCAACAGAAGAATGGATATAGACACTAGAAGGATCTCATGGAAGCAGCATGCCACTCAACCTACTCAAGCAACAGAAGAATGGATATAGACACTAGAAGATGATCTCATGGAAGCAGCATGCCACTCAACCTACTCAAGCAACAGAAGAATGGATATAGACACTAGAAGGATCTCATGGAAGCAGCATGTCACTCAACCTACTCAAGCAACAGAAGAATGGATATATACACTAGAAGGATCTCATGGAAGCAGCATGCCACTCACCCTACTCAAGCAACAGAAGAATGGATATAGACACTAGAAGGATCTCATGGAAGCAGCATGTCACTCACCCTACTCAAGCAACAGAAGAATGGATATAGACACTAGAAGGATCTCATGGAAGCAGCATGTCACTCACCCTACTCAAGCAACAGAAGAATGGATATATACACTAGAAGGATCTCATGGAAGCAGCATGTCACTTACCTACTCAAGCAACAGAAGAATGGATATAGACACTAGAAGGATCTCATGGAAGCAGCAAGCCACTCAACCTACTCAAGCAACAGAAGAATGGATATAGACACTAGAAGGATCTCATGGAAGCAGCATGTTACTCACCCTACTCAAGCAACAGAAAAATGGATATATACACTAGACGGATCTCATGGAAGCAGCATGTCACTCAACCTACTCAAGCAACAGAAGAATGGATATATACACTAGAAGGATCTCATGGAAGCAGCATGTCACTCAACCTACTCAAGAAACAGAAGAATGGATATATACACTAGAAGGATCTCATGGAAGCAGCAAGCCACTCAACCTACTCAAGCAACAGAAGAATGGATATAGACACTAGAAGGATCTCATGGAAGCAGCATGCCACTCAACCTACTCAAGCAACAGAAGAATGGATATAGATACTAGAAGGATCTCATGGAAGCAGCATGTCACTCAACCTACTCAAGCAACAGAAGAATGGATATAGACACTAGAAGGATCTCATGGAAGCAGCATGTCACTCAACCTACTCAAGCAACAGAAGAATGGATATAGACACTAGAAGGATCTCATGGAAGCAGCATGCCACTCAACCTACTCAAGCAACAGAAGAATGGATATAGACACTAGAAGGATCTCATGGAAGCAGCATGCCACTCAACCTACTCAAGCAACAGAAGAATGGATATAGACACTAGAAGGATCTCATGGAAGCAGCATGCCACTCACCCTACTCAAGCAACAGAAGAATGGATATAGACACTAGAAGGATCTCATGGAAGCAGCATGCCACTCAACCTACTCAAGCAACAGAAGAATGGATATAGACACTAGAAGGATCTCATGGAAGCAGCATGCCACTCAACCTACTCAAGCAACAGAAGAATGGATATAGACACTAGAAGGATCTCATGGAAGCAGCATGCCACTCACCCTACTCAAGCAACAGAAGAATGGATATAGACACTAGAAGGATCTCATGGAAGCAGCATGCCACTCAACCTACTCAAGCAACAGAAGAATGGATATAGACACTAGAAGGATCTCATGGAAGCAGCATGCCACTCAACCTACTCAAGCAACAGAAGAATGGATATAGACACTAGAAGGATCTCATGGAAGCAGCATGCCACTCAACCTACTCAAGCAACAGAAGAATGGATATAGACACTAGAAGGATCTCATGGAAGCAGCATGCCACTCAACCTACTCAAGCAACAGAAGAATGGATATAGACACTAGAAGGATCTCATGGAAGCAGCATGTCACTCAACCTACTCAAGCAACAGAAGAATGGATATAGACACTAGAAGGATCTCATGGAAGCAGCATGCCACTCAACCTACTCAAGCAACAGAAGAATGGATATAGACACTAGAAGGATCTCATGGAAGCAGCATGCCACTCAACCTACTCAAGCAACAGAAGAATGGATATAGACACTAGAAGGATCTCATGGAAGCAGCATGTCACTCAACCTACTCAAGCAACAGAAGAATGGATATATACACTAGAAGGATCTCATGGAAGCAGCATGTCACTCAACCTACTCAAGCAACAGAAGAATGGATATAGACACTAGAAGGATCTCATGGAAGCAGCATGCCACTCAACCTACTCAAGCAACAGAAGAATGGATATAGACACTAGAAGGATCTCATGGAAGCAGCATGTCACTCACCCTACTCAAGCAACAGAAGAATGGATATAACATAGAGGATCTCATGAAGCAGCATGTCACTCAACCTACTCAAGCAACAGAAAATGGATATATACACTAGAAGGATCTCATGGAAGCAGCATGTCACTCAACCTACTCAAGCAACAGAAGAATGGATATATACACTAGAAGGATCTCATGGAAGCAGCATGCCACTCAACCTACTCAAGCAACAGAAGAATGGATATAGACACTAGAAGGATCTCATGGAAGCAGCATGCCACTCAACCTACTCAAGCAACAGAAGAATGGATATAGACACTAGAAGGATCTCATGGAAGCAGCATGTCACTCAACCTACTCAAGCAACAGAAGAATGGATATAGACACTAGAAGGATCTCATGGAAGCAGCATGTCACTCAACCTACTCAAGCAACAGAAGAATGGATATAGACACTAGAAGGATCTCATGGAAGCAGCATGCCACTCAACCTACTCAAGCAACAGAAGAATGGATATAGACACTAGAAGGATCTCATGGAAGCAGCATGTCACTCACCCTACTCAAGCAACAGAAGAATGGATATAACACTAGAGGATCTCATGGAAGCAGCATGTCACTCAACCTACTCAAGCAACAGAAGAATGGATATAGACACTAGAAGGATCTCATGGAAGCAGCATGCCACTCAACCTACTCAAGCAACAGAAGAATGGATATATACACTAGAAGGATCTCATGGAAGCAGCATGTCACTCAACCTACTCAAGCAACAGAAGAATGGATATAGACACTAGAAGGATCTCATGGAAGCAGCATGTCACTCAACCTACTCAAGCAACAGAAGAATGGATATAGACACTAGAAGGATCTCATGGAAGCAGCATGCCACTCAACCTACTCAAGCAACAGAGGAATGGATATAGACACTAGAAGGATCTCATGGAAGCAGCATGCCACTCACCCTACTCAAGCAACAGAAGAATGGATATAGACACTAGAAGGATCTCATGGAAGCAGCATGCCACTCACCCTACTCAAGCAACAGAAGAATGGATATAGACACTAGAAGGATCTCATGGAAGCAGCATGTCACTCAACCTACTCAAGCAACAGAAGAATGGATATAGACACTAGAAGGATCTCATGGAAGCAGCATGCCACTCAACCTACTCAAGCAACAGAAGAATGGATATAGACACTAGAAGGATCTCATGGAAGCAGCATGCCACTCAACCTACTCAAGCAACAGAAGAATGGATATAGACACTAGAAGGATCTCATGGAAGCAGCATGCCACTCAACCTACTCAAGCAACAGAAGAATGGATATAGACACTAGAAGATCCAACATGGAAGCAGCATGTCACTCAACCTACTCAAGCAACAGAAGAATGGATATAGACACTAGAAGGATCTCATGGAAGCAGCATGCCACTCAACCTACTCAAGCAACAGAAGAATGGATATAGACACTAGAAGGATCTCATGGAAGCAGCATGTCACTCAACCTACTCAAGCAACAGAAGAATGGATATAGACACTAGAAGGATCTCATGGAAGCAGCATGTCACTCAACCTACTCAAGCAACAGAAGAATGGATATAGACACTAGAAGGATCTCATGGAAGCAGCATGTCACTCAACCTACTCAAGCAACAGAAGAATGGATATAGACACTAGAAGGATCTCATGGAAGCAGCATGCCACTCAACCTACTCAAGCAACAGAAGAATGGATATAGACACTAGAAGGATCTCATGGAAGCAGCATGCCACTCAACCTACTCAAGCAACAGAAGAATGGATATAGACACTAGAAGTATCTCATGGAAGCAGCATGCCACTCAACCTACTCAAGCAACAGAAGAATGGATATATACACTAGAAGGATCTCATGGAAGCAGCATGTCACTCACCCTACTCAAGCAACAGAAGAATGGATATAGACACTAGAAGGATCTCATGGAAGCAGCATGCCACTCAACCTACTCAAGCAACAGAAGAATGGATATAGACACTAGAAGGATCTCATGGAAGCAGCATGCCACTCAACCTACTCAAGCAACAGAAGAATGGATATAGACACTAGAAGTATCTCATGGAAGCAGCATGCCACTCAACCTACTCAAGCAACAGAAGAATGGATATATACACTAGAAGGATCTCATGGAAGCAGCATGTCACTCACCCTACTCAAGCAACAGAAGAATGGATATAGACACTAGAAGGATCTCATGGAAGCAGCATGCCACTCAACCTACTCAAGCAACAGAAGAATGGATATAGACACTAGAAGGATCTCATGGAAGCAGCATGTCACTCAACCTACTCAAGCAACAGAAGAATGGATATAGACACTAGAAGGATCTCATGGAAGCAGCATGTCACTCAACCTACTCAAGCAACAGAAGAATGGATATAGACACTAGAAGGATCTCATGGAAGCAGCATGTCACTCAAGCAACAGAAGAAATAAAACAGAGGATCTCATGGAAGCAGCATGCACTCAACCTACTCAAGCAACAGAAGAATGGATATAGACACTAGAAGGATCTCATGGAAGCAGCATGCCACTCAACCTACTCAAGCAACAGAAGAATGGATATAGACACTAGAAGGATCTCATGGAAGCAGCATGCCACTCACCCTACTCAAGCAACAGAAGAATGGATATAGACACTAGAAGGATCTCATGGAAGCAGCATGCCACTCAACCTACTCAAGCAACAGAGGAATGGATATAGACACTAGAAGGATCTCATGGAAGCAGCATGCCACTCACCCTACTCAAGCAACAGAAGAATGGATATAGACACTAGAAGATGATCTCATGGAAGCAGCATGCCACTCAACCTACTCAAGCAACAGAAGAATGGATATAGACACTAGAAGGATCTCATGGAAGCAGCATGCCACTCACCCTACTCAAGCAACAGAAGAATGGATATAGACACTAGAAGGATCTCATGGAAGCAGCATGCCACTCACCCTACTCAAGCAACAGAGGAATGGATATAGACACTAGAAGGATCTCATGGAAGCAGCATGCCACTCACCCTACTCAAGCAACAGAAGAATGGATATAGACACTAGAAGGATCTCATGGAAGCAGCATGTCACTCAACCTACTCAAGCAACAGAAGAATGGATATAGACACTAGAAGGATCTCATGGAAGCAGCATGTCACTCAACCTACTCAAGCAACAGAAGAATGGATATAGACACTAGAAGGATGATCTCATGGAAGAAGCATGCCACTCAACCTACTCAAGCAACAGAAGAATGGATATAGACACTAGAAGGATCTCATGGAAGCAGCATGTCACCTAAACTACTCAAGCAACAGAAGAATGGATATATACACTAGAAGGATCTCATGGAGGCAGCATGCCACTCACCCTACTCAAGCAACAGAAGAATGGATATAGACACTAGAAGTATCTCATGGAAGCAGCATGCCACTCAACCTACTCAAACAACAGAGGAATGGATATAGATACTAGAAGGATCTCATGGAAGCAGCATGCCACTCAACCTACTCAAGCAACAGAAGAATGGATATAGACACTAGAAGGATCTCATGGAAGCAGCATGCCACTCAACCTACTCAAGCAACAGAAGAATGGATATAGACACTAGAAGGATCTCATGGAAGCAGCATGCCACTCAACCTACTCAAGCAACAGAAGAATGGATATAGACACTAGAAGGATCTCATGGAAGCAGCATGTCACTCACCCTACTCAAGCAACAGAAGAATGGATATAGACACTAGAAGGATCTCATGGAAGCAGCATGCCACTCAACCTACTCAAGCAACAGAAGAATGGATATAGACACTAGAAGGATCTCATGGAAGCAGCATGTCACTCAACCTACTCAAGCAACAGAAGAATGGATATAGACACTAGAAGGATCTCATGGAAGCAGCATGTCACTCAACCTACTCAAGCAACAGAAGAATGGATATAACACTAGAAGGATCTCATGGAAGCAGCATGTCACTCAACCTACTCAAGCAACAGAAGAATGGATATAGACACTAGAAGGATCTCATGGAAGCAGCATGTCACTCAACCTACTCAAGCAACAGAAGAATGGATATAGACACTAGAAGGATCTCATGGAAGCAGCATGCCACTCAACCTACTCAAGCAACAGAAGAATGGATATAGACACTAGAAGGATCTCATGGAAGCAGCATGCCACTCAACCTACTCAAGCAACAGAAGAATGGATATAGACACTAGAAGGATCTCATGGAAGCAGCATGCCACTCAACCTACTCAAGCAACAGAAGAATGGATATAGACACTAGAAGGATCTCATGGAAGCAGCATGCCACTCAACCTACTCAAGCAACAGAAGAATGGATATAGACACTAGAAGGATCTCATGGAAGCAGCATGCCACTCAACCTACTCAAGCAACAGAAGAATGGATATAGACACTAGAAGGATCTCATGGAAGCAGCATGCCACTCACCCTACTCAAGCAACAGAAGAATGGATATAGACACTAGAAGGATCTCATGGAAGCAGCATGCCACTCAACCTACTCAAGCAACAGAGGAATGGATATAGACACTAGAAGGATCTCATGGAAGCAGCATGCCACTCACCCTACTCAAGCAACAGAAGAATGGATATAGACACTAGAAGGATGATCTCATGGAAGCAGCATGCCACTCAACCTACTCAAGCAACAGAAGAATGGATATAGACACTAGAAGGATCTCATGGAAGCAGCATGCCACTCACCCTACTCAAGCAACAGAAGAATGGATATAGACACTAGAAGGATCTCATTGAAGCAGCATGCCACTCACCCTACTCAAGCAACAGAGGAATGGATATAGACACTAGAAGGATGATCTCATGGAAGCAGCATGCCACTCACCCTACTCAAGCAACAGAAGAATGTTCATAGACACTAGAAGGATCTCATGGAAGCAGCATGTCACTCAACCTACTCAAGCAACAGAAGAATGGATATAGACACTAGAAGGATCTCATGGAAGCAGCATGCCACTCAACCTACTCAAGCAACAGAAGAATGGATATAGACACTAGAAGGATCTCATGGAAGCAGCATGTCACTCAACCTACTCAAGCAACAGAAGAATGGATATAGACACTAGAAGGATGATCTCATGGAAGCAGCATGCCACTCAACCTACTCATGCAACAGAGGAATGGATATAGACACTAGAAGGATCTCATGGAAGCAGCATGTCACCCAACCTACTCAAGCAACAGAAGAATGGATATAGATACCAGAAGGATCTCATGGAAGCAGCAACCTATGGAAGGAGAAATCCACAGAATGAAATGAATCAATGAAAGGACAGAATAAACAGGACTGGTAAGTACTTGACCGAACTACGGGTATCAGGCCTTCCATAAAGCACTTTAATTACATATCAGAATCTGCGCAATATAATCAAGAGATAAGTGTAATATTTGGCTTTCATGACTATTCAGACAGAAAGGTAAAACGTAATTCAAGAAAACTACCATTGTTGAAGACAATCAACAAGTAAAGACCATAGTAGAATGCCGTCTGTTGAAAAGTCGTGCAACCTGGAAACACGATGGAAATGATTTAGAATGATTTTAAAATATGACATTGTATGATTCAATACAAAATGTAATTGAAATATCGAATTTAATTACAAAGCTGAACATACATGTCTGATAGAAGTGCCTGTATCAAGCATACCGAGGGCTCGCCTGCTTTCCTCAATGGTCATTCTCATCATAGTTTCTGTTTTTTCGGTTACGGGTCGCACATAGAATAAATTGCAAACAAATTGAGCACTCACCATGCCGTGCACGTGGTCCTCATGCCAAAACTTAGGATTCCAACATTCCGTTCCGCTTGGTCAGCCATGACAATAAACTGGTGCTTTCTTAGTGTACATTGATAGAGTATGGTGGATAACAATATACTACCAATAGTTGGACTAATACACAGACCCGTTACCCTAAACTCACAATTTATTAGGTGGACGTTTTGAAATTCGGTTCAGTGTATTTCTGAATTAGCGATGATGGGTTGTGTAATGAGTTGAATCATTCCGTTGATCATGTAGACGTACTAGAGATACCAGAGGTTTGGAAGATGAACTGTGCATAATATACCCGTATACAGTATGTATACTATACCAGTATATAGTATGCATACTATACCGTATACGGTATGTATACTATACCCGTATACCGTATGTATACTATACCCGTATACCGTATGCATACTATACCCGTATACGGTATGTATACTATACCCGAATATGGTATGCATACTATACCCGTATACGGTATGTATACTATACCCGTATACCGTATGTATACTATACCCGTATACCGTATGTATACTATACCCGTATACAATATGCATACTATACACATATACCATATGTATACTATATCCGTATACCGTATGTATACTATACCCGTATACCGTATGTATAGTATTCCCCTATACCGTATGCATACTATGCCCATATACCGTATGTATATTATACTCGTATACCGTATGCATACTATACCGGAATACCGTATGTATACTATACCCATATACCGTATGCATACTATACCCGTATACCGTATGCATACTATACCCGTATACCGTATGTATACTATTCCCCATATACCGTATGCATACTATATCCGTATACCGTATGCATACTCTACCCGTATACCGTATGCATACTATACCCGTATACCGTATGCATACCATACCCGTATACCGTATGTATACCATACCCGTATACCGTATGTATATTATACCCGTATACCGTGTCCATACTATACCCATATACTGTATGTATACTATACCCCTATACCGTATGCATATGTCGCAGACCGCCGGCGAGCACTAAGGGTGTGGGGGTCGAGATCGACAAAGAAAGAGGAAACTCTTTTATTAATGTTTACTGCGCTTTATTCCTCGCAATCCTCCAAGCTTTCCGAGCATGTTCAGTCGTTTTTCTCTCTGTCTCTATATATCCCTCTCTATCTCTATATCTCTATCTGCAACCAATATATACAAATATACAGTTTCATACATCACATAATTAACAATCACATAAGTTATACCATTTCATTAGACATATATAATGACGACAATTGCATTGACGAATTTAAGAAATACAATATACGATGGTGTAGTTCAAGATAGAAAATGAAAATCAAGTCTTTACATCTGATCGATATTTCTCAAAAATAAACAGGTTATCAGTCAATGTACATGAATAATATATTATCGGGATGGTAGTCAAAACGAGTAGCAATAGTTACCTGAAGGTATATATATATATTCCTACATAATATGGATTATTTGTAGCACATAATTAATGGCGTCTTGTTTATGTTTTGTGAAAATGGCGGATGTCTCATATGCATGCAGTGATTAGTTAGTAAAGAGCACGTGCTTAAATATTGTCACGTGTCAGGTCAAATATACGTGTCACTTATTTTAACTATTGGTCCAAGGGAAATAACTAAAACTATACTACACTGTACTGCATGTGCTACGTTACAAACTAACTGAGGGTGTTACAACGATTTCAACTCACTGCTTCAAAGAGGGGCACAAATGACAAGCGAATATATGTGTTCCAAGAGTTTGTATTTATTAACAACAATTGCACCCTATGACACATACTATACCCGTATACCGTATGTATACTATACCCGTATACCGTATGCATACTATACACATATACCGTATGCATACTATACCCATATACCGTATGCATAATATACCCGTATACCGTATGCATACTATACCCGTATACCGTATGCATACTATACCCATATACGGTATGTATACTATACCCGTATACCGTATGCATACTATAATCGTATACCGTATGTATACAATACACGTATACCGTATGTATACTATACCCGTATACCGTATGTATACTATATCCGTATACCGTATGTATACTATACCCGTATACCGTATGTATACTATACCCATATACCGTATGTATACTATTCCCGTATAACGTATGTATTTTATACCCAAATACCGTATGTATACTATATCCGTATACCGTATGCATACTATACCCGTATACCGTATGTATATTATACCCGTATACCGTATGTATACTATTCCCGTATACCGTATGCATACTATAGCCGTATACCGTATGTATACAATACCCGTATACCGTATGTATTCTATACCCGTATACCGTATGTATATTATACTCGTATACCGTATGTATACTAAACCCGTATACCGTATGCATACCATAGCCGTCTACCGTATGTATACAATACCCGTATACCGTTTGTATTATATACCCGTATACCGTATGTATACTATACCCGTATACCGTATGTATACTATACCCATATACCGTATGTATACTATACCCGTATACTGTATGTATACTATATCCGAATACCGTATGTATACTATACCCGCACACCGTACGTATACTATACCCGTATACCGTATGTATACCGTACCCATATACCGTATGCATACTATACCCGTATACCGTATGCATACTATACCCGTATACCGTATGTATGCTATGCCCGTATACCGTATGTATACTATACCCGTATACTGTATGCATACTATACCCGTATACCGTATGTATGCTATACCCGTATACCGTATGTATACCATACCCGTATACCGTATGTATATTATACCCGTGTACCGTATGTATAATATACCCGTATACCGTATGCATACTATACCCATATACCGTATGCATTATATACCCCTATACCGTATGTATACTATATCCGTATACCGTATGAATACTATACCCATATACCGTATGCATACTATGCCCATATACCGTATGCATAATATGCCCATATACCGTATGCATACTATACCCATATACCGTATGTATATTATACCCATATACCGTATGTATACTATACCTGTATACCGTATGTATACTATACCCATATACCGTATGCATACTATACCCATATACCGTATGCATAATATGCCCATATACCGTATGTATACTATACCCATCTACCGTATGTATATTATACCCGTGTACCGTATGCATACTATACCTGTATACCGTATGTATACTATACCCATATACCGTATGTATACTATATTCGTATATGTATACTATGCCCATATACCGTATGTATACTATACTCGTATACCGTATGTATACTATATCCTATACCGTATGTATACTATACCCGCACACCGTACGTATACTATACCCGTATTCCGTATGTATACCCTACCCATATACCGTATGCATACTATGCCCATATACCGTATGTATACTATAACCGTATACCGTATGTATACTATGCCCGTATACCGTATGTATAGTAATCCCCTATACCGTATGTATACTATACCCGTATACCGTATGCATACTATATCCGTTTACCGTATGTATACTATACCCCTATGCCGTATGTATACTATACCCGTATACCGTATGTATACTATGCCCATATACCGTATGCATAGTATTCCCCTATACCGTATGTATACTATACCCGTATATCGTATGCATACTATATCCGTATACCGTATGTATACTATACCACTATACCGTATGTATACTATACCCGTGTACCGTATGTATACTATACCCGTATACCGTATGTATACTATACCCCTATACCGTATGTATACTATATCCGCATACCGTATGCATACTATTCCCGTATACCGTATGTATACTATATCCGTATATCGTATGCATACTATAACCGTATACCGTATGTATACTATACCCATATACCGTATGCATACTATAACCGTATACCGTATGTATACTATACCCGTATACCGTATGCATACTATACCTGTATACCATATGTATACTATACCCGTATACCGTATGTATACTATACCCATATACCATATGTATACTATACCCATATACCGTATGCATAATATGCCCATATACTGTATGTATACTATACCCATATACCGTATGCATACTATACCCATATACCGTATGCATAATATGCCCATATACCGTATGCATACTATACCCATATACCGTATGCATAATATGCCCATATACCGTATGCATACTATACCCATATACCGTATGCATAATATGCCCATATACCGTATGCATACTATACCCATATACCGTATGTATACTATACCCATATACCGTATGCATAATATGCCCATATACCGTATGCATACTATACCCATATACCGTATGTATACTATACCCATATACCGTATGCATAATATGCCCATATACCGTATGCATACTATACCCATATACCGTATGCATAATATGCCCATATACCGTATGCATACTATACCCATATACCGTATGCATAATATGCCCATATACCGTATGCATACTATACCCATATACCGTATGCATACTATGCCCATATACCGTATGTATACTATACCCATATACCGTATGCATAATATGCCCATATACCGTATGTATACTATACCCATCTACCGTATGTATATTATACCCGTGTACCGTATGCATACTATACCTGTATACCGTATGTATACTATACCCATATACCGTATGTAGACTATGCCCATATACCGTATGTATACTATATTCGTATATGTATACTATGCCCATATACCGTATGTAGACTATGCCCATATACCGTATGTATCCTATATTCGTATATGTATACTATGCCCATATACCGTATGTATTCTATACCCGTATACCGTATGTATACTATACCCGTATACAGTATGTATACTATATCCGTATACCGTATGTATACTATACCCGTATACCGTATGTATACTATACCCATATACCGTATGTATACAATACCCGTATACCGTATGTATACTATACCCGTATAACGTATGTATTTTATACCCAAATACCGTATGTATACTATACCCGTATAGCGTATGCATACTATAGCCGTATACCGTATGTATACAATACCCGTATACCGTATGTATTCTATACCGTATACCGTATGTATATTATACCCGTATACCGTATGTATACTAAACCCGTATACCGTATGCATACCATAGCCGTATACCGTATGTATACAATACCCGTATACCGTTTGTATTCTATACCCGTATACCGTATGTATACCATACCCGTATACCGTATGTATACTATACCCGTATACCGTATGTATACTATATTCGTATATGTATACTATGCCCATATACCGTATGCATACTATACCCATATACCGTATGTAGACTATGCCCATATACCGTATGTATACTATACCCGTATACCGTATGTATACTATGCCCGTATACCTTATGTATAGTATTCCCCTATACCGTATGTATACTATATCCATATACCCTATGTATACTATACCCGTATACCGTATGCATAATATGCCCATATACCGTATGCATAATATACCCATATACCGTATGTATACTATACCCATATACCGTATGCATAATATGCCCATATACCGTATGCATTATATACCCATATACCGTATGTATTCAATACCCGTATACCGTATGCATACTATACCCATATACCGTATGTATATTATACCCGTGTACCGTATGCATACTATACCTGTATACCGTATGTATACTATACCCATATACCGTATGTATACTATATCCGTATACCGTATGTATACTATACCCGCACACCGTACGTATACTATACCCGTATTCCGTATGCATACCCTACCCATATACCGTATGCATACACTACCCGTATACCGTATGCATACTATACCCGTATACCGTATGTATACTATACCCGTATACCATATTTATACCATACCCGTATACCGTATGTATATTATACCCGTGTACCGTATGTATAATATACCCGTATACCGTATGCATACTATACCCATATACCGTATGCATTATATACCCATATACCGTATGTATTCAATACCCGTATACCGTATGTATACTATACCCATATACCGTATGTATATTATACCCGTGTACCGTATGCATACTATACCTGTATACCGTATGTATACTATACCCCTATACCGTATGTATACTATATCCGTATACCGTATGAATACTATACCCATATACCGTATGCATACTATACCCGTATACCGTTTGCATAATATGCCCATATACCGTATGCATAATATACCCATATACCGTATGAATACTATACCCATATACCGTATGTATAATATGCCCATATACCGTATGTATACTATACCCATCTACCGTATGTATATTATACCCGTGTACCGTATGCATACTATACCTGTATACCGTATGTATACTATACCCATATACCGTATGTATACTATATTCGTATATGTATACTATGCCCATATACCGTATGTATACTATACCCGTATACCGTATGTATATTATACCCGTATACCGTATGTATATTATACCCGTATACCGTATGCATACTATGCCCATATACCGTATGTATACTATATCCGTATACCGTATGCATACTATACCCGTATACCGTATGTATATTATACCAGTATACCGTATGTATACTATGCCCATATACCGTATGTATACTATATCCGTATACCGTATGCATACTATACCCGTATACCGTATGTATATTATACCCGTATACCGTATGCATACTATGCCCATATACCGTATGTATACTATACCCATATACAGTATGTATACCATACCCGTATACCGTATGCATAATATGCCCATATACCGTATGTATACTATACCCATCTACCGTATGTATATTATACCCGTGTACCGTATGCATACTGTACCTGTATACCGTATGTATACAATACCCCTATACCGTATGTATACTATATCCGTATACCGTATGAATACTATGCCCATATACCGTATGCATACTATGCCCATATACCGTATGCATACTATACCTGTATACCGTATGTATACTATACCCCTATACCGTATGTATACTATATCCGTATACCGTATGAATACTATGCCCATATACCGTATGCATACTATACCCATATACATTATGCATACTATACCCATATACCGTATGTATATTATACCCGTGTACCGTATGCATACTATACCTGTATACCGTATGTATACTATACCCATATACCGTATGTATACTATATTCGTATATGTATACTATGCCCATATACCGTTTGTATACTATACCCATATACCGTATGTAGACTATGCCCATATACCGTATGTATACTATACCCGTATACCGTATGTATACTATGCCCGTATACCGTATGTATAGTATTCCCCTATACCGTGTGTATACTATACCCCTATACCCTATGTATACTATACCCGTATACAGTATGTATACTATGCCCGTATACCGTATGTATAGTATTCCCCTATACCGTATCTATACTATACCCGTATACCGTATGCATACTATATCCGTATATCGATTGTATACTATACCCCTATGCCGTATGTATACTATACCCGTATACCGTATGTATACTATATCCGTATACCGTATGCATACTATTCCCGTATACCGTATGTATACTATATCCGTATACCGTATGCATACTATACCCGTATACCGTATGTATACTATACCCGTATACCGTATGCATACTATACCCATATACCGTATGTATACTATATCCGTATACCGTATGCATACTATACCCGTATACCATATGCATACTATGCCCATATACCATATATATACTATACCAGTATACCGTATGTATACTATACCCGTATACCGTATGTATACTATACCCGTATACCGTATGCATACTATACCCATATACCGTATGTATACTATATCCGTATACCGTATGCATACTATACCCGTATACCATATGCATACTATGCCCATATACCATATATATACTATACCAGTATACCGTATGTATACTATACCCGTATACCGTATGTATACTATATTCGTATATGTATACTATGCCCATATACCGTATGTATACTATACCCATATACCGTATGTAGACTATGCCCATATACCGTATGTATACTATACCCGTATACCGTATGTATACTATGCCCGTATACCGTATGTATAGTATTCCCCTATACCGTATGTATACTATACCCATATACCGTATGCATACTATACCCATATACCGTATGCATAATATGCCCATATACCGTATGTATACTATATCCGTATACCGTATGAATACTATACCCATATACCGTATGCATACTATACCCATATACCGTATGCATAATATGCCCATATACCGTATGTATACTATACCCATCTACCGTATGTATATTATACCCGTGTACCGTATGCATACTATACCTGTATACCGTATGTATACTATACCCATATACCGTATGTATACTATACCCATATTCCGTATGCATACCCTACCCATATACCGTATGCATACACTACCCGTATACCGTATGCATACTATACCCGTATACCGTATGTATAGTATTCCCCTATACCGTATGTATACTATACCCATATACCCTATGTATACTATACCCGTATACCGTATGCATAATATGCCCATATACCGTATGCATAATATACCCATATACCGTATGTATACTATACCCATATACCGTATGTATACTATGCCCATATACCGTATGCATACTATACCCATATACCGTATGTAGACTATGCCCATATACCGTATGTATCCTATATTCGTATATGTATACTATGCCCATATACCGTAAGTATACTATACCCGTATACCGTATGCATACTATATCCGTATACCGTATGTATACTATACCCCTATACCGTATGTATACTATACCCGTATACCGTATGTATACTATACCCGTATACGGTATGCATATTATACCCGTATACCGTATGCATACTATACCCGTATACCGTATGCATACTATACCCGTATACCGTATTCATACTATACCTGTATACCGTATGCATACTATACCCATATACCGTATGCATACTATACCCGTATACCGTATGCATACTATGCCCGTATACCGTATGTATACTATATCCGTATACCGTATGAATACTATACCCATATACCGTATGCATACTATACCCATATACCGTATGCATACTATACCCATATACCGTATGTATACTATATTCGTATATGTATACTATGCCCATATACCGTATGTATACTATACCCATATACCGTATGTAGACTATGCCAATATACCGTATGTATACTATATTCGTATATGTATACTATGCCCATATACCGTATGTATACTATACCCGTATACCGTATGCATACTATATCCGTATACCGTATGTATACTATACCCCTATACCGTATGTATACTATACCCGTATACCGTATGTATACTATATCAGTATACCGTATGCATACTATTCCCGTATACCGTATGTATACTATATCCGCATACCGTATGCATACTATACCCGTATACCGTATGTATACTATACCCGTATACCGTATGTATACTATACCCATATACCGTATGTATACTATACCCGTATACCGTATGTATACTATACCCGTATACCGTATGCATACTATACACATATACCGTATGCATACTATACCTATATACCGTATGCATACTATACCCGTATACGGTATGCATATTATACCCGTATACCGTATGCATACTATACCCGTATACCGTATGCATACTATACCCGTATACCGTATTCATACTATACCTGTATACCGTATGCATACTATACCCATATACCGTATGCATAATATACCCGTATACCGTATGCATACTATGCCCGTATACCGTATGCATGCTATACCCATATACGGTATGTATACTATACCGGTATACCGTATGCATACTATACCCGTATACCGTATGTATACTATACCCGTATACCGTATGTATACTATATCCGTATACCGTATGTATACTATACCCGTATACCGTATGTATACTATACCCATATACCGTATGTATACAATACCCGTATACCGTATGTATACTATACCCGTATAACGTATGTATTTTATACCCAAATACCGTATGTATACTATATCCGTATACCGTATGCATACTATACCCGTATACCGTATGTATATTATACCCGTATACCGTATGTATACTATACCCGTATACCGTATGCATACTATAGCCGTATACCGTATGTATACAATACCCGTATACCGTATGATCTATACCCGTATACCGTATGTATATATACCGTATACCGTATGTATACTAACCCGTATACCGTATGCATACATACCTATACCGTATGTATACATACCCGTATACCGTTGTATCTATACCCTATACCGTATGATCTATACCCTATACCGTATGTATATACCCATATACCGTATGTATACTATACCGTATACCGTATGTATACTATACCTATACCGTATGTATACTATCCCGCACACCGTACGTATACTATACCCGTATCCGTATGTATACCCTACCCATATACCGTATGATACTATACCGTATACCGTATGCATACTATACCCGTATACCGTATGTATACTATACCCGTATACCGTATGTATACTATACCCGTATACCGTATGTATACTATACCCGTATACCGTATGTATACTATACCCGTATACCGTATGTATACTATACCCGTATACCGTATGTATACTATATCGTATGTATACTATACCCATATACCGTATGCATACTATACCCATATACCGTATGTATACTATACCCGTATACCGTATGCATACTATACCCGTATACCGTATGTATACTATACCCGTATACCGTATGTATACTATACCCGTATACCGTATGTATACTATACCCATATACCGTATGTATACTATACCCGTATACCGTATGCATAATATGCCCATATACCGTATGCATAATATACCCATATACCATATGTATACTATACCCGTATACCGTATGAATACTATACCCATATACCGTATGCATACTATACCCATATACCGTATGCATAATACCCGTATACCGTATGTATACTATACCCATATACCGTATGTATATTATACCCGTGTACCGTATGCATACTATACCTGTATACCGTATGTATACTATACCCATATACCGTATGTATACTATATCCGTATACCGTATGTATACTATACCCGCACACCGTACGTATACTATACCCGTATTCCGTATGTATACCCTACCCATATACCGTATGCATACTATACCCGTATACCGTATGCATACTATACCCGTATACCGTATGTATACTATACCCGTATACCATATTTATACCATACCCGTATACCGTATGTATATTATACCCGTGTACCGTATGTATAATATACCCGTATACCGTATGCATACTATACCCATATACCGTATGCATTATATACCCATATACCGTATGTATTCAATACCCGTAAACCGTATGTATACTATACCCATATACCGTATGTATATTATACCCGTGTACCGTATGCATACTATACCTGTATACCGTATGCATACTATACCTGTATACCATATGTATACTATATCCGTATACCGTATGAATACTATACCCATATACAGTATGCATACTATACCCATATACCGTATGCATAATATGCCCATATACCGTATGCATAATATACCCATATACCGTATGTATACTATATCCGTATACCGTATGAATACTATACCCATATACTGTATGCATACTATACCCATATACCGTATGCATAATATGCCCATATACCGTATTTATACTATACCCATCTACCGTATGTATATTATACCCGTGTACCGTATGCATACTATACCTGTATACCGTATGTATACTCTACCCATATACCGTATGTATACTATATTCGTATATGTATACTATGCCCATATACCGTATGTATACTATACCCGTATACCGTATGTATATTATACCCGTATACCGTATGTATATTATACCCGTATACCGTATGCATACTATGCCCATATACCGTATGTATACTATATCCGTATACCGTATGCATACTATACCCGTATACCGTATGTATATTATACCCGTATACCGTATGTATACTATGCCCATATACCGTATGTATACTATATCCGTATACCGTATGCATACTATACCCGTATACCGTATGTATATTATACCCGTATACCGTATGCATACTATGCCCATATACCGTATGTATACTATACCCATATACAGTATGTATACCATACCCGTATACCGTATGCATACTATACCCATATACCGTATGAATACTATACCCATATACCGTATGCATAATATGCCCATATACCGTATGTATACTATACCCATCTACCGTATGTATATTATACCCGTGTACCGTATGCATACTATACCTGTATACCGTATGTATACTATACCCCTATACCGTATGTATACTATATCCGTATACCGTATGAATACTATACCCATATACCGTATGCATACTATACCCATATACCGTATGTATACTATACCCGTATACCGTATGTATACTATACCCGTATACCGTATGCATACTATACCCGCATACTGTATGTATACTATACCCATATACATTATGCATACTATACCCATATACCGTATGTATATTATACCCATATACCGTATGCATACTATGCCCATATACCGTATGTATACTATACCCGTATACCGTATGTATACTATACCCGTATACCGTATGCATACTATACCCATATACATTATGCATACTATACCCATATACAGTATGTATATTACACCCGTGTACCGTATGCATACTATACCTGTATACTATATGTATACTATACCCATATACCGTATGTATACTATATTCGTATATGTATACTATGCCCATATACCGTATGTATACTATACCCGTATACTGTATGTATACTATGCCCGTATACCGTATGTATAGTATTCCCCTATACCGTATGTATACTATACCCGTATACCGTATGCATACTATATCCGTATACCGTATGTATACTATACCCCTATACCCTATGTATACTATACCCGTATACCGTATGTATACTATATCCATATACCGTATGCATACTTTTCCCGCATACCGTATGTTTACTATATCCGTATACCGTATGCATACTATACCCGTATACCGTATGCATACTATACCCATATACCGTATGTATACTATACCCGTATACCGTATGTATACTACACCCATATACCGTATGTATAATATATCCGTATACCATATGCATACTATGCCCATATACCATATGTATACTATACCAGTATACCGTATGTATACTATACCCGTATACCGTATTCATACTATACCCGTATACCGTATGTATATTATACCCGTATACCGTATGCATACTATACCCATATACCGTATGTATACTATACCCGTATACCGTATGTATATTATACCCGTATACCGTATGCATACTATACCCGTATACCGTATGTATACTATATCCGTATACCGTATGCATACTATGCCCATATACCGTATGTATACTATATCGGTATACCGTATGCATACTATACCCGTATACCGTATGTATATTATACCCGTATACCGTATGTATACTATGCCCATATACCGTATGTATACTATATCCGTATACCGTATGCATACTATACCCGTATACCGTATGTATATTATACTGATATACCGTATGTATACTATACCCGTATACCATATGCATACTATACCCGTATACCGTATGTATATTATACCCGTATACCGTATGTATACTATGCCCATATACCGTATGTATACTATACCCGTATACCGTATGTATACTATACCCGTATACCGTATGCATACTATACCCATATACCGTATGTATACTATACCCGTATACCGTATGTATATTATACCCGTATACCGTATGCATACTATACCCGTATACCGTATGTATACTATATCCGTATACCGTATGCATACTATGCCCATATACCGTATGTATACTATATCGGTATACCGTATGCATACTATACCCGTATACCGTATGTATATTATACCCGTATACCGTATGTATACTATGCCCATATACCGTATGTATACTATATCCGTATACCGTATGCATATTATACCCGTATACCGTATGTATATTATACTGATATACCGTATGTATACTATACCCGTATACCATATGCATACTATACCCGTATACCGTATGTATATTATACCCGTATACCGTATGTATACTATGCCCATACACCGTATGTATACTATATCCGTATACCGTATGCATACTATACCCGTATACCGTATACATACTATACCCGTATACCGTATACATACTATACCCGTATACCGTATACATACTTTATCCGTATACCGTATGCATACTATACCCGTATACCGTATACATACTATACCCGTATACCGTATGCATACTATACCCGTATACCGTATACATACTATACCCGTATACCGTATGTATACTATACCCGTATATCGTATGCATACTATACTGATATACCGTATGTATACTATACCCGTATACCGTATGTATATTATACCCGTATACCGTATGCATACTATACCCATATACAGTATGTATACCATACCCGTATACCGTATGTATTCTATACCCGTATACCGTATGCATACTATACCCGTATACCGTATGTATACTATACCCGTATACCGTATGTATACCATACCCGTATACCGTATGCATACCATACCCGTATACCATATGCATACTATGCCCATATACCGTATGTATACCATAACCCTATACCGTATGTATACTATACCCGTATACCGTATGTATACTATACCCCTATACCGTATGTATACTATACCCGTATACCGTATGCATACTATATCCGTATACCGTATGTATACTATACCCCTATACAGTATGTATACTATAACCGTATACCGTATGTATACTATATCCTTATACCGTATGCATACTATACCCGTATACCGTATGTATATTATACCCGTATACCGTATGCATACTATGCCCGCATACCGTATGTATACTATACCCGTATGCCGTATGCATACTATACCCGTATACCGTATGCATACTATACCCATATACCGTATGCATACTATACCCGTATACCGTATGCATAATATACCCGTATACCGTATGCATACTATACCCATATACCGTATGCATACTATACCCGTATACCGTATGTATACTATACCCGTATACCGTATGTATACTATATCCGTATACCGTATGCATACTATTCCCGTATACCATATGTATACTATATCCGTATTCCGTATGCATACTATACCCGTATACCGTATGTATACTATACCCATATACCGTATGTATACCATACCGTATACCGTATGTATACTATACCCGTATACCGTATGCATACTATACCCGTATACCGTATGCATACTATACCCGTATACCGTATGTATACTATACCCGTATATCGTATGCATACTATACCCATATACCGTATGTATACTATACCCGTATACCGTATGTATATTATACCCGTATACCGTATGCATACTATACCCATATACAGTATGTATACCATACCCGTATACCGTATGTATTCTATACCCGTATACCGTATGCATACTATACCCGTATACCGTATGTATACTATACCCGTATACCGTATGCATACTATACCCGTATACCGTATGCATACTATACCCGTATACCGTATGTATACCATACCCGTATACCGTATGTATACTATACCCGTATACCGTATGTATACTATACCCGTATACCGTATGTATACTATACCCGTATACCGTATGCATACTATACCCGTATACCGTATGTATACTATACCCGTATACCGTATGTATACCATACCCGTATACCGTATGTATACTATACCCATATACCGTATGTATACTATACCCGTATACCGTATGTATACTATACCCGTATACCGTATGTATACTATACCCCTATACCGTATGTATACTATACCCGTATACCGTATGCATACTATATCCGTATACCGTATGTATACTATACCCCTATACAGTCTGTATACTATAACCGTATACCGTATGTATACTATATCCTTATACCGTATGCATACTATACCCGTATACCGTATGTATATTATACCCGTATACCGTATGCATACTATGCCCGCATACCGTATGCATACTATACCCGTATACCGTATGCATACTATACCCATATACCGTATGCATACTATACCCGTATACCGTATGCATACTATACCCGTATACCGTATGCATACTATACCCATATACCGTATGCATACTATACCCGTATACCGTATGTATACTATACCCATATACCGTATGTATACTATACCCGTATACCGTATGTATACCATATCCGTATACCGTATGTATACTATACCCCTATACCGTCTGTATACTATACCCGTATACCGTATGCATACTATACCCGTATACCGTATGCATACTATACCCATATACCGTATGCATACTATACCCCTATACCGTATGTATACTATACCCGTATACCGTATGCATACTATACCCGTATATCGTATGCATACTATACCCGTATATCGTATGCATACTATACCCGTATACCGTATGCATACTATACCCGTATATCGTATGCATACTATACCCGTATATCGTATGCATACTATACCCGTATACCGTATGCATACTATACCCATATACGGTATGTATACTATACCCGTATACCGTATGCATACTATACCCCTATACCGTATGTATACTATACCCATATACCGTATGTATACTATACCCGTATACTGTATGCATACCATATCCGTATACCGTATGTATACTATACCCCTATACCGTCTGTATACTATACCCGTATACCGTATGTATATTATACCCGTATACCGTATGCATACTATGCCCATATACCGTATGTATACTATACCCATATACCGTATGTATACCATACCCGTATACCGTATGTATACTATACCCGTATACCGTATGCATACTATACCGATATACCGTATGCATACTATACCCGCATCCCGTATGTATACTATACCCGTATGCCGTATGTATACTATACCCGTATACCGTATGCATACTATACCCGTATACCGTATGCATACTATACCCGTATACCGTATGCATACTATACCCATATACCGTATGCATACTATACCCGTATACCATATGTATACTATACCCGTATACCGTATGTATACTATATCCGTATACCGTATGCATACTATTCCCGTATACCGTATGCATACTATACCCGTATACCGTATGTATACTCTACCCATATACCGTATGCATACCATACCCGTATACCGTATGTATACTATACCCGTATACCGTATGCA
Source organism: Archivesica marissinica (assembly GCA_014843695.1). NCBI lineage: Eukaryota > Metazoa > Mollusca > Bivalvia > Venerida > Vesicomyidae > Archivesica > Archivesica marissinica. The sequence goes on along the minus strand of CM026402.1, from coordinate 10,253,506 downwards.
TACCATACCCGTATACCGTATGTATACTATACCCGTATACCGTATGCATACTATACCCGTATACCGTATGCATACTATACCCGTATACCGTATGTATATTATACCCGTATACCGTATGCATACTATGCCCATATACCGTATGTATAGTACACCCATATACCGTATGTATAATATACCCGTATACCATATGCATACTATGCCCATATACCGTATGTATACTATACCCGTATACCGTATGCATACTATACACGTATACCGTATGTATACTATACCCGTATACCGTATGCATGCTATACCCGTATACAGTATGTATACTATACCCGTATACCGTATGTATACCATACCCGTATACCGTATGTATACTATACCCGTATACCGTATGCATGCTATACCCGTATACCGTATGTATACTATACCCGCATACCGTATGTATACTATACCCGTATACAGTATGTATACTCTACCCGTATACCGTATGCATACTATACCCGTATACCGTATGTATACTATACCCGTATACCATATGTATACTATACCCGTATACCGTATGTATACTATATCCGTATACCGTATGCATACTATGCCCATATACCGTATGTATACTATATCGGTATACCGTATGCATACTATACCCGTATACCGTATGTATATTATACCCGTATACCGTATGTATACTATGCCCATATACCGTATGTAAACTATATCCGTATACCGTATGCATATTATACCCGTATACCGTATGTATATTATACTGATATACCGTATGTATACTATACCCGTATACCATATGCATACTATACCCGTATACCGTATGTATATTATACC
>CM026402.1:10168624-10251681 GCA_014843695.1 Archivesica marissinica | reverse complement strand
ATGGATATAGACACTAGAAGGATCTCATGGAAGCAGCATGCCACTCAACCTACTCAAGCAACAGAGCAATGGATATAGACACTAGAAGGATCTCATGGAAGCAGCATGCCACTCAACCTACTCAAGCAACAGAAGAATGGATATAGACGGATCTCATGGAAGCAGCATGTCACCCAACCTAATCAAGCAACAGAAGAATGGATATAGACGGATCTGATGGAAGCAGCATTTCACTCAACCTACTCAAGCAACAGAAGAATGGATATAGACGGATCTCATGGAAGCAGCATTTCACCAAACCTACTCAAGCAACAGAATAATGGATATAGACACTAGAAGGATATCATGGAAGCAGCATGTCACTCAACCTACTCAAGCAACAGAAGAATGTATATAGACACTAGAAGGATCTCATGGAAGCAGCATGTCACTCACCCTACTCAAGCAACAGAAGAATGGATATAGACACTAGAAGGATCTCATGGAAGCAGCATGTCACTCAAACTACTCAAGCAACAGAAGAATGGATATAGACACTAGAAGGATATCATGGAAGCAGCATGTCACTCAACCTACTCAAGCAACAGAAGAATGGATATGGACACTAGAAGGATCTCATGGAAGCAGCATGTCACTCACCCTACTCAAGCAACAGAAGAATGGATATAGACACTAGAAGGATCTCATGGAAGCAGCATGTCACTCACCTACTCAAGCAACAGAAGAATGGATATAGACACTAGAAGGATCTCATGGAAGCAGCATGCCACTCAACCTACTCAAGCAACAGAGAATGGATATAGACACTAGAAGGATCTCATGGAAGCAGCATGTCACTCAACCTACTCAAGCAACAGAAGAATGGATATAGACACTAGAAGGATCTCATGGAAGCAGCATGCCACTCAACCTACTCAAGCAACAGAGGAATGGATATAGACACTAGAAGGATCTCATGGAAGCAGCATGCCACTCAACCTACTCAAGCAACAGAAGAATGGATATAGACACTAGAAGGATCTCATGGAAGCAGCATGTCACCCAACCTACTCAAGCAACAGAAGAATGGATATATACACTAGAAGGATCTCATGGAGGCAGCATGCCACTCAACCTACTCAAGCAACAGAAGAATGGATATAGACACTAGAAGGATCTCATGGAAGCAGCAAGCCATTCAACCTACTCAAGCAAAAGAAGAATGGATATAGACACTAGAAGTATCTCATGGAAGCAGCATGCCACTCACCTTACTCAAGCAACAAAAGAATGGATATATACACTAGAAGGATGTCATGGAAGCAGCATGCCACTCAACCTACTCAAGCAACAGAGGAATGGATATATACACTAGAAGGATCTCTTGGAAGCAGCATGCCACTCAACCTACTCAAGCAACAGAGGAATGGATATAGACACTAGAAGGATCTCATGGAAGCAGCATGCCACTCAACCTACTCAAGCAACAGAAGAATGGATATAGATACTAGAAGGATCTCATGGAAGCAGCATGTCACCCAACCTACTCAAGCAACAGAAGAATGGATATAGACACTAGAAGGATCTCATGGAAGCAGCATGTCACTCAACCTACTCAAGCAACAGAAGAATGGATATAGACACTAGAAGGATCTCATGGAAGCAGCATGTCACTCAACCTACTCAAGCAACAGAAGAATGGATATAGACGGATCTCATGGAAGCAGTATGTCAACCAACCTACTCAAGCAACAGAATAATGGATATAGAAACTATAAGGATCTCATGGAAGCAGTATGCCAATCAACCTACTCAAGCAACAGAAGAATGGATATAGACACTAGAAGGATCTCATGGAAGCAGCATGCCACTCAACCTACTCAAGCAACAGAAGAATGGATATAGACCCTAGAAGGATCTCATGGAAGCAGCATGCCACTCAACCTACTCAAGCAACAGAAGAATGGATATAGACACTAGAAGGATCTCATGGAGGCAGCATGTCACTCACCCTACTCAAGCAACAGAAGAATGGATATAGACACTAGAAGGATCTCATGGAAGCAGCATGTCACTCAAACTACTCAAGCAACAGAAGATTGGATATAGACACTAGAAGGATCTCATGGAAGCAGCATGTCACTCACCATACTCAAGCAACAGAATAATGGATATAGACACTAGAAGGATCTCATGGAAGCAGCATGCCACTCAACCTACTCAAGCAACAGAATAATGGATATAGACACTAGAAGGATCTCATGGAAGCAGCATGTCACTCACCCTACTCAAGCAACAGAAGAATGGATATAGACACTAGAAGGATCTCATGGAAGCAGCATGCCACTCAACCTACTCAAGCAACAGAAGAATGGATATAGACACTAGAAGGATCTCATGGAAGCAGCATGTCACCCAACCTACTCAAGCAACAGAAGAATGGATATAGACACTAGAAGGATCTCATGGAAGCAGCATGCCACTAACCTACTCAAGCAACAGAAGAATGGATATAGACACTAGAAGGATCTCATGGAAGCAGCATGTCACTCACCCTACTCAAGCAACAGAAGAATGGATATAGACACTAGAAGGATCTCATGGAAGCAGCATGTCACTCAACCTACTCAAGCAACAGAAGAATGGATATAGACACTAGAAGGATCTCATGGAAGCAGCATGCCACTCAACCTACTCAAGCAACAGAGAATGGATATAGACACTAGAAGGATCTCATGGAAGCAGCATGCCACTCCCTACTCAAGCAACAAAAGAATGGATATATACACTAGAACGATATCATGGAAGCAGCATGCCACTCAACCTAATCAAGCAACAAAAGAATGGATATAGACACTAGAAGGATCTCATAGAAGCAGCATGCCACTCAACCTACTTAAGCAACAAAGAATGGATATAGACACTAGAAGGATCTCATGGAAGCAGCATGCCACTCACCCTACTCAAGCAAAAGAAGAATGGATATATACACTAGAAGGATCTCATGGAAGCAGCCTGCCACTCAACCTACTCAAGCAACAGCGGAATGGGTATAGACACTAGAAGTATCTCATGGAAGCAGCATGACACTCACCCTACTCAAGCAACAGAAGAATGGATATAGACACTAGAAGGATCTCATGGAAGCAGCATGCTACTCAACCTACTCAAGCAACATAGGAATGGATATAGACACTAGAAGGATCTCATGGAAGCAGCATGTCACCCAACCTACTAAAGCAACAGAAGAATGAATATATACACTAGAAGGATCTCATGGAGGCAGCATGCCACTCAACCTACTCAAGCCACAGAAGAATGGATATAGACACTAGAAGGATCTCATGGAGGCAGCATGTCACTCAACCTACTCAAGCAACAGAAGTATGGATATAGACACTAGAAGGATCTCATGGAAGCAGCATGCCACTCAACCTACTCAAGCAACAGAAGAATGGATATAGACACTAGAAGGATCTCATGGAGGCAGCATGTCACTCAACCTACTCAAGCAACAGAAGAATAGATATATACACTAGATGGATCTCATGGAAGAAGCATGTCACTCAACCTACTCAAGCAACAGAAGAATGGATATAGATACTAGAAGGATCTCATGGAAGCAGCATGTCACTCAATCTACTAAAGCAACAGAAGAATGAATATAGATACTAGAAGGATCTCATGGAAGCAACTTGTCACCCAACCTACTCAAGCAACAGAAGAATGGATATAGAAACTAGAAGGATCTCATGGAAGGAGCATGCCACTCAACCTACTTAAGCAACAGAGGAATGGATATAGACACTAGAAGGATCTCATGAAAGCAGCATGCCACTCACCCTACTCAAGCAACAAAAGAATGGATATATACACTAGAAGGATGTCATGGAAGCAGCATGCCACTCAACCTACTCAAGCAACAGAGGAATGGATATATACACTAGAAGGATCTCATGGAAGCAGCATGCCACTCACCCTACTCAAGCAACAGAAGAATGGATATAGACACTAGAAGGATCATATGGAGGCAGCATGTCACTCAACCTACTCAAGCAAAAGAAGAATGGATATAGACACTAGAAGTATCTCATGGAAGCAGCATGCCACTCAACCTACTCAAGCAACAGAGGAATGGATATAGATACTAGAAGGATCTCATGGCAGCAGCATGCCACTCAACCTACTCAAGCAACAGAAGAATGGATATAGATACTAGAAGGATCTCATGGAAGCAGCATGTCACCCAACCTACTCAAGCAACAGAAGAATGGATATAGACACTAGAAGGATCTCATGGAAGCAGAAAGCCACTCAACCTACTCAAGCAACAGAGTAATGGATATAGACACTAGAAGGATCTCATGGAAGCAGCATGCCACTCACCCTACTCAAGCAAAAGAAGAATGGATATAGACACTAGAAGGATCTCATGGAAGCAGCCTGCCACTCAACCTACTCAAGCAACAGAAGAATGGATATAGACACTAGAAGGATCTCATAGAATCAGCATGCCACTCAACCTACTCAAGCAACAGCGTAATGGGTATAGACACTAGAAGTATCTCATGGAAGCAGCATGACACTCACCCTACTCAAGCAACAGAAGAATGGATATAGACACTAGAAGGATCTCATGGAAGCAGCATGCTACTCAACCTACTCAAGCAACATAGGAATGGATATAGACACTAGAAGGATCTCATGGAAGCAGCATGTCACTCAACCTACTCAAGCAACAGAAGAATGGATATAGACACTAGAAGGATGATCTCATGGTAGCAGCATGCCACTCAATCTATTCAAGAAACAGAAGAATGGATATAGATACTAGAAGGATCTCATGGAAGCAGCATGTCACCCAACCTACTAAAGCAACAGAAGAATGAATATATACACTAGAAGGATCTCATGGAGGCAGCATGTCACTCAACCTACTCAAGCAACAGAAGAATAGATATAGACACTAGATGGATCTCATGGAAGAAGCATGTCACTCAACCTACTCAAGCAACAGAAGAATGGATATAGATACTAGAAGGATCTCATGGAAGCAGCATGTCACTCAATATACTCAAGCAACAGAAGAATGAATATAGATACTAGAAGGATATCATGGAAGCAACTTGTCACCCAACCTACTCAAGCAACAGAAGAATGGATATAGACACTAGAAGGATCTCATGGAAGCAGCATGCCACTCAACCTACTTAAGCAACAGAGGAATGGATATAGACACTAGAAGGATCTCATGAAAGCAGCATGCCACTCACCCTACTCAAGCAACAAAAGAATGGATATATACACTAGAAGGATGTCATGGAAGCAGCATGCCACTCAACCTACTCAAGCAACAGAGGAATGGATATAGACACTAGAAGGATCTCATGGAAGCAGCATGCCACTCACCCTACTCAAGCAACAGAAGAATGGATATAGACACTAGAAGGATCTCATGGAAGCAGCATGTCACTCAACCTACTCAAGCAAAAGAAGAATGGATATAGACACTAGAAGTATCTCATGGAAGCAGCATGCCACTCAACCTACTCAAGCAACAGAGGAATGGATATAGATACTAGAAGGATCTCATGGAAGCAGCATGCCACTCAACCTACTCAAGCAACAGAAGAATGGATATAGACACTAGAAGGATCTCATGGAAGCAGCATGTCACTCAACCTACTCAAGCAACAGAAGAATGGATATAGACACTAGAAGGATCTCATGGAAGCAGCATGTCACTCAACCTACTCAAGCAACAGAAGAATGGATATAGACACTAGAACGATCTCATGGAAGCAGCATGCCACTCAACCTACTCAAGCAACAGAAGAATGGATATATACACTAGAAGGATCTCATGGAAGCAGAATGCCACTCAACCTACTCAAGCAACAGAGTAATGGATATAGACACTAGAAGGATCTCATGGAAGCAGCATGCCACTCACCCTTCTAAAGCAAAAGAGGAATGGATATAGACACTAGAAGGATCTCATGGAAGCAGCCTGCCACTCAACCTACTCAAGCAACAGAAGAATGGATATAGACACTAGAAGGATCTCATAGAATCAGCATGCCACTCAACCTACTCAAGCAACAGAGGAATGGATATAGACACTAGAAGGATCTCATGGAAGCAGCATGCCACTCAACCTACTTAAGCAACAGAGGAATGGATATAGACACTAGAAGGATCTCATGAAAGCAGCATGCCACTCACCCTACTCAAGCAACAAAAGAATGGATATATACACTAGAAGGATGTCATGGAAGCAGCATGCCACTCAACCTACTCAAGCAACAGAGGAATGGATATATACACTAGAAGGATCTCATGGAAGCAGCATGCCACTCACCCTACTCAAGCAACAGAAGAATGGATATAGACACTAGAAGGATCATATGGAGGCAGCATGTCACTCAACCTACTCAAGCAAAAGAAGAATGGATATAGACACTAGAAGTATCTCATGGAAGCAGCATGCCACTCAACCTACTCAAGCAACAGAGGAATGGATATAGATACTAGAAGGATCTCATGGAAGCAGCATGCCACTCAACCTACTCAAGCAACAGAAGAATGGATATAGATACTAGAAGGATCTCATGGAAGCAGCATGTCACCCAACCTACTCAAGCAACAGAAGAATGGATATAGACACTAGAAGGATCTCATGGAAGCAGCATGTCACTCAACCTACTCAAGCAACAGAAGAATGGATATAGACACTAGAACGATCTCATGGAAGCAGCATGCCACTCAACCTACTCAAGCAACAGAAGAATGGATATATACACTAGAAGGATCTCATGGAAGCAGCATGCCACTCAACCTACTCAAGCAACAGAGTAATGGATATAGACACTAGAAGGATCTCATGGAAGCAGCATGCCACTCACCCTACTCAAGCAAAAGAGGAATGGATATAGACACTAGAAGGATCTCATGGAAGCAGCCTGCCACTCAACCTACTCAAGCAACAGAAGAATGGATATAGACACTAGAAGGATCTCATAGAATCAGCATGCCACTCAACCTACTCAAGCAACAGAGGAATGGATATAGACACTAGAAGGATCTCATGGAAGCAGCATGCCACTCACCCTACTCAAGCAAAAGAAGAATGGATATAGACACTAGAAGGATCTCATGGAAGCAGCCTGCCACTCAACCTACTCAAGCAACAGCGGAATGGATATAGACACTAGAAGGATCTCATGGAAGCAGCATGCCACTCACCCTACTCAAGCAACAGAAGAATGGATATAGACACTAGAAGGATCTCATGGAAGCAGCATGCCACTCAACCTACTCAAGCAACATAGGAATGGATATAGACACTAGAAGGATCTCATGGAAGCAGCATGTCACTCAACCTACTCAAGCAACAGAAGAATGGATATAGACACTAGAAGGATCTCATGGAAGCAGCATGTCACCCAACCTACTCAAGCAACGGAAGAATGGATATATACACTAGAAGGATCTCATGGAGGCAGCATGCCACTCAACCTACTCAAGCAACAGAAGAATGGATATAGACACTAGAACGATCTCATGGAAGCAGCATGCCACTCAACCTACTCAAGCAACAGAAGAATGGATATAGACACTAGTTTAAACATAGTTTATTTCAAACAATGATATAACATATACAAATGTACAATTTACACAAATATTTACATACATGTATGAAAAAGGATTAGAACCGAAAGCTATAGCTTATAGAGGTCTTCTCCTATATTTAGATGTATATTGTAATTACAGTATGACAGCGTTTTAATCGTATATGAACTATTAATTGCAATTCGATAAAGATAAGTATAAAATTATATTAACCATGAACTGTAAACTATAACCTCAATAATATAATGAGATTATTAAGGTGATAGAAATACACATAGTAATTAAATTAGTAAGTTGAAATTAAGATTGACTGAGAAGATAGGCAAAAGGATAGAAGATGGAGGAACATGTAATCATTCGGATAGTTCAATGGGAGAAGCAAACTTGCTACATTTAGTGAACAGATGCTCATGAAAATCGTCTGCTTTCCCGGATGTAGTTTTGGACTGCTTCAAATATGTGTGCGTTGAGGTCATCGCTAAGGTTCCGGTCTCCGTGTAATAGAGTGTATAGTGTTATGGTACAATATTTAGAAGTAGTTGCTAAGAGACGAACTCTGATGTCATTGTAGTAGACACATTCAAAGAAGAAATGATGATTACTCTCAGAAAGACCACATTGGCAGAGTGGTGATGGAGAAATGTTTTTTGTGAACAAATGCTGGTTTAATGAGCTACAATTAGTACGGAGTCGAGCATGATAGACTTGCCATTTGCGGTCACCTAAGTAAAAATAGTTTGGGCATTTTGTGACGTCACTCTTTAGCTGCGATTTGAATGAGGAAAGAGATGGTGAATTTTGTAGTACATTTGATAGTTTGTTCCAGTCTCTCAGAGCCGATGGCAGAAACGCATTGTTGTATAGAGATGTTCTTGCGCGTATGGTTTGGATATCATCGACATTGCGCAAATTATACCTAGAAGTTTCTCCTACAGTAGGTGGGACTAGAGAAGAAAGATAATCAGGAGTTAGGCCGTTCTTCATCTTGTACAGCATAATTAGTTTATGGTTGTGTCTTCGACGTTCAAGGGATTCCCATGGAACTTCTCTATGGAGTTCGTTAAGTGATACAAGTTTGGTAGCTCCAGAAACAATACGGGAAGCTTCGTGCTGAATTTTGTCAAGTTCCGATTTCTCATAGTGTGTGCAGTTGATATAAACAACGTCCGCGTATTCAATAAGAGGTCTAATGAAGGATACATATATCACATCTAGAGATCTTCTATCTAGTTGGAACTTGAGTTTTCGCATGATGTGTATTCTTTTCCAGGCACGCTCTTTAATTGAGTTGATATGAGAATGCCAAGAGCAATCATCGGAAAGGTGGACACCAAGATGCTTGTGACAATTGACTAGTGTAATAGGTTGATCGTGCATAAGTAGAGGTGGATGAACGTGTTTATGAGTTTTACGTGAAATTGTCATAGTTTCTGATTTGGAAGGATTAAACGTAACTAATCATTTGTCAGCCCAATTTGATATTTTTTCAATGTCGGATTGTAGAGTTTCTGTAGCAGAAATAGGATGATCAACAATGATATGTAAACTGGTGTCGTCAGCAAAGAGATGTACTTGAGAACCCATGTCGTCGACAATGTCGTTGATAAACACTTGGAATAAGAGTGGGCCAAGAATAGATCCTTGGGGAACTCCTGCATTTACTGCTGACCAATTAGATTGAGTACCCGGTAGAATAACAGAGTGTCGTCTGTTAGAGAGATAGTCAGAAAACCAGGTAAATAAACAGCCATCCAGTCCAGCATTTTTTAACTTGAAGAGGAGACCTTTATGCCACACTTTATCAAAGGCCTTACTAATATCAAAGAATACAGTTCTTACTTCAAGGCCGTCATCGAGAGCCTTGCAGAATGTATTGTACAGGTAGATGAGCTGATTCGATGATGAGTCTCCTGGTCTGAACCCAGATTGTAGGGAAGACAGGAAATTAGTATCACTAAGAAAGTTGAAAAGATACTTAAATGTAATACGCTCAAATACCTTCTCTATACAACAGAGCAAAGAAATCGGGCGGTAGTTGTTAGGTAAGGATGGGTCACCTTTTTTAAAGATAGCACATACATTAGCATCTTTCCAAGAATGAGGTACCTTACTGAGCTGTAGTGAATGGTTAAACAGAGAACAAAGTGGAAATTTAATCACTGGTGCAGTTTCACGCAGGATTCGGTTACTAACTCCATCTGGTCCTGAGGCTTTGTTGATTTTAAGAGATCTCAAAGCATCGTCAACGTCTTGTAGGGTAATAGAAATGGAGTCTAATTTATTTATATGTTCTTGATAATTATTGGCAGGAAGGTCGTTATTGTGGTTGATTAGCGAAGACTGGCTACAAAAGAAGTCATTCAAGAGATCAGACTTCGACTTAGAATCAAGGACAAGTGCATGTGTGGCCGGGTCTATAAGTGGAGGGATGACTTGTTTATTAGAAGGTGAAATGAATGCTTTGATGAGTTTCCACCAGTCTTTTGGCGTGGTAGTCGCAGAATTAAGAGAATCAGCCAATTTAAGATAATGGTTTAGTTTAGCAGAGCGGATAAGTGAGACTATTTCATTTCGGATTGTTCTGAACTTGTTCCAGTGAATAGGGTTCTGAGTGCGTTTAGCTTTTTGGTAGTATTTCTTGCGTTTTAGAATTTGTTTCTTTATTTGTGTTGAGATCCATAGAGCATCTTTTGGTTTTACGGTAATATTTCTTGTTGGAATGCATTCCTTGGAAAGCTCTAGGAGTTTATTTGTAAAGGAGGAAGTGTACGTGTTAATGTCATCGTTCTTGAACAGGTCCCAGTTAGTTTCACTGATCTTGCGTCTAAGTGAGGTGTAATCTCCTCGTTCATATAGCCATACTAACCGTTTAAAAGACTTGACGTGCGGTTTGGAGAACGTAAATAGAGCAAAGATAGGGCAATGAAAGCGTTGGTTCTGGTCTAAAATAGGTTCCCCTACACCAGAAGTTATTACTTTGTGGCTACAAGTTACCAGGAAGAGGTCCAGTATAGAAGAGGAGGTCTCTGTGAAGTGGGTTGGTTCAGAAATTAGTTGTTCTAAGCTAAATTGTTGACAGATAGAGTGGAGCTTGCGACTCATGTACAGGTTTGTTTCATTAAAGTTAAAGTCACCAGTGACGATTATATCCGATATACCTGAATCAATAGCCAAACTTAATGAGTCTTCGATTAGATTTGTGAGATTGGCAGCTGCGTTTGGGGGACGGTAGAAAACAGCAAACAGGATATGCTTGGAATGGGAAGGCATTAATTCGATCCAGATGCATTCCAAGTTTATGGGTTCGAGGTCAAACCTTCTTTTGTAATGTAAAGATTCCTTCAAGTACACAATAACACCACCGTAGCCATTTTCAGATCTGTCCTTTCTCTCTGGAATATGAAAGGTTGGAAGGTTGATGTCGTCATAAGAGATGTTCGGATTTAACCATGTTTCAGTGAATGCAATGACATCGAAAATACCGTACTCAGTTCCAAGAACATCAATCTTGTTCACGAGGCTTTGTACGTTATAGTGTAAGAATGAAAGGCATCTGGTGCTAGTTATTAGTTCTGATAGTGTGTTAGACATGGTGGAACTGATAGATGATGAACTGGTAGAACTCGTAGATGATGGGCCCGGGTTCGGATGAACATCACCAGCCTGAACTATTAAGAGGCAGAGCCATGTTATAGACAATGAACTTGTTAACACCCAAAATACATATCTAACGAAGCAAAGATTTTGCTTGAATTTGAGCCCTTGAAGCATGTGTTTATGAGGGTATACAATGTTGTGTTTTAATTGTGACCTTATCTGATTGGTCAGAGAATACGCATATAACGAGTTGGAAGCGATGACAAATATTAATGTGGCGTGTAGAAATAATGAGAATTTCCATGGGCTTGTATAGGTTAGCACGACCGTGGGGAAGGAAGTGTTACTCATTATGTTACTGCTGACAAGGACAACAAAAACAATTTGACCACAGTCATGCATACGCACACTGAAATGTCGCATGCACAGCCTCTGCCATATAAACTGGTCCGAATAATAATGTTCCGATTCATCAACAGGAGAGTGTTAGATAGATACTGTAACTGTACAGGATTGAAAAAGAGTAAATAAAGGAAGAGAATAACATCCATACTGCAATCTAGTAAGAGTAGAATATTATAACAAGGGAAATATGACATAAACTGACGAATTAGTTACATGTTATTACTATATGGGTCTGTGAAAATTGAGAGCGATTATAATTACTGAAATGTTAGCTCAATGTCTAATGGTATGTCTGCAATACACGCTCCACTGTTATGACGGTCATAATAGTGGAACGCGCACTGCAGACATACCATTTAGACGTATTTGCATGACCACCCGGTACCAATATGGTACCTACCCAATCTAATATTCTGAAACTGATGTGTACCATAGAGGAATACTGGTACCTTAAAAATACTGATATGCATTTTCAACTAAGACATATTTTCCAAGATCACTGTGGCATTACCAAATTAAAAATGTGATTAATAGGCGGCATGAGATACCAACATACAATATTACCTAATATTCCAACCATATATGCTCTTGATTATGAAAATAAAATTAAGTGTACAAGATAAGTTGTCGGTAACTTGCTGCTTTCAAATTATGAAATTGGCTGGTATGCCAGTAAGTCCAGCATGTATGTGTATGCTATACATAAACTGATGTTGCCAAGTTTAAGTGCATGGGAGGTAATTCGATCAAGTTTCCATTAAAATATATATATTGACAGAGAAAATGAACAGACAATGAACATACTGTGCGTCACATATAGAAAGGCAGGTACATTTTGTGATGAAAAACTGATCTCAACAAGACCACAATTGGTTAGGAATTAACTACAACATACTGCATATGGTATTGGTAGATAAACATTCGCACGCACGCACACACGCACACGCGCACGCGCACGCGCACGCACACGCACACGCACACGCACACGCACACACACACACACACACACACACACATATATATATATATATACTTAAAATGTCATTTGCCAAGGTATTGTCTAATTAACTAAAGTACAGTACATCTACATGGTGTATATACCATATAATTATGGATCAAGATAACGCATACACTCGTCATATTTTAGGTAGCAGGATTTCTGCAACAAGTCTAGAATTATAAATATATATATATAAGATTCAGAACATTTTCCTGGCTGGTCAACGAAAGTATGCGTATATATACACAACAATTTAAAGAAGTATTAATAAACCCGATATCTCAGGTATTCAATGTGTGCTATAATTAGAAAACGGTCAGTCAGTTTTGCACAGGTGAGATGCTATAAATAGCAGCATGTAGATTTGCTTCATTGAAAGTTAGTAGGTAGTATACATCTCAACAAAAGTTACAGGACAGTCATCGTTTAATCGGTTGTGAACATTTGGCTGACAAAAGTTCGTTCTCACAAGTTATCCGATGTATGTTTTGACTGGCGTCCTTTACCATGATTGTGCCGTCGTAGGTCCAAGCACCATTCAGGAAGCGATCCTTAACGAGCTGTCTGGCCCTGTAGAATATGGATGAGCGCATCCGGGTTAGATCTTCGTTGAGGAATACACCGGGATATCCACATGCCTTCAGCCCGACCCTGGCTCGGTAAAGAGCGTTTCTTGCCCGGTATGATGTGAATTTCACAATAATGTCCCTTGTTTTGCCAGGCTGTTGTTTTCCGATGCGATGTGATCTGTCAATATCTGAAGTGTCGACTTTTACCTCAAGGGCTCTTGAGATTTTCCTGACTTTTTCATCTGTAGGTTCGTGATTGTGATGTGTGATATTGTTATGTGAGTTTGGTTCTTGTTCGATAGTTGTTTCTGGAATACCGCTAATACGAAGGCAGTTTCTTCGACTGTATTGCTCTGCAGTATCTACATCATGTTCCAGTTTGTCAACGCGTGTGCGAAGTTCTTCATTTTCCTTCTCTAACTTTTGTATTTTTTGTTGAAGTCCTGTAAGAACTCCATCAACAATGGCTTGAACAGTGGCATCAATGTTCGCAGCAGGTCTATGACTAAGCATCTCAGAACGAAATGTTTTCATGTAATGCACTGGCAATTGCCTTAATGTCTTCACTAGAGAGAACAATCTGGGAGTCTGCCATTTTTGATTTTTTAAGATCTGTATAATCCAGTGGTGATGACAACTCTCTTTTTTTGCTATCAGTTACAGGCGTTGAACATACTGGAATCTGGTCATCATTCATAATGCGTATGTGTATTGTTCAAAAGTTAATAATAGTTACAATTTTTTTGCGCGCAGTGTATGTTGTTGAAAATTCGAGCAGGGGTGGTCTAAATATAGATTTTCATTTCACAGGTGACAGCGGTATAAAGGTATATAGACACTAGAAGGATCTCATGGAAGCAGCATGCCACTCACCCTACTCAAGCAAAAGAAGAATGGATATAGACACTAGAAGGATCTCATGGAAGCAGCCTGCCACTCAACCTACTTAAGCAACAGCGGAATGGATATAGACACTAGAAGGATCTCATGGAAGCAGCATGACACTCACCCTACTCAAGCAACAGAAGAATGGATATAGACACTAGAAGGATCTCATGGAAGCAGCATGCTACTCAACCTACTCAAGCAACATAGGAATGGATATAGACACTAGAAGGATCTCATGGAAGCAGCATGTCACTCAACCTACTCAAGCAACAGAAGAACGGATATAGACACTAGAAGGATGATCTCATGGTAGCAGCATGGCACTCAACCTACTCAAGAAACAGAAGAATGGATATAGACACTAGAAGGATCTCATGGAAGCAGCATGTCACCCAACCTACTCAAGCAACAGAAGAATGAATATATACACTAGAAGGATCTCATGGAGGCAGCATGCCACTCAACCTACTCAAGCAACAGAAGAATGGATATAGAAACTAGAAGGATCTCATGGAGGCAGCATGTCACTCAACCTACTCAAGCAACAGAAGAATAGATATAGACACTAGATGGATCTCATGGAAGAAGCATGTCACTCAAACCTACTCAAGCAACAGAAGAATGGATATAGATACTAGAAGGATCTCATGGAAGCAGCATGTCACTCAATCTACTCAAGCAACAGAAGAATGAATATAGATACTAGAAGGATCTCATAGAAGCAACATGTCACCAAACCTACTTAAGCAACAGAGGAATGGATATAGACACTAGAAGGATCTCATGAAAGCAGCATGCCACTCACACTACTCAAGCAACAAAAGAATGGATATATACACTAGAAGGATGTCATGGAGGCAGCATGCCACTCAACCTACTCAAGCAACAGAGGAATGGATATATACACTAGAAGGATCTCATGGAAGCAGCATGCCACTCACCCTACTCAAGCAACAGAAGAATGGATATAGACACTAGAAGGATCATATGGAGGCAGCATGTCACTCAACCTACTCAAGCAACAAAAGAATGGATATAGACACTAGAAGGATGTCATGGAAGCAGCATGCCACTCAACCTACTCAAGCAACAGAGGAATGGATATATACACTAGAAGGATCTCATGGAAGCAGCATGCCACTCACACTACTCAAGCAATAGAAGAATGGATATAGACACTAGAAGGATCTCATGGAAGCAGCATGCCACTCAACCTACTCAAGCAACATAGGAATGGTTATAGACACTACAGGGATCTGATGGAAGCAGCATGTCACTCAACCTACTCAAGCAACAGAAGAATAGATATATACACTAGACGGATGATCTCATGGATGCAGCATGCCATTCAACCTACTCAAGCAACAGAAGAATGAATATAGACACTAGAAGGATCTCATGGAAGCAGCATGCCACTCACCCTACTCAAGCAACAGAAGAATGGATATAGACACTAGAAGGATCTTATGGAAGCAGCATGTCACTCAACCTACTCAAGCAAAAGAAGAATGGATATAGATACTAGAAGTATCTCATGGAAGCAGCATGCCACTCAACCTACTCAAGCAACAGAGGAATGGATATAGATACTAGAAGGATCTCATGGAAGCAGCATGCCACTCAACCTACTCAAGCAACAGAAGAATGGATATAGATACTAGAAGGATCTCATGGAAGCAGCATGTCACCCAACCTACTCAAGCAACATAAGAATGGATATAGACACTAGAAGGATCTCATGGAAGCAGCATGTCACTCAACCTACTCAAGCAACAGAAGAATGGATATAGACACTAGAACGATCTCATGGAAGCAGCATGCCACTCAACCTACTCAAGCAACAGAAGAATGGATATAGACACTAGAAGGATCTCATGGAAGCAGAATGCCACTCAACCTACTCAAGCAACAGAGTAATGGATATAGACACTAGAAGGATCTCATGGAAGCAGCATGCCACTCACCCTTCTAAAGCAAAAGAAGAATGGATATAGACACTAGAAGGATCTCATGGAAGCAGCCTGCCACTCAACCTACTCAAGCAACAGAAGAATGGATATAGACACTAGAAGGATCTCATAGAATCAGCATGCCACTCAACCTACTCAAGCAACAGAGGAATGGATATAGACACTAGAAGGATCTCATGGAAGCAGCATGCCATTCACCCTACTCAAGCAAAAGAAGAATAGATATAGACACTAGAAGGATCTCATGGAAGCAGCCTGCCACTCAACCTACTCAAGCATCAGCGGAATGGATATAGACACTAGAAGGATCTCATGGAAGCAGCATGCCACTCACCCTACTCAAGCAACAGAAGAATGGATATAGACACTAGAATGATCTCATGGAAGCAGCATGCCACTCAATCTACTCAAGCAACATAGGAATGGATATAGACACTAGAAGGATCTCATGGAAGCAGCATGTCACCCAACCTACTCAAGCAACGGAAGAATGGATATATACACTAGAAGGATCTCATGGAAGCAGCATGCCACTCAACCTAATCAAGCAACAGAAGAATGGATATAGACACTAGAACGATCTCATGGAAGCAGCATGCCACTCAACCTACTCAAGCAACAGAAGAATGGATATAGACACTAGAAGGATCTCATGGAAGCAGCATGCCACTCACCCTACTCAAGCAAAAGAAGAATGGATATAGACACTAGAAGGATCTCATGGAAGCAGCCTGCCACTCAACCTACTCAAGCAACAGCGGAATGGATATAGACACTAGAAGGATCTCATGGAAGCAGCATGACACTCACCCTACTCAAGCAACAGAAGAATGGATATAGACACTAGAAGGATCTCATGGAAGCAGCATGCTACTCAACCTACTCAAGCAACATAGGAATGGATATAGACACTAGAAGGATCTCATGGAAGCAGCATGTCACTCAACCTACTCAAGCAACAGACGAACGGATATAGACACTAGAAGGATGATCTCATGGTAGCAGCATGGCACTCAACCTACTCAAGAAACAGAAGAATGGATATAGACACTAGAAGGATCTCATGGAAGCAGCATGTCACCCAACCTACTCAAGCAACAGAAGAATGAATATATACACTAGAAGGATCTCATGGAGGCAGCATGCCACTCAAGCTACTCAAGCAACAGAAGAATGGATATAGACACTAGAAGGATCTCATGGAGGCAGCATGTCACTCAACCTACTCAAGCAACAGAAGAATGGATATAGAAACTAGAAGGATCTCATGGAAGCAGCATGCCACTCAACCTACTCAAGCAACAGAAGAATGGATATAGACACTAGAAGGAACTCATGGAGGCAGCATGTCACTCAACCTACTCAAGCAACAGAAGAATAGATATAGACACTAGATGGATCTCATGGAAGAAGCATGTCACTCAACCTACTCAAGCAACAGAAGAATGAATATAGATACTAGAAGGATCTCATAGAAGCAACATGTCACCAAACCTACTTAAGCAACAGAGGAATGGATATAGACACTAGAAGGATCTCATGAAAGCAGCATGCCACTCACACTACTCAAGCAACAAAAGAATGGATATATACACTAGAAGGATGTCATGGAAGCAGCATGCCACTCAACCTACTCAAGCAACAGAGGAATGGATATATACACTAGAAGGATCTCATGGAAGCAGCATGCCACTCACCCTACTCAAGCAACAGAAGAATGGATATAGACACTAGAAGGATCATATGGAGGCAGCATGTCACTCAACCTACTCAAGCAACAGAATAATAGATATAGACACTAGATGGATCTCATGGAAGCAGCATGTCACCCAACCTACTCAAGCAACAGAAGAGTGGATATAGACACTAGAAGGATCTCATGGAAGCAGCATGCCACTCAACCTACTTAAGCAACAGAGGAATGGATATAGACACTAGAAGGATCTCATGGAAGCAGCATGCTACTCACCCTATTCAAGCAACAAAAGAATGGATATAGACACTAGAAGGATGTCATGGAAGCAGCATGCCACTCAACCTACTCAAGCAACAGAGGAATGGATATATACACTAGAAGGATCTCATGGAAGCAGCATGCCACTCACACTACTCAAGCAATAGAAGAATGGATATAGACACTAGAAGGATATCATGGAAGCAGCATGCCACTCAACCTACTCAAGCAACATAGGAATGGATATAGACACTACAGGGATCTGATGGAAGCAGCATGTCACTCAACCTACTCAAGCAACAGAAGAATATATATATACACTAGACGGATGATCTCATGGATGCAGCATGCCATTCAACCTACTCAAGCAACAGAAGAATGAATATATACACTAGAAGGATCTCATGGAGGCAGCATGCCACTCAACCTACTCAAGCAACAGAAGAATGGATATAGACACTAGAAGGATATCATGGAAGCAGCATGCCACTCAACCTACACAAGCAACAGAAGAATGGATATAGACACTAGAAGGATCTCATGGAAGCAGCATGTCACTCACCCTACTCAAGCAAAAGAAGAATGGATATAGACACTAGAAGGATCATATGGAGGCAGCATGTCACTCAACCTACTCAAGCAAAAGAAGAATGGATATAGACACTAGAAGTATCTCATGGAAGCAGCATGCCACTCAACCTACTCAAGCAACAGAGGAATGGATATAGATACTAGAAGGATCTCATGGCGCAGCATGCCACTCAACCTACTCAAGCAACAGAAGAATGGATATAGATACTAGAAGGATCTCATGGAAGCAGCATGTCACCCAACCTACTCAAGCAACAGAAGAATGGATATAGACACTAGATGGATCTCATGGAAGCAGCATGTCACTCAACCTACTCAAGCAACAGAAGAATGGATATAGACACTAGAACGATCTCATGGAAGCAGCATGCCACTCAACCTACTCAAGCAACAAAAGAATGGATATAGACACTAGAAGGATCTCATGGAAGCAGCATGCCACTCAACCTACTCAAGCAACAGAGTAATGGATATAGACACTAGAAGGATCTCATGGAAGCAGCATGCCACTCACCCTACTCAAGCAAAAGAAGAATGGATATAGACACTAGAAGGATCTCATGGAAGCAGCCTGCCACTCAACCTACTCAAGCAACAGCGGAATGGATATAGACACTAGAAGGATCTCATGGAAGCAGCATGACACTCACCCTACTCAAGCAACAGAAGAATGGATATAGACACTAGAAGGATCTCATGGAAGCAGCATGCTACTCAACCTACTCAAGCAACATAGGAATGGATATAGACACTAGAAGGATCTCATGGAAGCAGCATGTCACTCAACCTACTCAAGCAACAGAAGAATGGATATAGACACTAGAAGGATGATCTCATGGTAGCAGCATGCCACTCAACCTACTCAAGAAACAGAAGAATGGATATAGACACTAGAAGGATCTCATGAAAGCAGCATGTCACCCAACCTACTCAAGCAACAGAAGAATGAATATATACACTAGAAGGATCTCATGGAGGCAGCATGCCACTCAACCTACTCAAGCAACAGAAGAATGGATATAGACACTAGAAGGATCTCATGGAGGCAGCATGTCACTCAACCTACTCAAGCAACAGAAGAATGGATATAGACACTAGAAGGATCTCATGGAAGCAGCATGCCACTCAACCTACTCAAGCAACAGAAGAATGGATATAGACACTAGAAGGATCTCATGGAGGCAGCATGTAACTCAACCTACTCAAGCAACAGAAGAATAGATATAGACACTAGATGGATCTCATGGAAGAAGCATGTCACTCAACCTACTCAAGCAAAAGAAGAATGGATATAGATACTAGAAGGATCTCATGGAAGCAGCATGTCACTCAATCTACTCAAGCAACAGAAGAATGAATATAGATACTAGAAGGATCTCATAGAAGCAACATGTCACCAAACCTACTTAAGCAACAGAGGAATGGATATAGACACTAGAAGGATCTCATGAAAGCAGCATGCCACTCACACTACTCAAGCAACAAAAGAATGGATATATACACTAGAAGGATGTCATGGAAGCAGCATGCCACTCAACCTACTCAAGCAACAGAGGAATGGATATATACACTAGAAGGATCTCATGGAAGCAGCATGCCACTCACCCTACTCAAGCAACAGAAGAATGGATATAGACACTAGAAGGATCATATGGAGGCAGCATGTCACTCAACCTACTCAAGCAACAGAATAATAGATATAGACACTAGATGGATCTCATGGAAGCAGCATGTCACCCAACCTACTCAAGCAACAGAAGAATGGATATAGACACTAGAAGGATCTCATGGAAGCAGCATGCCACTCAACCTACTTAAGCAACAGAGGAATGGATATAGACACTAGAAGGATCTCATGGAAGCAGCATGCTACTCACCCTATTCAAGCAACAAAAGAATGGATATAGACACTAGAAGGATGTCATGGAAGCAGCATGCCACTCAACCTACTCAAGCAACAGAGGAATGGATATATACACTAGAAGGATCTCATGGAAGCAGCATGCCACTCACACTACTCAAGCAATAGAAGAATGGATATAGACACTAGAAGGATCTCATGGAAGCAGCATGCCACTCAACCTACTCAAGCAACATAGGAATGGTTATAGACACTACAGGGATCTGATGGAAGCAGCATGTCACTCAACCTACTCAAGCAACAGAAGAATATATATATACACTAGACGGATGATCTCATGGATGCAGCATGCCATTCAACCTACTCAAGCAACAGAAGAATGAATATAGACACTAGAAGGATCTCATGGAAGCAGCATGCCACTCACCCTACTCAAGCAACAGAAGAATGGATATAGACACTAGAAGGATCATATGGAGGCAGCATGTCACTCAACCTACTCAAGCAAAAGAAGAATGGATATAGATACTAGAAGTATCTCATGGAAGCAGCATGCCACTCAACCTACTCAAGCAACAGAGGAATGGATATAGATACTAGAAGGATCTCATGGCAGCAGCATGCCACTCAACCTACTCAAGCAACAGAAGAATGGATATAGATACTAGAAGGATCTCATGGAAGCAGCATGTCACCCAACCTACTCAAGCAACATAAGAATGGATATAGACACTAGAAGGATCTCATGGAAGCAGCATGTCACTCAACCTACTCAAGCAACAGAAGAATGGATATAGACACTAGAACGATCTCATGGAAGCAGCATGCCACTCAACCTACTCAAGCAACAGAAGAATGGATATAGACACTAGAAGGATCTCATGGAAGCAGAATGCCACTCAACCTACTCAAGCAACAGAGTAATGGATATAGACACTAGAAGGATCTCATGGAAGCAGCATGCCACTCACCCTTCTAAAGCAAAAGAAGAATGGATATAGACACTAGAAGGATCTCATGGAAGCAGCCTGTCACTCAACCTACTCAAGCAACAGAAGAATGGATATAGACACTAGAAGGATCTCATAGAATCAGCATGCCACTCAACCTACTCAAGCAACAGAGGAATGGATATAGACACTAGAAGGATCTCATGGAAGCAGCATGCCATTCACCCTACTCAAGCAAAAGAAGAATAGATATAGACACTAGAAGGATCTCATGGAAGCAGCCTGCCACTCAACCTACTCAAGC
Organism: Archivesica marissinica; assembly: GCA_014843695.1. NCBI lineage: Eukaryota > Metazoa > Mollusca > Bivalvia > Venerida > Vesicomyidae > Archivesica > Archivesica marissinica. The sequence goes on along the minus strand of CM026402.1, from coordinate 10,229,981 downwards.
ATCAGCGGAATGGATATAGACACTAGAAGGATCTCATGGAAGCAGCATGCCACTCACCCTACTCAAGCAACAGAAGAATGGATATAGACACTAGAATGATCTCATGGAAGCAGCATGCCACTCAATCTACTCAAGCAACATAGGAATGGATATAGACACTAGAAGGATCTCATGGAAGCAGCATGTCACTCAATCTACTCAAGCAACATAGGAATGGATATAGACACTAGAAGGATCTCATGGAAGCAGCATGCCACTCAATCTACTCAAGCAACATAGGAATGGATATAGACACTAGAAGGATCTCATGGAAGCAGCATGTCACCCAACCTACTCAAGCAACGGAAGAATGGATATATACACTAGAAGGATCTCATGGAGGCAGCATGTCACTCAACCTACTCAAGCAAAAGAAGAATGGATATAGACACTAGAAGGATCTCATGGAAGCAGCCTGCCACTCAACCTACTCAAGCAACAGCGGAATGGATATAGACACTAGAAGGATCTCATGGAAGCAGCATGACACTCACCCTACTCAAGCAACAGAAGAATGGATATAGACACTAGAAGGATCTCATGGAAGCAGCATGCTACTCAACCTACTCAAGCAACATAGGAATGGATATAGACACTAGAAGGATCTCATGGAAGCAGCATGTCACTCAACCTACTCAAGCAACAGACGAACGGATATAGACACTAGAAGGATGATCTCATGGTAGCAGCATGGCACTCAACCTACTCAAGAAACAGAAGAATGGATATAGACACTAGAAGGATCTCATGGAAGCAGCATGTCACCCAACCTACTCAAGCAACAGAAGAATGAATATATACACTAGAAGGATCTCATGGAGGCAGCATGCCACTCAAGCTACTCAAGCAACAGAAGAATGGATATAGACACTAGAAGGATCTCATGGAGGCAGCATGTCACTCAACCTACTCAAGCAACAGAAGAATGGATATAGAAACTAGAAGGATCTCATGGAAGCAGCATGCCACTCAACCTACTCAAGCAACAGAAGAATGGATATAGACACTAGAAGGAACTCATGGAGGCAGCATGTCACTCAACCTACTCAAGCAACAGAAGAATAGATATAGACACTAGATGGATCTCATGGAAGAAGCATGTCACTCAACCTACTCAAGCAACAGAAGAATGAATATAGATACTAGAAGGATCTCATAGAAGCAACATGTCACCAAACCTACTTAAGCAACAGAGGAATGGATATAGACACTAGAAGGATCTCATGAAAGCAGCATGCCACTCACACTACTCAAGCAACAAAAGAATGGATATATACACTAGAAGGATGTCATGGAAGCAGCATGCCACTCAACCTACTCAAGCAACAGAGGAATGGATATATACACTAGAAGGATCTCATGGAAGCAGCATGCCACTCACCCTACTCAAGCAACAGAAGAATGGATATAGACACTAGAAGGATCATATGGAGGCAGCATGTCACTCAACCTACTCAAGCAACAGAATAATAGATATAGACACTAGATGGATCTCATGGAAGCAGCATGTCACCCAACCTACTCAAGCAACAGAAGAGTGGATATAGACACTAGAAGGATCTCATGGAAGCAGCATGCCACTCAACCTACTTAAGCAACAGAGGAATGGATATAGACACTAGAAGGATCTCATGGAAGCAGCATGCTACTCACCCTATTCAAGCAACAAAAGAATGGATATAGACACTAGAAGGATGTCATGGAAGCAGCATGCCACTCAACCTACTCAAGCAACAGAGGAATGGATATATACACTAGAAGGATCTCATGGAAGCAGCATGCCACTCACACTACTCAAGCAATAGAAGAATGGATATAGACACTAGAAGGATCTCATGGAAGCAGCATGCCACTCAACCTACTCAAGCAACATAGGAATGGTTATAGACACTACAGGGATCTGATGGAAGCAGCATGTCACTCAACCTACTCAAGCAACAGAAGAATATATATATACACTAGACGGATGATCTCATGGATGCAGCATGCCATTCAACCTACTCAAGCAACAGAAGAATGAATATATACACTAGAAGGATCTCATGGAGGCAGCATGCCACTCAACCTACTCAAGCAACAGAAGAATGGATATAGACACTAGAAGGATATCATGGAAGCAGCATGCCACTCAACCTACACAAGCAACAGAAGAATGAATATATACACTAGAAGGATCTCATGGAGGCAGCATGCCACTCAACCTACTCAAGCAACAGAAGAATGGATATAGACACTAGAAGGATCACATGGAAGCAGCCTGCCACTCAACCTACTCAAGCATCAGCGGAATGGATATAGACACTAGAAGGATCTCATGGAAGCAGCATGCCACTCACCCTACTCAAGCAACAGAAGAATGGATATAGACACTAGAATGATCTCATGGAAGCAGCATGCCACTCAATCTACTCAAGCAACATAGGAATGGATATAGACACTAGAAGGATCTCATGGAAGCAGCATGTCACCCAACCTACTCAAGCAACGGAAGAATGGATATAGACACTAGAAGGATCTCATGGAGGCAGCATGCCACTCAACCTAATCAAGCAACAGAAGAATGGATATAGACACTAGAACGATCTCATGGAAGCAGCATGCCACTCAACCTACTCAAGCAACAGAAGAATGGATATAGACACTAGAAGGATCTCATGGAAGCAGCATGCCACTCACCCTACTCAAGCAAAAGAAGAATGGATATAGACACTAGAAGGATCTCATGGAAGCAGCCTGCCACTCAACCTACTCAAGCAACAGCGGAATGGATATAGACACTAGAAGGATCTCATGGAAGCAGCATGACACTCACCCTACTCAAGCAACAGAAGAATGGATATAGACACTAGAAGGATCTCATGGAAGCAGCATGCTACTCAACCTACTCAAGCAACATAGGAATGGATATAGACACTAGAAGGATCTCATGGAAGCAGCATGTCACTCAACCTACTCAAGCAACAGACGAACGGATATAGACACTAGAAGGATGATCTCATGGTAGCAGCATGGCACTCAACCTACTCAAGAAACAGAAGAATGGATATAGACACTAGAAGGATCTCATGGAAGCAGCATGTCACCCAACCTACTCAAGCAACAGAAGAATGAATATATACACTAGAAGGATCTCATGGAGGCAGCATGCCACTCAAGCTACTCAAGCAACAGAAGAATGGATATAGACACTAGAAGGATCTCATGGAGGCAGCATGTCACTCAACCTACTCAAGCAACAGAAGAATGGATATAGAAACTAGAAGGATCTCATGGAAGCAGCATGCCACTCAACCTACTCAAGCAACAGAAGAATGGATATAGACACTAGAAGGAACTCATGGAGGCAGCATGTCACTCAACCTACTCAAGCAACAGAAGAATAGATATAGACACTAGATGGATCTCATGGAAGAAGCATGTCACTCAACCTACTCAAGCAACAGAAGAATGAATATAGATACTAGAAGGATCTCATAGAAGCAACATGTCACCAAACCTACTTAAGCAACAGAGGAATGGATATAGACACTAGAAGGATCTCATGAAAGCAGCATGCCACTCACACTACTCAAGCAACAAAAGAATGGATATATACACTAGAAGGATGTCATGGAAGCAGCATGCCACTCAACCTACTCAAGCAACAGAGGAATGGATATATACACTAGAAGGATCTCATGGAAGCAGCATGCCACTCACCCTACTCAAGCAACAGAAGAATGGATATAGACACTAGAAGGATCATATGGAGGCAGCATGTCACTCAACCTACTCAAGCAACAGAATAATAGATATAGACACTAGATGGATCTCATGGAAGCAGCATGTCACCCAACCTACTCAAGCAACAGAAGAGTGGATATAGACACTAGAAGGATCTCATGGAAGCAGCATGCCACTCAACCTACTTAAGCAACAGAGGAATGGATATAGACACTAGAAGGATCTCATGGAAGCAGCATGCTACTCACCCTATTCAAGCAACAAAAGAATGGATATAGACACTAGAAGGATGTCATGGAAGCAGCATGCCACTCAACCTACTCAAGCAACAGAGGAATGGATATATACACTAGAAGGATCTCATGGAAGCAGCATGCCACTCACACTACTCAAGCAATAGAAGAATGGATATAGACACTAGAAGGATCTCATGGAAGCAGCATGCCACTCAACCTACTCAAGCAACATAGGAATGGTTATAGACACTACAGGGATCTGATGGAAGCAGCATGTCACTCAACCTACTCAAGCAACAGAAGAATATATATATACACTAGACGGATGATCTCATGGATGCAGCATGCCATTCAACCTACTCAAGCAACAGAAGAATGAATATAGACACTAGAAGGATCTCATGGAAGCAGCATGCCACTCAACCTACACAAGCAACAGAAGAATGGATATAGACACTAGAAGGATCTCATGGAAGCAGCATGTCACTCACCCTACTCAAGCAAAAGAAGAATGGATATAGACACTAGAAGGATCATATGGAGGCAGCATGTCACTCAACCTACTCAAGCAAAAGAAGAATGGATATAGACACTAGAAGTATCTCATGGAAGCAGCATGCCACTCAACCTACTCAAGCAACAGAGGAATGGATATAGATACTAGAAGGATCTCATGGCAGCAGCATGCCACTCAACCTACTCAAGCAACAGAAGAATGGATATAGATACTAGAAGGATCTCATGGAAGCAGCATGTCACCCAACCTACTCAAGCAACAGAAGAATGGATATAGACACTAGATGGATCTCATGGAAGCAGCATGTCACTCAACCTACTCAAGCAACAGAAGAATGGATATAGACACTAGAACGATCTCATGGAAGCAGCATGCCACTCAACCTACTCAAGCAACAAAAGAATGGATATAGACACTAGAAGGATCTCATAGAAGCAGCATGCCACTCAACCTACTCAAGCAACAGAGTAATGGATATAGACACTAGAAGGATCTCATGGAAGCAGCATGCCACTCACCCTACTCAAGCAAAAGAAGAATGGATATAGACACTAGAAGGATCTCATGGAAGCAGCCTGCCACTCAACCTACTCAAGCAACAGCGGAATGGATATAGACACTAGAAGGATCTCATGGAAGCAGCATGACACTCACCCTACTCAAGCAACAGAAGAATGGATATAGACACTAGAAGGATCTCATGGAAGCAGCATGCTACTCAACCTACTCAAGCAACATAGGAATGGATATAGACACTAGAAGGATCTCATGGAAGCAGCATGTCACTCAACCTACTCAAGCAACAGAAGAATGGATATAGACACTAGAAGGATGATCTCATGGTAGCAGCATGCCACTCAACCTACTCAAGAAACAGAAGAATGGATATAGACACTAGAAGGATCTCATGAAAGCAGCATGTCACCCAACCTACTCAAGCAACAGAAGAATGAATATATACACTAGAAGGATCTCATGGAGGCAGCATGCCACTCAACCTACTCAAGCAACAGAAGAATGGATATAGACACTAGAAGGATCTCATGGAGGCAGCATGTCACTCAACCTACTCAAGCAACAGAAGAATGGATATAGACACTAGAAGGATCTCATGGAAGCAGCATGTAACTCAACCTACTCAAGCAACAGAAGAATAGATATAGACACTAGATGGATCTCATGGAAGAAGCATGTCACTCAACCTACTCAAGCAAAAGAAGAATGGATATAGATACTAGAAGGATCTCATGGAAGCAGCATGTCACTCAATCTACTCAAGCAACAGAAGAATGAATATAGATACTAGAAGGATCTCATAGAAGCAACATGTCACCCAAACTACTCAAGCAACAGAAGAATGGATATAGACACTAGAAGGATCTCATGAAAGCAGCATGCCACTCAACCTACTCAAGCAACAAAAGAATGGATATATACACTAGAAGGATGTCATGGAAGCAGCATGCCACTCAACCTACTCAAGCAACAGAGGAATGGATATATACACTAGAAGGATCTCATGGAAGCAGCATGCCACTCACCCTACTCAAGCAACAGAAGAATGGATATAGACACTAGAAGGATCATATGGAGGCAGCATGTCACTCAACCTACTCACGCAACAGAGGAATAGATATAGACACTAGATGGATATCATGGAAGCAGCATGTCACTCAAGCTACTCAAGCAACAGAAGAATGGATATAGACACTAGAAGGATCTCATGGAGGCAGCATGTCACTCAACCTACTCAAGCAACAGAAGAATGGATATAGAAACTAGAAGGATCTCATGGAAGCAGCATGCCACTCAACCTACTCAAGCAACAGAAGAATGGATATAGACACTAGAAGGATCTCATGGAGGCAGCATGTCACTCAACCTACTCAAGCAACAGAAGAATAGATATAGACACTAGATGGATCTCATGGAAGAAGCATGTCACTCAACCTACTCAAGCAACAGAAGAATGAATATAGATACTAGAAGGATCTCATAGAAGCAACATGTCACCAAACCTACTTAAGCAACAGAGGAATGGATATAGACACTAGAAGGATCTCATGAAAGCAGCATGCCACTCACACTACTCAAGCAACAAAAGAATGGATATATACACTAGAAGGATGTCATGGAAGCAGCATGCCACTCAACCTACTCAAGCAACAGAGGAATGGATATATACACTAGAATGATCTCATGGAAGCAGCATGCCACTCACCCTACTCAAGCTACAGAAGAATGGATATAGACACTAGAAGGATCATATGGAGGCAGCATGTCACTCAACCTACTCAAGCAACAGAATAATAGATATAGACACTAGATGGATCTCATGGAAGCAGCATGGCACTCAACCTACTCAAGAAACAGAAGAATGGATATAGACACTAGAAGGATCTCATGGAAGCAGCATGTCACCCAACCTACTCAAGCAACAGAAGAATGAATATATACACTAGAAGGATCTCATGGAGGCAGCATGCCACTCAAGCTACTCAAGCAACAGAAGAATGGATATAGACACTAGAAGGATCTCATGGAGGCAGCATGTCACTCAACCTACTCAAGCAACAGAAGAATGGATATAGAAACTAGAAGGATCTCATGGAAGCAGCATGCCACTCAACCTACTCAAGCAACAGAAGAATGGATATAGACACTAGAAGGAACTCATGGAGGCAGCATGTCACTCAACCTACTCAAGCAACAGAAGAATAGATATAGACACTAGATGGATCTCATGGAAGAAGCATGTCACTCAACCTACTCAAGCAACAGAAGAATGAATATAGATACTAGAAGGATCTCATAGAAGCAACATGTCACCAAACCTACTTAAGCAACAGAGGAATGGATATAGACACTAGAAGGATCTCATGAAAGCAGCATGCCACTCACACTACTCAAGCAACAAAAGAATGGATATATACACTAGAAGGATGTCATGGAAGCAGCATGCCACTCAACCTACTCAAGCAACAGAGGAATGGATATATACACTAGAAGGATCTCATGGAAGCAGCATGCCACTCACCCTACTCAAGCAACAGAAGAATGGATATAGACACTAGAAGGATCATATGGAGGCAGCATGTCACTCAACCTACTCAAGCAACAGAATAATAGATATAGACACTAGATGGATCTCATGGAAGCAGCATGTCACCCAACCTACTCAAGCAACAGAAGAGTGGATATAGACACTAGAAGGATCTCATGGAAGCAGCATGCCACTCAACCTACTTAAGCAACAGAGGAATGGATATAGACACTAGAAGGATCTCATGGAAGCAGCATGCTACTCACCCTATTCAAGCAACAAAAGAATGGATATAGACACTAGAAGGATGTCATGGAAGCAGCATGCCACTCAACCTACTCAAGCAACAGAGGAATGGATATATACACTAGAAGGATCTCATGGAAGCAGCATGCCACTCACACTACTCAAGCAATAGAAGAATGGATATAGACACTAGAAGGATCTCATGGAAGCAGCATGCCACTCAACCTACTCAAGCAACATAGGAATGGTTATAGACACTACAGGGATCTGATGGAAGCAGCATGTCACTCAACCTACTCAAGCAACAGAAGAATATATATATACACTAGACGGATGATCTCATGGATGCAGCATGCCATTCAACCTACTCAAGCAACAGAAGAATGAATATATACACTAGAAGGATCTCATGGAGGCAGCATGCCACTCAACCTACTCAAGCAACAGAAGAATGGATATAGACACTAGAAGGATATCATGGAAGCAGCATGCCACTCAACCTACACAAGCAACAGAAGAATGGATATAGACACTAGAAGGATCTCATGGAAGCAGCATGTCACTCACCCTACTCAAGCAAAAGAAGAATGGATATAGACACTAGAAGGATCATATGGAGGCAGCATGTCACTCAACCTACTCAAGCAAAAGAAGAATGGATATAGACACTAGAAGTATCTCATGGAAGCAGCATGCCACTCAACCTACTCAAGCAACAGAGGAATGGATATAGATACTAGAAGGATCTCATGGCAGCAGCATGCCACTCAACCTACTCAAGCAACAGAAGAATGGATATAGATACTAGAAGGATCTCATGGAAGCAGCATGTCACCCAACCTACTCAAGCAACAGAAGAATGGATATAGACACTAGATGGATCTCATGGAAGCAGCATGTCACTCAACCTACTCAAGCAACAGAAGAATGGATATAGACACTAGAACGATGTCATGGAAGCAGCATGCCACTCAACCTACTCAAGCAACAAAAGAATGGATATAGACACTAGAAGGATCTCATAGAAGCAGCATGCCACTCAACCTACTCAAGCAACAGAGTAATGGATATAGACACTAGAAGGATCTCATGGAAGCAGCATGCCACTCACCCTACTCAAGCAAAAGAAGAATGGATATAGACACTAGAAGGATCTCATGGAAGCAGCCTGCCACTCAACCTACTCAAGCAACAGCGGAATGGATATAGACACTAGAAGGATCTCATGGAAGCAGCATGACACTCACCCTACTCAAGCAACAGAAGAATGGATATAGACACTAGAAGGATCTCATGGAAGCAGCATGCTACTCAACCTACTCAAGCAACATAGGAATGGATATAGACACTAGAAGGATCTCATGGAAGCAGCATGTCACTCAACCTACTCAAGCAACAGAAGAATGGATATAGACACTAGAAGGATGATCTCATGGTAGCAGCATGCCACTCAACCTACTCAAGAAACAGAAGAATGGATATAGACACTAGAAGGATCTCATGAAAGCAGCATGTCACCCAACCTACTCAAGCAACAGAAGAATGAATATATACACTAGAAGGATCTCATGGAGGCAGCATGCCACTCAACCTACTCAAGCAACAGAAGAATGGATATAGACACTAGAAGGATCTCATGGAGGCAGCATGTCACTCAACCTACTCAAGCAACAGAAGAATGGATATAGACACTAGAAGGATCTCATGGAAGCAGCATGCCACTCAACCTACTCAAGCAACAGTAGAATGGATATAGACACTAGAAGGATCTCATGGAGGCAGCATGTAACTCAACCTACTCAAGCAACAGAAGAATAGATATAGACACTAGATGGATCTCATGGAAGAAGCATGTCACTCAACCTACTCAAGCAAAAGAAGAATGGATATAGATACTAGAAGGATCTCATGGAAGCAGCATGTCACTCAATCTACTCAAGCAACAGAAGAATGAATATAGATACTAGAAGGATCTCATAGAAGCAACATGTCACCCAAACTACTCAAGCAACAGAAGAATGGATATAGACACTAGAAGGATCTCATGAAAGCAGCATGCCACTCAACCTACTCAAGCAACAAAAGAATGGATATATACACTAGAAGGATGTCATGGAAGCAGCATGCCACTCAACCTACTCAAGCAACAGAGGAATGGATATATACACTAGAAGGATCTCATGGAAGCAGCATGCCACTCACCCTACTCAAGCAACAGAAGAATGGATATAGACACTAGAAGGATCATATGGAGGCAGCATGTCACTCAACCTACTCACGCAACAGAGGAATAGATATAGACACTAGATGGATATCATGGAAGCAGCATGTCACTCAAGCTACTCAAGCAACAGAAGAATGGATATAGACACTAGAAGGATCTCATGGAGGCAGCATGTCACTCAACCTACTCAAGCAACAGAAGAATGGATATAGAAACTAGAAGGATCTCATGGAAGCAGCATGCCACTCAACCTACTCAAGCAACAGAAGAATGGATATAGACACTAGAAGGATCTCATGGAGGCAGCATGTCACTCAACCTACTCAAGCAACAGAAGAATAGATATAGACACTAGATGGATCTCATGGAAGAAGCATGTCACTCAACCTACTCAAGCAACAGAAGAATGAATATAGATACTAGAAGGATCTCATAGAAGCAACATGTCACCAAACCTACTTAAGCAACAGAGGAATGGATATAGACACTAGAAGGATCTCATGAAAGCAGCATGCCACTCACACTACTCAAGCAACAAAAGAATGGATATATACACTAGAAGGATGTCATGGAAGCAGCATGCCACTCAACCTACTCAAGCAACAGAGGAATGGATATATACACTAGAATGATCTCATGGAAGCAGCATGACACTCACCCTACTCAAGCAACAGAAGAATGGATATAGACACTAGAAGGATCATATGGAGGCAGCATGTCACTCAACCTACTCAAGCAACAGAATAATAGATATAGACACTAGATGGATCTCATGGAAGCAGCATGTCACCCAACCTACTCAAGCAACAGAAGAATGGATATAGACACTAGAAGGATCTCATGGAAGCAGCATGCCACTCAACCTACTTAAGCAACAGAGGAATGGATATAGACACTAGAAGGATCTCATGGAAGCAGCATGCTACTCACCCTATTCAAGCAACAAAAGAATGGATATAGACACTAGAAGGATGACATGGAAGCAGCATGCCACTCAACCTACTCAAGCAACAGAGGAATGGATATATACACTAGAAGGATCTCATGGAAGCAGCATGCCACTCACACTACTCAAGCAATAGAAGAATGGATATAGACACTAGAAGGATCTCATGGAAGCAGCATGCCACTCAACCTACTCAAGCAACATAGGAATGGTTATAGACACTACAGGGATCTGATGGAAGCAGCATGTCACTCAACCTACTCAAGCAACAGAAGAATAGATATATACACTAGACGGATGATCTCATGGATGCAGCATGCCATTCAACCTACTCAAGCAACAGAAGAATGAATATAGACACTAGAAGGATCTCATGGAAGCAGCATGCCACTCAACCTACACAAGCAACAGAAGAATGGATATAGACACTAGAAGGATCTCATGGAAGCAGCATGTCACTCACCCTACTCAAGCAAAAGAAGAATGGATATAGACACTAGAAGGATCATATGGAGGCAGCATGTCACTCAACCTACTCAAGCAAAAGAAGAATGGATATAGACACTAGAAGTATCTCATGGAAGCAGCATGCCACTCAACCTACTCAAGCAACAGAGGAATGGATATAGATACTAGAAGGATCTCATGGCAGCAGCATGCCACTCAACCTACTCAAGCAACAGAAGAATGGATATAGATACTAGAAGGATCTCATGGAAGCAGCATGTCACCCAACCTACTCAAGCAACAGAAGAATGGATATAGACAATAGATGGATCTCATGGAAGCAGCATGTCACTCAACCTACTCAAGCAACAGAAGAATGGATATAGACACTAGAACGATCTCATGGAAGCAGCATGCCACTCAACCTACTCAAGCAACAAAAGAATGGATATAGACACTAGAAGGATCTCATAGAAGCAGCATGCCACTCAACCTACTCAAGCAACAGAGTAATGGATATAGACACTAGAAGGATCTCATGGAAGCAGCATGCCACTCACCCTACTCAAGCAAAAGAAGAATGGATATATACACTAGAAGGATCTCATGGAAGCAGCCTGCCACTCAACCTACTCAAGCAACAGCGGAATGGATATAGACACTAGAAGGATCTCATGGAAGCAGCATGACGCTCACCCTACTAAAGCAACAGAAGAATGGATATAGACACTAGAAGGATCTCATGGAAGCAGCATGCTACTCAACCTACTCAAGCAACATAGGAATGGATATAGACACTAGAAGGATCTCATGGAAGCAGCATGTCACTCAACCTACTCAAGCAACAGAAGAATGGATATAGACACTAGAAGGATGATCTCATGGTAGCAGCATGCCACTCAACCTACTCAAGAAACAGAAGAATGGATATAGACACTAGAAGGATCTCATGGAAGCAGTATGTCACCCAACCTACTCAAGCAACAGAAGAATGAATATATACACTAGAAGGATCTCATGGAGGCAGCATGCCACTCAACCTACTCAAGCAACAGAAGAATGGATATAGACACTAGAAGGATCTCATGGAGGCAGCATGTCACTCAACCTACTCAAGCAACAGAAGAATGGATATAGACACTAGAAGGATCTCATGGAAGCAGCATGCCACTCAACCTACTCAAGCAACAGAAGAATGGATATAGACACTAGATGGATCTCATGGAAGAAGCATGTCACTCAACCTACTCAAGCAAAAGAAGAATGGATATATATACTAGAAGGATCTCATGGAAGCAGCATGTCACTCAATCTACTCAAGCAACAGAAGAATGAATATAGATACTAGAAGGATCTCATAGAAGCAACATGTCACCCAACCTACTCAAGCAACAGAATAATGGATATAGACACTAGAAGGATCTCATGAATGCAGCATGCCACTCAACCTACTCAAGCAACAAAAGAATGGATATATACACTAGAAGGATGTCATGGAAGCAGCATGCCACTCAACCTACTCAAGCAACAGAGGAATGGATATATACACTAGAAGGATCTCATGGAAGCAGCATGCCACTCACCCTACTCAAGCAACAGAAGAATGGATATAGACACTAGAAGGATCATATGGAGGCAGCATGTCACTCAACCTACTCAAGCAACAGAGGAATAGATATAGACACTAGATGGATATCATGGAAGCAGCATGTCACTCAACCTACTCAAGCAACAGAAGAATGGATATAGATACTAGAAAGATCTCATGGAAGCAGCATGTCACCCAACCTACTCAAGCAACAAAAGAATGGATATAGACACTAGAAGGATCTCATGGAAGCAGCATGCCACTCAACCTACTTAAGCAACAGAGGAATGGATATAAACACTAGAATGATCTCATGGAAGCAGCATGCTACTCACCCTACTCAAGCAACACAAGAATGGATATAGACACTAGAAGGATGTCATGGAAGCAGCATGCCACTCAACCTACTCAAGCAACAGAGGAATGGATATATACACTAGAAGGATCTCATGGAATCAGCATGCTTTCGAGAGGCCGTGCACCACGGAGTGAATACCCATTTAATATCGGAAGTAATACTTTAGAAACTGTGGACAGATATAAATACCTCGGAGTCATATTCCATGACAAAATTGACTTCACGTACAATTGCGAAGCCCTGGGGAAAGGAGCTGGACGTGCACTAGGTGGAATCATCAATAAAATACACCACCTGAAAGACATCGGCTTCAAATCATACGAAATATTGTATAAATCTTGTGTTGTACCGATACCTGACTACTGTTCTTCAGTATGGGGTATAAGAAATTCCAACACCTAGACAATGTCCAAAACAGAGCAATGAGATACTTCCTCGGTATCCATCGTTTTACGCCTATCCTTGCGATGGTTGGTGACACTGGATGGATGCCAAGTGTATATAGACGATGGGGGAACATGCTTCGTATGTGGAACAGGCTCATTTCTATGGATGAAAGGCGGATTACTAAACAAGTGTTTAATGCGGATTATTTGCAGTGCAACAATAACTGGTCATTTGACATCAAACACTTTGGGATTAACGGCACATTTTGACAACAAAACAGTCATTAACTTGTCGCATGTGAATGCGTTATTAACAGAATATTACTCTTCTGTCTGGTCGGAAGGTGTCCAAAGTGTTTCCAAACTGAGAACCTATAGATTATTTAAAGATAACTTCAAGAGCGAGGATTATGTTGCATTAAACTTAAATAAGAATGAGCGCTCTATACTCTGTCAATTCAGAACTGGTATATTACCACTCAGAATTGAGACAGGAAGATATGTCGGGGAACCACCTGACCAGAGACTATGTAAAATGTGTATGTCGAATTTAGTTGAAGATGAGAAACACTTCTTATTCGATTGTGAACTATACAGTGAGTTACGAACAAATGATTTCAGAGAACTATTTACGGACAATGCTCACTTAGATATAAATGCGAAATTATCACATATAATGCCCATGTATCCCAGACGACTAGCTAAATTCCTGGTTCCCTAAATGTTTGCATCCAAAGAGTAGCAAGTTAGTGTTAAAAAGCTAACTTCGTTACTACGACAATTTCATAATAGCTTATAGTTCATCATCAGCCTATTAGAATAACCTAATAGTTTTGATTCATTATTAGAAATTCTTATCAGGCTTTTGCATTATATAAATGTCCTAATATCCTCGCTTCATATTTCGTTTCTTTGTAAGCTGGATGATGGGTTGTTTAACAAAAATAATAAGACTTTTGATACTTCTTCTAAAATACTAGACTTCTAAAAGATTAGTGTAATGATTTATAAAATAATTATGTTAAACGAAGTTCCTGACTTCATGGTAATAAAAACCAGTTCATCTTCTTTCACATGCATATTATAAATTGCAATGTTATTGAAATCTGTAATTGCACATGCATATTATAAATTTCAATATTGTTATATTGTATACTGTTTTGATATAATGTGTACATACTGTATATATTGATATAAAATAAACGAAGCCGCTGAGCTTCACAAAAAAAAAAGTTAGTGTTTAGTGGCTGATATGGTATTGTGTCACGGAATAAGCAAATTATTTTATCACCAAATTGAATACAACGGAAAAAGTAGTAATCTGCGTTTTCAATAACACTTGATCCGTCATATTAGTCGCTAAAACCACATTACAGAACAAGCGTTTGTTTCTGACGTATGCATTATGTGCATTGTTATGTGTAATGATAACCAGAATGACCACATGTACGCTTTCATCCGCGCCAACGAGAGTGATTAATACAAGTTGTTAAAATTTGCTTCCCAATCTTTGTAAAATAAATAAAGTCTAAGCTTAAAATTAATGATAACATTAAACGGATTGTGACAAGACATCAATATAATTATTGCATTCCTCTACAACGTCAAAGGAAACACCACCATGAATAAGAAACACTGCATAATCTACTATTAATTTGGAGGTTTCAAATTGCAATCGGGATGCAAAGTCACCAAATGGTTAATCGTAGTCGAGTCGATCAATACATAATTGATATATATTACAGACGACATATCGAGAGTTCCATGCACGCCCTATTAAGTTACTTATTAAATCACAAGCCACAATAGCATCCATAATTGCACTTAATACGTCCTCTAATTCACTAACATTCATTTATGGAATAAATCCAAAGATTCTATAAGTTTACCCATGATCAAGGCGTTCCATCATTGTGTAGGTTAATGGTTGACATTGTGTGCATTGTTATGTGTAATGATAACCAGAATGACCACATTTACGCTTTCATCCTCGCCAACGAGAGTGATTAATATAAGTTGTTAAAATTTGCTTCGCAATCGTTGTAAAATAAATAAAGTCTAAGCTTAACATTAATGATAACATTAAACGGATTGTGACAAGGCATCAATATAATTATTGCATTCCTCTACAACGTCAAAGGAAACACCACCATGATTAAGAAACACTGCATAATCTACTATTGATTTGGAGGTTTCAAATTGCAATCGGGATGCAAAGTCACCAAATGGTTAATCGTAGTCGAGTCGATCAATACATAATTGATATATATTATAGACGACATATCGAGAGTTCCATGCACGTCCTATTAAGTTACTTATTAAATCACAAGCCACAATAGCATCCAAAGATTCGATAAGTTTACCCATGATCAAGGCGTTCCATCATTGTGTAGGTTAATGGTTGACATTGTCACTGAACCTTATCATGAATGTAACTCTGCAATAGCGGTGCACATAGACAGTTTCGTTTGAAAGTGACTCGTACCCTCAATGTAGAACTTGAAACGGGGAAATAAATGTATTCAGGTATCACAGCAAAATCAATAGTATGCCTTTCAAGTAGAGACGACAAAGTGGACGGCATGAGGACTCTAACATTATATGAATGCATTTTATATATGTTTGGTATTGCCAATATGATAATATTAATAAAAACATGAACAGACAATTAATGTTATTATGCTTCAACTATAATATATGTTTTTGTAAAACAATATTATCAGTTAATTAACATGATTTCGTTCAAATTACATGTATTATACCGCAACATCTTGTTAGGAAACAACAGTAAAAACAAAGGATTCCAACTAAAATTACCTATTTATATTTTGGGATAAATCAGATTTATCTGCCAAGGGAGGTAACAGAAAATTAGAGTTGTCTCTCATTGATATTAGATATAAGTAGATTTCGTTGAACTATACATATATATTTCTTATTTCCCCTCAATACATGCCTAAAGATGCATACTTATAAATAGACTTTCAAAATCTTCCGAGGTAAATGCCCCGACCCCCTTTCTAAATGGTGGTTACCTATATATCAAGCCCAGGCTACGTCCCTGATTACTTCTTCGTCGTCGGCTTTATGAAAATTGTGTGTGCGGTTATAGTGTATCACATTTATGCTTAAGCTCGATTGCGAAACAAGTTCTTACAACTTATATTAATCACTCTCGAGACCTCATTCCTAATGGAATCCATCGCCACGAGGGAGAGTGAAGAGGCAATGTGGAATTTAAATGCCTTACCTAAGGGCACAATTGTAACGGCTTCAGCGGGGCGCGAACTCGGGTCGTTCATACCTGAAACTAACGCACTATCACGAGTTCCACAGTAATTGTCCATAACATTTGAGGGCTTATTTGGTTCACAATTGCATGATATCCTTTATAACAACAACAACAACAGCAACAATACTTCATTGCATAAAACATAGTCATATGCTTATAGCAAATACACATTATATATGAGTAGACAGTCATGGATTTTCAGAGAAGTGCTTAACAAATACAAATAATTGTAATTGTGTAATGAAGTTACTTTCTTAGTAAATTTGCAAAGTAAATTAAATTGGACAGTTTTTGATAATAATTCTTTTGATTCGGCTGTTAAAAGTTGGTCAATTTTTTGTAACGTAGGCCAGGTATAGTAATATCTTTTTAAATACTTGTGTCTTAAGTCAGTATAATTAGGGCATATTAGGAGAAAATGAAATTCACTTTCTATCATATTCATATTGCATTGAGTACATAGTCGTTGGTGCCTAGGTAAATTTAAGTAACGTCCCTTTTCTATAAAAAGATCATGTGATGATGTTCTAAATTTAGTTAGTGCTGTTATGATAATTTAACCTAATACGCCTTTTTAACAAACGCATGGTTACATAGAACAATACATTAACCTAATACGCCTTTCGAACAAACGCATGGTTGCATAGAACAATACATTAACCTAATACGCCTTTTTAGCAAACGCATGGTTGCATAGAACAATACATTAACCTAATACGCCTTTTTAACAAACGCATGGTTGCATAGAACAATACATTAATTTAACCTAATACGCCTTTTTAACAAACGCATGGTTGCATAGAACAATACATTATGTGAGCTAGTCTAAAATATCTTTTATAATGATGAATATTATATATTTTTAAACAAATGATGTTCCTGTAAAAATGTTTGTTTAATCCATATAATTATATTTATACAATGTATTAGTTTTACCAACTAAGTCATTGATTTACTAGGTTAATATTCTTTATTGCTAAGGACATTTGTCTTACCCACATAATTTAGTTATGTTTTAATATGTTTCGGCATTTATCCAAGAAACAAACTAATAATAAATAAATATGCATACTATTATCAGGGATTCAAATTGTATAGATGTTACCATTATATTATGTTATATATAGTCGGTTAAAAAGCTCACTCAGAGCTTGTGTTGTATTGTTGCTATATTGCCGACTCAAAATAAAATGTATCTTATCTTGTCTGAACATCTAAGAACAATTGATTGCAGACGGTTCTGTAGTCCAGTGGTAACACGCTGGACTGGTATTCCAGGGATCGCAGGTTTGATCCCCCGTCTGACCATAATAAAATTACAAGTCTTTCAGATGGGACATTAAACCTAGGTCTCGTGTCAGTCCTTTACATCGTGCACGTAAAATAACCAGAAGTGACACTGGAATGGGAATCTCTCTGTATCACTGCACTATCCTCCAAATTTCTAAAATAACTAATCTCTTCAGGAGGCGTCACTATTATGGGAAACCGGTAGCGACGATAAATAAACGTAAAACACACATAGGCTGGAGAAATGTTTAGAAAATGATACCAGACATACGTACGAGTTCTTAGCTTGTAGCCCATGACTTGCACCTCGCACAGCGATAAAGTTTCATCGACACTGTTTTCGTGTTATTCTAAACCATCGTGCATGTATCGTATGGTCAGGTTGGATGCATGCTGGACTGCTGATATTCCCAGCATAGTAGATGATTAGGTTATAAGAAGTTTGTGATAGACCAGTGTATAACTCCACATCTCTCAGTCCGTCACCTGAAATGTAGAGTATACATAATTATTTATCACATGACTTTGTCATATCATATTTTATTTCTTATTTTTTTCTAATATTTTTATTTCAATCGTTATTACATGAATATACATTACAGTATTCACAAACTTACAAACGCTATATTATAACTAGATTGTTTACGTTTATTTATCGTCGCTACCGGTTTCCCATATGAGAGACGTCTCAAACTGTGTGTTTTACGTTTATACATAATACGTTTATTGTATGTGATTTATTCAATGAGAGTGTGTTTTACGTTTATTTATCGTCGCTACCGGTTGCCCATATGAGCCACACCTCCTGAAGAGATTAGTAATTTTATAGTTTGGAGGATAGTGCAATGATACAGACAGAGACCCATTCCAGAGTACCCTCTGGTTCTTTTACGTGCACGGTGTACAACACTGACACGAGACCTCGGTTTAAAGTCCCACCTGAAAGACTGTTAATTGTATTAGGTTCAGAAGGGGAATCAAACCTGTGATCCCTGGATTATCAGTCCAGCGTGTTAACAGCCTCAAACTGTATTACCCAATGCATGTATATATGTATGTACAGTGAACCACTGGACTACATATCCGTCTGTTTCTCTGTCTAAACAGTTTTGACATCAGTACCTACATTAACACCTACTGTAATTATCCGATTACATGGCAGAGTGTCAATTAACACCTGCCATGGATGCGACCACAACATGGTTTATTCGTACATCATGTGGTGATTTCTTTCTTTTTTTACATTTATTTATCGTCGCTACCGGTTGCCCTTATGAGCGACGCCTCCTGAAGAGATAAGTTATTTTAGATGTTTGAAGGATGGTACATGATACAGACAGAGACCCATTCCAGAATCTCCTCTGGTTCTTTTACGTGCACGGTGTAAAGACCTCGGTTTAACGTCCCATCTGAAAGACTGTTAATCTTATTAGGGTCAGACGGGGGATCGAACCTGCGATCCCTGGATTACCAGTCTAACGTGTTACCACTGGACTACAGATCCGTCTGTATGTGGTGATTTCTTTTGTATTGGAAGGTTTTATGATGGTTTCAAAAGAAAACAAAGTATCTGATTTTATGACAGTTTATTTCATTTTTGCAAATATGATATATTTTCCGAATATTCGAGTACTGGAAAGTATTAGAATATTCAGACATCTAAGCGAATATCCGTTGATATCAATATTTAAAAAAACATTATTATATGATTAAAAGTTTTCATAAGAGTTCTAATGAGTGAAGATAAAGTAGATAGTAGCTATAAGACTAAGTGAGGAGACATATAGTAGGGGGGGGGAGTTGAGAGTTAAAACTGTTACAGCAATTACTTGAAAAGCTCTGCTTCCGGTTTAATCCTTTCCTAAGTATATACTATTAGCTACTTACTTCTTTTGTGTACATGTATTGTTTTGTGAATGTATATACTAGTGGAATAAATATGTTTAAACCAATTACTTTATGATGTGTTGTACCAAAACGCAAACTTGTCAAATTAGCTAAATATATATATATGTATTTAGCAACAAGTACAATAAATGATATTAGTTAACTAAATGAATGTTATTACTTGTAAAATATTGATTTGTGAGACATTGAATACCAATTATATTGTTAAACAACAATATATTTCGTACATGTTATTGCTATGCTTTCTCAAACCTTATATATATCATGCTGTTCTGTAACCTGTGTATGTAACCGCCAATCAAGTTTCTTGGCGATGTACATGTATATGTGTATGACAATACAAACTTTGACTTGACTTGTATTAGTACCATACATGCATAACCGAATTCTCTCTATTTTTTTACTTAGAGTACTGTAAACCCTTCATTGTTGTTCATGGATTATAAGTTTGTTATTGTTTATAGCTATTGGTTTTTCTATATTGTTTACTTACATGCTTAGGTATTGCATAAAGTCCACATGTCTAGACTCCATGCTCCTCTAGTGTGCATGTGCAAATACAATAGTTTAACTTTTAATAACTTTTAATAATATTTTATTGCATTTATTCATACAATACATTACATATATACATACACTACTAAGAACAAATCAGAGATTAATATGTAATTATATGATTGCAGTATACGATACATATGTTTTGTTTAGGGAAAAAAGCAAATGGGTTGGGCTACAAGTTATAACAACATTATTTACAGCCCTCCCCGTAAAATAGTTTCTTACTATATAATGCATAAATTTAAAAACAGTCATTTCGAGTCGTATTGTCCAAATCATATTTAGTTTAAACATATTTCATTTCCCAATAGTATACATATTGAACAATGTGGAAGTTGTAATAGCGCAGTGGATGCGCAGTCGCTTCAGGTGCGAAAGGTCCGGAGTTCGAGCCCCGCTGGAGCCGTTACGATTGTGCGCTTAGGCAAGGCATTTAAATTCCACATTGCCTCTTCTCTCTCCCTCGTGTCGATGGATTCCATCAGGAATGAGGTCTCGAGAGTGATTAATATAAAGAGTGATTAATATAAGTTGTAATAACTTGTTTCGTAATAGAGCTAAAATATATTTGTATAAACTATTGAACAAAATACAGAAAAGGGATTAGAATGAAAGACAGAGTCTTATATAATCCTTCTCGTATCATATTTGAAACAAGTCAACATTATTTACGATGATGATTCCGTTTATTTACCCTCACCGCCGGTAAACCATATAGGCGAGCATACATTATTTACAATATATCTGTCATTTCTTATATGTACACATGCGTAGCCGGAACTGATTCTCATTGATTGAGAGATGATAAGATAAAATTACGATTTAAGAGAAGTATCGTCAGCAAATACAACACTGTTTAAAACATAAATATAATTATAGTGACGTCATGACAATTTACGATGACATTTAGCGCTTAAATGAAAGTAGCAACATTATTTATTAAAACGAGCACACTATGTAATACAATTTATCATAAAAAGGATCTTACACGCGTGATGGTTTCATACCATATTTTATGAAACTCGTTTTCGAATGTTGCTAATAAGCTCGCCAAAAGGCTCTCTTAATAGGAACATTCCAAAACTCATAAAAGATTGTATGAAATCCCAACTCATGCAAGATCCTATATATCTCACTAATGTATAGCTACACAACGGACATAACAAACTAATGATTATTGACTTCAAAATCAGAACATTCGAATAAATAAAATGGTTTCACTCCTGGTTATAACATTTTAAATTGTTTATGAAATGTGCGTGTATATCGATATATAAAATGATTACACATTGTGATTTCTTATTCCATAGCATACACACCCACATTATTTGCCACAGAAACTGGGTATTTCAACTAATAAAGAAACGTCGCATACGACGTGTTATGAATACAGATGAGTTATCAATAATGGCAAAGAGTTTCGTACACATTTACAGTTATATCTCACAATTTAAACCTACACATACTTATTGTCGGAGTAAGCTGCATTAGCATACATCTAAGCGACCGTATCACGATATTACCTCCGTTGTATAGTAGGATTGAGAAATAAGCACATTTCCCTTTCGCGTCGTGTTTACCGTTTCGTAAATTCCTACTTTCACTGTTGCGAGTTTTGTTACGATGTGGACTCGGCGAGGCTCTATGGACGTAATCACAGCAACAACAAAGTCTTAATAGTATTTAATTACATCTAAGAGCCGACATTATAACCAACACATAGACGCTAGTCTCAATAGTAACCAACCAGGCTCTCTCCCTGCCAAAGCTGTCCAAGATGGTTTTATATACAATTGTGAGGAGAGCTATAAGATCTGCCCACAATTCTTTTAACTAATCAAATTCATTTAGCTTTTCAATTGTTGACAATTTGGCATGGAATATCAAATAGACTTGACCACACGATCATGCGTTTCCATGACCCTGTAACCCTGTCCGTGTCTACTGCCAGAGAGAGTGCAACACCTCTGCAAACCATGCATTAATGCCGGCTTGCACCAGTCAATTCAGTGTGTGTACGCTGCTTAGTAAGCACTATATCACCACATGTCTGGCGAAATCCCATATGATGGTCGCGTGATCCAAACAATGGAATTCCTCCATCCATGTTATCAAGTGCAGACATGTATATCAGATGTTCCCAACAAAGGACACACACACACACTGAAAAGACTGTTGACCTATAATATAATCATACATGGTTAAATAATTAAATTAAGAGAGTCATCAAAACATAAGGTAATTAATCACTACACATGTATATAGGCGCTAGGCAAAAGGTAATTATGTTACAGTTTGAAGATCGCATAATTCTCGTTTACTCATGAACATTAAGAATTCAAATAATTACGGAAGAACGTGTAATAACAATTATATTGATACGGGCACAGATGCATTGTTTAGCTTTTTGTGATGTAATATCGCTTTAAGCAAATTTAAGCATTGAACGCTGTCCTCAATAAGAACACAAAAAGACACGTACTGCAACAAGGATCACTTCTTTCATATATGAGCACGTGGTCTATGACATATACAACTCCAAGGTTAACTTCGCAATATGAGCCAGCTGTAGACTCTGTCAGGGTGCATGAACCGTCAGCCCAATATTGTGAGAGCCCACCATCCACCGCTAGACGCGCTTCTCCACCACCATCATTAGTATCATCAGTCTGATAAGCTTGTTTACCAAGAGCCATGTTTTCCAGTTCTGAAACAGGCAATAACAATGACGTACATATGACGTAGATTAAACTTACTTTCGAAAAAGAAATAAACCACTATAATGATACGGACTGTATAGTCAGTATATAATGTACATGTTCGATCCCCTGTCTGACCCTAATAAAATTAACAGTCATTCGGTTGGGACATTAAACCGAGGTCTCGTGTCGGTGCTTTACACCGTGCGCGTAAAAGAACCAGAGGATACTCTGGGATGTATCTATGTCTGAATCATTGCACTATCCACTAATCTCACCAGGAGGCGTCGCTCATATGGGCAACCGGTGGCGACGATAAATAAACGTAAAACACACACACACGGAATCTTAGAGACTACGAAGAGACTAATATAAAATATATACTATTTTAACATTTCAAGCTCAGTGGTAATGCAAACACATATTACATTGGAGTGCCTATCCTTTCACTGATAAAGTTGTATTTACGTAAATAGGCGAATGTAGTAATGCTAACTAAATAAGTACAAAAAAAACACAAAAACTATATAGTTACACTGCCTGTCATGAAAATGCATTTTTAACGAAACGAAAAATGAACTATATAGTTGATGTGTATAAAATATATGATATAACAAGTCAGGCAACTGCAAGTTGAAGGTGGGGTATACTGTACTATTTTACGGATGAATACAGTATGTAAACACGGTGACGTCATTCACAGGTAAACGGTGTCAATGTTTGCCATTGCATTTGTAATATTTTTGCTGTTTATTTCAGTTTGCTGTGAGTACCATTTCACAGTGGATGTGGTATCAGAAGAAATGAAATATTAGAAATATAAATGAACATACTGTATGTTTTACAGTTTACTAATAAGCAATGTATTTGTTGTTTTACAACCATAAAAGGTATTGATCAGTCATTGTGCTAAATCCAGAACGTGGCATATTATTTGTCTCTAAGAGTTCCGCTTATGGGTTCCCGTCCATGTCTGAAATACTGTTCGAAAAAGGCACCGGGTCTTTATCACAAATAGCAGCTGAAGAGTCCCCATATGACATAAGCTATACTACAATAAGCGCTTTATTAGAATTATTTACACATGTTTAGGAGTTGTTCCGGTGGAGTAATGGTAAAGTGAGCAAGGAGTTGTTCCGGTGGCGCAATGGTAGAGTGAGCAAGGAGTTGTTCCGGTGGAGCAATGGTAGAGTGAGCAAGGAGTTGTTCCTGTGGAGCAATGGTAGAGTGAGCAAGGTGTTGTTCCGGTGGCGCAATGGTATAGTGAGCAAGGAGTTGTTCCGGTGGAGCAATGGTAGAGTGAGCAAGGAGTTGTTCCGGTGGAGCAATAGTAGAGTGAGCAATGAGTTGTTGCGGTGGAGCAATGGTAGAGTGCGCAAGGAGTTATTCCGGTGGAGCAATGGTAGAGTGAGCAAGGAGTTGTTCCGGTGGAGCAATGGTAGAGTGAGCAGGAGTTGTTCCGGTGGCGCAATGGTAGAGTGAGCAATGAGTTGTTGCGGTGGAGCAATGGTAGAGTGACCAAGGAGTTGTTGCGGTGGAGCAATGGTAGAGTGAGCAAGGAGTTGTTGCGGTGGAGCAATGGTAGAGTGAGCAAGGAGTTGTTGCGGTGGGGCAATGGTAGAGTAAGCAAGGAGTTGTTGCGGTGGAGCAATGATAGAGTCAGCAAGGAGTAGTTGCTGTGGAGCAATGGTAGAGTGAGCAAGGAGTTGTTGCGGTGGAGCAATGGTATAGTGAGCAAGGAGTTGTTGCGGTGGAGCAATGATAGAGTCAGCAAGAAGTTGTTGCTGTGAAGCAATGGTAGAGTGAGCAAGGAGTTGTTGCGGTGGAGGAATGGTAGAGTGAGCAAGGAGTTGTTGTGGTGGAGCAATGATAGAGTCAGCACGGAGTTGTTGCTGTGGAGCAATGGTAGAGTGAGCAAGGAGTTGTTGCGGTGGAAGAATGGTAGGTTGAGCAAGGAGTTGTTCCGGTGGAGCAATGGTAGAGTGAGCAAGGAGTTGTTCCGGTGGAGCAATGGTAGAGTGAGCAAGGAGTTGTTCCGGTGGAGCAATGGTAGAGTGAGCAAGG
Organism: Archivesica marissinica; assembly: GCA_014843695.1. Classification (NCBI taxonomy): domain Eukaryota; kingdom Metazoa; phylum Mollusca; class Bivalvia; order Venerida; family Vesicomyidae; genus Archivesica; species Archivesica marissinica. Next base: position 10,204,417 of record CM026402.1, on the reverse strand, counting down.
AGTTGTTCCGGTGGCGCAATGGTAGATTGAGCAAGGAGTTGTTGCGCTGGAGCAATGGTAGAGTGAGCAAAGAGTTGTTGCGGTGGAGCAATGGTAGAGTGAGCAAGGAGTTGTTCCGGTGGAGCAATGGTAGAGTGAGCAAGGAGTTGTTCCGGTGGCGCAATGGTAGAGTGACCAAGGATTTGTTCCAGTGGAACGATAGTAGAGTGAGCAAGGAGTTGTTCCGGTGGAGCAATGGTAGAGTGAGCAAGGAGTTGCTGCGGTGGAGCAATGTTAGAGTGAGCAAGGAGTTGTTGCGGTGGAGCAATGGTAGAGTGAGCAAGGAGTTGTTGCGGTGGAGCAATGTTAGAGTGAGCAAGAAGTTGTTGAGGTGGAGCAATGTTAGAGTGAGCAAGGAGTTGTTGTAGTAGAGCAATGGCAGACTGAGCAAGGAGTTGTTCCGGTGGAGCGATGTTAGAGTGAGCAAGGAGTTGTTGCGGTGGCGCATTGGTAGAGTGAGGTATGTTGCTAGGTGGCACCGCTATCCAGGTTCGAAATATCTGTTATCTGTCTGCCACTTCAGTGTGTGGCCTGGTTTTGCAATAACTCCAAAACACTGGGTGCATACACACATGTACGACGACGGTCCATTTAAACCAACGAACCGTGTGATTTACCTTTGCACGAAGGCCTCAATCCGGTCCATTTGCCACTTTCGGAACATGTGCGAGACGAATCACCTTGCAACTGGACGTCGGTACAAGCATACGAAACGACACTACCTATACTAGTGTGTGAGTATGATACTGATCCACCAAGAAGATCGCCTGGAGGTGCGCACGTGATTGCTTAATTAGAAATATAAGGCATATGTAAAACATATATATCGTTGTAATCCAGGGATCGCAGGTTCGATCCCCCGTCTGACCCTAATACAATTAACAGTCTTTCAGATGGGACGTTAAACCGAGGTCTCGTGTCGGTGCTTTACACCATGCACGTCAATGAACCAGAGAAGACTCTGGAATAGGTCTCTGTCTGTATCATGCACTTTCCTCCAAATTCTAAAATAACTAATCTCTTCAGGAGGCGTCGCTCATATGGGCAACCGGTAGCGATGATAAATAAACGTAAAACGCACAAATATATATCGTTTATGCGGTGGCGACTTTAAATAAACTTATTAGTCAGTCATATATCGTACAAACGGATATGTAGTCCAGTGGTAACACGCTGGACTTGTAATCCAGGGATCGCAGGTTCGATCCCCCGTCTGACACTTATAAAAGTAACAATCTTTCAGATGGGACGTTAAACCGAGGTCATGTGTCGGTGCCTTACACATTGCATGATAAATAATAGCAAAACACACACTATATATCGTAATATCTACATATGATTATATTCTAATTGATCGTCGTTTTGGCGTGGAATACTTTCTAGCCAATCACGTCGTGCCGCATTGTGGGTGTATTCTTAGAACACTAAATGTATTGACGATTCATGATGAAACCAAACGATATATTCAAGGTAGAACAGCGATATTAAATGTCGGAGAATCGAGTAAACCAAAGTAATACTTCTTATATTTCTAGGATATTTCGAATCGGGAAATAACGGTTAAAATTTAACTTTATTTACTTTACAAGGATTGCGAAGCATGATATTTATCACTCTCGTTTGCGCGGATGAAAAAGCGTAAATGTGGTCATTCGTTGGGGAGGAAACCGGAGAACCCGGAGACGTGCATAAAAGCATAACTGTGGTCATTCGTGTGGGAGAAAACCGGAGTAACCGGCGAAAAACCCACCTGTCCGATCTGGCGACCACAGTACCATCTAACATACTTCCCGGTCCAGGAAATATGTCCGTGCATGTCAATAAGTGTATACATTAATATTAACCTAACAGTGTAAGCCGGAAACAACAATCGGTATAATGATCATATTTCCATCTGACACACTTGTACTATAGTATTACGAATTATTATTGAGCCTCAAACTGGAGACATCTCAGATGATTAACTCTTCCAGCGCCGAATAAATTCAGAACATGTGCAAACAACATAGATCCAGATCGTAACGCCGCGTCTGATCAGGATATATATTGTTTGTTATTCGGACATGTGCTTCAGCACCACTATCTGAAGAGTGAAGAGCAATCATCATACAGCCTGGTCAGACGGCATGTTCTGTTCTGTTTGATCGGGTTATCTGCTTTTTGCAAATTCACTTTTATGCGACCTTGGCCTGCAAGTACTGTAACAATTCATATAACTTACTTGTTTGCTTCCATGTACTGTCGAAGCATAATTCACCGATTGAACATTGACAGCAATATTATCACGAGTGGCGCCAGTCGGAATAAATGTGACGTTATAAAGAGGGTGTCGCTCATGGGAGGTGACGTTTGGGGAGATGGGACTGTAATAGCTTTATGTGTCAATATTGAAATGTATTTGTATCACTCATGGCTAGCCCCCGTCGTATCAATGTTCATTCGGTGGACTATATTTTCAGTCATTCACTAAAACGAGCAAATATCCTCTAAATTATTTCACTGATAAATATTTCTATATTTTATTGGAAAGCATAATAAGGGTACATACTAAATCTTACACCCACTGCTGCTCCAGTTATATCCGGAACTGCCTCTGCCGTAGAATATACCCCGCATCCGCCGTGATGAATTTCAAAATAAGGTGTAAAATAACCGTCTGGTAGATATTCACTTCCTGTAACCTGTGTTGCCAAATCATACCACGAATATGCCAGAGAATTCACATCTAAGCTTGTTCTGTAATATCCAGCATTGTTGTTGTCAAAAAGAAATGCTATATAGCTGTTTGCATTACCATCACAATTGCTAAAGGTAAATTCCTAGTCATTGGTTTTCCAGTCTTGTGTGTCACCTCTTTCCGTCATTGACTCTGGAATAAAGCCGACGTATATGTATGGTGTCATGTCCTTATTTTGCAATGACTGATAGCCATTGTGTCCATTGTATTGAACGAGTATTGGTGAGTTAGAATATCTAGACAATTGTTCCATCTGAGCAGTATATTGATAGCCATTTATTCGCTGATGACGTATAATCACGTGACTTGTGTCATCATAGAGTGACGTCATGTTAATAACATCTACGTTAGTGTCCTTGGAAATAAATGCATATCCTTACCCACTATAGAACTGACAATACACGTTAAATACGTTTCCATTGCTGTTTGTAACAGAATAGCTAGCGCTCGGCAAAACCCCGTCAGCTGACATCCGAAGGTCGTTGCACGTGGATGCTTAAAATAGAACAGAAATAGAATCATCACCAATATGAAATCAAACTAAATTTAGTTCATACTTACACGTATTCACCTTCATGGATCAATGGACCGTCTTTCAGATGGGACTTTAAACCGAGGTCCATAGGAGATTCTGGAATGGCTCTCCGTCTGTTTCATTGCACTATCTTCCAAAAATCGAAAATGACTAATCTAATCCCTACATAAATCGTCGCTCATATGGGCAAACGGTAACGATGACCAATGCACGTAAAACCCCAAACGTGTGTGTGAATCCTCGGTCCTGTGGATTATACGTCATGGGATTATTTGAACTTTCTAGAGTGTTCCTACTCTATATAGTGGGTATTCCACTAGTAAAGGCGAACAAATGGGCAGCATAGCAACGGATCATTATAGATCAGAGCATCGATGTCAATACTATTGTACTTCCGGATGGAAACGGGGCTGAAACCTGGTTGCTTTAAAGTTTTACAATTGATACCGTATTAAAGTGCGATATAGTATGTCAAAGGACAATATAGCTGCTTGAAATAGTGGTTAATGCATTTGCATTTTGTTTTTATTTGTTGAATCCGATGCGAAGAGCTCAGAGATATATTTCAATACAAATGTGGCGGACATGTGATGGACGTGTGACGGAAGCTACAACACTACAAATATGGCATCAATAGCAACAGGACATGTGTATAAGCAAACGAGTATTGCAAATAGTTGCATTGAAACACATACTTGCTAATGAGGTATATTAAAACTCATACTTGCCAATGAGGTATATTAAATATTAAAACTCATACTTGCTAAAGCGGTATATTAAGATTCATACTTGCCAAATGCGGTATATTAAAATTCATACTTGCTAATGCGGTATAATAAAACACATACTTGCTAATGCGGTATAATAAAACTCATACTTGCCAATGAGGTTTATTAAAACTCATACTTGCTAATGCGGTGTATTAAAACTCATACTTGCTAATGCGGTATATTACAACCCATACTTGCTAATGTAGTATATTAAAACTCATACTTGCTAATGCGATATATTAAAACTCATACTTGCTAATGCGATATATTAAAACTCATACTTGCCAATGAGGTTTATTAAAACTCATACTTGCAAATGCGGTATATTAAAACTCATACTTGCCAATGCGTTATACTAAAACTCATACTTGCTAATGCGGTATATTAAAACGCATACTTGCTAATGCGGTATATTAAAACTCATACTTGCTAATGAGGTATATTAAAACTCATACTTGCTAATGAGGTATATTAAAATTCATACTTGCTAAAGCGGTATATTAAAACACATGGTTACTAATGCGGTTTATTAAATCGCATAGTTGTTAATGCGGTATATTAAAATCCATACTTGCTAAAGCGGTATATTAAAACTCATACTTGCTAATGAGGTATATTAAAATTCATACTTGCTAAAGCGGTATATTAAAACTCATGGTTACTAATGCGGTTTATTAAAACGCATAGTTGTTAATGTGGTATATTAAAATCCATACTTGCTAATGCGGTATATTAAAACTCATGGTTACTAATGCGGTTTATTAAAACTCATAGTTGTTAATGCGGTATATTAAAACTCATACTTGCTAATGAGGTATATTAAAACTCATAGTTGTTAATGCGGTATATTAAAACTCATACTTGCTAAAGCAGTTTATTAAAACTCATAGTTGTTAATGCGGTATATTAAAACTCATACTTGCTAATGCGGTATATTAAAACTCATACTTGCTAATGCAGTATATTAAAACCCATACTAATACGTGTATTAATTTCTATTGCATTTTCCTAGATTAATTATTAATAATATTATATCAGTGTAAGATGTCTTCTGTCTTTCCAGACCTTCATATTTTTAAGAGACATATATCCAACCTAGTAAAGGTAAAAAGATACAACGCCATAAAAACATTGAACTTGGATACATTTTCAAAATCATGGGGAACATTTGCAACACTTTGTGGTGACATTGTTTAATAAAATTGATTGTTAATTTTCTACTACAGTAGTTATCTCCGCCCTTCGTAGTTTTTATATTTTTCTAACATGCCCAACATTTTCCCCTAAAAGAACTTAAAGAAAAACAACCATGCAGACAGCTTTGCTTCTTTCTTTTTTTCCACAAAACAACAAAAAGCACAGTAAAACTCCTTGTCTTGTTTGGATGGATAACTGTACAGTTATTTTGTTAATTGGAAGAGTTACTTCCCTTGCATTACGGTTTTGTTAATGCTTGCATATATAATTCTGTACAATTAACTGTGTACTATATATGTATGCTTCTGTTTTACTGTTTAATAAAATGAATTACAAAAATAAAACTATACAACGAGGCATACAATCATAGTGATAGACAAAACCGTTAAACAAACTAGTTTTGATACAAATAAAAATAGATAACCAGTATATGGACGTCAATCCATTTAAAGAACTATATGAACGTCAATCCATTTAAACAACTATATGAATGTCAATCCATTTAAACAGTTATATGAACGTCAATGCATTTAAACATATATATGAACGTCAATCCATTTAAACAATTATATGAAGTCAATCCATTTAAACAACTATATGAACGTCAATCCATTTAAACAAATATATGAACGTCAATCCATTTACACAATTATATGAACGCCAATCCATTTAAACAATTATATGAACGTCAATCCATTTAAACCATTATATGGACGTCAATCCATTTACACAACTATATGAACGTCAATCAATTTAAACAATTATATGAACGTCAATCCATTTAAACAATTATATGAACGGAAATCCATTTAAACAATTATATGAACGTCAATCCATTTAAACAACTATATGAACGTCAATCCATTTAAACAGTTATATGAACGTCAATCCATTTAACAATTATATGAAGGTCAATCCATTTAAACAACTATATGAACGTCAATCCATTTAAACAACTATATGAACGTCAATCCATTTAAACAGTTATATGAACGTCAATCCATTTAACAATTATATGAAGGTCAATCAATTTAAACAATTATATTGACGGCAATCCATTTAATCAATTATATGAACGTCAATCCATTTAAACATATATATGAACGTCAATCCATTTACACAATTATATGAACGTCAATCCATTTAAACAATTATATTGACGGCAATCCATTTAAACAATTATATGAACGTCAATCCATTTAAACAAATATATGAACGTCAATCCATTTACACAATTATATGAACGCCAATCCATTAAAACAATTATATGAACGTCAATCCATTTAAACCATTATATGGACGTCAATCTATTTACACAACTATATGAACGTCAATCAATTTAAACAATTATATGAACGTCAATCCATTTAAACAATTATATGAACGGAAATCCATTTAAACAATTATATGAACGTCAATCCATTTAAACAATTATATGAACGTCAATCCATTTAAACAGTTATATGAATGTCAATCCATTTAAACAACTATATGAACATCAATCCATTTAAACAACTATATGAACGTCAATCCATCAATAGACAATGTATAATTAGGGAATTCGGATTGTCTTTCCAATGAATGATAGAGTTTTCTCAGTGAAAGAAAACTCTATCATACACAGCTTTGAAACAATGAACGATGGCATTTTCTCTGTAATCGTTTGCGTTTTTTATTCCATGCCAGGTTAGACGTCTTTGGATTACATGTATATGTATGCGTCTGTTGTAATATATCATTATTTGTTTTCAAACTTATTGTTTTATATGCAATGTGTTATAAATGTAATCTGTAAGTTATTAAACGTAATGTCAATGTATATGTGAATCTCCCGAAAGGAAGAAATAAAGATTCAGTTCAGTTCAGAATTTGTATTGTCTGTAGTTTTTAAATTTGAAATCAAACAGAAACTAGCTTTAAAATTATACAGATACAATTACTTGCTACAGATGCTCATACTAGCATAAGTGGTTGTGCGATTGTGTCACGTAGTGCAAATAGGCTCCATGCAGGGCAATTAAAATGAATACAATTTGATAAAACGACTATTATATTAGCCAAAGTCATTGGAAATCATAAAATCAGAAACGAAGATGTGTGTTTATTAGTGTAAGATAGGAATTTACTTCATCTCGTGATCAACTAAATATGCATTCCACTTGTGGCTAACGTCACTTGTGGCTAACGTCACTCGTGGCTAACGTCACTCGTGGCTAACGTCACTCGTGGCTAACGTCACTCGTGGCTAACGTCACTCGTGGAAATACAAATTTCTGTGACCACAGGATGAAATAAAATCGTATTTTACACTCATAAACACAAACACCTCCTATGCATTTCTCTACCAGTAACAGAATGAGAGTCGACATATGCCCGAACCTGTCGATGAGAACTAAAACCACAAAATTCAAACAAAACAGAAAATAACAAGTAAATGTATAGAACTTTAAAATAATACCACTACATTCTAGATTTGGATTGACTTCTATTCTAGATTGTATTGACTTCTATTCTAGATTGTATTGACTTTTATTCTAGATGTGTATTGACTTCTATTCTAGATTGTATTGACTTCTATTCTAGATGTGTATTGACTTCTATTCTAGATTTGGATTGACTTCTATTCTAGATTGTATCGATCTATTGTCCTCGCATCATTAAACTATTGTTATGTTTCCACTCGTCGCATTAGCTTATGCGTTCTATTGGTTCTAGTATACTGGAATTCATTATGATTGTCATTTTTGTAATTGTCTCATTAACAGTTTGATTCGGGCTGTTGCTCGTATATTGCAATATAATATAACATTTCTGTCGTTCCAACTGAACATATTAAAGTCCTATAACATTGAACTGATGCCCCAGTTCTATACCATAATTATTGTCACATCGTAAACCAATCCCAAATAGCATGACGCAACACAATGTTTGTATTGATATACGAATTGTTATGACATAATAATATTATATAGTATTTTGCCGAAATAATTATATTATTGATTGGTAGGGTGTAGTTTGAACTGCCAAACATCCCTATATGTTTGTTAATCTGGGGCAAAACATTTGGAAATATTCCATTTAACCAATATGTCAAATTATTTAGAAATATGTTAATCACCCCGTATTCCAGGAATAAGTGGACGAGTGGTTCAGGGTTGGCTTTACAAAAGGAACATAAATTATCATCTTTCAAAACCATTTTGTTAAGTAAGTAATTAGTACCAAGGATTCTATGTGTAAATCGGTATTGAAACCAGAGTAGTTTGGAATCTTTAGTAACTTTAAAGGGTAAACTATAGATGTTTTCCCAATTTAAAACACCACAGTTTGGTTCTGTTTGCCATTTCGAACAGGACTTTGGGGTGGTTTTATTTTTTTAAATCAAAATGTCATAAATGGGTCTACATCCTTTATTGGTTGCCGATTTTACTCTTAAGTGTAATGATTTGACTGGATTCATCATTTTACAAGCCCTATGTGCAAATCTTAACTGGTCCAAATAATGTCTTATTGATTGAATTATGCCTTGAAACTGAAGAAAGTTAGTGTGTATTTCAAATTTATGTTGAAATTCTTGATAGGTAAGCAAACTGCCATTGTCTTTAAGTAAGTCGTTAACAAAAAACACACCTTTATTTAAGTACTTATTGAAACAAAATGATTTTCCTCCAATTTTAAAATTATGATTTAACCATACAGGCTGTGAGATGAACTCATCCCAACTGCTTGGACATTTTGTATGGATAAGAGAGATGTAAGCATTCCATACCTCATTCCAGAATATGTTTTTAGTGCATCACTTTTCTGTTATGATATAATCTACACCAAATTTACCAATCCCGTTAATGAAAGGGCAAAGTGTTTATACAAGAACAAAGTATTTTGAATTCGAATTTTCTAAACGCCTTAACCATGTATTTTTTCAGAGCATTCATGAAATTCTCCAACTCTCAGACCTCCATTTGTTAAATATTGCTTTTTTTGGTTTTGTTTTTTTATCTTTGTATATATTGTATGTATCGTTGTATATTGTATGCCTCGTTGTATATTGTATGCCTCGTTGTATATATTGTATGCCTCGTTGTATATATTGTATGCCTCATTGTATAGTATGCCTCGTTGTATATATTGTATGCCTCGTTGTATATAGTGTATGCCTCGTTATATATAGTGTATGCCTCGTTGTATATATTGTATGCCACGTTGTATATATTGTATGCCTCGTTGTATATAGTGTATGCCTCGTTATATATAGTGTATGCCTCGTTGTATATATTGTATGCCTCGTTGTATATAGTGTATGCCTCGTTATATATAGTGTATGCCTCGTTGTATATTGTATGCCTCGTTATATATATTGTATGCCTCGTTGTATATCGTGTATGCCTCGTTGTATATATTGTATGCCTCGTTGTATATATTGTATGCCTCGGTGTATATTTTGTATGCCTCGTTGTATATAGTGTATGCATCGTTATATATAGTGTATGCCTCGTTGTATATATTGTATGCCTCGTTGTATATTGTATGCCTCGTTGTATATATTGTATGCCTCGTTGTATATAGAGTATGCCTCGTTATATATAGTGTATGCCTCGTTGTATATTGTATGCCTTGTTATATATATTGTATGCCTCGTTGTATATATTGTATGCCTCGTTATATATATTGTATGCCTCATTGTATATATTGTATGCCTCGTTGTATATATTGTACATGTTTTATTCCTCCTATTGATGTATGATGTATATATGGGGTGTAAAGAAAGTAATGTGAATTCCCTGTTCCCCCAGCTACCTCTGTAAGTGACTGACAACTTGCTGACGTGTTACCATTGATACCATGCCATTGATAGGGAACAAACTCACAGCCTATACAATGGCGGTGAAAGGCGAGTCCACCACAACTCAACAACGGAGCTTAGTTAAGCTATCACACCAGTAGCAGGGGCTTTAGACAATTTGGTAAATACAAGTGCCTTATAACAACTATAAATTGGACGGTATACAATTTACATCATGGCCTCTAATATGGCAGTCATATCGGCTTATATGGGGCTACATTGCCGAGTGATTATGGTCGTTTACTTCATATCATTTGTGCCTGACCGCTGTATGTTCGATGCCCACCGGGGATGTTGAATTATTTGTTGTAGCGAAACTATGCAGCTGACTGTGGGTATGTGTGTGTGTTTACGTTTATTTATCGTCGCTACCGGTTGCCCATATGAGCGACACCTCCTGAAGATATTAGTCATTTTAGATTTTCTCGTCCGAACATTTCTCTACGCTTACCATTTCCTTCATAGAGATTTAGGTTAAGATACTATTATATCTCCGTACAAACGACAGCTCACATGCAGTGGATAGGTAGTCATCATATCTATCCAACCTCCATAGATATTACCGGGACTACACAATATTCTGGTCTTTATTATAAACATTGATTTGGCCACTACATTGTCAATATATGTAAATCAACGGTCTGGCACTAATAATATTAACATTCTTTCAGTTGGGACTTTAAACCGAGTGATGGTTTTACGTTTATTTATCGTCGCTACCGGTTGCCCATATGAGCGACGCCTCCTGAATATATTAGTCATTTTAGATTTGTGGAGGATAGTGCAATGATACAGAGAGAGACCCATTCCAGAGTCTCCTCTGGTTCTTTTACGTGCACGGTGTAAAGCACTGACACGAGACCTCGGTTTAAGGTCCCATCTGAAAGACTGTTAATGTTATTAGGGTCAGACGGGGAATCGAACCTGCGATCCCTGGATTACCAGTCCAGCATGTTACCGTCTGTGTATGCAGCTGACTAGCTGTAGGTCGATGTTTTATACGTTTTTTAATAGCTCGAGGGTCACAATATATTCTAATCTGTTGATAGGACAATAAAACACCCAAAACAAACAATCATTTCGGCTTACAGCTAATATATTACATATTTGGAAAGTATGCAAGATGCGTGTAATGCTGATTCATTTCACTGCAACTTGGCTCTCCAATTACAGAAGTTTAAGTACGGGAAATGGTATGATAGTCCACACATCGAACAGCTAGGTTATAATCGCGTTTCTTCCAACACGATGGACCACACCAGAACCTAAGAGAGTGATTAATACAAGTTGATAAAACTTGTTTCATACTCGCTATAATATAACACAAAAATGTTCCATTCTGAGAATTATTGATTCTGGAAACATAACGAAGCTGTTCGTCTGGACCGTTAACTTTATAACCTGAAACTGTACGAATTGTTTGCTCAAAATCAATCTTAGTAGAGTACAGAATGGACATGCATCAGGTCTTCAATTACTGTTTATTTAGCATGCGGAATTGGCATACCAGCTTTATTTATTATTTACAAAAGCCTATACCGACAATAATAGTTATACACTAGGAAGATAAAGCGTGTTCCGCATTAACTTGAGGAAATAAAAACACATCATTTAAAGCGATATTACATTGCAATTAGCAAATAAAATGCATTTTTTTCACGTATAAATGCATAGCTACTACACATTCCTCTGAATACATTCAAATACTAACAATGAATCAATACATAGTGTTTTTGTGGTATATTTACTTTTAAAAGTGAAAGTAGGATTTCATATAACGGTCATCCGCGCCCCTGAATTGACGTTTGTTTGTCATTGGATTCAATACTAAACAATCGATACATTCGATTAGACATTATTAACTACGATAAGTCTACAAATAAATATGCATATGCACATATGTGAGATATCACGGTATAAATATGTAGTATAACTCGTGTCATTCAGGATACCCGAGTTGTACTAGTGTCGAATGATAATTTGATATTTGTAAACATATGCATTCGACCATATCATTTACCTGGATAGGTAAGTTTATATAGCTTTACATATATGCTACATATACGATTAAAAGGTCTAGATAACTTGACATGATGAACAACCAACCTAAATTAGATGATGATTGAGCTTATTTACCCTCGCCTCCGGCGAACCATATGGGCGAGCGCACCTAAATTAGATGATGATTGAGCTTATTTACCCTCGGCTCCGGCGAACCATATGGGCGAGCGCACCTAAATTAGATGATGATTGAGCTTATTTACCCTCGACTCCGGCTAACCATATGGGCGAGCGCACCTAAATTATCTTATGTCGACTTGTCTAATATGTTCCCGCGATTTTCTTTATCTTTATATTACGCATTAATGTCGATCCTATTTACATTATTTTGTTATGTCAACAAACCGCGTTTACGACGTTTGTTTATTTGTTGAAGTATTCAGATTTTGAGGCAAATATTTGAGAGAGACAATATTAAATATAATAGCAAATTACCTTGTGTAGTGTCGCTTTAAGTGCAATATCTAATTGCTATGCAATTGTTATACAAACTATAGAAGAATTAATGCTTATTATTGATATTAAATATAGTATTAGGTTATGCTGCACGTGCGGACACATTATTTGTGTATACAAAATTATGTTAGCTCTGTTGCAATACACGTTCTTACAAGGTTATATTAATCACCTCATTCCTGATGGAATCCATGGATCCACGAGGAAGAGAGAATAGTCAATGTGGAATTTAAATGCCTTGCCTAAGGGCACAACCGTGACGGCTACAGCTGTGCTCGAACTCCGGGCCTTTCGCATATGAAGTGAACACGCTACCACGGCGTTATCACGACTTCCACTACACAATTGTTGCTATGTATATTTCGTGTACGGCTTCTGCATGTATATGAACATGTATTGCATACATATGGAGTAATTGGAATGGCAGATCATACTAAATACTTATACTGCTATTGCATTTTCTTCGATGATACCCATACTGATCAAATGAGCAGAACACGTGATACCCATACTGATCACCTGAGCAGAACACATGATACCCATACTGTTCACCCGAGCAGAACACATGATACCCATACTGATCACCTGAGCAGAACACATGATACCCATACTGATCACCCGAGCAGAACACATGATACCCATACTGATCAAATGAGCAGAACACATGATACCCATACTGATCACCTGAGCAGAACACATGATACCCATACTGATCACCTGAGCAGAACACATGATACCCATACTGATCACCCGAGCAGAACACATGATACCCATACTGATCAAATGAGCAGAACACATGATACCCATACTGATCACCTGAGCAGAACACATGATACCCATACTGATCACCTGAGCAGAACACATGATACCCATACTGATCACCCGAGCAGAACACATGATACCCATACTGATCAAATGAGCAGAACCTGTACCTGATACACATACTGTTCACCTGAGCAGAACACATGATACCCATACTGTGCACCCGAGCAGAACACATGATACCCATAATGTTCACCTGAGCAGAACACATGATACCCATACTGATCACCTGAGCAGAACAAATGATACCCATACTGATCAAATGAGCAGAACATATGATACCCATACTGATCAACTGATCAGAAAAGGCTTGGTACGTATCAATGTTATGAGGGAAATTGAAATACACTCTCGATCATTGGAAAGTATCTACATTTCCTTCATTCGCTATTATAATAGTCTGACGTAATTTGGGATAATTGTACTGCATGAAAAAGAGAAACATGATAATATATAGCATGGCGATACAAGGATCGTCACGGGGCTACACAACATATGTATTCCTGATCTTCAACATGAAGTAGGTTTGGAAACACTTTCTGATAGAAGACGGGAAAAACCAATTTATAATCCTTTACAAAGCAAGATATTATCTTGTGTCACCCTATATTTAAGCTCTTGTTCTCACAGTCTGTTAACTATTCCAGCTGGACCTACCTTCTACACAAATTCCTTCCTTCCATTTGCACTTCATGAATGGAATAGCTTACCTGACTAGCTTATGACTATTCAGTCAATATGTTCTTGCAAGGGCTTTCACAATGTGTGTGTTTACGTTTATTTATCGTCGCTACCGGTTGCCCATGTGAGCGACGCCTTCTGATCAGATTAGTCATTTTAGATTTTTGGAGGATAGTGCAATGATACAGAGAGAGACCCATTCCAGGGTATCATCTGGTTCTTCTACGTGCACGGTGTAAAGCACCGACACGAGACCTCGGTTTAAGGTCCCATCTGAAAGACTGTTAATTCTATTAGGGTCAGACGGGGAATCGAACCTGCGATCCCTGGATTACCAGTCCAGCGTGTTACCACTGGACTACAGATCCGTCTGTTGGGCTTTCTTAAAAAACTGGAAAACCGTTTTACTACGGGAAGAGAAGAGCCCAGATTCTTCATGCACGGCATAGAATGAAACTCACTGAACGACCATCGTTTACGGAACATTGTAGAATCACTAGTATACAAATGTGATTCTATATAATGTCAATTTCCTTTTAATTTTTCAATGCATTTTCTACGATCAGCTCCGTTTAGCTGTCTTCAATAAGCTGTCCCCAATTAGTAATGTCAGCTTAAACACATAGCTTCTCGGTGGAACAAACACAGTCATTGTATTTGCTGTACACAAGTAAATAATATGTACATTCCAATATGTTAACTTTTATTACACAAGGCTACCGCACCAAGGGTGTCTCGCCATTTTGTATGCACAAATAATTTCTGACTCTAATAAAATTAACACTCTTTCAGATGGGACTTTAAACCGATATCTCGTGCTGTACACCGTACACGTAAAAGAACAAAGACGACTCTGGAATGGGTCTGTATCTGTATCATTTCACTATCCTCCAACAATTTAAAATGACTAATCTCTTCAGTAGGCGTCGCTCATATGGGCAACCGGTAGCGACGATAAATAAACGTAAGACCACCACAGTGAGAGAAATAGCTGTGATAGATAGTAATGCTGGTGGTGGCCGTTATCTCTGGTGCGGGTCGTTATCTCTGGTGCGAGCCGTTATCAAATGTTGTTAAAACTTGTGGCCCAAATAATGTGCAGTTCATACTATGTATTGTATAGTTCTGTGCATAACATTAACTATTGATTGGCAATAAGATACTATTAAACTAAATGCATCATAGAATTTTGCATTTTTATTTGCCCATTGAAATACATAAATGTTTTGTTCAGTGAACACGACACGTTTGTCAGCTTCATCGAGCTATCGACATACTGTTCTACTCTCAAATGAGGCCATTGAGTAGCTGTTAAAATAATACGGCGGTTCATTGTGAAACAGAATCTTTAATGAATGAACATTTTATTGACAACATTCAAAATAATGATTTTCAAGAAGTCTTTATAAAAGACAAATACAGATGTGGATATAGATACTACGTTAACAAATATTGTAAGTCGATCGAATCAAAATACAAAGAATCTTTCGGTACAACGCCAGTTAAACTACGCAATGACAATCTAAAATCAGAGAGTTGTTTGACAAACATTTCCCTAAAAGGTAAACACGATCAACGTCGATGATGCCTAACAGGAGCGACATCTGAATGTAAAATAAGGTTCGGTGTTTTCAATTTCGAGTAGATTTGACAGGGAAAGCATTAGTTAACAAATTGGAATTGTAAAAAATGTTTCATTGGAAAATGATTAAAGAGGCATGTAAAGTTGCCGAAATTATTCGTGCAAAATATATCAATAATTATTTATTGCATACCTTACTATAAATAGTAACACATTTAATGGTAGAAAAGCAAAATATCTGGTCGACGCGGGCAATACATTTCGATGTTCGGCTCTGTCGGGCCAATATCCGATATTGGCCCGGCACGCGCGGGACAATATTCGATATTGGCCCGGCACGCGCCGAGAACGAATCACGAGCACATATCACAGGTAGCAACAACATAGTAACTACATTGTGTAAACATGGCCGCCGAAGCAACAATAAAGTCGTTGTCTGACAGATTGTTGTCTCTTGACGGTAAAATAGCTGCGCGAAATAAGCAAATAACAGCAGAAGAAACATACGGCTATGTATGCAATAAAGAAGTTATTAAACGGCTGCGGTAGGCCATTTGTGGATATTGGCGCACCTATCCGATATTGGAGGTTTAATAACCTCTAAATATCATAGGCGAGAAAACACAGTGATAATTGTTTCCTCAACCGGATGAGAAATGTCAGCGAATCTTGGTCGTAGTTGTCAAGCAATACCATTCGAGTATGCCGATAGAATAGGCCAACACATCAGGAGTAGCTATTTCCATTATAATTATATGCGACTACATGTATGACCATTGTACAATGCGTATATTTTCAAGAAACGTAAAAGCATGTAAAACTGGTATTGCCGTTTCCTGGAAATGATGCGATTTTATAACCATATTCGGAGTCGCCATTGATATTATGTAATAAAATTATGTACTAGTATATGATGCGTTTGCAGTTCATTATATGTATGAACCTTAGTTGTTGAATAAAGTTGAAGTTGAATATATTCTATGTATAATGCATATAATATAAAAGTAATAGAATTGAAAGATATATTTAATTAATTAGAAATTAGGTGCAGGTAGACCGAACGGCCGTTTTGAACACTAAATTCAATTCAATTCAATATATTTATTGCATTAAATATGACAACATACTTATAGCAAAGTATACATATATAAACAAAGTTCAATGGAAAGACATGGATACATTTTAGGAAGAGCATTGGTGGTTGTGGTATCTAAACATTTTTTATTTTTTACTAAATTTGCGTAATATATAAATTTGGACAGGTTTTGAACAATTTTCCTATTAGTCTGTGTAAGTAAGGTAATAAAGATTTGTTCGGTAAATGAATGTTAGTGCTTGATTTATTAACATCTAAGTTTAAACTTAAGATGCATTGCTCGTAGAAAAGCGAAGGAATTTTTAATACCAAATATATCGTCTGTATCCTAAGTTTCTGTAATGCCCAGGTTTTGTCTTATGATGTTTACAGCTACATGTTATATATGAAGTTACACTAGCAGCTTGTTATACTCCGTGGTCGAGTGGTTATGGTCGCTGACTTGCATACCACGGTAACCTGTCATCACTGATGGTCACAGGTTCGAGCCATGGTCGCTGACCTGCATACTACGGTAACCTGTCATCACTGATGGTCACGGGTACGAGCCATGGTCGCTGACTTGCATACCACGGTAACCTGTCATCACTGATGGTCACAGGTTCGAGCCATGGGTCTCTTTATATGAAACAGGTGACTGTTGATGCACCAGGTACTGGTTATCCGCTGGAGCCTGTTCAGGAACGGTGTTGTTAGGTAAACTGCCAGTCTCTCAACTGGGCAACCGGTAGCGACGATAAATAAACTTAAATAAAAAAGCAGTATGGCCAGCACGGATAGTCACACGGGCAGACTCACCAACCTGCCCCCAAACAGCTGGATAGCTTCCTCACACGGGCAGACTCACCAACCTGCCCCAAAGAGCTGGATAGCTTCCTCACACGGGCAGACTCACCAACCTACCCCCAAACAGCTGGATAGCTTCCTCACACCGGCAGACTCACCAACCTGCCCCCAAACAGCTGGATAGCTTCCTCACACGGGCAGACTCACCAACCTGCCCCCAAACAGCTGGATAGCTTCCTCACACGGGCAGACTCACCAACCTGCCCCCAAACAGCTGGATAACTTCCTCACACGGGCAGACTCACGAACCTGCCCCCAAACAGCTGGATAGCTTCCTCACACGGGCAGATTCACCAACCTGCCACCAAACAGCTGGATAGCTTCCTCACACGGGCAGACTCACCAACCTACCCCAAAACAACTGGATAGCTTCCTAACACGGGCAGACTCACCAACCTGCCCCCAAACAACTGGATAGCTTCCTCACACGGGCAGACTCACCAACCTGCCCCCAAACAGCTGGATAGCTTCCTCACACGGACAGACTCACCAACCTTCCCCCAAACAACTGGATAGCTTCCTCACACGGGCAGACTCACCAACCTGCCCCCAAACAACTTGATAGCTTCCTCACACGGGCAGACTCACCAACCTGCCCCCAAACAACTGGATAGCTTCCTCACACGAAATAATTCGACAACCCCGGTGGGAGTTGAACCTACAGCAGTGAGGGACACGTGTTTAGACTCAACGACCATATCCACTCGGCCACGGACGGACGTACCTATTTAAATATGAGCTAACGCAAGAAAGTTAGGAGATTCGCTTTGCTAGTTGCAAAGTAGATTCATTCTAATATAACACGGAATTACTAACCCGGAAGTTATTGATAGTTTATTCAGTGTGCTTGTGTATATAACTATATACTGACACCAAAAAGAAACTGTGTATTTGCCTTAGAGGTAACATTGATATCCTTTTAGAAAGATAATAATATATTATAGACAAATTTGGTATAAAAATGCGAAATAGTGGGTACATTATTGCAGTGTATGAAGGATTATTGTCTTCACTCATGATAGTATAATCCACAATTCTAACATTTGTAACGAAAATATAAAAGTGCACAACTTTGTTTGCGTGTCAGTATATATTTAGAGCTGTTTTGTTGACGTTTTGACAGCTCGACCGTATTATTGTACTATGATCGACACACTGCATGTTATTGGCTTTTGTGACGTTAGAGGCTATTGGTAGCGATGTTGTAGTTTGCAGAAAGGTGTATGCCTGGCAGGCGAGGGTGTTTTTGTTTTTTTTTAAACCTCATTGACTAAATTAGTTAGAATACATTTTTACATTACTTTAAGTTATACTATTGTTTTATTACATGTTTTACTGTTTTTACTTGCAGACTCTTATTGTAAAGCACCTTTGAACGTATCTGATATGAAAAGGGTGCTATATAAATGTAGTATAATAATAATAATAATAATTCATTAATTTGTTAAAACGAAATGAACACAGGCATATGATTTGAGTTATTAAATTATAAGTGGTATTGCCTGCTGTGTTGATAATTCATTAGTTGAAAGCTTAGTCAATATGGCTCTTAATGTGTCGCGGCAGTGGTATGACGATGTATATGTGTGATATATATTAATATTAATGTGAATGGTATTGGACAAAGGGAGTCGGCACGTTGTGGGATGGTGTTAAAATGTATTATTTTAGTGTCCTGTAGACTCATCTAAAAACAGTTTAAAAAGTTTAAACTTTATTTATTTTATAACGGATTGCGAAGCAAGTTCTAACAACTTATATTAGTCACGTTCGTTGGCGCGGATGAAAGCGGATATGTGGTCATTCGTGTGGGGGGAAACCGGAGTACCCGGAGATTACACACCTGTCCAATCTGGCGACAACCGTACCATATCACATATTTCCCCGTCCGAGGATCGAACCCGTTGCATCGGTGAGAAGCGAGCACACTAACCACTGCGCTAATATATGTTGTTTGGCATAGAACAACTGTTCAACAAAACTTTCTTTAAGACTAAATGAAAACAAGGTGGCGACATAATAAATAAAATCACACTGAAATTAAACGGTAAAGTCCGAATACCGCGATCTAGTTCCGAATGAGGCTATTCAGGGGTGAGATATTGCCATGAGACGTTGAAAACTGTGGCCCGCTCTGGTATGGCAAATCCTGCATGGGGTAGTCACGTTACGTATAACAATGTCAATTATCTCTCAAATGACATTCAAACATCTTGATACTAATTGGTGTGAGAATTGGATCGCATGTCAATCAAATCCAGTGTTCACCCTTAATTATGTCTCAGGTATGTACAGAATTGAGTAACTCCACAAGGGCTAGAACTTATGTTCTATATGCAGGCTTCAAGTTTCAGACATATATGAATGGTGTAAATATTGATAAATTTAGAATAGCAGTGTCACGCTTCAGAGTATCATCTTATAGACTTGAAGTAGAAACTGGTCGATGGCATAGACCCTTAGCAATACTATAATTATGAAGAAAGAAAATGTAGATATTGTTTAACTTTAGATGAATTTCACTTTCTTTTAGAATGTCACCTATTTACCGATTTAAGAAAAACACATATTAAGAAATACTTTTGGAGAAATCCAAATGTTTCTAAATTTATTGAATTAATGACCTCAAAAAATGTTACAATAATTAAAGATTTGGCTATGTATATATACAAATCATTTCAAGTCAGAAACAACCTGTTCTATGACTAGTGTTCATATCTCATTATACGTTATACGCTAGCCAATCGTAAACGCTTTGTATTTGCACGTGTTTTTATTTGCACATTTGCTCTATATAATTATATTACATATTTACACAAGGCACGCAGTGCCAATGTTCACGTTTGAAAGTATGTAATGTGTATATAATGTGTACTCATGGGCATATTGCCCATTGTATTTCGAAATAAACTCTTGAAACTCTACATTACACTACACACAATACACATTACACATTTCCATGTCATAGTAAACAACTAACATATGTGCAAAGAAGATACTTAAAGCATACACTAATCGAGGTATATCAGTATAATGTCACAATGCTATATATTCTTTTATGCTTTATTTCATTTGCAACAAGCACGGATTAGCAACTTAATATATTAATTACCCTTTGTTGGCGCGAATGTAAGCGTATATGTGGTAATTCATGTAGGAGGAAACACGAGTATCCGGATACCCCACCTGTCCGATCTGGCAGCTACCGTACCATCTCGCATACTTTACTTTCCGAGAATTGATTGCTGTATTGACATGGTGAATGATCGAGGGAGTGCTCCTAATTGCACAATAAATACCACGTGAACTCTATATGTTTGAAATTATGAAAGGAAAATATAGAACTAATGCGCAATTGAGATCAACATCGATCAACTAAAGTCTCCAAGAAGATCAGATGCTGATGATGATTGAGCTTATTTATATAAGATGTTTAGTTAACACTCATACATTATAAACTAAGGTGGTTAAGTTGTGTGCGTTAGTAATACGATTTGAATGCTCAGCCCGGCCATAGATTAGGCTACAAGCACAAACATGTGTAGGGTCAGTACATGAGTCACTCTATACTGTCTCGCATCTCATATTCGTTTATGTATGAATATGTTTGATGTATAATATTATTTGCATGCGCAGCCCGGCCATAGATTAGGCTACAAGCACCAACATTATATATACGTGTGTGAGGTCATGGCTTCTAGGTTATAACACTTGTTTTCCTATCTCAATCTCAGTCTCAAGCTTTTGTCACAAAGTTGAGATAAGGGCCTCTATTTTGCCATATTTGTATGCTAAGATTGCATCAGATGTTTGTACATTTTTGCGTTCATGTGTAAATCTTTAAAGTTTTCGTTTAATGAGTGCATTAATTTCGACATTAGAAATCGTGAATATCCATGTAAATTTTATCAAATTCGGTTCAGAAATGACAAAGTTATCATTTTTAAAACTTTTGACTTATTGCAAAAAAGTTATAAACCGCCATGTCAGGCCTCCGTTGATAAATATTCAGCCGCCTGGCGTGATATCAAATGCACGGAATGGGCACTTATCTCGTGCACATTTCCTGTCTCGGCAGACCACTGTGGTTATAAAAGCCGCGGGTTCTCATGATATTTGCGCACAGACGGATATGTAGTCCAGTGGTAACACGCTGGACTGGTAATCCAGGAATCGCAGGTTCGATCCCCCGTCTGACCATAATAAACTAACAGTCTTTCAGGTGGGACGTTAAACCGAGGTCTCGTGTCGGTGCTTTACACCGTGCACGTAAAAGAACCAGAGGAAACTCTGGAATGGGTATCTGTCTGTATCATTGCACTATCCTCCAAAAATCTAAAATGACATCTCTTCAGGAGGCGTCGCTCATATGGTCAACCGGTAGCGACGATAAATAAACGTAAAATACACACACACGATATTTGCGCACACACATTTGACTGTTTCGACGTACCGGATTAGTGAATTAATCCAGGACATTTTTTATTTTTGCTCAGAAGACGAGGTAAGTGGATATTTATGTTATAATTGTATTTTGTATTTAACGTCAATTCTGTTTAGTTATAGCGTCATAATTTATGTGTGTGAGTCTTTCTGTGCGTAACTATTTTAACTATGGAACGCCGTAGATTACATTAGGTTTGTTTGATTCTATGCTCTCGGTTCCATGATGAGCATTAATATTGTCAGCAACTATTACTTGTTGTAAAGGTTACATGGTGACATAATTAACTATGGAACGCCTGAGGTATGAGGTGTATGTGATTCTATACTCAAGGCTCCATAATTAAGTATTACCGGCAGAAGATTGTATTTTAATTATTTCAGTTGTTATATATACTCAATTCCAAAATAAAGTGTGCACTTTGTTTTCTGTGATTTCTCATCGCCTATTTAACCGAAGGCCTATAAATTTGGTACCAATCTTTAGATCAGACCCTGTAGAATATGGCAGAAATATCAGATTTTAAGTCACAGTCAGTTAAAGTAGCTTTTTTATGCGAGAAAGGAGACGGTGCTAAAATCAAAGTTGCAAAAGTACTCAAAGCATCAGGTCACATTCAATAATGCATTTAAAGTTGTGTTTTAATCGCAGTTCTGGTGGGTTTTTTCCGATCAGTATCGTGTGTGCGCACCTCTGCTGTTGATGCAGGCGGCAATTCGACTTCGCATAGACCGCACGTACGTAACGTCTGATTACTGCGTCAGGGATGTTACCCCACTCTTGCAAAAGGGCGTTTGCCAAGTCCCTCAGATTGTGGATATTTCCTCGGGATCACACACTTCTGTCAAGGTAATCCCAGATATGCTCGATTGGGTTCATATCCGGGAATATAGCAGGCAAAGGAAGCACGTCAACGTTGTTCCTGTTGAGAATGCTTGGATACGTTGATTTTCGCTCAATCTATGCATGTTCATTGTGTACCAATGTGAACTCAAATGTGATTTAACCGTTATGTAAGACACAATGATTCCACTAATACAAGTTTCCGGTGACATGTGTATTTTCCTCGGGCTGCACGTGCAAATCATGCGAAATCAAGTCTCACAGACTGGACTGACATTTTTGTGCATACCACGTGGTAGATTATGCAACTGATCGTTGACGAATATACTTGAGGCATACTATGCGAAATTTCTAACCGATACGTCTTCTAAATAGTGAAATATTCTAAATTCAAAAGTGCACACTTTATTTTGGAATTGAGTATATGACAGTTCATTCATTGAAATAGTAACACGTGGTCAGTCGGACGTGGTCCGTAGCACGTGGTACGATACGACTTTAGTT
Organism: Archivesica marissinica; assembly: GCA_014843695.1. NCBI lineage: Eukaryota > Metazoa > Mollusca > Bivalvia > Venerida > Vesicomyidae > Archivesica > Archivesica marissinica. Next base: position 10,180,961 of record CM026402.1, on the reverse strand, counting down.
ATTGTTCTTATTTTGTACGTGACATTGTTAATGGTTAATGTAATTGGTTGCAGTTACATAAATTGTATAGGTATATTCATATCATTTACTATGATTGATCATCATAAAGGAACGATAGCAAGCACCGCTGTAATGGAAGTAGAAGTGTTTAAAAGTAGACGTGTGACGTATCACGACTGAAAATAGTATAGCCAGTATACTATGGGTGCATTTATAGCACGTTACATTATAGGAATTTACCTAGTATTTTCCATATGTTATATATATTTAAGCTTAATCCACCGGACGTATATTCCCGGCGTGGAATGAGCTTGGATCGTTACCGGAAGGACATTACCCGGTTGTATGTGCTGTTTTGCCCGGACATAGAGTTCCCGGAGCCGAGATTACTAGGTTTGCCCGGACGTGGTATATCCCCCGGAGTGGAGATATGTTGGTGTCTCGCAGCGTGTGTCGCCACAACCCTCACTACGATGTTCTTGGTTTACTTGAGATAGCTCAAGGAAGCCAACACTATACTGGGAACCAGAACGGGAACATCGTCGTCAAGGATTGAAATCATCGAGACCAACATAGATACGTGAATCTATATTTAGTTTATTTAACTACGCATAGTAGTGGACGATTTAAGTGTGATTACGTCACATGAGCATTGTGTATAACGTAGAACGTTAAAATGGCACACACATACGAGATTGGTGTATCGTTAGAGAACATTCACACGAGACAGTTAGCAAGTATTGCAGTGATGGTATTGACTGAGAGAGGAACTGTTTAAGAGCAAGATCTTAGAACTTCGTGTGAACATACATTGTTTTATATTATTATCATCATCATCATCATCATCATCATCATCATTCATACAAATAATTCATCATATTATTGTAATTAAACTTGTAAATATTGTACTAAGTGTCGATCGAGTCTGATTGAGTATTGTGATCCAGCTTTTGTCGGTCCATCCTGTTACAGTCCTGATCAATCAAATCAATATAACTTGAGATGAAAGTTGTATGACCTCGAGCCCAGGACAATAATGTTATCAAAACCTGTAGTCCTTGTTATAGCTATTGTCTGATATAACAGAATATGTCATCATGTACAAAACATATATGCATAAAAGCATTAACAATAATACACAAAATTACTGACAATACATACTATATAATTATATATAATACATTATTGCTTACAATGTCAGACAGTACCTGCTTAAGTACAATCTACATCCGTTATGTCGAATTCCGTCCGACCGAACAAAATATTTCGACATAACCGAAGTTTGACTTAACGAGATTCGATATAAACATATGTAAAATGATAGTGTCTGAATCGAGACTTTGATCAGACTTCGAGATAACCGGATAATTCGACATAACCGACTTTGACATAACGGATGTAGACTGTATATGAGTATGAAACAATGAAATATAGGGGGCCCCGCTTTTTCTTGAGTGATTATGAATTCAAATCACTTGCATCCGACTGGCGTATGGTCGAATCCCACTTGGGATGCGGACTTATTTCATGTGAGGAAGCTATCCAGCTGACAAGCCTCACGACTGTTTCTTGACACAGCTCTTAACAGGTTCTCGTCCGAACATTTCTCTACATTTAATTGTGTGTAAAAATATACGTTGTTGATGCGAGCTTAACCCTTTCCTTCATAGAGATTTAGGTTAATATACTATAATATCACAGCCATTTAGCTATCATGCAGTGGATAAGTAGTCGTCATATCTATCCAACCTCCATAGATATTACTGGGACTACACAAGATTCTGGTCTTTATTATGAACATTGGTTTGGCTACTACATTGTAAATATATGTCGTATTGGTAATGACGTCAAAAGGTGCTTCTATGAGGGAAAGGGTTAAGCTTAAGCATATCCAAACGTCACAGCTGTATATAATGTGGAGGCCGTTGGTATATTATATTAATGGGTCAGCAATCAAGTTGCCAACTGTCTGACACTAATAATATTAACATTCTTTCAGTTGGGACTTTAAACCGAGTGGTGGTTTTACGTTTATTTATCGTCGCTACCGGTTGCCCATATGAGCGACGCCTCCTGAAGATATTAGTCATTTTAGATTTTTGGAGGATAGTGCAATGATACAGAAAGAGACCCATTCCCGAGTCTCCTCTGGTTCTTTTACGTGCACGGTGTAAAACACCGACACGAGACCTCGGTTTAACGTCCCATCTGAAAGACTTAATTTGATTAGGGTCAGACGGGGGATCGAATCTGCGATCCCTGGGTTACCAGTCCAGCGTGTTACACTGGACTACAGATCCGTCTTAAACCGAGGTCTCGTATCGGTGCTTTATACCTAGCCTGGGTTCCAGTCCAGTTCCAGTTTTCACTTTTTAATTTCTGGCAAAATGACATAATCAGAAACTCAATACGGCCCCATTAATAGTATCGGTGTTAAAATATATATATTTGACTGACAAGGCAACATATATCGACGCCTGTTCCCAGGCTACTTTATACCGTCCACGTAAGCGAACCACAAGAGACACTGGAATGAGTCTCTGTCTGTATCATTGCACTATCCTCCAAACATCTAAAATGACAAATCTCTTCCGGAGGCGTAGCTCATAGGGTCAACATGTAGCGACGATAAATAAGCGTAAAACACACACACATATTCATTTAGAGCCAGAGGAGACTCTGGAATGGGTCTCTCTCTGTATCATTGCACTATTCCCCAACAATCTAAAATGACTAATTTCTATTCATATATCACCATCGCCGTATTAATAGCCTGGCTAATGGTACTCCTTACTCAATCAGGAGATATTCATCCCAATCCTGGACCGAATCCACTAAACATCTCAGCAACTTCAACTATTACCAATGACTAACTGTTGAGTATATCAACTTTTCTTAACGTACCTAATCACTTGTCGGTCGTTCATTATAATGTCCAAAGTCTTTTCCCAAAGATCGCAGAGCTGAGCTGTTTTGATATTGTCTCGTTTTCGGAAACTTGGTTAAGCAATTATATTTCCTCAGACGAAATCCTCTTTCCAGGTTTTCACAAACCAATAAGAAAGGATCGATATGGTGATAATCACGAAAGCGTCATAATTTATGTCAAAGAAACTATTAATTATATCCGAAGACAGGATCTAGAGGTTATCAACATTGAGTGTATCTGGATACAATTACAGCTGCTTAACAATATAATGGTTTTGTTTGGCCTGTTCTATCGCCCGCCAAATGCAGGTGCTAATTACTAATCGTGCATGGAAGATTCAATTAGTCTTGCAACTGACACTGGCATTTCAGATATCATTATTATGGGCGACTTCAATCTAAATACCCTTAATGACACGTCACGTCGTACGATTGAATCCATATGCCACCAGATTGCATTACAACAGTGTATAGTCGATCCAACGAACTTCACCGAGCACTCGTCTTCTATTATTGACCTTATCTTTGTGTCTAATGAATCTTCACTAGCCCTCTCTGGTGTTGGAGAACCTTTCTTGTTACAAAATATACGATATCACTGTCTTGTCTACGGTTTGTTTAAGTTCTGCAAACCAGCTTCTAAACACTTCAAAAGGCGGATATGGCGCTACAACGATGCTAATTTTGATAACCTTCGTGAGAAACTAACAGCTGTTGACTGGAATCTCATTAAGTGTGAAGATGTTAATATCTACACCACTAATATTACCACCACTATATCTAATTATTCAAGACAATGTATTCCCAACAAGGAGATTTCAATCAATTCTCGGGAACCACCTTGGATGAAATCGGACATCAAACGGAAAATTAGACAACGAAAGAGGTCATATAGGAAAGCAAAGTAGTCAAATCTTATGGCCCACTGGACTAAGTTTCGTCAACTGCGCAATGATGTTGTCGCGCTTATCCGTCTGCACAAACGTGAATATTATGACAATCTTACTTTAAAATTGAAATATAATACCTTGTCATCGAAAGACTGGTGGCGTATCCTCAAATCGTTCATTATACCATCTATTTCATCAGCAAACCCATCTATCCTCGATTCATCAACAGGCGAGCTAGTTTCTGAGGATGTATCTAAGGCTAATATTATGAATTATTTCTTTGTGCCGCAAACTTCCATTGATGATTCAAATCATATTTTACCGCCTGTACTTGTTGGTGACGGAAAGCCAACACTCGAATCAATAATAATTCTTCCTTCAGATATATCTGATGCTATTAAATGTCAAGTTGTTGGGAAAGCTCCTGGACCAGATGGAATAAGTAATCGTGTACTTATCGAAATTACAGCTCAACTTTCTACACCACTCTGTGACCTCTTTAATTCTTCTCTTCGTTCCTGCGAAATGCCTTTGGCATGGAAGTCTGCAAATGTATCCGCTATCTTTAAGAAGGGGAGACCCATCTCTCCCGTCGAACTACCGTCCTATTTCGCTGTTGAACACTATGGAGAAAGTGTTTGAGAGGATAATATTAAAGCATGTGTTTAACTTCTTGCGTGATACCAATTTCTTTACCTGCTAACAGTCTGGATTTTGCCAGGCGATTCAACTGTGAATCAGCTTACATATTTGTACAATACATTCTGTCGTGCTCTTGATAATGGGCTAGAGGTAAGGGTTATTTTCTTTGACATAAGCAAAGCTTTCGATAAGGTGTGGCATCGTGGTCTCCTTCACAAGCTCGAACAAGCCGGTATTCGTGGCAGCTTACTATCCTGGTTCTCAAACTATCTTTCAAATAGATGTCAGCGAGTAGTTATCCCTGGAACATCCTCAACTTCTTCTGAAATACATGCCGGTGTTCCCCAAGGGTCAATACTTGGTCCATTGTTGTTTTTAATCTATATAAATGATATTGTTACCGATATTGGGTCAAACATAAATCTCTTTGCTGATGATACCAGTCTGTTCATTATTGTTGATACACCTACTGTAGCATCTGTTCAACTCCAATCGGATATTGACAAAATTTCGTCATGGGCGGAAAAATGGCTCTTCACCTTCAATCCGGCTAAATTAGAATCTCTCATCATCTCTCGGAAAAGGTTTCAACCAGTGCATCCAGCTCTTCACATGTCTAATTTCATTATTCCGTCTGTTGATTTTCATAAACTCCTAGGTATACTGATCTCTGACGACTGTACTTGGCATCATCATATAAAGCATATGAAAACCAAAGCATGGGCAAGAGTAAACATAATGAGACATCTCAAATATGTACTGGACAGGAACTCGCTTGAAATAATGTATGTGTCTTTTGTCAGGCCTCTTATGGAGTATGCTAATGTAATCTGGGACAACTGCATTCAACACGAAACAGATGAATTGGACAACATTCAGAACGAGGCTGCTCGTATCGTCACCGGCTGTACAAAACTTGTCTCAATCCGTCAATTTTATCTTGAATGCAGATGGGAAACCCTAGGCACTAGACGTCACAAACACAAATTGTTATTATTTTACAAGATGATAAATGGATTAGTGCCAGATTATTTATCGGCGCTTGTTCCAGTTTCAGTTGGTAGACAAATAGATCACTGAGGAACAGTACAAACCTGCTTAACATCCGTGGCAGAACTTCTCAATATGTAAATTCTTTTCTTCCATCTGTCATTAACGATTGGAATGCTTTGCCACAGGAAACTAAGGATATTGATACACTAGCTTCTTTCAAATATTGCTTGAACTCTAATAAACAGAATCCTAATCCACTCTTCTATCATGGTGTCCGCCGTGCCCAAGTCCTCCATACCCGTATTCGAAACGGATGCAGTGCTCTAAATCAACATTTATTTTCGAGAAATATTATAAACTCTCCACTCTGCAGATGCGGAGCTAATGAATCCAGTCACCACTACTTATTCCAATGTCCTGATTATTCAGACACCAGAATAACCCTTATCAACACCATAAGCCCGTTGACAGACATTTCTCTTAAAGTTCTTTTGTATGGTGATGATAATCTAAGTGAAGAGATAAACAAGGTGATATTTGATGCAGTTCACGAGTTTATTACAGCAACAAAGAGATTTGATAACGGCTAGTGTAATTTGTGTATCTTCCTCCTCCATCCTCGTATAAACGATTCCCACCTCGTTCTCACTCACTCACTCACTCTCTCTCTCTCTCTCGTCCCCTATCTCGCCTCACCATTTCCTAAATCGACTGCACGTAATCCCTCACCATTTCCTAAATCGATTGAACGTATTCCGACTGGTAAGCCAGTCTGATTGATTACTTCATCATCATCTCCATATTATTTTTAATTACACTTATATCATTACAGTTGAATAAAACTTGTCACGTTCATAAATGTATATACACTCTGCCATAGTTTATGAAAATTATGTTTGTCATGGAGAAACTCTAAATAAGCTACTAGCTTCCGATTTAATCCATTTGTTCTTGTATATTAATGTTACAACATGATGTAAATATTGATAAAATAAAATATGTTTAAACTAATGAGGCGTCGCTCATATGGGCAACCGGTAACGACGATAAATAAACGTAAAGCACACAAATGATACAGTGTACTTATACAATGCAATTGTAGTAGCAGGTTATGTCTCATTTCCCATTCCAGTCTGAATGAGTAGGTAACTAATACTATAAGAAACACAGTAAGTAAATTCTTGATTCAAAGAAGGTGACTCATTTAGTCAGGGCTAATCTTCCACGAGACCCTTTGGCACATACATACGCATGTTTCATTTTACAATTTCATGAGGTTTTGTTAATTTGACGAGGGCCTCGTGATAAATTGACTTAAGTGTTCAAATGCAAAATACAGTCTTTATTAGTATTATTAGTAGTAGTATTATAGCCCAGAGTTGTTTTACATGATAATTATTATATTTGTTTATTTAGTGCTAGGTAAATGACACAAATTGTGTAGATGTTACTAGTTATGTTATATTTCGGGTTTTACGCCTGCATCAGCACCATTTTGGGCCGTATATCGCCGGTGGGCAGTTTACCTATGCAACACCTTTCCTGGACAGGCTCCAGCGGTTAACCAGTACTTGGTGCACCAACCTCCGTAAGAAACTGCCAACTTTTTCATATAAATGAGACACGGTCTGAGCGGGGCTCGAACCCGTGACCATCAGAGATGATAGGTTACAGTGGTATACAAGTCAGCAACATTAACCACTCGACCTATAGGCGGACTTATTATTATTATTATAGAGTTCTTTAACATGATCATTTTCTGGAAAGAGATCCTATCAATATAAAACTATATTATCATACACACGAATTGGATTCACCGTACACTATGATGATGATGACGATGGTGATGACAATGGTGATGGTGATGATACGGATGAAGATGATGATGATACTGATGATAATGATGATGATGATGATGATGATGGTACGGATGAGGATGATGATACGGATGAAGATGATACTGATGACGTAATGATGATGATGATAATGACGATTATGATGATGGTTATTGAGACCGGTAGTTGTATTGCTTTAAGCATTCAGATATGAAAGTCTCATGTGCGTATATCGGTTGTTTAATATTGTTTCTTTTCAACTGCTTGTGTTTCGCATTCCTCCGCGGTTGCGTACACTTTTGTATTTTTATGTCTGTCGTTTTAAATCTTGACAACATACAGGAATAGCTTTATTATATTAAACGGGACCCTTTTAATTGCTAATGGTCACATTAACATAATTGGTTGTGCGGTTGTGTCTTGTAGTGAAATTGAGGCAGCAACTATGATTAAGAGTGGATACAATCTATACTCACACGACAAAGAAAGAGTGCACTTGTTTAGAGAGAAACTCGTATACTTAATTTCACACGTAACACAATGTTCTGGTAATGATCAATTGTCAATTAAAAGTAAAACATCGTGTAGCCAATACATGTTTGCACATTTTGATACCAAATGTGCCTGTTTTTGCTTCTATAGATCTATATAGGTATAAAATTATTCCTCTAACCAACCAAGTGCACACTTTCTTTTTCGTGTGAGTATATATTAGCCACAAATCATTGGAAAGCATATAAGAAAAAGAAGAGTTGTGTTTATTAGTGTAAGATAGGATTTTATCAATTTTATGTCATGTATTGATCACCGAAATAATGTTGTTCAATGTTTGGAATACATCTATAGCCAACATAATTAACATACGTTTGGTGCAAGGTAAATTTGAAGAGAAGTTGAAATAATATTGTTTTCCCCTTTATTTTCAATTATTAAATAAAAGTACAGGATGTGTGTGTTTTACGCTTATTTATCGTCGCTACCGGTTGCCCATATGAGCTACGCCTCCTGAAGATATTAGTCGTTTTAGATTGTGGAGGATAGTGCAATGATACAGACAGAGACCCATTACAGAGTCTCTTCTGGTTATTTTACGTGCACGGTGTAAAGCACCGACACGAGACCTCGGTTTAATGTCCCCTCTGAAAGACTGTTAATGTTATTAGTGTCAGACGGGAGATCGGATTATGGTTAGGGTTAGGGATTGTACATGGGTAATGGAAATATGTTATGGTAAACCTGTGAAATTGGGATTATCAATCAAATGAAAGGTGTATGTATGGTAAAGGTCTAGTAGGTACGATTTTATCGGAGGTGGTATTTAGTTTAAACATAGTCTATTTCAAACAATGATATAGCATAATGTATACAAATATACAATTTAAACAAAAATTACATACATGTATGAAAAATGATGAGTTTATACAAATTTATTTTAGCCCGATTGCGAAAATGGTTCTTTCAACTTATATTAATAACTCTCGAGACCTCATTCCTGATGGAATCCATCGCCATGAAGGAGAGAGAAGAATGTAATGTGGAATTTAAATGCCTTGCCTAAGGGCACAATCATAACGGCTCCAGCGGTGCTCGAAATACGGGTATTTCGCACATAAAGCGAAATATGATTAGAACCGAAAGCTATGGCTTATAGAGGTATTCTCCCATGATTAGATACATATTATAATTACAGTATGACAGCGTATTAATCATGTCTGAACTACAATTTGAAAAATGATAAGTATATATTAATCATGGACTGTAAATTACAATATCAATAATATAAATTCATTCAATTATTGGCAACCGGCAACAGAGAGTATCAAGATGATAGAAATACACATAGTAATTAAATGACAACGTTGAAAGTGAGATTGACTCACATGATAGGGGACATGATAGATGGAGGAGGAATTTCAATTATGAATACAGTCATACCTGTGTTAAGGGAACCACAGAAAGTGGCTGCTTAGCACAGGTGGCTGCTTAATGCATAGCACAGTAACATTATGGGAATCTGAAAACTGGCAGCTTAATGCAGGTTGGCTGCTTTTAAAATAGAGGTGTCAACTAACTGTATTTCTGACTTGCACCAATGCTAAAGCATACAAGTTCTATTTTTATGCAAAGGTAATACACGTAGATTATCTTTGAGATTTTGTCAATTTGTGGTAGTTTAAAAGCTCTGCTCCAGACTGGTACAATTATATGGTGTTTGTGAGTAAGTTGTATTATTAACTGATTATTTCTGAGAGGAGGAACGTTCCTTTCTTAGTACAAACAATGCCATCTATTTATTTCTGAGGGGAGGAACATTCCTTTCTTAGTACAAACAATGCCATCTATTTATTTCTGAGGGGAGGCACGTTCCTTTGTTAGCACAAACAATGCTATATATTTATTTCTGAGGGGATGAACGTTCCTTTGTTCACACAAACAATGTCATCTATTTATTTCTGAGGGGAGGAACATTCCTTTCTTAGTACAAACAATGTCATCTATTTATTTCTGAGGGGAGGAACATTCCTTTCTTAGTACAAACAATGCCATATATTTATTTCTGAGGGGAGGAACGTTCCTTTCTTAGTACAAACAATGCCATCTATTTATTTCTGAGGGGAGGAACGTACCTTTGTTCGCACACACAATGCTATATATTTATTTCTGAGGGGAGGAACGTTCCTGTGTTCGCACAAACAATGCCATCTATTTATTTATGAGGGGAGGAATGTTATATATATATGACAAATTACCCAACACATTGTACACTATTTACAACATTTTAATAATATAAGAATAAGAATGGATGATATATATATATATATATATATGTGTGTGTGTACTGTATTCACATATGATTGACTTGCATTATGTGCAACTGCAGCGTCGATACTTGTTTGTTATTTACGATCATATATGCAATTGCGATGATTGTGTACATTTCTCTATACACCATAATTGAGTATGTGCTTCTTAAGTGCCGTCGCAGGGGGGTCGTTACCTAGTTTCCACACTGTTAGTCATATATCTTTAACTTATATAATGGCAACGTCTACACTAAATTGCTATCGATTACCAGATATGCATGTGTCATAGCTGTGTAAGGATCCCTCTCCATCACACAATGTGTGTATGCTCCCTAAGTGTCTGATGCAGGGCGTTGTTACATAATTATCACATGGTTGGCCATATCCATCATTGATTTGTGAAACTGCAACGTCTACACTAAATTGTTATCTATTACCAGATATGCATGTGCCATGGCTGTATAAGGATCCCTCTTCAGCATACACTGTATATGTGCGCCCCAAGTGTCTGTTGCAGGGGGTCGTTACATAATTATAACACATTTAGTCACACTGTTAGTCATATTGTTAATTGACTTGTACCGTGGGTAACCGTCAGGTCCTCTACTGTCTCAGGTATTTACTGTGTATGCTATTTTGTATGACGACCAACTGCACTGAGTGTATTTTATGTTTTCGCCTTTTACCTCTTCACTTCTTGGTCGTATTGGAGTGGGTAACTACATATTCACCAACTAGTTGAGTTATATAGATTGTTATGTGTATCCTCAACGTACATACTGCTTTGGAAGCTTACTTTTGTAACATTACTTTGGTAATTGCGGTCTTGAGTGAAGCTAATATCAAATACTTTGCTCCAAGATAGCATAATCATGCAGCAATATGCTAGGATGGGTTGTTTCATTATCACAATACAGATATTAAAACGTAACTGTGCATCGAACAATGACGAGACCTCTTACGAAGTAAGTATTCACTAATATTCCAGCTTCAAACCCTATTCGACACCTAGCTCGATTCCGTTTTTTCGCTCCTATTAATTTTCGCCTATCGACTTTCCATAGTTTCTTCATTACTATATATATAATTTGAGCCCAAGTCCTGGTCATTTCTATACTAGTTTATCATACATATGATAATTCTCATTTTAGTTTTAATCGGGGTCACATTTGGCATTGGGGGGTCCGGACAACGTTGATGCGTGCCACCGATTTATAAATCATTCACCATAGGGACGACAGCGCCACAGGTTGACGTGGAGTGATTGCATCCACCCTAGATATGTCTAGATGTAGTATTACCTGTCGTCCCTACCCTACGCTGGACTCTCTCACTGTTTTCGTATCAGAGATCCTGGTAAACCTATGCCTGTTCACACTGACAACTACCAAATCCGGAGATGTGGAGTTGAATCCAGGACCAGACAACAACACTGATATATCTGATTCCCTTTCCGATTCATACAGCACCCTCATAAACAGTGGATTAAGTGTAATGCACGTCAACATTCAGAGTATCCGACCCAAACACAATATCCTGTCCGTTGAGGCACAACCTTACGATATTCTCGTATTCACTGAAACATGGCTCTTCCCAGATATTTCGAATTCTGATCTTCAGATACCAAATATCAATCCTCCATTCCGCTGTGATAGAATTGGTAGAATCGGTGGTGGTGTAGCCATATATGTTTGAGAAGGCATTCATGCAATTGAGCGCAAGGAATCTACACCTGAACGGTCTCGAAATACTTTGGCTAGAGATTCGTATTAGCCAACGCACTCTTCAAGTTGGTGGCGTATATCGTCCTCCGTCATCAAACAACACTCACTGGCAGCTACTAGAACAGAGCATTGACCAAGTCTTCAATCAACCTTGTGATACCATCATAGTGACTGGTGATTTCAACATCGAAACTAGTATCTCTAATAATAATAAAATGTCTCGCCTGATCTCGTCGTACAATGCAGAACAGCTTATCACGTCACCTACGCATTTTACAGAAAACTCACAATCTCTTATAGATCTCATATTCATCAAACACCATAAACATGTCATCTCTAGCTTTGTCGCTGATCCTTTTGTACCTGATCTTGTCCGTTTTCACTGTCCAACTGTAGCAGTTCTCTTGTTCTCAAAACCAAAATCTTCTAACTTCAAACGCCGCATTTGGCTGTATGACAAGGGAGATTACTCTAAGTTCAATGCCCTTCTGAGAGAAACAGACTGGAATAGCATCAAAGAC
>CM026402.1:10107663-10167624 GCA_014843695.1 Archivesica marissinica | reverse complement strand
CTTTTGATTTGTTTATTTCTGTGATTACAATTGGGAAGTGGTCACTTACATGTAGGTCATCATGTACGGACCATTCAAAATCTAAGAAAATGTTTGGATGACATATACATAAATCTAAAGCAGAAAAATGTCCTGTGGCAGGATGAAGGTATGTAGATTTGTTATCATTTAATAGACAAAGATCATTTTCAGTTATAAAGTCTTCTATTATTTTTCCTTTATTATTGATATTTGTACATCCCCATAGTTTACTATGTCCATTGAAATCTCCAACTAACATAAAAGGGCGAGGTAATTGTTCAACAAGATTCTCTAAATCATTTTGTTTTAATGGCGAGTTTGGAGGTATATAAATGGAACAAATTGTAAATGTTTTTGAAAGTGTAACCTTGGCAGCAATGGCCTGTAAATTTGTAGTCAAGTCTATTTTACTATGTGGAACAGTCTTTTTTATGAGAATGGATGATCCACCAGATGCCTTTTGACAATCATTATTTATAAAATTAAACATGATAAAATCTTTAAAATATATATCGTCAGTCGATTTTAGGAAAGTTTCTTGCAAACAAAGGATATTTGGTGAAAGCAGAGATATAAGTATTAAAATCTCATTATAGTTTGCTTTTAGTCCCCGACAGTTCCATTGTATTATTGTATTATTCTTATCCATTATTTACGGAGAGAAGATTAAAAAATGGTACATAAAAAGATTACATTTTAGTGTTTGGAGTTGGATCTGGTACCAGCTCCATGTCTTCATGTTCTAATGAAGAGAATTTATTCGATTGTTTTATGGGATCCACTGATCCCTTCGGTGGTCTATCTGAGTTTTGTTTCAGGTTGCTAGGTCCATTTGGTGTATTTGGTTTTTTTTGTTGGTTCGTTTTACTCTGTGATGAGTTTGATTTAATAACAGATGTTGATCGGGATTTACGAGATGTTGATTGGGATGAGGATTGAGAAGATAAGTGAGTTTTTGTTTTGTCATTGGAACTGTTTTTGGCTTCGGATTTTTCGGTAATAATTTCAGTAATAATTTCAGTTTGAGTGTATGCATTTTTCATTATTGGCTTATTTATTGCTGATTGAACTATTTTAGAGTATGATATATCGGGTTTATTTTCCTGAATTTTCCTTGCTTCGAAGTAAGAGATATTTTGTGAGCACTTTATTTTCATGATTTCTTTTTCTTTTATCCAAGTTTCGCATTTGTTTGAGTTTGAGATGTGATCTTTTTTACAGTTTACGCATTTTGATTGATTGGGGCAATTTGCGGTAAGGTGATCGTTTTCACCCATACCACAATTTTCACAAATGGAGTATTTTGTAATTTTACAGTTGTCTTAATGGTGGCCAAATTTTTGGCAGTTGAAACATCGAAGTGGATTTGGTATATATAATTCGACATTTATAATTCTATAAAAGATTTTCAGATTTGGTGGAATAACTGTGTTGTTGAAGGTTAATAAAATTGTATTAGTTTCAAAAAATTGGCCGTCTTTTTTGTACATTAATCTTTTAGCTTGAGTGACGCCTTGTGGAGTTAAATTTTTAACAATATCTTCGTTCGAGACTACTTTTAAAATGTGATCTTTGATTATACCTTTGGAACTGTTTAGAGATCTGTGTTCCGTTATAGTAACATCAATGTCGTATATTTGTTTTATTTTTAAAATATTTTCAGTTTGTGATCTGGATTTAGTTTCAACAAGTAACGTTTGGTTTCTTAGTTTTTTTACATATTTTGGTGATCCAATTAAACTTTCCAATGATTTTTCGATAACAAATGGAGATAGTGAGCCAATTTTTTTTTCATGCATTTCTGATTCAATAATGAAGAATTTTGGATACGCTTTAAGTGGTATTTCTGAATCGTCTGATGGTCGTGGTCGTTTTAGGGAATTTTGGGACGCCATGGTTATTGTTTTGATGTTCAACAGAAGAGGGCACCACCCGCCTCGGAGTCCTACCAGGGAACGCAGTTTAGAGGTGGTATTCCTACCTCTAGCGTTAATGCTACTCTTCTGTCATACTCTACTGATAGTAGAGGAAACTGTGATCCTGCCAGTAACTGGACAGTCACACAGATCCCCTATTTATCCATCGATTAACCCGTTAAGCCGCCGCTCATAAGAATCTACTTTAAGAAAGGAAAAAAAGGTAGTCAACACACGGTTTGTATCTGACGATACATATATAGTAAGAAAGATAGGCAGATAAGTTTTTCGATTCCAGAGCAAGGCACGACTAGCCGATTGTCTAGGCCCGGGCCCAACCCAGACGCCACGTCTATCCGAAGCCAGGGTCGAAGTAGTGTATTAGGAGCTGGAGATCCCTGAGCCCCCTCAACTACCAGAATCCCTATTTCCGGTTTACGGGTCGCCACCTACGGCAAACTGGTGGCGTCTGTTTTATCAGGGGATTTCACCCCAACCATCACAGACGTAAAATGATCTATATATTGTCTCCCTACAGACAAGGGGTTAATCGATTTGTTTCAAAATGTTTCGTAAGCTAGGTGAAGGACTAAACATACTACTAGTTAGATGATACATTGGAGTACGGTTAGATGATACATTGGAGTACTGAACTATTTGGAAGATGTTACGTGGATATTCCGTGTGAAAAATATTTCAAATAATCAAACAGTGGGATAAAATGTGTTCCCAATTTTGTATAAATTGTGCATAGTGATACGAGAATAGAAAATGTGAAACGTACACAACACAAATGGTATTAAATACAGATGAATGTTACAATCTTCGTCCCGTGCGCTACCCACAGGCACAAATGGTAAACAAATGAGCATTGTTAATATATGATATAGCAAGGATAGAGAGAAAAGACATACATGCAGGGTTTGGGAAGGGAAAAATATTTACCTAAAGGGATTTAATTTATTTAAAATCATTTATTTATATTTTTGTTAAACCTAGTTTGTTTTGTTCGTTTGTTTTGTTCATTTGTTTTTGTTTAGTTTTATTGTTCGTGTGTTTGAAATCCTAACAGTATAGTATTACGATATTTTAAACATAATTTTAATAACTTAGAAAGTTTTTTTTTTTGTATTTAATTTCTCAGTTTTAATGGTTATATTTTTATATTTTCTAACGCGTTTTACATTTCAGTTCTGTGGTATATTTATTTTTCAAGACTTTTATTTAGTTTTAGGATATGTATTTGAATTTAAATTTTAGAATATGTTTTTGGTGGAACGCGGTCGGCTGGTTTCGTGGGAGTTTTACCCAACCTGCACACCAGCCAGGCAGCAGTGAATTTCTTTTGCCCCCAGCCGCTGGGGCGGAGTAATGCACTTAAATGCAGGGACCACTGATTTGGTTCCCAACCCTGAACTTGTGCGTAGCGTTCAAATCTCGACAAATAACTATCCATGTCTGCCTCAAAGGGAGGTAATTTTGGCCCTTTCACGTGACTAACACCCCCTGACTTCGATACACTAGGCTTACTGTCCTTAGCTAACTCTGCTAACTCTATGGCTCTCTGATGTTCCATACCAGCTACTTCTAAAGCTCTCTTATGTTCCTCATCTGCTCTAACTCGGTCGGCTTCTATTTTATCTTTCTCCATCTCTAGTTCTATTTCTAACTTATGTTTCTCTGCTGCTCTATCTAGCTCTATTCTCAGATTTTCTAATTCATACTTCTCCTTCTCAGCGTGCCTAGCTAATTCAAACTTCTCTCTCTCAGCTTGCCTAGCTAATTCAAGATTCTTATTTTCTAATTCTAACTTCTCCTTCTCAGCCTGTCTAGCTAATTCAAACTTCTCCTTCTCTAATTCTAACTTCTCCTTCTCAGCCTGTCTAGCTAATTCAAACTTCTCCTTCTCAGCCTGTCTCTCATTCAATCGGGCCAGTCTTTCTTTCTCTTGTTCCTCTGAAACAAACTTCCTAAGTTCATCATCTTTATACCCGAGCTCCTTTCCTAGGACTGCCAAATCCTTAAGGCTACTCATGTTTCTACACTGTCTACTACCCACTAATTACAATAACACTAACCCACCTTATTAACGCTAGGTTAAGGGTATACAAATCCCTCTACTCTACCCTATTTTATGAATACACAACACAGTACTCACTAGTTACCCGTTGGTTACTCGCCCAATGCTGCTCTACACCTATTGCGCGGTCTCATTAATCACCCTATATTCTAGCATCGATGTCCCGCAATTAAACCACAACAATTATTATAGGTATACACATCTATAGATTAACCCACTATAAATATAGAACCCTCACTGTCTGTAAAGACAATGTGCTTTAAATACTTAGTCTCTCCAATAAATAGAGTCACAACATTCGTCAATAATTTCCACCTACACGCTGGTAGGGTTTACAACAGGTGGGACACCTTACAGGAGACGTTCGGCTATGAATATATAGCTCTCCGTAATATGTGATGTTATGCAGTCAGTCATACAAGATAACAAGGAACGACAACCCTCAGCACGTGCTTAACTACGCAACCTGGGAATCATCATTGGGTCTTCCTTAATATATTGAACTCACCCCAGGACACATTTCAGGTCAGTAGAGTTGTCTGTTCTGTCTTGTCTGCGACTGGAGCACACGTCTACAATATCAAAGTGTAAGCCGTTTAAGATAACCGAAATATTATAACTATCTGTGCAACATTAAAATAGAAGAGCCTTTACAAATAGGTAGTTAGTGTATTCTTCCCATAGATCGTACTCGACTGGATACCCCACGTCTGACACCATGACACAAGATGATCCAAGGGGGAGTACTCACTATGGTAGAATACTAAGACAATGTACAATATCTACAATTTATTTACATATAAATGAATGATGATGATGCAAGAGGTAATGACTGAAACGTCATTTGGCGGCCTGAAAAGTTCACGTGTTCCGTTGTTAGTTCTTTGCCGGTTAGACACTTGTTGATTTAATCATTCGCGGAATATTTCAATGATGTAACGTTTTTTACATATATCTGGGTTGGTTCGCTCTTAAGCGTGTCGGGCCAACCTCCTATGCCGGTTTCCTGGTTGTCCGGTCACGTGGTAACTCCGGGTCGTTCCGGTCTGCAGTTCCACTGTTAGTTGCTTAGCCTGGTGGGTCTGTCGTCGCTCATCTGGCGATTACGTGGGTGACGTCCTTTGACGGCTATCCACACATTGGCAGTTCCACAGCTGTTAGCATCTCACACTCCATGTTGCGTGCGGCTACAATTTTATAATAAGTACGTCATATTAAAGACGAGCATCTAGTATGCATGTTCATTGGTATTCCATACCTGTGACTTAACTAAGTCGATTCCACCTGGTGTAGGCTCAGCTCCTATCTCATAGTGCCCATCGCATCTAATTCACCAGTTTCCGCGTAAATACATACAGTTTCGTGACATCTTATCAATTATGTGATTACATCGACAAAGTTCCATTATATCAATCAAGTTCCCTCATACATGAGTATATACATAATACGTCAATTGTACACTGTAAGCTGTGTACATAACACCTTAATTATTCACTGTACGCGGTGTATGGTTACATTAGTTCATAACGGACGGATGCCGTATAACGTATCGGACTGGCACCATTCATACATCAGCCGGACGATATCTCGGTGACATTCACATTTATACATCCATGACAATATAAAGTAATAATATAAAGTAATTACATTCAAAGTATGCAACATAGTAACATGCCTTTAGACTCCTTATTCCAATGGAACATGTTTCGCCATCGGGTGAACTATAGTTGTATAAATAACCACCTGGTTACTAATTTACAATGAATGAAACCCCGGTCAGTTCTACATAATGAACTTGTTGCGTAATCAAGTGAATGCATCGTAATCAAGTGAATGCAAACTGCATACCAAGTTCTATATACTGAACTTGTTTCGCACTCAAGTGAAAGTAAACTATATACTAAACCATTGCAATAATTTACTCGAATAGCTATAACGCAAAAGACACCACCTTCTGTAGGCTGGTGAAAACAGTCAAGATTCCTTGCACAATTTGGCTATAAATATACAGTGAGAATAGTAGCCAAATTGAGTTTTAAAAGAAATATCTATAAATTGCACTTACGTGATCAAATCCGCATTTCGCTCTGACCAAATTCTCACAACGTTTGCTCCACTCACGGTCAGTTCGTGTCGTCTCGTTTGAAGTGAATGGTAATATGTCAGGTCTCTTACTGTGTTAAATAGTTGTTCAGCCCATGCTAATCTCACAATTCACTAAATCCCTGTGCTACCGTTATCAGGTGATATGTAAAATAAACTAGTTTATAGAGGCCCTGGTATATGGATTTATTACAATCGGTTACACAGAAATAAACCTTATTATGTTATCTCTGTCCGATATTATCCAGGAAACGCTTTAAATAGTTCCCCTATAACATCCAAGAAGATTGGATCCTCTTAGATCACTATACCTCCCCTTATACCTGGATCTTTGAAGATGTGTTTACCTTTATTGGAAAACCCCTTCTATAAAATGGGAAAATGAGGCCCCGATTTAGGGTTATAATAATGTGTTCATTAATACAAGAGTCATTTTGTGGACAGGTATATGCGGATTATAAGGCACGTATATGCGGATTATAAGACACGTATTTGCGGATTATAAGACACGTATATGCGGATTATAAGGCACGTATATGCGGGTTAAAAGGCACGTATATGGGGATTATAAGACACGTATATGCGGATTATAAGACACGTATTTGCGGATTATGAGACACGTGTTTGCGGAATATAAGACACGTATTTGCGGATTATAAGACACGTATTTGCGGATTATGAGACACATGTTTGCGGAATATAAGACACGTATTTGCGGATTATAAGACACGTATATGCGGAATATAAGGCACGTATATACGGGTTATAGGGCACGTATATGCTGATTATAAGGAACGTATATGCGGATAATAAGAGAAGTATATGCGGATTATGAGACACGTATATGCGGGTTATAAGACACGTATATGCGGGTTATAAGGCACGTATTTGCGGATTTTACGGACAAGCATATGCATATTATAAGGCACGTATATGCGGATTATATGCACGTATATGCGGATTATAAGACACGTATTTGCGAATTATAAGACACATACATGCGGATTATAGGACACGTATTTTTGAGTGTTATAAGATACGTTTATATTGGTTATATGATAGGTATATGCGGATTATTGGACACATATATGCGGGTTATATGCCACGTATTTGCGAATTATAAGGCACGTTTATGCCGGTTAAAAGGCACGTATATACGGATTATAAGACACGTATATGCGGATTATAAGACCTCCGCTTCCGTTAACAAAGTACACAAACATAAAATGTAGAGGGAAAAATAGAAATAAACCACAAGCGATCGCAGAAAATGATGAAATAAAGACAGCAACATAACAGCTAGATAATCGGGAACATAATGGTATGATGTGATAAAAACTGAAATGCTGTAATTTTGGAATAAATAAGTAGTACCATTCGTTTGATACACTGAGATGGGTGGGGTAATGTATGGACAATAAATGCCTTCTAGTGGTGGCACGATTCAAATCTCGTCACACATGATCAGCTATGAATAGATGTATATACGTATGTTTACCTGTATGATGAACAATGGGTGTGATCGCTAACAAAAGAGTGCATTCATCCACAACAATTGATTTTGATACTAGTACGGGTGCATTGGACAGTCCGGTATTTAAAGAGGATATCTCAAAGAGTAAGAAAAAATCAAAGTCAAAAGGTAAAAACCAGAAAAATATGACTGAATATCTGGGAAACAAGGATACTTCCGACATTAAATCGGACACCAGATCGATTGATAACAAGCTAGACGAGATCAATACAAAGCTCTTCAATGTTCTAACGAAATCGGATATAGTCTTTATAAATGACCTAATCAAGGATACAGTGAATGAAATGAAGGATCAGATTCTGGCTTGTGTATCCAAACGTCTAGATATCCTTGAAGGAGAAGTACACATTAAATCAATGGAAAACGAAGCAATAAAAACCGAGCTCAAAAATAGCGAACATGAAATAGTTGAAATGAAGGAAAAAACAGTAAATTTGAGAAATAAACTCATGGACGAAATTAAATACAATGAAGGTGTAGCAAACGACATGGAACAATACAGTCGCCGCAACAACATTCGAATATTCGGGCTTGCCGATGACGTAGCCAAGCAGACATCACAGATAACCACAGAAAAAGTTGTCTACGTTTTGAACAAAGAGTTGTCTCTCAATTTGACAGAGGCCGACATTGACATAGCCCATAGGCTAGGTAGTTTCAAACTCGGAAAAAATAGACCAACTATTGTGAAAATCGTCCGTCGTCAAACGAAACAGAATGTTATGAGTAACGGGAGAGCGCTTAAGAACACTGGGGTATCAATAAGCCATGACCTCACTTGGCTAAATCAGCAGGTGTTAAGCTCCCTACGACTGAAAGATAGAGACACAGTTGAAAGCTGTTGGTACACAGAGGGCAAACTAACTTCAAAGAACTTGCCAGCAATGGAAAAACATTCACAAGGACGAGGCAGACCAAACACAGAGACTTTTGCTATTGGTTGGGACTGCCATTGCCTAAAAAGCAATGACACATCTCCAGTTGCATATGTGGCTCCTGTCAAGGAGATATAAAAGGGTTGTATTAATATCGTATTCGTTCTGCTTGTCGTGTGAGCCAACGATCGATATGTTACACGACAAAGCTGCTTTAAAAAACAGCCACACTTGTACATAAAATATATGACATTTTATCAGATCATGTATGGTTTGTTTGCAAGACGGGTGGTAATCGATACATATCCATTATCTGTACTATAGCTGTTCCAGCCAGAACTAATTAAATGTTTTTTATGAAGAATTGCCATACCACACAGCCTTGCAACAGACCACTATTTTAACAATATGATTGCACCTTTAAATTAATATAAATTTATTTTGGCTCGTTTGCGAAACAAGTTATTTCAACTTATGTTAATCACTCTCGAGACCTCATTCCTGATGGAATCTGTCGCCACGAGGGTGAGAGAAGAGGCAACGTGGAATTTAAATGCCTTGCCTAAGGGCACACTCGTAACGGCTCCGGTGGGGCTCGAACTCCCAACCTTTAGCACCTGAACCGAGGTGCATCCACAACGCTATGATGACCTTTAAATAGTTGTATATGCAAGAATTTTGAATCTCACCTATGTATGTGTAAACATGTGAGCCGTCCAACGGGAAAGCCAAGGTGGGGCTGATAGACATTGACTGACACGAGGGGCTGCTTGAGACTGAGGTGTTGTGTTTCTGTCTCCGGTAATTCTTAGGTCATTCGGGTTTTTTTTATCATTGTTATGCTGATGTTCTAGTGAAATGGCCCACACAAACTTATTTATATGTTTCGTTAGAAGTATGTACATTTTTCATTTTGATAATGTGACTGTAAACATCTAGTTTACGCCATTGATTGTCGTAAGGAACGTATATGCAAATTTTGTAATATGTCCTTATGTTCTGTTGTTTTTGTAAATATCAACCTGGAAAACATTTATACATGCTTATAGTACATTCGCAATTCCGCAGAATACATACACACCGTATGTGATTCAGTATACTTGCTACTCATATGATAATAAATGATGCCTAAATGCATTAAATCCCTTTGACAGAAGCTAGGTTAGGTAAGGTTGATACACTATAAGATTTTAGCTTCCATTTAAAAACAGGCTCTGTATTTATAAAAAAAAAAGTTAAAATATGCAGCTAAATACCATATATAGTTACGGATAATACAATATATGCCCTATTGTCCAATAAATATATTGATATGATGCATGGTCCATGTAAGAACAGTTGGACAAAATTATGTCGCTATTTACTTAGAAGCGACCGACATTTATAGTACTGTATATGCAGGTATGCATATGTATATAGGTGTGTGCGTGAAGAGAAAAAGAGAAATTATATAGCATATATTCTGATACATTTGTCATCACTCGATCTGGAAATATACTTGTAAAGCTCATTTATTTTTATGGAAAGGTCTTTAAAAAGAGTAACACTACAGACAGTTTCAACGTGCATTTTTATGTGAAAGGCATGAATATATCTAATATTTTAAAACTCTGATAGTTATATATGTATAGACAATATTCAAATTCATTTGTAGATCAAATTAGTTTTAACATCCTTTATTTTTCAAGTATTTACAGCAGCAACAAATGGCGATTATGCAAAACATAGGATAAAAGTGAAAGTGTAAGTCTTCTAAAACTCTACTCCTCCAATGGATCAAATTAATCGGCATCTAAAATAGCTCCTGTAATGTTAAAACACAACAGTTCTATAGAAACATAATACCGCAGAAATCATTTTTGATCGCCATGTAGGTTTATTTTTGTTGTTATATATACGGACAGTCTTATTCTTCTATCAACCGTTCTTTATTTGTTCATAAATTTCTCTCTTTTAGTATGACACTATGCCTTCTACTACATTGTTGTGACATCTCTCGTCAGTGTACATGGTTGACTATATTCAACAACCCAAGTGTGTGTAATACTATGTATTCGGTAATATTATGGAGACTGTGCTGTGCTCGGATTTACTAGCTTTTAGCGTACTATTCATATCGCAATGTCTGTAAGCATATGCAGTTTTAATGCCAAGGTTCTGGCCTCAAATTCTAAGCGAGATCAAGTGTTTCAGTGGGTAAAAAACAACAGATTCAGTATATGTCTACTGCAGGAAATACATTGTAAACAGATGTTGGACAAAGATAGTTGGAACAAGCAATGGAATGGCGATATATTTGTAAGTGGCGATAGCTCTAATAGTCTCGGCATGGGAATTCTCATAGATAGTAATGTAAAGTATATCCTTTTAGATTATAAGGAAGTAGTAACAGGGCGACTACAAATGCTAAAAATTGAAGTTGAAAGAAAATTATCGTTCTAATGAATATTTATGCACCAAATAATGACGACACAAACTTTTTTAATATAATCGAAAAAGAGATTAGCTCTAATAATGAGCATATACTTATAATAGGTGGTGACTTTAATACAAGTATTGATCATAAACAAGACAAACTAAACGGCAGAATAGATACAGGAAAAAAAACTTCTCAAATTCTTATGAACTTGATAGAGTCAGAAGAAATTACTGATGTATGGCGCTTAAAACATCCAGGTAAGAAAATTTACACCTGACACTCCAATACAAAACCACCAATATTTTGTAGATTGGATTACTTATTTATATCTCCCAACCTCTTAAGCTTTGTAACAGAATCTATTATCAGACCAGGCTTTAAATCTGATCACTCGATTGTTGTGTTAAAACTATTATTAACTAAATCAGATAGAGGCCGTGGATTTTTTAAACTTAATAACTCTTACCTTCTGAATGTGGACTATCAAGTTATAATCAAACGCAGAATAACCGAACTAGCAACAGTACATCAGGAAGCCAATACTAAAGCATTGTGGGAAGTAATAAAAGGTGGAATAAGAGACGAAACTATTAAATATTCAACTCGCAAAAAGAGAGAAAACCAAAACTATGAATTAGAATTACATAACAATATTACAAATATAGAAAATGAAATAATCGCAAAGCCAAACGAGGACCATTCAATTGAAAGACTAAAACACGAACAAGATAATTTAGAAAAATACACAGAAGATAAAATTAAAGGTATATTACTGAGATCAAAAGCCGAATGGGTAGAAGGAGCGGAAACAAATTTCAAACTGTTTGCTAACCTAGAAATTAAACGAGCACAGAACAAAAAACAATACAACAACTTAATACACATCAGAGTAACATCGAACAAAACCCTAAGACAATTCTAGAATATACAAACACCTTCTTTGAAGATTTGTACAAACAAGACACTTTGATTGATAAGTGTAACAACAACAAATTCTTTAGCAACCCACATACAACATTGACAGATGAACAACAACAACGAGAACAAAGATTCTTAACTGAATATGAATGCGCCATTGCACTTAAAGAGATGAAAAACAACAAAAGCCCAGGTTCAGACGGCTTATCCACCGAACTTTATAAAATATTCTGGCCAGAAATAAAAACGTTCCTAATTAACTCTTTAAATTATTCTTTAGAAAATAACGACTTGTCAGAACTCCAAAAACAGGGTATTATTACACTACTACCAAAAAAGGATAAGGACGTTTCATCAATTAATAACTGGCGACTTATTTCACTTTTAAACGTAGATTACAAAATAGCAACTAAGACCATTGCGAACAGAATTGAAAGTTTTAGATACAATTATAAGTACTGACCAAACTGGATTCATAAAATGGCGATATATTGGTGAAAATGTCAGAATAATTCAAGAGGTAATTAATTATGTTAATGAAAACAATGAACCAGGCTTAATATTCTTTTCGGACTTTAATAAAGCTTTCGACAGCATAGATCATAGTTGTATGTACAAATGTTTCGAACATTTCGGTTTTACTAATAACACAATTGACTGGGTTAAATTATTTTACAGAGACTCTAAATCATGCATAAGCAATAATGGACATATGTCTGAATATTTCAATATTAAAAGAGGAGTACGTCAATGATGCCCACTTTCGCCCTACCTATTCATTATTTGTATTGAATTGCTATCCATAGAAGTCAACACTAATGACGATATATCTGGAATTAAAGCACATGGCATAGACACAAAACAAACACTGTTTGCAGACGATGCTAGTTTCCTGTTAAATGGCACAGAGAAATCTTTTAAAACACTAATTAATACACTTGATGACTTTGGTAATGTAGCAGGTCTAACGTTAAATAAAACAAATGCACCGTTCTCCGAATAGGATCATTAATTAATACTGAAACTATATTTTGTAAAAAAATTTTTTATTTGAACATCAAATTGTGCAACTACTTTAGGAATAACATTCAGTAATAATGTAAACGATATGCAACATCTGAATATCACAAATAAAATTGTATCGTTCGAAAACTGCTTGAATAAATGTAAACGATGGAATTTGTCTCTAATCGGGAAAATAACTATTTTATAAACTTTCGCATTCCCAAAACTCATATATCCTCTAACAGTTTTGAATAACCCTAATTCCCAAACAATGAACGACATTAAACACATGATGTATAAATTCCTATGGAATGATAAGCCAGATAAGATATCTAGAAAGCAAATTATTCAGGATTATAGTAATGGTGGATTAAAAATGCTGGATATAGAGAACTTTAGTGCAGCACTTAAAGCAAGTTGGATAAAACGATTAATATTCCAAAAATAATCAAAGTTGGTACAAATTTATGATCATATGTTGGATAAACATGGGAGGCGATTTTATGTTTAAATGTAATATCAACTGCAACGACATTAAAAATATCGAAATAAAATCTATGTTTTTGAAAGAAATACTAACAGGATGGTCCAGAGTAAATTATAAAGAATATGTCGATTCTATATCCAAACAAATATTGTGGAATAATTCAAACATAAAGAAACACGACAATACTACATTATTTTACAGACACTTGTTTAATAAAGGAATTCAATACATTGAACATATATACGACTTTAGACACAAACAGTTCTTTTCTTTTATGCAAATAAGACAACTTTACAATATTAATCCCGCGGAGTTTTTGAAATACTACACTCTTTTGAACAGTATACCACATAAATGGAAAACAAAGTTACAGTTAGAACCAATAACATATAAAATCCCTGAATATTTAATCACAAACATCAATGCAAACACAAAAGTATGCAAACTTATATATTCGATATTAACGAATAACTCTAAATCGAATGTTATTAGGCAAACTGTAAAATGGGAAACTATGTTATCAATAGTAGATATTAACTGGAAAAATATATTCACACAACCGATTAGAATAACTATAGAAACGAAATTAAGATCAGTTCAATATAAATACTTAATGCAAATAATTCCAAATAACGTTTTCCTATTTAAATGTAATATAGTTGCACCGCAACTTTGTGACTTTTGCATAATGCATAATGATTATAACGTTCATATGTTCTTATCTCCACTGAAACTTCTTACTTTCTTTTGCTAATCCTATCTCTTCTACTTAAAAACATTACTCCTCCTTCCCAATATACATCGGGTTATTATTTCATCGCTTTACGTAACTTCACATGAGTACGTATAACTTAATATAAATATAATTCGAGAATAATGCACACTACTTTTTGACACGCTGTTTGTTTTCAATACATGAATATGCCTGGAAAGTCTACAATGTGTGTAATTATTATGTATATGTGTAATTATTATGTATATGTGTAATTATGATGTATATTGATCAGGAAATAAAAATCGAAAAAAAAAGACACATATATGCGGATTATAGAACAGGTATTTGCGGATAATAGGACACGTATTTGCGGATTATATGAGACGTATTTGCGGATTATAAGAGACGTATTTGCGGATTATAAGACACGTATTTGCGGATAATAAGACACGTATATGCGGATTATAAGACACGTATATATATGCGGATTATAAGAGACGTATTTGCGGATAATAGGACACGTATTTGTGGATTATAGGACAGGTGTATGCTGGTTATAATACACTTATATGCGGGTTATAAGAGAAGTATATGCGGATTATGAGACACGTATATGCGGGTTATAAGTCACGTATTTGCGGATTTTAAGACACGTATTTGTGGATTATACGACACGTATATGCGGATTATAAGAGACTTTTGCGGATTATATAAGACGTATTTGCGGATTATAAGAGATGCATTTGTGGATTATAAGAGACGTATTTGCGGATTATAAACGTATATGCGGATTATAAGGCACGTATATGCGGGTTAAAAGGCACGTATATGGGGATTATAAGAAACGTATATGCGGATTATAAGACACATATTTGCGGATTACGAGACACGTATTTGCGGATTATAAGACACGTATTTGCGGATTATAAGACACGTATATGTGGAATATAAGGCGCGTATAATTTATGCGGATTATAAGACACGTATTCGCAGATTATAAGACACCTATATGCGGGTTATAAGGCACGTATATACGGATTGTATGCACGTATATGCGGATTATAAGACACGTATTTGCGGATTATAAGACACATATATGCGGATTATAGGACACATATTTGCGTGTTATAAGATACGTATATAGGTGTTATAAGACATGTAAATGCGGGTTATAAGGCACGTATATGCGAATTATAAGGCATGTATATGCGGGTTATGAGAGACGTATTTGCGGATTATAAGACAGGTATAAGCGGATTATAAGGCACGTATATGCGGATTATATACAAGGCACGTATTTGCGGATTATAAGGCACATATTTGCGGATTATAAGAGACGTATTTGCGGATTATAGGACAGTTATTTGCGGATTCTAGGACACGTATTTACGGATTATAGGACACGTGTATGCTGGTTATAAGACACGTATATGCGGGTTATAAGGCACGTATATGCGGTTTATAGGACACGTATATGCGGGTTTTAAGAAACGTGTATGTGGCTTATATGCCACGTATATTCGGATTATAAGGCACGTATATGTCGGTTTTAAGGCACGTATATGCTGATTATATGGCAAGTATAGGCGGATTATAAGACACGTATTTGTGGATTATAGGACACGTATATGCGGGTTATAGGACACATATAGGCGGGTTATAACACAGGTATATGCGGATTATAAGGCACGTATATGCGGGATATAAGACACGTATATGAGGTTAATAGATGGCGATGTAACTATGGGTGATCGTGAAACAATGACAACTCCTAGGTTAATAGATGGCGATGTAACTCTGGGTGATAGTGATACAATTACCACTCCTAGGTTAATAGATGGCGATGTAACTCTGTGTGATCGTGAAACAATGACCACTCCTAGGTTAATAGATGGCGATGTAACTCTGGGTGATCGTGAAACAATGACCACTCCTAGGTTAATAGATGGCTATGCAATTCTGGGTGATCGTGCTAATTATGCTGTATTCAAAGAAGTACAATAAATTAATGTCGGATTGCAAAAGTTAAGTGAACATACATTTCACTGACAGTTCGGAAACGGATGATTGTTTTCTTTTAAACAAATACCTACACAACCACACACTACGTGGTGTTACATGTGTGCATGTAGGTGTGGATTATTGGATATGTAGGCCTATTTATTCGTAAACAATGTATCAATAAGACATTACACAGGTTATAGTGTCCACTTATTTTTTATAATATAGCCGTCAAACCAACCATCAAGTAAAGCACATGTTCGCACATCAAAAGCGTTATGTTGAACTATGCCTGCAGAATTGCGTAGACGTTCTCTCCAGCCTTTTCATCTTTGTCGGGCCGTCTGCAGAGTTTCAAGAGCATGTACAACAACTTGAAACGCATTTGTGAAAGTGATCAAAGGATCCACTCTACTAATCCAACTGGTTTCACAAAGCGTTTTCAGCTTGTCAGCAAATGTAGATGATTCGCGGAGTAGCCACATGTGAACGCAATATCTTGACCGTCTTCATCATAGTACGAACGCAATGAAGTATGTACCAGTGCCATGTTGACGCAGTTGTATTTAAAATACATGTAGTTGGCAAGGGGCGCTGGCTGTCGTATCATGGCTTGGACACCATTATACTTAACAGTCATAGTACTAGCCATGACGAAGCCCTCTCAATCTAAGAATATCCAGGCTACAGTCATGTATGCGCTTCATAATAAGTTATGTCATGTCCACTCCTTTGATTAAATGGCATGCTACACAACCTATGAACTCTTCACACATAATTCACGAGTACCTACTACCACCTGGTCATTAAAGGTATCGTACACAGATAGACAGTTGCTCCATTGTTGAACAATCGTTTGCTTCGTCAGTCAATATATGAAGAAATCAGCCTGTTTACATATCAATGTGATCTCTTTTAAATCATGCTCCGCGCATATTGGTGTATGTTCAGTTTGAATTTATGGCAACGTATACTTAGCATGAGGCCCAGCGCTAACAATATGATTTGCAAGAATATGACCATTCTTTGCATAGCCTTGAAGATTTGCCATACCATTACTTCTGTCTTCTGTGTCTAATAGCTGTGGTATGCTTGGACAGAGTAAATAGAACTTATATAATCTGCCTTTTGGCCGGTTGCTGAAAGCTTGCATAGTATGGATATGTTGCATTGTGTGACAGTACTATTTGAATTGTATGTCAGTTTCTTTTCATTTAAATAGAAAGTGTCTTAGCCCAGGAACCTCAAGTTCTAGATGGGTTGCTATATGTGTTTTGCTTCGGGCCCCAACAAATTATTATTATTTTCTCCGTCCAGTGACTAGAAACGGTCGGAGCACATCGCCTAACAACCTACCATATGCTTCATATATAGTATCAACATACCATGTAGCACATCGCCTAACAGCCTTACATATGCTTCATATATAGTA
This sequence comes from Archivesica marissinica, assembly GCA_014843695.1. NCBI lineage: Eukaryota > Metazoa > Mollusca > Bivalvia > Venerida > Vesicomyidae > Archivesica > Archivesica marissinica. Next base: position 10,150,118 of record CM026402.1, on the reverse strand, counting down.
TCAACATACCATGTAGCACATCGCCTAACAGCCTTACATATGCTGCATATATAGTATCAACATACCATGTAGCACATCGCCTAACAGCCTTACATATGCTGCATATATAGTATCAACATATCATGTAGCACATCGCCTAAACGCCTTACATATGCTGGATATATAGTATCAACATATCATGTAGCACATCGCCTAACCGCCTTACATATGCTGCATATATAGTATCAACATACCATGTAGCACATCGCCTAACTGCCTTACATATGATTCATAATTATATAGTATCAACATACCATGTAGCACATCGCCTAACCGCCTTACATATGCTTCATATATAGTATCAACATACCATGTAGCACATCGCCTAACAACCTTACATATGCTGCATATATAGTATCAACATACCATATAGCACATCGCCTAACAACCTTACATATGCTGCATATATAGTATCAACATACCATGTAGCACATCGCCTAACCGCCTTACATATGCTTCATATTAAGTGGGGTTAGAGGAGGGGCACATATTTAGATCGGAAGATGAAAAAAGGAAATGTGCCATGGAGCAAATAAACACACACATATATAATGTGAGTATATCTTGTGTCTAGCTGATATCTTAATGCAAAACTGTTGTTGTTGTTGTTGTTGTAAAGCGAAATGTGTTGCTTTATGCATCAGTCCATGATCAAATGTGTTTTATTTAATAATATGTGTATGTAATATATAAATGTACAAAAGTTGTATAGAATAGACAAAATAATATAGAAGTACCCATCAGTTACATATCGAATCGAATTGCCCAAGCTCTTTTGAAGTTCTCCAATGTTTGATGAACACAATTTGACCAACCTGTTTCTTTACAAGATTATGATCATATATTTTGTCTCAGCATTTGCACATGCTTATAATAGTTTCATTTAATGAACACAATATATCAGTGGCTTTGGCTAACATATCACATTATCAGTTTTCTAGTTACAGTCGAACGTCGTTGCCTCGAACTGGATTGGCTCGAACACCCCATTGGCTCGAACATGTCGTCTGGTACCGGCGATAATCTCTATATAATGCATATTGTTCTACATTCGATTACTCGAACACGGATGACTGGAACTCTCGAACCAGTTCACTGGTCCCATGAAATCAATTAGTACTTAAATGTTCACGTTTGGGTCTAACACAAGTGGCCGAGTGGCCAAGTCCGCGTGTCTCACAAACGTATTCACAGGTCCGCATCCTTGGTCGAGTGGTTAAGGTCGCTGACTTGTATACCACTGTAACCTATCATCACTGAATGTTACGGGTTCGAGCCCCGCTTAAGCCGTGTCTCATTTATAAGAAACAGTTGGCAGTTTCTTTCGGAAGTTGGTGCACCCACGTACTGGTTAACCGCTGGAGCCTACCCAGGAAAGGTGTTGTTAAGTAAACTGCCCGCCGGCGATATAGCCCGAAATGGTGCTGATGCAGGCGATAAACCCGAAATATAACATATAACATAAGTTTTCACAGCTTTTGTTAATGGCAATGACATCCCTTTTGATCGGTACACGCGCGTCATTTACACGTCGTGAGATTGGCAATTACTATTCTATTTTGATTGGGTTTCAATCACGGCGGCTTTTTTATCCATAATTTAATTTGTTATTACACGTAAATATGTATAGAACAAACATATTACATACTTATTGAGTCAAAGATTCCAAGCTACGGCATTTCAATATAAACAACCGATTTTGTCGTCTCTTTTGTCGTATAGACTGGTAATCTAGGGGTCGCAGGTTCGATTCCCCGTCTGACCCTAATAAAATGAACAGTCTTTCAGATGGGACGTTAAACCGAGGTCTCGTGTCAGTGCTGTACATCGTGCACGTAAAAGAACCAGAGGAGACTCTGGAATGTGTCACTATCTGTATCATTGCACTATTCTCCAAAAATTTAATTTGACTAATCTCTTCAGGAGGCGTCGCGCATCTGGGTAACCGGTAGTGACTATAAATAAACGTAACACACACACGCACAAGTCTCTTCATCAAATTCATTATTAATTATGTCAAACAAAAATCTACTGTTCTATTAATCATTTAAACCACTGCATATAAGCAAATAAATATAATAACTTAGAAATGTTGTCATACGGTAGGAGCATCATTAAATAGGAATGCTGGTACGACGTAAACGTATAAATGTCATACAGTAGGAGCATCATTAAATAGGAATGCTGGTACGACGTAAACGTGTCAATGTCATACAGTAGGAGCATCATTAAATAGGAATGCTAGTACGACGTAAACGTGTCAATGTCATACGGTAGGAGCATCATTAAATAGGAATGCTGGTACGACGTAAACGTGTCAATGTCATACGGTAGGAGCATCATTAAATAGGAATGCTGGTACGACGTAAACTTGTCAATGTCATACGATAGGAGCATCATTAAATAGGAATGCTGGTACGACGTATGCCTGTCAATGTCATACGGTAGGTGCATCATTAAATAGGCATGCTGGTACGACGTATACTTGTCAATGTCATACGGTAGGTGCATCATTAAATAGGCATGCTGGTATGACGTAAACTTGTAAATGCCATACGGTAGGAGCAACATTAAATAGAAATGCTGGTACGACGTAAACTTGTCAATGCCATACGGTAGGAGCATCATTAAATAGAAATGCTGGTACGACGTAAACTTGTCAATGTAATACGGTAGGAGCATCATTAAATAGGAATGCTGGTACGACGTATACTTGTCAATGTCATAGGGTAGGAGTATCATTAAATAGGAATGCTGGTACGACGTAAACTTGTCAATGTCATACGGTAGGAGCATCATTAAATAGGAATGCTGGTACGACTTATACTTGTCAATGTCATACGGTAGGAGCATCATTAAATAGAAATGCTGGTACGACGTAAACTTGTCAATGTCATACGGTAGGATCATCATTAAATAGGAATGCTGGTACGACGTAAACTTGTCAATGTCATACGGTAGAAGCATCATTAAATAGGAATGCTGGTACGACATAAACATGTCAATGTCATACGGTAGGAGCATCATTAAATAGGAGTGTTGGTACGACGTAATCTTGTCAATGTCATACGGTAGGAGCATCATTAAATATGAATGCTGGTATGACGTATTCTTGTCAATGTCATACGGTAGGAGCATCATTAAATAGGAATGCTTGTACGACGTAAACTTGTCAATGCCATACGGTAGGAACATCATTAAATAGGAATGCTGGTACGATGTAAACTTGTCAATGCCATTCGGTAGGAGCATCATTAAATAGGAATGCTGGTATGACGTATACTTGTCAATGTCATACGCTAGGAGCATCATTAAATAGGAATGCTGTTACGACGTAAACTTGTCAATGTCATACGGTAGGAGCATCATTAAATATGAATGCTTGCACGACGTAAACCTGTCAATGTCATACGGTAGGAGCATCATTAAATATGAATGCTGGTATTACGCATACGTGTCAATGTCATACGGTAGGAGCATCATTAAATAGGAATGCTGGTATGACGTATACTTGTCAATGGCATACGGTAGGAGCATCATTAAATAGGAATGCTGGTAAGACGTATTCTTGTCAATGTCATACTGTAGGAGCATCATTAAATAGGAATGCTTTTACGATGTAAACTTGTCAATGCCATACGGTAGGAACATCATTAAATAGGAAAGCTGGTACGACGTAAACTTGTCAATGCCATACGGTAGGAGCATCATTAAATAGGAATGCTGGTACGACCTACATTTGTCAATGTCATACGGTAGGAGCATCATTAAATAGGAATGCTGGTACGACGTAAACTTGTCAATGTCATACGGTAGGAGCATCATTAAATAGGAATGCTTGCACGACGTAAACTTGTCAATGTCATACGGTAGGAGCATCAATAAATATGAATGCTGGTATGACGCATACTTGTCAATGTCATACGGTAGGAGCATCATTAAAATTGGCAAATGTCGAAACAAGTTTAAAAGAAGCATTTACATTACAATTTTCCAGAAAGAATACTAAGTCTTATAAAGCGAATGCCATTGACTGCTTAGAACAAGATTTCTATGTTCTTAAAATATGTTATATTAAGATAACATAATAATAGCTGATCCATAGAACGATGCATTAAAATGCGAGTAAATGGAAACCTGAGTCATACATGAAGTCTTTAAATTTGTTTTAATACATAATTTTATATGGCTAATACTGTGTGTTATTTTTTGTCCGAGGGCCCGCGGCACAGTCTTTACTTCCGCGTTGTGTTCCGCGATGGTAACATATTAACATTGTGGAGATAGGCGGACGTCCGCGTATCTTGGTGGATAAGAAAGTCGTCCGGGTTGAATTTTGGTTGCCGTGATGCGGGAAGTTGTTTGAGCCATTATGTATGTACTGTATATGGCTAATATTGTGTGTATTTTGGATATATTTCTTAATTTTACTAATGTAATAAATGTGTTACTATAAATAGCAATGTATCGCCGTACGTGAACATAGCCTCAAATACAATTCATTTGGGAGAGTGTGTGTCAGCGACCCGGCTAGCTCAGTTGCTAGAGCCTTTGCAATGTCGAGTGTTGAACGCAATACTGCCATTATTACGTTTTGGAAAACTGTCCAGGAGGCACACACAACTGATCTGTAGCTCAGTGGTAACACGATGGACTGGTAATCCAGGGGTCGCATGTTCGATTCCCCGTCTGACCCTAATACAATTAACAGTCTTTCAGATGGGACGTTAAAGCGAGGTCTCGTGTCGGTGCTGTACACCTGTTCAGGTAAAAGAACCAGAGGAGACTCTGGAATGGGTCTATGTCTGTATCATTGCAATATCCTCCAAAAATCTAAAATTACTAACCTCTTCAGGAGGCGTCGCTCGTATGGGCAACCGGTAGCGACGATAAATAAACGTAAAACACACACTCTCAGTCTGATAAGAGTCATAACATTTCACTTGCAAAGGCTTTAGATCATGAAGCATACTTATATAGATGTGAGAGATGCAGACATGGATGCGTAGAAACTGCTTCACACAAGTTCGTTAATATTGGATAACTAGTGTGTCTTATTCCCTGTACATACATAATACCCAGACCAGCATGCACACAAATGCAGTGTGATCTGGGCATTCACTGTTTATATAATATATATATTGGTATTTAAGAGGCTTTACAGTGAACTGCGATGATCTTGATCAAAATGCACAGATATGTTGAATGACATAACCCCAAAACATCAGATAGGCAGGCAAACTGATTATCTGTATTAGGGAACAGGTCCAAGCCGGATAATTCAGAGACAGCATATATAGATTCAGTTAATAGTGTAATATTTGAAAACGAACACATCCAACGTGTTTGAGGGGTGAAGCCAAATGTTACATACATTGTAAATATTAACACTTTTGTATCTATGTGGTAGGTCATTTAGCAAAACCAGCTGCACTTATCATACAATTGTGGACCAATCAACGAATGATATAAGGGGTATATAGCGGATATACAGAACAAATTAATAGGGAAAAATTAACATAAAATATAGAAAAATGGATATACAATGAAAACATGTAACGGATAATGATGTGCCAGTCATAGATATGATTCATGCAACACAGAGGCTGGTCAGAGTTCTTTACACATATATGTGTTAAAGCGTGATAGTTGCGTATATGTAACATTGTAGATGCAGATTTGTTTTCTCAACCAATCGAAATACAAGTAAAATGGTAAAAGTCTCCATCAGCAATATGGAATTTCTACCGGTGCATACCTAATGAGTGTTGTCCCAGTAACATCAAAACACTATTAAAACACTATGTTATTTAGCACAAGTGTCAATGCAAACAAAATCATTTAATTATTTATAATTCAATTACATTGTTAGATATAATAGAGTCTCCTGTCAATTGTGGATGTGAGACAAGTAAGTACATAAATACCATACATTAATGAGAAAGCACACACCTTTAGGTTACCAAATCCATATGCAGCACCCACTGTTCGCTACACGTCGCTTAATATATTAATAATAATACCTTATTTGAGGCAACTATTGATTATTATTATTGTTCACATTGTTCCACCAAACAACTAATGTTGTTGGATCTCATTGATCATTACAATCACACTGTCAAGGGAATTCTAATGATTCAAGTCAATGATTTATTAACAAAACCAATACAGTTTGATGTCACAAACACAAATGAAAATTTAGAGAAGGTGGAACATTCTACATAGTAAGTATATTATGATATATAATTTTAATTTCAAGAGAAAAGTGGCTGGTGTCTACACAAGGTATGAATCAAAATGTACGTTGTATAAATACGATTTACCAGCTAATATAATTAATACAACTATGAAATCGACTATAGATTAATAATCTTGATTTTATTGTATAATAATTATGACGTCCATATTACATAAAATTATGCCACACATACTTAGTAGAAATATTGGGTGGAGGTGACCATAATATGTGTACGAATGTGAACGATTTATTCACAATTGACGGAGAGTATTGACAATTTTAGTTTCTAAGATATATCTATATAGAGATATATATATAAACTAATGGAATTTCACAGTCATGATGTTTGGAGAAATAAAACAAATATTAAAATGTCCACTCATTAAAGTTGACGTTAACTTTGCTCTATTCCTTAACCATTTGTCTGCTGAGTAAATACAATTACATTTGCAAACAACATAGCTCCAGATCAGCTGCGACCGCGGCTTTGCTGCGTCTTGTTTGCTATTCAGCCAAGTGCTGTAGCTCCAGTATCTGAATAGCAAACGGCATATAATCTTATCTGGCTTATTGTTGTTTGCAAACATGACTGTAGTTGCCGCTAACGTGCAAATGGTTACACGGCGAAAGCGATCCTACCCAGAGAAAGTGTTAAAACTAAACAACAGAGCACATGTTATTATATTTGTTTCCTGAAAAATGGTGTGGTCTGTCTCCTATTGAAAATGGAACTTTTGTGGTACCACAATATTAACGTTAACTGAAGTGATTGATAAATATCGTCCCATGTTGAATACAGTAAACTAAAAATGAGCACCCACAAACAGCCAATGTATATTACACAGTAATTCTTAGATCAATTTGTTGTTCCTACACCATGTACATTAGGGTTAATATATTAGCATTGCTTCATAGAGTATTCAAAACATATTGTGAGGATAGTGTATTGTACTGGTGCGTTGACATTATTAATAATACAAGCCTTTTTTGTTCTGTACTGCAGTCAGTCGGTCAATGTATACTAAGTTCGCATATAATTATGATATCAAGTAAAACAGTTATGATGTCCATGTTATTAATAATATGATTAATATCATCAGTGTTGCCCTCCTAATTGGGGAATTTATGTCCCCTTGGTCCTGCAAATATGGCATGATATTCCGTTATTTTCCACACAAGGTAAAATTATATCTAAATTATGTTCTCTAGATGTCTGAAAATAATAGACACTGTTCCGATATGTACCTTTATTCTCCAAAACCCCGGAGAGATCCTATATTGAATTACAATTGTATTATGTCCTTCCATGTGAAATTCATGTGCCATTATTCTCAGGAAATATGTCATACTGTTTTCTTGACAAATTACATCCACAAGTTCCTTAAAATAATCAATATTACCATATATCACATATCACAGGTTATGTAGCAGTTGCTTTCTAAAATTCATTTTAATGCCTCATTTTTAAACATATATTATATTGAGTTACTAACTTAATTGCGGTACAAATGCAATAGCACTGCAAATACGTCAGTAATTCAAGTTACTGCAGTATTGCAGGATAATTGTTACCCAGCCTGAGATACAACTGTATTGCATTAATTAATACTTCAAAGCAAATCCAGCATATTTCCATGGTATGTAGACAGGTTATGTACAATACGGACATCCATTTAAAAACAACAACAACTGTATGTAGGACGGTCTTGCGTTCTACTCTTGATGTAAAGGAAATGTCCCGGTTTGCATCCCCGTGTTTGTTACCCATTTGTGTCTCGCTATGTGATATTTAGAAGTTTTATATATTTTCTTAATATTCATAATAAACATTCGACATAAACAATCCTAACAAACAAAGTGCGTGATACTAAGAGTGTGTTCATTATAACATAAACATACGATACTTCTTGTAATACCTCTAGCCGTTCTAGTTATATATGCACAAGTCTCCCTTGACACTTTATAATTTTATCAATGTTGAACTGTTTGAAACGCACTGTAATTGACTATGTTGAACTGTTTGAAACGCATTTGTTGCTGATATTGTTTAACTGTTTTAAACACACAGTAACGGAACAATATCAGTTAACAATTCGCTTCACACATCCCAACACTGTCAGCTACACATTGTAGTTCAACATTGTCAGTTACAGTCTGTATTAAACATTATCAATTGGCACATTCATTATAATCAAATTACAATTCTTTTTAAACGGTTATGTATCTTCTATAATAAATGTATGCAATGTCATACCAGCCAATTCAAGAAATACGGACTCTTAACCACTCCCAATAGATACCCCACGCTAACTAGGTTTGGAATATTTCATTCATAGCTGGTGATATGTACAATCTTGATCTTTGGATCCCCATATGACAAATAGTTATGTATGCATCGTGAAATCATAAGATATACTGCTTGTATTGCAAGTTAGTCCTTGGATGTATACTAACCAGTATGCAATGTTTCATAGCAATATCTTTACTGCTTGTATTGCAAATTAGTCATTGGATGTATACTAACCAGTATGCAAAGTTTCATAGCAATATCTTTACTGCTTGTATTGCAAATTAGTCATTGGATGTATACTAACCAGTATGCAACGTTTCATAGCAATATCTTTACTGCTTGTATTGCAAATTAGTCATTGGATGTATATTAACCAGTATGCAACGTTGTATAGCAATATCTTCACGGATCATGAGAAATAATGTTTCACATATGAGCGAACATGAGTCATTTCCTATCCCGAAAGAAACCGAAACCATACAAAGAGCCCAACCCCTAACCTTAGAACGACAGGTAGTGTAACAACTAGCGCAACACCTATCCCTAGAGCGACAGGTAGTGCAACCACTAGCACAATCCCTAACCCTAGAGCGACAGGTAGTGCAACCTCTAGCACAACCCCTAACCCTAGAGCGACAAGTAGTGCAACCAATAGCGCATCCCCTAACCCTAGAGCGACAGGTAGTGCAACAACTAGCGTAACCCCTAAACCTAGAGTGACATGTAGTGCAACAACTAGCAGAACCCATAACCCTAGAGCAACAGGTAGTGCAACCACTAGCACAGCCACTAACCCTAGAGCGACATGTATTGCAACCACTAGTGCAACCCCTAACCCTAGAGCGACAGGTAGTGCAACCACTAGCACAGCCACTAACCCTAGAGCGACATGTATTGCAACCACTAGTGCAACACCTAACCCTAGAACGACAGGTAGTGCAACCAGTAGCGTAACCCCTAACCCTAGAGCGACAGGTAGGGCAACCACTAGCGCAACCCCTAACCCTACAGCGACAGGTAGTGCAACCACTAACCCTAGAGTGACATGTAGTGCAACCACTAGCACAACCCCTAACCCTAGAGCGACATGTAGTGCAACCCCTAGGGCAACCCCTAACCCTAGAGCGACAGGTAGTGCAACCATTAGCGCAACCCCTAATACTAGAGAGACAGGTAATGCAACCAATAGCGTAACCCCTAACCCTAGAGCGATATGTAGTGCAACCACTAGCGCAACCCCTAACAATAGAGCGACATGTAGTGCAACCATTAGAGCAACCCCAAACCCTAGAACGACAGGTAGTGCAACCACTAGCGCAACTCCTAACCCTAGAGCGACAAGTAGTGCAACCACTAGCGCAAACCCTAACCATAGAGCGACAGCTAGTGTAACTACTAGCGCATCCTCTAAGCCTAGAGCTACATGTAGTACAACCACTAGCGCAGCCCCTAACCCTATAGCGACATGTAGTGCAACCACTAGCGCAACCCCTAACAATAGAGCGACATGTAGTGCAACCACTAGCGCAACCCCTAACCATAGAACGACAGGTAGTGCAACCACTAGCGCAGCACCTAACCCTAGAGCGACATGTAGTGCAACCAATAGCGCAACCCCTAACAATAGAGCGACATGTAGTGCAACCACTAGCGCATCCTCTAAGCCTAGAGCGACATGTAGTGCAACCACTAGCGCAACCCCTAAACATAGAACGACAGGTAGTGCAACCACTAGCGCAGCCCCTAGCACTAGAGCGACAGGTTGTGCAACCACTAGCGCATTCCCTAACCCTAGAGCGCAGGTAGTGCAACCACTTGCGCAACCCCTAATCCTAGATCGACAGGTAGTGCAACCACTAGCGCATCCCCTAACCCTAGAGCGACAGTTAGTGCAACCACTAGCGCAACCCCTAACCCTAGAGCGACAGGTAGTGCAACCACTAGCGCAAACCCTAACCCTAGAGCGACAGTTAGTGCAACCACTAGCGCAACCCCTAACCCTAGAGTGACAGGTAGTGCAACCACTAACCCTAGAGCGACATGTAGTGCAACCACTAACGCAACCCCTAACCCTAGAGCGACAGGTAGTGCAACCACTAGTGCAACCCCTAACAATATAGAGACATGTAGTGCATCCATTATCGCAACCCCTAACCCTAGAACGACAGGTAGTGCAACCACTAGCGCAACCCGTATCCCTAGAGCGACATATTGTGCAACCAATAGCGCAACCCTAACCCTAGAGCGACAGGTAGTGTAACCACTAGCGCATCCTCTAAGCCTAGAGCGACAGGTAGTGCAACCACAAGCGCAGCCCCTAACCATAGAGCGACATGTAGTGCAACCACTAGCGCAACCCCTAACCCTAGATCGACAGGTAGTGCAACCACTAGCGTAACCCCTAGCCCTAGAGCGACAGGTAGTGCAACCACTAACCCTAGAGCGACAGGTAGTGCAACCACTAGCGCAACCCCTAACCCTAGAGCGACATGTAGTGCAACCACTAGCGCAACCCCTAACCCTAGAGCGACAGGTAGTGCAACCACTTGGTAACCCCTAATCCTAGATCGACAGGTAGTGCAACCACTAGCGCATCCCCTAACCCTAGAGCGACAGTTAGTGCAACCAGTAGCGCAACACCTAACCCTAGAGCGACAGGTAGTGCAACCACTAGCGCAACCCCAAACCATAGAGCGACATGTTGTGCAACCACTAGCGCATCCCCTAACCCTAGAGCGACAGGTAGTGCAACCACTAGCGCAAACCCTAACCCTAGAGCGACAGTTAGTGCAACCACTAGCGCAACCCCTAACCCTAGAGTGACAGGTAGTGCAACCACTAACCCTAGAGCGACATGTAGTGCAACCACTAACGCAACCCCTAACCCTAGAGCGACAGGTAGTGCAACCACTAGTGCAACCCCTAACAATATAGAGACATGTAGTGCATCCATTATCGCAACCCCTAACCCTAGAACGACAGGTAGTGCAACCACTAGCGCAACCCGTATCCCTAGAGCGACATATTGTGCAACCAATAGCGCAACCCTAACCCTAGAGCGACAGGTAGTGTAACCACTAGCGCATCCTCTAAGCCTAGAGCGACAGGTAGTGCAACCACTAGCGCAGCCGCTAACCATAGAGCGACATGTAGTGCAACAACTAGCGCAACCCCTAACCCTAGATCGACAGGTAGTGCAACCACTAGCGCATCCTCTAAGCCTAGAGCGACAGGTAGTGCAACCACTTGCGCAACCCCTAACCCTAGAGCGACAGGTAGTGCAAACACTAACCCTAGAGCTAGATGTAGTGCAACCACTAGCGCAACCCCTAACCCTAGGGCGACATGTAGTGCAACCACTAGCGCAACTCCTAACCCTACAGCGACAGGTAGTGCAACCACTAACCCTAGAGCGACATGTAGTGCAACAACTAGCGCAACCCCTAACCGTACAGCGACAGGTAGTGCAACCACTTGCGCAACCCCTAATCCTAGATCGACAGGTAGTGCAACAACTAGCGCATCCCCTAACCCTAGAGCGACAGTTAGTACAACCACTAGCGCAACCCCTAACCCTAGAGCGACAGGTAGTGCAACCACTAGCGCAACCCCTAACCCTAGAGCGACAGGTAGTGCAACCACTAGCGCAACTCCTAACCCTAGAGCGACATGTCGTGCAACCTCTAGCGCAAACCCTAACCCTACAGCGACAGGTAGTGCAACCACTAGCGCAACCCCTAACCCTAGAGCGACAGTTAGTGCAACCACTAGCGCAACCCCTATCCCTAGAGCGACAGGTAATGCAACCACTAGCGCACCCCCTAACCCTAGAGCGACATGTAGTGCAACCTCTAGCGCAACCCCTAACCCTAGAGCGACAGGCAGTGCAACCACTAGCACAACCCCTAACCCTAGAGCGACAGGTAGTGCAAACACTAGCACAATCCCTAACCCTAGAGCGACAGGAAGTGCAACCACTAGCGCAACACATAACCCTAGAGCGACAGGAAGTGCAACCACTAGCGCAACCCATAACCCTAGAGCAACAGATAGTGCAACCACTAGCACAACCCATAACCCTAGAGCGACAGGAAGTGCAACCACTAGCGCAACCCATAACCCTAGAGCGACAGGTAGTGCAACCACTAGCGCAACCCCTAACCCTAGAGCGACATGTAGTGCAACCTCTAGCGCAACCCCTAACCCTAGAGCGACAGGTAGTGCAACCACTAGCGCATCCCCTAACCCTAGAGCGACAGGTAGTGCAACCACTAGTGCAACCCCTAACCATAGAGCGACAGGTAGTCTAACAACTAGCGCAACCCCTAAACCTAGAGCGACAGGTAGTGCAACCACCAACACAACCCCTAACCCTAGAGCAACTGGTAGTGCAACCACTAGCACAACCCCTAACCCTAGAGCGACAGGTAGTGCAACCACTAGCACAATCCCTAACCCTAGAGCGACAGGAAGTGCAACCACTAGCGCAACCCATAACCCTAGAGCGACAGGTAGTGCAACCACTAGCGCAACCCATAACCCTACAGCGACAGGTAGTGCAACCACTAACCCTAGAGCGACATGTAGTGCAACAACTAGCGCAACCCCTAACCGTACAGCGACAGGTAGTGCAACCACTTGCGCAACCCCTAATCCTAGATCGACAGGTAGTGCAACAACTAGCGCATCCCCTAACCCTAGAGCGACAGTTAGTACAACCACTAGCGCAACCCCTAACCCTAGAGCGACAGGTAGTGCAACCACTAGCGCAACCCCTAACCCTAGAGCGACAGGTAGTGCAACCACTAGCGCAACTCCTAACCCTAGAGCGACATGTCGTGCAACCTCTAGCGCAAACCCTAACCCTACAGCGACAGGTAGTGCAACCACTAGCGCAACCCCTAACCCTAGAGCGACAGTTAGTGCAACCACTAGCGCAACCCCTATCCCTAGAGCGACAGGTAATGCAACCACTAGCGCACCCCCTAACCCTAGAGCGACATGTAGTGCAACCTCTAGCGCAACCCCTAACCCTAGAGCGACAGGCAGTGCAACCACTAGCACAACCCCTAACCCTAGAGCGACAGGTAGTGCAAACACTAGCACAATCCCTAACCCTAGAGCGACAGGAAGTGCAACCACTAGCGCAACACATAACCCTAGAGCGACAGGAAGTGCAACCACTAGCGCAACCCATAACCCTAGAGCAACAGATAGTGCAACCACTAGCACAACCCATAACCCTAGAGCGACAGGAAGTGCAACCACTAGCGCAACCCATAACCCTAGAGCGACAGGTAGTGCAACCACTAGCGCAACCCCTAACCCTAGAGCGACATGTAGTGCAACCTCTAGCGCAACCCCTAACCCTAGAGCGACAGGTAGTGCAACCACTAGCGCATCCCCTAACCCTAGAGCGACAGGTAGTGCAACCACTAGTGCAACCCCTAACCATAGAGCGACAGGTAGTCTAACAACTAGCGCAACCCCTAAACCTAGAGCGACAGGTAGTGCAACCACCAACACAACCCCTAACCCTAGAGCAACTGGTAGTGCAACCACTAGCACAACCCCTAACCCTAGAGCGACAGGTAGTGCAACCACTAGCACAATCCCTAACCCTAGAGCGACAGGAAGTGCAACCACTAGCGCAACCCATAACCCTAGAGCGACAGGTAGTGCAACCACTAGCGCAACCCATAACCCTAGAGCAACAGGTAGTGCAACCACTATCACAACCCAAAACCCTAGAGCGACAGGAAGTGCAACCACTAGCGCAACCCATAACCCTAGAGCGACAGATAGTGCAACCACTAGCGCAACCCCTAACCCTAGAGCGTCATGTAGTGCAACCTCTAGCGCAACCCCTAACCCTAGAGCGACAGGTAGTGCAACCACTAGTGCAACCCCTAATCATAGAGCGACAGGTAGTCTAACAACTAGCGCAACCCCTAAACCTAGAGTGACAGGTAGTGCAACCACCAACACAACCCCTAACCCTAGAGCAACTGGTAGTGCAACAACTAGCGCATCCCCTAACCCTAGAGCGACAGTTAGTTCAACCACTTGCGCAACCCCTAACCCTAGATCGACAGGTAGTGCAACCACTAGAGCAACCCCTAACCATAGAGCGACAGGTAGTGCAACCACTAGCGCAACCCCTAACCCTAGAGCGACATGTAGTGCAACATCTAGAGCAAACCCTAACCCTACAGCGACAGGTAGTGCAACCACTAGCGCATCCCCTAACCCTAGATCGACAGTTAGTGCAACCACTAGCGCAACCCCTATCCCTAGAGCGACAGGTGATGCAACCACTAGCGCAACCACTAACCCTAGAGCGACATGTAGTGCAACCTCTAGCGCAACCCCTAACCCTAGAGCGACAGGTAGTGCAACCACTAGCGCATACCCTAACCCTAGAGCGACAGGTAGTGCAACCACTAGTGCAACCCCTAACCATAGAGCGACAGGTAGTCTAACAACTAGCTCAACCCCTAAACGAGCGACAGGTAGTGCAACCACCAACACAACCCCTAACCCTAGAGCAACTGGTAGTGCAACCACTAGCACAACCCCTAACCCTAGAGCGACAGGTAGTGCAACCACTAGCACAATCCTTAACCCTAGAGCGACAGGAAGTGCAACCACTAGCGCAACCCATAACCCTAGAGCGACAGGTAGTGCAACCACTAGCGCAACCCATAACCCTAGAGCAACAGGTAGTGCAACCACTAGCACAACCCATAACCCTAGAGCGACAGGAAGTGCAACCACTAGCGCAACCCATAACCCTAGAGCGACAGCTAGTGCAACCACTAGCGCAACCCCTAACCCTAGAGCGACATGTAGTACAACCTCTAGCGCAACTCCTAACCCTAGAGCGACAGGTAGTGCAACCACTAGCGCATCCCCTAACCCTAGAGCGACAGGTAGTGCAACCACTAGTGCAACCACTAACCATAGAGCGACAGGTAGTCTAACAACTAGCGCAACCCCTAAACCTAGAGCGACAGGTAGTGCAACCACCAACACAACCCCTAACCCTAGAGCAACTGGTAGTGCAACCACTAGCACAACCCCTAACCCTAGAGCGACAAGTAGTGCAACCACTAGCACAATCCCTAACCCTAGATCGACAGGAAGTGCAACCACTAGCGCAACCCATAACCCTAGAGCGACAGGTAGTGCAACCACTAGCGCAACCCATAACCCTAGAGCAACAGGTAGTGCAACCACTAGCACAACCCATAACCCTAGAGCGACAGGAAGTGCAACCACTAGAGCAACCCATAACCCTAGAGCGACAGATCGTGCAACCACAAGCGCAACCCCTAACCCTAGAGCGACATGTAGTGCAACCTCTAGCGCAACCCCTAACCCTAGAGCGACAGGTAGTGCAACCACTAGCGCATCCCCTAACCCTAGTGCGACAGGTAGTGCAACCACTAGTGCAACCCCTAACCATAGAGCGACAGGTAGTCTAACAACTAGCGCAACCCCTAACCATAGAGCGACAGGTAGTCTAACAACTAGTGCAACCACTAAACCTAGAGCGACATGTAGTGCAACCACCAACACAACCCCTAACCCTAGAGCGACAGGTAGTGCAACCACTAGCACAATCCCTAACCCTAGAGCGACAGGAAGTGCAACCACTAGCGCAACCCATAACCCTAGAGCGACAGGTAGTGCAACCACTAGCGCAACCCTAACCCTAGAGCACAGGTAGTGCAACCACTAGCACAACCCATAACCCTAGAGCGACAGGTAGTGCAACCACTAGCGCAACCCCTAACCCTAGAGCAACATGTAGTGCAACCTCTAGCGCAACCCCTAACCCTAGAGCGACAGGTAGTGCAACCACTAGCGCATCCCCTTACCCTAGAGCGACAGGTAGTGCAACCACTAGTGCAACCCCTAACCATAGAGCGACAGGTAGTCTAACAACTAGTGCAACCACTAAACCTAGAGCGACATGTAGTGCAACCACCAACACAACCCCTAACCCTAGAGCAACTGGTAGGGCAACCACTAGCACAACCCATAACCCTAGAGCGACAGGAAGTGCAACCACTAGCGCAACCCATAACCCTAGAGCGACAGGTAGTGCAACCACTAGCGCAACCCCTAACCCTAGAGCGACAGGAAGTGCAACCACTAGCGCAACCCATATCCCTAGAGCGACAGGTAGTGCAACCACTAGCACAACCCCTAACCCTAGAGCGACAGGAAGTGCAACCATTAGTGCAACCCATATCCCTAGAGCGACAGGTAGTGCAACCACTAGCGTAAGCCCTATCCCTAGAGCGACATGTAGTGCAACCACTAGCGCAACCCCTAACCCTAGAGCGACAGGTATTGCAACCACTAGCGTAACCCCTAAACCTAGAGCGACAGGTAGTGCAACCACTAGCGCAACTCCTAATCCTAGAGCGACAGGTAGTGCAACCACTAGCGCAACCCCTAATCCTAGAGCGACAGGTAGTGCAACCACTAGCGCAACCCCTAACCCTAGAGCGACGTATAGTGCAACCATTAGCACAACCCGTAACCCTAGAGCGACATGTAGGCATTGGCGAGTTACTGTAACTGAATTTTCCTACCGGAACAATTAAGTTTTACATGAATGCATCTATGAAAGTAATCACCATCGACAAGTAATTAAAATATGCATGTATAATCAAAGGGTGTATGCCATAATCCCAATGTGTTTATGACAGGTGTACGCAATCCTTCCTGTGTTTATGACAGGTGTACCTAATCCCCCTTTGTTTACGACATGTGGACATAATCCCCCGTGTTTTTATGACAGGTGGAAATAATCCCCCTGTGTGCATGACAGGTGGACATAATCCCCCTGTGTTTATGACAGGTATACATAATCCCACTGTGTTTATGACAGGTGTACATAATCCCACACGTGTTCATGACAGGTGTACATAATCCCCATGTGTTTATGACATGTGGACATAATCCCCCTGTGTTTATGACAGGTATACATAATCCCACTGTGTTTATGACAGGTGTACATAATCCCACTCGTGTTTATGACAGGTGTACATAATCCCCCATGTGTTTATGATAGGTGTACATAATCCCCCATGTGTTTATGACAGGTGTACATAATCCCACTCGTGTTTATGACAGGTGTACATAATCCACCTGTGTTTATGACAGGTGGACATAATCCCCCTGTGTTTATGACAGGTGGACATAATCCCCCTGTGTTTATGACAGGTGTACATAATCCCCCTGTGTTTATGACAGGTGTACATAATCCCCCCTGTGTTTATGACAGGTGTACATAATCTCCCCTGTGTTTATGACAGGTGTACATAAACCCCCCTGTGTTTATGACAGGTGTACATAATCCCCCCTGTGTTTATGACAGGTGTACATAATCTCCCCTGTGTTTATGACAGGTGTACATAATCTCCCCTGTGTTTATGACAGGTGTACATAATCTCCCCTGTGTTTATGACAGTTGTACATAAACCCCCCTGTGTTTATGACAGGTGTACATAATCCCCCCTGTGTTTATGACAGGTGTACATAATCCCACCTATAAGGCCCAATCACTAAACCTAAACGCTAATTTTTGTTTTGTTCTTATATAGGCAACACATGAACAATTACAACAATCAACATAGACTAAGAGCCATACACACTCCAACACCGATGAAAATGGCCTGCATTCAAAACTAGAAATTAACATAATTGTAGTATGAATGTCTAGTGGATACGAAGAATTACAGTTTACAAAAGATGGGTGTTCGAATGTTCATGAAACTACCGTAATATAACGCATTCATGGTGATCTACATCAACAATATCTCTGGTATGGTACTTACTGTTTGTGTTGCGAATACTATAAGTATACGAAGTTTAAATGCAATACCGTTACCTGATATTGAGGTAATAAATACATAAACATACATGTGCATCCATTCACATGACACTATATCTAGTACATCTACCCACTTGGATAAGGGCATATCCCAGAATACCTATATAGCCACCCTGGTGGTAGATATTTGGGGGATGAGGGGTTAGGTCTTGTTTTCCAATGCACCAGTATATCAACCCATCAAGAGGGGGAGATTCCTCACAAAAGTATACATGTATACTTACCCACCCCGCATCCTTATAGGGGCAATATTTGCTATCCAATAATTATACCTACCCACCCGCATCCTTATAGGGGCAATATTTGTTATCTTACAAGTATACCTACCCACCCGCATCCTTATAGGGGCACTATTTGTTATCCTACAAGTATACCTACCCACCCGCATCCTTATAGGGGCAATATTTGCTATCCTACAAGTATACCTACCCACCCGCATCCTTATAGGGGCAATATTTGTTATCTTACAAGTATACCTACCCACCCGCATCCTTATAGGGGCAATATTTGTTATCCTACAAGTATACCTACCCACCCGCATCCTTATAGGGGCAATATTTGCTATCCTACAAGCATACCTACCCACCCCCATCACAGAGGTATACCACCCCAGGAGGCATATTTCCTATCAATCTTGGAGGGGGATATTTCCTATCAATCTTGGAGGGGGATATTTCCTATCAATCTTGGAGGGTCATATTTCCTATCAATCTTGCAAGGGGCATGTTTCCTATCAATCTTGGAGGGGGATATTTCCTATCAATCTTGGAGGGGGACATTTCCTATCAATCTTGGAGGGGGATATTTCCTATCAGTCTTGGAGGGGCATATTTCCTATCCATCTTGGAGAGGCATATTTCCTATCAATCTTAGAGGGGCATATTTCCTATCATTCTTGGATGGGGGATATTTCTATCAATCTTGGAGGGGGATATTTGCTATCAATCTTGGAGGGGCATATTTCCTATCAATTTTGGAGGGGGATATTTCCTATCAATCTTGGAGGGGGATATTTGCTATCAATCTTGGAGGGGCATATTTCCTATTAATCTTGGAGGGGCATATTTCCTATCAATCTTGGAGGGGGATATTTGCTATCAATCTTGGAGGGGGATATTTGCTATTAATCTTGGAGGGGCATATTTCCTATCAATCTTGGAGGGGGATATTTGCTATCAATCTTGGAGGGTGATATTTGCTATTAATCTTGGAGGGGCATATTTGCTATTAATCTTGGAGGGGAATATTTACTATCAATCTTGGAGGGGCATATTTCCTATCAATCTTGGAGGGGGATATGTCCTATCAATCTTGGAGGGGGGATATTTCCTATCAATCTTGCAGGGGCATATTTCCTATCAATCTTGGAGGGGCATGTTTCCTATCAATCTTGGAGGGGCATATTTCCTATCAATCTTGCAGGGGCATATTTCCTATCAATCTTGGAGGGGCATATTTCCTATCAATCTTGGAGGGACATATTTCCTATCAATCTTGGAGGGGCATATTTCCTATCAATCTTGCAGGGGCATGTTTCCTATCAATCTTGGAGGGGGATATTTCCTATCAATCTTGGAGGGGGATATTTTCTATCAATCTTGGAGGGGGATATTTCCTATCAATCTTGCAGGGGCATATTTCCTATCAATCTTGGAGGGGCATATTTCCTATCAATCTTAGAGGGGCATATTTCCTATCATTCTTGGATGGGGGATATTTCTATCAATCTTGGAGGGGGATATTTGCTATCAATCTTGGAGAGGCATATTTCCTATCAATTTTGGAGAGGGATATTTGCTATTAATCTTGGAGGGGCATATTTGCTATTAATCTTGGAGGGGAATATTTACTATCAATCTTGGAGGGGCATATTTCCTATCAATCTTGGAGGGGGATATTTCCTATCAATCTTGGAGGGGGGATATTTCCTATCAATCTTGGAGGGGCATATTTCCTATCAATCTTGGAGGGGCATGTTTCCTATCAATCTTGGAGGGGCATATTTCCTATCAATCTTGGAGGGGGATATTTCCTATCAATCTTGGAGGGGCATATTTCCTATCAATCTTGGAGGGGCATATTTCCTATCAATCTTGGAGGGGCATATTTCCTATCAATCTTGGAGGGGCATATTTCCTATCCATCTTGGAGAGGCATATTTCCTATCAATCTTAGAGGGGCATATTTCCTATCATCTTGGATGGGGGATATTTCTATCAATCTTGGAGGGGGATATTTGCTATCAATCTTGGAGGGGCATATTTCCTATCAATTTGGAGGGGGATATTTCCTATCAATCTTGGAGGGGGATATTTGCTATCAATCTTGGAGGCATATTTCCTATTAATCTTGGAGGGGCATATTTCCTATCAATCTTGGAGGGGGATATTTGCTATCAATCTTGGAGGGGGATATTTGCTATTAATCTTGGAGGGGCATATTTCCTATCAATCTTGGAGGGGGATATTTGCTATCAATCTTGGAGGGTGATATTTGCTATTAATCTTGGAGGGGCATATTTGCTATTAATCTTGGAGGGGAATATTTACTATCAATCTTGGAGGGGCATATTTCCTATCAATTTTGGAGGGGGATATGTCCTATCAATCTTGGAGGGGGGATATTTCCTATCAATCTTGCAGGGGCATATTTCCTATCAATCTTGGAGGGGCATGTTTCCTATCAATCTTGGAGGGGCATATTTCCTATCAATCTTGCAGGGGCATATTTCCTATCAATCTTGGAGGGGCATATTTCCTATCAATCTTGGAGGGACATATTTCCTATCAATCTTGGAGGGGCATATTTCCTATCAATCTTGCAGGGGCATGTTTCCTATCAATCTTGGAGGGGGATATTTCCTATCAATCTTGGAGGGGGATATTTCCTATCAATCTTGCAGGGGCATATTTCCTATCAATCTTGGAGGGGCATATTTCCTATCAATCTTAGAGGGGCATATTTCCTATCATTCTTGGATGGGGGATATTTCTATCAATCTTGGAGGGGGATATTTGCTATCAATCTTGGAGAGGCATATTTCCTATCAATTTTGGAGAGGGATATTTGCTATTAATCTTGGAGGGGCATATTTGCTATTAATCTTGGAGGGGAATATTTACTATCAATCTTGGAGGGGCATATTTCCTATCAATCTTGGAGGGGGGATATTTCCTATCAATCTTGCAGGGGCATATTTCCTATCAATCTTGGAGGGGCATGTTTCCTATCAATCTTGGAGGGGCATATTTCCTATCAATCTTGCAGGGGCATATTTCCTATCAATCTTGGAGGGGCATATTTCCTATCAATCTTGGAGGGACATATTTCCTATCAATCTTGGAGGGGCATATTTCCTATCAATCTTGCAGGGGCATGTTTCCTATCAATCTTGGAGGGGGATATTTCCTATCAATCTTGGAGGGGGATATTTTCTATCAATCTTGGAGGGGGATATTTCCTATCAATCTTGCAGGGGCATATTTCCTATCAATCTTGGAGGGGCATATTTCCTATCAATCTTAGAGGGGCATATTTCCTATCATTCTTGGATGGGGGATATTTCTATCAATCTTGGAGGGGGATATTTGCTATCAATCTTGGAGAGGCATATTTCCTATCAATTTTGGAGAGTGATATTTCCTATCAATATTGGAGGGGGAGATTTGCTAGCAATCTTGGAGGGGCATATTTCCTATTAATCTTGGAGGGGGATATTTTCTATCAATCTTGGAGGGGGATATTTCCTATCAATCTTGCAGGGGCATATTTCCTATCAATCTTAGAGGGGCATATTTCCTATCATTCTTGGATGGGGGATATTTCTATCAATCTTGGAGGGGGATATTTGCTATCAATCTTGGAGAGGCATATTTCCTATCAATTTTGGAGAGGGATATTTGCTATTAATCTTGGAGGGGCATATTTGCTATTAATCTTGGAGGGGAATATTTACTATCAATCTTGGAGGGGCATATTTCCTATCAATCTTGGAGGGGGATATTTCCTATCAATCTTGGAGGGGGGATATTTCCTATCAATCTTGGAGGGTCATATTTCCTATCAATCTTGCAAGGGGCATGTTTCCTATCAATCTTGGAGGGGGATATTTCCTATCAATCTTGGAGGGGGACATTTCCTATCAATCTTGGAGGGGGATATTTCCTATCAGTCTTGGAGGGGCATTTTTCCTATCAATCTTGGAGGGGCATATTTCCTATCAATCTTGGAGGGGGATATTTCCTATCAATCTTGGAGGGGGATATTTCCTATCAGTCTTGGAGGGGCATATTTCCTATCCATCTTGGAGAGGCATATTTCCTATCAATCTTAGAGGGGCATATTTCCTATCATTCTTGGATGGGGGATATTTCTATCAATCTTTGAGGGGGATATTTGCTATAAATCTTGGAGGGGCATATTTCCTATCAATTTTGGAGGGGGATATTTGCTATCAATCTTGGAGGGGGATATTTGCTATCAATCTTGGAGGGGCATATTTCCTATTAATCTTGGAGGGGCATATTTCCTATCAATCTTGGAGGGGGATATTTGCTATTAATCTTGGAGGGGGATATTTGCTATTAATCTTGGAGGGGCATATTTCCTATCAATCTTGGAGGGGGATATTTGCTATCAATCTTGGAGGGTGATATTTGCTATTAATCTTGGAGGGGCATATTTGCTATTAATCTTGGAGGGGAATATTTACTATCAATCTTGGAGGGGCATATTTCCTATCAATCTTGGAGGGGGATATGTCCTATCAATCTTGGAGGGGGGATATTTCCTATCAATCTTGCAGGGGCATATTTCCTATCAATCTTGGAGGGGCATGTTTCCTATCAATCTTGGAGGGGCATATTTCCTATCAATCTTGCAGGGGCATATTTCCTATCAATCTTGGAGGGGCATATTTCCTATCAATCTTGGAGGGACATATTTCCTATCAATCTTGGAGGGGCATATTTCCTATCAATCTTGCAGGGGCATGTTTCCTATCAATCTTGGAGGGGGATATTTCCTATCAATCTTGGAGGGGGATATTTCCTATCAATCTTGGAGGGGGATATTTCCTATCAATCTTGCAGGGGCATATTTCCTATCAATCTTGGAGGGGCATATTTCCTATCAATCTTAGAGGGGCATATTTCCTATCATTCTTGGATGGGGGATATTTCTATCAATCTTGGAGGGGGATATTTGCTATCAATCTTGGAGAGGCATATTTCCTATCAATTTTGGAGAGGGATATTTGCTATTAATCTTGGAGGGGCATATTTGCTATTAATCTTGGAGGGGAATATTTACTATCAATCTTGGAGGGGCATATTTCCTATCAATCTTGGAGGGGGATATTTCCTATCAATCTTGGAGGGGGGATATTTCCTATCAATCTTGCAGGGGCATATTTCCTATCAATCTTGGAGGGGCATGTTTCCTATCAATCTTGGAGGGGCATATTTCCTATCAATCTTGCAGGGGCATATTTCCTATCAATCTTGGAGGGGCATATTTCCTATCAATCTTGGAGGGACATATTTCCTATCAATCTTGGAGGGGCATATTTCCTATCAATCTTGCAGGGGCATGTTTCCTATCAATCTTGGAGGGGGATATTTCCTATCAATCTTGGAGGGGGATATTTCTATCAATCTTGGAGGGGGATATTTCCTATCAATCTTGCAGGGGCATATTTCCTATCAATCTTGGAGGGGCATATTTCCTATCAATCTTAGAGGGGCATATTTCCTATCATTCTTGGATGGGGGATATTTCTATCAATCTTGGAGGGGGATATTTGCTATCAATCTTGGAGAGGCATATTTCCTATCAATTTTGGAGAGTGATATTTCCTATCAATATTGGAGGGGGAGATTTGCTAGCAATCTTGGAGGGGCATATTTCCTATTAATCTTGGAGGGGCATATTTCCTATCAATCTTGGAGGGGGATATTTGCTATCAATCTTGGAGGGGGATATTTGCTATTAATCTTGGAGGGTCATATTTCCTATCAATCTTGGAGGGGGATATTTGCTATCAATCTTGGAGGGTGATATTTGCTATTAATCTTGGAGGGGCATATTTCCTATCAATCTTGGAGGGACATATTTCCTATCAATCTTGGAGGGGCATATTTCCTATCAATCTTGCAGGGGCATGTTTCCTATCAATCTTGGAGGGGGATATTTCCTATCAATCTTGGAGGGGGATATTTTCTATCAATCTTGGAGGGGGATATTTCCTATCAATCTTGCAGGGGCATATTTCCTATCAATCTTGGAGGGGCATATTTCCTATCAATCTTAGAGGGGCATATTTCCTATCATTCTTGGATGGGGGATATTTCTATCAATCTTGGAGGGGGATATTTGCTATCAATCTTGGAGAGGCATATTTCCTATCAATTTTGGAGAGTGATATTTCCTATCAATATTGGAGGGGGAGATTTGCTAGCAATCTTGGAGGGGCATATTTCCTATTAATCTTGGAGGGGCATATTTCCTATCAATCTTGGAGGGGGATATTTGCTATCAATCTTGGAGGGGGATATTTGCTATTAATCTTGGAGGGTCATATTTCCTATCAATCTTGGAGGGGGATATTTGCTATCAATCTTGGAGGGTGATATTTGCTATTAATCTTGGAGGGGCATATTTCCTATCAGTCTTGGAGGGGCATGTTTCCTATCAATCTTGGAGGGGCATATTTCCTATTAATCTTGCAGGGGCATATTTCCTATCAATATTGGAGGGGGATATTTGCTATCAATCTTGGAGGGTGATATTTGCTATTAATCTTGGAGGGGCATATTTGCTATTAATCTTGGAGGGGAATATTTACTATCAATCTTGGAGGGGCATATTTCCTATCAATCTTGGAGGGGGATATTTCCTATCAATCTTGGAGGGGGGATATTTCCTATCAATCTTGCAGGGGCATATTTCCTATCAATCTTGGAGGGGCATGTTTCCTATCAATCTTGGAGGGGCATATTTCCTATCAATCTTGCAGGGGCATATTTCCTATCAATCTTGGAGTGCATATTTCCTATCAATCTTGGAGGGACATATTTCCTATCAATCTTGTAGGGGCATATTTCCTATCAATCTTGGAGGGGCATGTTTCCTATCAATCTTGGAGGGGGATATTTCCTATCAATCTTGGAGGGGGATATTTTCTATCAATCTTGGAGGGTGATATTTCCTATCAATCTTGCAGGGGCATATTTCCTATCAATCTTGGAGGGGCATATTTCCTATCAATCTTAGAGGGGCATATTTCCTATCATTCTTGGATGGGGGATATTTCTATCAATCTTGGAGGGGGATATTTGCTATCAATCTTGGAGAGGCATATTTCCTATCAATTTTGGAGAGGGATATTTGCTATTAATCTTGGAGGGGCATATTTGCTATTAATCTTGGAGGGGAATATTTACTATCAATCTTGGAGGGGCATATTTCCTATCAATCTTGGAGGGTGATATTTCCTATCAATCTTGGAGGGGGGATATTTCCTATCAATCTTGCAGGGGCATATTTCCTATCAATCTTGGAGGGGCATGTTTCCTATTAATCTTGGAGGGGCATATTTCCTATCAATCTTGCAGGGGCATATTTCCTATCAATCTTGGAGGGGCATATTTCCTATCAATCTTGGAGGGACATATTTCCTATCAATCTTGGAGGGGCATATTTCCTATCAATCTTGCAGGGGCATGTTTCCTATCAATCTTGGAGGGGGATATTTCCTATCAATCTTGGAGGGGGATATTTTCTATCAATCTTGGAGGGGGATATTTCCTATCAATCTTGCAGGGGCATATTTCCTATCAATCTTGGAGGGGCATATTTCCTATCAATCTTAGAGGGGCATATTTCCTATCATTCTTGGAGGGGGATATTTCTATCAATCTTGGAGGGGGATATTTGCTATCAATCTTGGAGGGGCATATTTCCTATCAATTTTGGAGAGGGATATTTCCTATCAATATTGGAGGGGGAGATTTGCTAGCAATCTTGGAGGGGCATATTTCCTATTAATCTTGGAGGGGCATATTTCCTATCAATCTTGGAGGGGGATATTTGCTATCAATCTTGGAGGGGGATATTTGCTATTAATCTTGGAGGGTCATATTTCCTATCAATCTTGGAGGGGGATATTTGCTATCAATCTTGGAGGGTGATATTTGCTATTAATCTTGGAGGGGCATATTTCCTATCAATCTTGGAGGGGCATATTTCCTATCAATCTTGGAGGGGCATATTTCCTATTAATCTTGGAGGGGCATATTTCCTATCAATCTTGGAGGGGGATATTTCCTATCAATCTTGGAGGGGGATATTTCCTATCAATCTTGGAGGGGCATATTTCCTATCAATCTTGGAGGGGGATATTTCCTATCAATCTTGGAGGGGCATATTTCCTATCAATCTTGGAGGGGGATATTTCCTATCAATCTTGGAGGGGCATATTTCCTATCAATCTTGGAGGGGCATATTTCCTATCAATCTTGGAGGGGCATATTTCATATCAATCTTGGAGGGGCATATTTCCTATCAATCTTGGAGGGCATATTTCCTATCAATCTTGTAGGGGGATATTTCCTATCAATAATGGAGGGGGATATTTCCTATCATTCTTGGAGGGGCATATTTCCTATCAATCTTGGATGGACATATTTCCTATCAATCTTGGAGGGGGATATTTCCTATCAATCTTGGAGGGGGATATTTCCTATCAATCTTGGAGGGGGTATTTCCTATCAATCTTGGAGGGGATATTTCCTATCAATCTTGGAGGGGGATATTTCCTATCAATCTTGGAGGGGGTATTTCCTATCAATCTTGGAGGGGGTATTTCCTAATGCTCAATACCCTTGGTGGAGGGAGTGATATGTATTACCTTTAACAACCTTTACTAATACTCTCTCAGATTTGTCATCACAATTCCTTCTGACAGCTTAGGATAAACGATAATGCTAGTGTATTTGTTTGCCAGGTGAATCATTTCATAATGTTCCCATATCTTAACCCCAACCCTAACATTAACTAAAACTAACATTAATCTTAAAACTGACCCTTACCAAAACAATAAACTAGCCATATTCTTAAAACTCAAACCTTACACTAGATCTAGTATATCTACCCACATGGGAGAGGGAGATATTTGCTATCACACCAGTACACCTACCCTGGAATATTTACTATATTGCCGGTATGTATACACACCCACCTAGGGAGTGATATTTGTCTTGACAACAGTATACCTACACACCCAGTGGATGGGACTATTTCCTAGCATGCACCGGTATACCTACCCAGCCTGTGGGGAGGGGACTATTTCCTAGCATGCACCGATATACATACCCAGCCTGTGGGGAGGGGGATATTTCCTATTATACCAGTATACCTATCATACAAGGGGTAATTTTCTACAGCACAAGTATACCTACCCACCATTAGAGGGAGTGGGGAGAGATTTCCTCACACACAAGTATATGGGGAACATCTACTATCATACCAGTATACCTACACACCCTGTGTGGGTATTCCCTATCACACGTGTACACCTAGCAACCCTAGAGGAGGGACTATTTCTATTACATCAGTATACCTACCAACCCTGTGTGGGAATATTTCATATAACGCATACACATCCTGGGGTAGTGGAGTATTATTATCATACCTGTACGCATACCAATCTGTGTGAGGCGGGATTTCCTATCATGCCAGTTTGTATACCCAAACAATCCAATGCACCGGTACGGGGTGTGTGGAATATGCCATATCACCGCTGTACACCTAACAGCCCTGTGGTGAATATATCCTATCATACCAGTATACCTACAAACCATGTGGGGGTAATATTTCATATAATAACCAACCATGGAGGGAGGTATTTCCTATTACACCGGTATACCTAATGCACCATGTGGAGTGTGGGCGATATTTTCTAGCACACCAGTACACCAACCTGCATGGGGATGGGGAAGGAATATTTCCAATCACATCGGTATACCTACATACCTACCAAAGCGGGTGGTGTTGACTATTTCCTATTGCATCGGTATATCTACCCACCCAGTGGAGGGGGATATAGTTGATAACAACGGTATAGCTACACTACCGGATGGGGTAGGGGATATTTGCTATAACAATGGTATACCTACCTACACATGCTGGTGGAGAGAAAATAGTTCCTATTATAATAGTATACCTACCAACCCTGTTGGGGGGATATTTCCTATCATACCGGTATAAATACACACGTGATGTTGTATTATTTCATATCAAAACCAACCCTGTGGGTGGGGGATATTTCCTACAACACCAGTATTGCTACACACCAAGGGTTTGGGAGGTGGTGGGTAGTATTTGCTATCAGACCTGTATACCTACCAACTCACACTGGTATATCATATCACACCGCTATACGATTACCTAGGGTCATTTACTGCCCCTGCCTGGTGCTAAATGTCAATGAATCTTAAAACCACATAGCAACACTGTCAGGAACTTCCCATTTTCAACCTCTTACAGCAACTAATTTACTAAATAGACAATAATATCTGCATTATATTATTTGCATATAGATTCAGAAGTGTATGGATATATATAGCACAGTGTCCACTATACAACATACTTATATTCCCCTCATTGTCCTTCTTTTGAAATCTAAAAATACTTAAATGAACACAGAATATACAATGTAATATATAAGTATCCCTCCTATTCTCCATTCCACTATCCATCGTTATCATTCTCTATCAGTGTCCCCTACACCAATCCCCATATTGCTACAAATATCAATCATAATGGTTTACCTTATATAATATAGTACCCCGTTTGGGTGACATTAGTGTTCATGTCTACACTAATCCCCTATACATATATACTCTCCCACACACTATATATAAACACCTCATTTGCTTAAATATAGAACAACCGCTAGAAATAATGATTAGGCACATAATATAATGTGTAATGCATAACGTTGATAATGTCATGGTATATACGTATTTGTATATATATTAATATGTTAATAATACTATGAAATTATAAGGAATAAAAAACAATAAAATAAATAATATCACAAGAGCCATTAATATCGGTGAATACTAATGAGCAGTGACATCAGAATAAATCCAAATGAACCACGCGTGCATGTTGTGTTTACTAGTTAGAATTTCCGTCGGATTTCCGCAACTGTTCATAGCAAAAACAAGCCGAATGTCATTTAGACAGGTACATTTACCTTGATTTATTACAAAAAATATTTCCATTAAACTAGAGTGGTGGAACCTATGATCGCGGTATTTTGCATATATTACCATTAAACTAGAGTGGTGGAACCTATGATCGCGGTATTTTGCAGATATTACCATTAAACCTCGCGGTAGCATAATTTATTTTATATTCTAAAAAGTTGTTTTTATAAATTAAAATTGTTAACAAGATGAACACACATACCACTGTTTGAATTCTGCACAGTCTATAACGTCTCATGACACAATAGTATACATGAAATCAACGTTTAAATTTCATGGGAGAGTTTCACCATTCCATTTCGTCAATTTTCAATATTTGGTTATTAATGAAAAGCCAACATAGAAATCCTTAGTTTTGAAGATTTATATCCATGCCATGCGTTCAATATTAAATTGTTCATACGCATGAAATATACTAATGCATAATTCATTGCACAGAAACGTTGGGAGAATCACACCTGTCGATTTCAAACTACAAAATCGTATGCACAAAGCTCAGCCAATATATGTTAAACGGTGTTCATATCAATATTTATAATTATTCTTAACAATAATTCACATATTTATAACCTTTCAAGTCCGGAAAGCTTCAAAACCATGGTCAGAAATCCCGACAATGGATCAAGTGAGAAAGTGATATACGAATATTAGCTTTAATGATAAGACCTCGAAATAACAGACACAATTTTTGTTATGTAGAGGTCTTGTACATAATACATGTATTGCTACTGGTAGAAATTGATGAGGAGACATTTACATCGTCATCGGTCATTGGTACATGTATCACCGTTTAGATAACACATGTTGGTCAGTGCTGTTCCTTTCACTTTGTTATTTATTCAGTTATGATTTATTTCTTACTAACTGATATTGTATTCAATAAAATAAATATCATTACGCTTAATTGATAGTGAACATTATTTGCATAGCCTCTTTTTGAAACACAAATACACAGGTTATTGCTTACTTCACCGGTTACCGTTATACCCAGGGTACCTCATTCCAGCTTCAGCTGTTCAGTTAGAGTCATGTCCTGGGGTCGACATTTCTTGAGGTCGAAGTGTCAGACAGCCAAATTGTGGAGTTTATATACATACCATAATACCTGACGATTAAGGAGTGCTTAGATCCATTATAAACAAGATAAATGTTAATAATAATACCTCATGACCACGGCAATTAGCTGATTTAGTGATTAGTGAACACTAATGTCAGCCTTCAACATCGCAAATGCTCATCATCAGCATGAAGCTTCGCAATTTGCACTATATAGTGTAACAACAATTTACACCATAAAACAACTAAATATGATAACATTGTGGGGCTTCATATCACGGAACATACACTTTAAACAAATACTTACTAACAATTAAATGGCTGCCATTATGTTCACATTGTTTACACGACGTAATTGAAATTACGGGAACACATGAAACCAGCCTTTAATAATCGTGTAAGTATCCCAGAAATGAGATATGATCCAATTATGCATAATCTGGAACAAGCCTTGCTAATATGTATAAATTATGCATCCGCGAATCATATGGGAACTAATTATTGTTTTGTTGAATTTCAACTGCTTAAATATAGTTCTGGATTCCAGCTCAAGCCTGTATTTCTATGCGCACAACAGTGAATGCTTGGAACTAGTTCCCTGAAAATAGATGGACTATTCTAATAACTACCATACGAATACATGAGAGTAAATAATGTCACATAAATTCCCATTGGTCCAGAAAAGTATTATGTAGAGGTCTTATAAATAGGACTAACCACAAAGGAGACGAGTTGCTTCCGATTCATAGCGTGCCAACACACTCCAGCGTAGCATGTCAGTGAACATTTTACTTAACCTATTTCTGTTTTATGGACTACATGCATTTTACTGCATTAGTGCTGATTAGATACCTGTATGTCTCCCATAGCATAGCAGGATGCGGGACATAGGAATGGCCTTCGTCCGTTAAATATGTGTGTCCGCTCCATACGTCTTAAACCGCTGGAGGAATTTTATAATTACTCGGCATACATGATTTTCGTTCAAGGTTATTGTCACATTTACAACTTATATACATGTACATGTAGTGCTTAAAAGGCTATGTTGCGATTCAGTTCCACAACTCTTGCACAACAACATGTTATCCATATCGCGATAAAGTGGAGACCGAATGTGTCGGCCATATCGAGTCACAGTCACACTTACAAATTAATGCTTGATTGGCTAGTTTATGAGTCCGCTTCATAACTCGTGAATCACGGCAGCAATTTTAAGATTACTTTGCATAAATTGTACTCATATCGGGACGATGTACAGAACACATTTTATGGAATATGGTAGTTCCTGATGTTTTCATGTTTAGTACTTCACGGCATATCGGGACGATGTACATAACACATTTAACCGTACTAACTTATCCTAGCATGCTCTAGTTCCAACACACTCATTACAATAGCATGTATCCAATGCTGCCAATAGTTCGTTAACCTGCCTATTGAAGAAAAGTCACCATTATCCCGTTCCGAAGCTAAGAAATTGCGTTATCCACATTAGTAACTTGTACTGGTACGTGCTCCAGAGTACTATATAATGTGACACAAGTGCCCTTACGTATTTGCCTCACGTATATTTGACTCGCGTACTATCACGTATATGTGACTCATGTACTCGTACGTATATGTGACTCATGTACTATCACGTATAGGTGACTCATGTACTATCACGTATATGTGACTCATGTACTATCACGTATATGTGACTCGCGTACTATCACGTATATGTGACTCATGTACTCTCACGCATATGTGACACATGTACTATCACGTATATGTGACTCACGTACTATCATGTATATGTGACTCACGTACTCTCACGCATATGTGACTCACGTACTATCACGTATATGTGACTCATGTACTATCATATATATGTGACTCACGTACTCTCACCCATATGTGACTCACGTACTATCACGTATATGTGACTCATGTACTATCACGTATATGTGACTCGCGTACTATCACGTATATGTGACTCATGTACTCTCACGCATATGTGACACAGGTACTATCACGTATATGTGACTCACGTACTATCATGTATATGTGACTCACGTACTCTCACGCATATGTGACTCACGTACTATCACGTATGTGTGACTCACATACTCTCACGCATATGTGACTCTTGTATTCTCACGTATATGTGACTCACGCACTCTCACGCGTATGTGAAACTTGTACTATCACGTATGTGTGACTCACGTATTATCACGTATAAGTGACTCACGTACTCTAAGGTACATGTGACATATTCGCATCATACTGACTTGACTATCAATCATTTCAATTAGACAATGAAGTAAACATGAACGTATCTTTCTCTTCCAGTGTTGTGTCTGTATCCAAGACCATACAGATGCCAACCATTCATGCAAGAGGAGAAGAATTATATAAGACTCTGTCTTCCATTCTAATCCTGTTTCTGTATTCTGATTATGCGTGGTGTATGCACTGTTCGATATGTATTATATTGGGAAATAAAATATGTTTAAACTAATCATGGAATGTCCAGCATTGCAACACTTGAAATACGACCTTGGTTTCCGGCTACGAGTTGTTGAATAACAGGTCTACTTAGTTGATGTCTCTGATAAACTGCTACGCTGTTTGAGGTTGTACAAGGCTAGACCCGACTACTCAGCGCAGAACTGCTGAGTGTATGCACTGCTGTTCGTAAGAGGTTTCTTATATATCGTAAATGGCTGACACATTCAATTATAGTGGTCTAACATTTTACTATTTTCAGGATATCGGAGATATTTGCAGTGGAACATGTGCTGCTGCCGACCCGGCTGATTTTTATTGTTGGGTTGGGTCTATGGTTCTGTTTTGTAGTGTAGTGTAGTTTGTTCGGAGAACTCGCTTGGCTTGAGGTACCAGGGCGGGTCGGGCTATAATTAAAAGATCCAATTCTCAATTTAAATTTTACGAAAAGTTTAATTCTTATTTATTTAACCTGGTTAAGATTCTGGATTAGCGTAATGCATCCAGAATACCGGGGTATATAAGCCAGTGCTGGATTCGAACGCACACCTACCCAGATTGGGCAGCCAATGGGTGAATTTTGAAGCACCCATCTATCCACGTTGGGCAGCCAATGGGTGAATTTTGAAGCACCCATCTATCCACGTTGGGCAGCCAATGGGTGAATTGTGATTATTCATGGACCCAGAATGCCCGTGGCGTGCATCCCTGTGACAGACGCCTTGGTAGACCCGTTTATGATGTATCCAAATGTGCAACAGAACAAACAATTAATGTTTATACTGCTTGACACTAATCCCCTGTCATCACATTGCACATACGAGTAATATAGATGTTGCATAATAACTATCTAGTGTAAAGAGAGCATCGGAAGTATGTGATGTGCTTAATTATAACGAACAAATATTCTAAATTCTAGATGTATAAAGTCTATCAATTTGAGCTTGATAGCACTGCGACATGTATACCTTATCATTGCTTGTTTATGTATAGACAAAATACTATATCCCATTTTCATTAGATATTATGTTCGGAGAGTTCAAACTGCAAGTTTATTGGATAGTTTATTTAGAGAACAATCCAACATGTAGGTATTGATTTAACTCTAATCAGCACCATGCGATGTGCTGTACTATCGGTTACTAACAACCTTCGCCAATAACGTACTGATGGGTGTTCATTCATTGTATTCGAAATGTTCGCCTTGGGACTATTGAGCCAATCCAGTAATGTTTGATGCTGATATTTATCGCATAGTCATGGGGATGTATGCGCTCTACCGACTGTCATTTTGTTTGTATTTAAATACAAAGATAATGTACATCGATGACTAAATTGGTAAGATAAAGTTAATCTAGCAACCCCAGCAATTTGATCAATCCTGTACATAGAGGCGGTATGCTTACAAACAAAGAGTGTGTTAATGCGTAACATAAGGTTAATAACGATTAGACGAGTCTTTTGAGCATTCATTATCCAGCCCTAGACTTAAACTGAACCTCTCCCGAAACGGTCTGTTTCAATGCTGCACGCTACAGTGAAACGCTTTCCACGCAACAGCGTAACGTCAGCATAGCTCAAATTAAATCGGGATTCATCCGAACATAACACTGGTCTCTAAGCAACACATCGGAAACGCCGGTGACGTCGGCACCAATCACATCTCGCAGCCAGGTGATGCCTGGTTAAACGTTCGCCAACGTACAGCCTTACGGACGAATCGGGTCATTATTTTGCCGCAGTCGGTTCCGAACTGTATGTGCACTGATTCCATGCCGCCGTGCTGTTGCTAATGCTGACAGAAGTCGGTTACCTAAGTGTTGAACCGCAATGTACCGATCATCCGCCGCAATCGTCATAAGTGGCCGACCGCCTCGGAGATGATCGCGATCCTTAGAGTTAGTGAATTGATTCGATCACTCTCCCATTAGTATTGTTTGTGGTATTGCTGCCTAGTCTAAGGCACGTGTCTCTGTCTCCACTTGTCAACCTCAGCCCATTACTTGTAGCAATTTCCGTTCGAGGAGATCCCCAGTATCCCCACGGATACCCGATACAATTAAACACATGCGTCTACCATCTTGGTCAGGTTCGTCCAGCTGAAGCATAGCATGTTTATGTGCATCACATTGTTAACAATGGGTCTCAATGATATGGTAGCGTCCAGAACTAGATTAGTTTATGCATGTATGGTGTCATTAGTGGATTATTTGTAACTTTGGTTGGGATTATTTCCCTGGATACAAGTACTTGTTGAAGACTCAAATACAGATCGATCTCATATATGCGCACTTAATAAAGTATAGTAACCCCAAATCCACCATAGGTGTTATAAAGTAGCCAAGCCAAAGTACGTTTGAACCCAGACGGATATGTAGTCCAGTGGTAACACGCTGGACTGGTAATCCCGTCTGACCCTAATACAATTAACAGTGGTGAGATATCTGTCTCAATTGACAACCATGAAATGATTAATAGGTAAATTCTAAATTTACCAATATTAGCTCGGTATTATGCATTTTCCGAGGTGACTTTCAATTATCACGGCTTGGTAGAACATTTTGAAGAAGTGAGAATTGAATGTTCTGGTGAGGACTCATGTAAAGTGACCCACAGGCATCATATGAAGTGATGAGATATATATCTCCATTGACCCACAGGCAAACATTATGTATAGTCTAAATATATTATTATACTCCAATAATAACAGTCAATTTAGAGGCGTGGTACACTGTTTTATGGAAGCCTACATTCACATTTGATAGTGGAAGACCGCAAACACACTGTTTATATAGGATATAAGCCGAAACAATACACACAGTTTGCATATTGGATCCTTTGAGGCTTATATCTTGCTCAAAACAAACATTTATATAACAC
Organism: Archivesica marissinica; assembly: GCA_014843695.1. Taxonomy (NCBI): domain Eukaryota; kingdom Metazoa; phylum Mollusca; class Bivalvia; order Venerida; family Vesicomyidae; genus Archivesica; species Archivesica marissinica. The sequence goes on along the minus strand of CM026402.1, from coordinate 10,113,945 downwards.
TCTTACTAATGAACACTGTTAATTTCGTACGTTTAGGCGTATGTTTTGAAATAATACTCTCTCCTTTTGAAAGCAGTCCAATATTACTAATAATGAACTGCACGTAATAAGGGATGACGTCACGAAAATGCATTTTCCTTTTGCTTTTTGCGATATAACACATTTAAGTATGCTTTAACACACTAGAAGCAATATTTTCAACGATACATCAGTGTGCAAATACGACGTTTTACATCGCTACAGTTGCCAGTACGCCCCTAGTAAACACATACTTAGACGTCTAGAGCGCTAACCAAAGGCATTATTTGCATTGGATATGTATTGACTAACAGCTATGGTGGAATGTAGAGCTGACATCAGATTTGTTTTTGGGTTGAACGTCGCACAAACAGCTTCGGCCGTATGTCGACTGTCCAGCTATTATTGGTGAATGAAGACCCATATTGCATCTCCGAGCAGTATTCAAGCACGATCGGGTATTCGGGTAGAATCACCGACCTTCCGCCAGCCAACGGACTAGAAATCAGGGGGGAAATGTACTGTTTGGCGATTGGAAGGGGGCCAAACAACGGAACCAAATGTGTCCTATTGAACACACTGAACACCATTATATTGAGTGAACTACATGCCTCATTGTATTCTTGTATAATAATGACTGCAAAATTGGTATATATATTTGGCCGTCATGATGTTCGAATCATTCGTACCCTAGTTATGTCGACTGTTCGTTCAAAGTATACAGTCAGACCTGCGTCGGCGGTTGCCTCCTGTATTAAGCATCGCCACAATGCATGCACAGTGTATGTTGCTTTAATATGCATTTGTCCTCTGTTGGGCAGCCACCTGTCACAGTCAATCGTATGTATGAACTGATACTACAACTTGTGAATTATACTTGACACAGTCAATCGTATGTATGAACTGGTACTACAACTTGTGAATTATACTTTACACAGTAAATCGTATGTATGAACTGATACTACAACTTGTGGATTATACTTGACACAGTCAATCGTTTGTACGAACTGGTACTACAACTTGTGAATTATACTTAACACAGCCAATCGTATGTACGAACTGGTACTACAACTTGTGAATTATACTTGACACAGTCACTCGTAAGTATGAACTGGTACTACAACTTGTGAATTATACTTGACACAGTCAATCGTATGTATGAACTGGTACTACAACTTGTGGATGATACCTGACACAGTCAATCGTATGTATGAACTGATACTACAACTTGTGAACTATACTTGACACAGTCAATCGTATGTATGAACTGGTATTACCGCTTGTGAATTATACTTGACACAGTCACTTGGTTATACCGAGTGGATTGGTCAACATCTTGTGGAACAAGAGATGACATAAAAGACGGGATAAGATTATTTTTAATTGTATACGGTAGGACACGTTTGTGTTTCCGTCTTCTGTCAGAAAGTGTTTCCCAACCTACTTCTTTTTGAAGGGCATGGATAGAGATAAGTTTTGTAGCACAATTCTTGCAGTTTCATGCTGTATTTTATCGAGTTCCTCTTTTACATACATTAGACGATTATCCAATATTACGTCAGAATATTCTAGTAATGGTCGAATGAAAGAACTGTAGACAACTTCCAATGCTCTACGATCGAGTGTTAATTTAAATTTTCTCATAACATCGATACGTGTCCAAGCCTTTTTGCTGATTTGATCAATATGAGTATGCCAAGATCCATCACTGGAGAAGAAAACACCCAAGTGTTTATGGTTTGAGACATGCGGAATGTGTTAACCTTACAACTGCAGGGGAATATGTCGAGGTTCATTGCGGTTCTTTAATACTATAAGATATTCAGATTTGGAGGGATTACAGGTTACTAATCATGTATCGGCCCAATCTGATATTGACAAAATAATTGAGAATACGATGAGAAGTGATAGAATTATTGACTATTAAGTGTAGACTAGTATCATCAGCAACTAGATTGATGTTAGAACATAATGTTATGTCCTTAATGTGACAGTATGTAAATAAGGGAAACTAATCTTGTTTTTTTAAAGTCATTTCATAGAGTTTGTTATCTCCCTTATATCATTATTTCACAAGAGTATGAACACATATTTGGGAATTGAAGTATGACTGGGGTAATTGGGTTTACCGCCATATTTGATCGCCACTCAGTTGTCAGGTTCTTTGGAGATCAGTCATACATGTATTTACTTGAAGTGTATAGAAAGTTTTAACAATGATCTACATTTGTATTCAGGTTAGTTTCCTTCTAATGATTTGTGCACTTGTCTGGTAATAATTTGTCTGGTATAGTTTGATAAATAAGTGATTAGCTGGAATGGTGTTGAACACCGGTTTGGTTACTAGAGTCCGATAATGTTGATCACGTTTCTGTATATTAGATTTCCGCGGGTAATGATATTTACGGTTGGAATGAATACATTCATAGTAGCTGTGACATCTATTACTTTATGCATGTTACACATCTATCATTCTATGTTCTCTGCACGTTTGCCACGTTCTGTTATTTGCAGTAACAATACTAAACACTACTGGCACTGAATGGTTGAGAGTAACAGAGATGTTGTGAAAGCTTAGACCCATAGTTTGGTGAGTGATGTGTGTGTGTGTGTTAATGTTATGTACAGTGAATATCCCGTAGAGGAACATAAACATAGGGTTGAAACCATGGCGACTAGTCACAACACTAGTCACTAAACTAGTCACTATCACGACGATTTTATACTTTAAGTAATATGTATGTAATTGTTGATGTGCTATGAGTGTTATATATATATATATAATATATATATAGTAATGCATTGGACACACACAACCATTTTATGTCAGAAGAACATTGGGTCGACATGCATGCACTCGAAAGGTCATACAAATTATTAGTTAGGCAAAAACACGGACAGTTTAAATTCACACAAATTAAAAACTTCGTAAATCATAAACTTTCGAATCCGAAAGAATTCTGGAAATATTACAAGCCTAGGCGTTCCAATAATAACATTTATGGCATATTGACTCACTCCACCAACGTTATGCTAATCTGTTTCCCAGAAACGTTATCCACATTTGCACTCCTATTGTTAGCTCAGTTTGATTTGATGAACTTAATTAAACAACACAAGATGTATTTGAATTTGAAATATGCCATTTATTTTACAAGTGGCGGAATATCAAATAAATAAGTTTTATATGTATTAATATGTATTAGGCAAGTAATACTTTTAAACATATGTACATACTCAAAGGTGGGGAATCTATTATCACGCATATAACCTACTTATAAGTTGAAAATACATGTACATATTTAATAAAGAGGAGGGAGGGTGGGTTGACAAAGTTTTCCTTTGTTCCGATACTTTCTAAATATAGAAAGATAAAGGCGGTGACTATGTAAATTACCCAGTTGTGCAATTGGCAAAACCGTCACCGTACCTTCTCGACATGTTCGTTCAATGACATAAAGTACTTTATTAAAATTACATTATAATAAATTTGATTTTATGGCATATTAACTCACTCCACCAACCTTATGCTAATCTGTTTCCCAGAAACGTTATCCACATTTGCACTCCCATTGTTAGCTCAGTTTGATTTGCTGAACTTAATTAAACAACAAAAGATGTATTTGAATTTGTAATAGGCCATATAGTTTACAAATGACGGAATATCAAATACATAAGTGTTATATGTATTAATATGTATTATAGTACAGTACAAATAGGACATTGGGGTAGGGAACATTTGAACAGAAATGGGAATACTGGTTTTGTTATGTCAAACGCCTGTGTAATATGACACAATAAAATTTTGTTCTCAACACTTGGTGGAAATAAAAAAAATATGCACTTTCACATATTTTCGAAATTTTTACAAGGAATTTCTGGAATTAATTTTTCTACAAAATATGAAGGTACGCATATTTGATTTAGAGTTTGGAAGTAATGAATATAATATATCTACATAGCAAAAATGCAATTTGAATGTTATCTGAACAAAATACTTGCCTTTATGGACATTAAAAGTTGTGTACATAATTATGCAGTGTTTTATTTGCAGATTGATTTGTGCTCTGTAAAATATATTAAATTCCAAGGACAACTTCTGTACATTGTTTGTCTAAACATTTAGTGTTTACTACAACGGAATTCAGGGATATGTATAAATGGAACACATTATCGCTCAGTGCTTTCGATTAAAAACCCGCAGTATGCTATAATGTATATGTACATGCATTATGTGTTTGCAATATATTACTTTAAACGTATATCATTTTCAGCCATGTTTAAATTCGTAGACAATGTCGGGAATCATACAAATTATTAGTATAATGTGATCAATCCGTCAACTGTTGTTCACTGTCACTAATTTCATCAGTTCTAGGTCATTTTGTACAATACTGATTTAAGTTCCGACATACAACACTACACGGTACCCTAGTTTTCTGCAGCTACAACTTGAGGTTTTACAGCCCATCATGCAGAAACAGCGTACTATTTTCATTATTTTCTCTGGAGCAGGTGGCATAATAGTTCTTCGGGGAACAAGCATATTTCCGTGCAACTCCCAGCCATACTCAGTTGGATCAATAACGATTCCCTTCCATTCTAACATGTGTACATATGCATTTAAACTGTGCTACTTGCAGACATTTCATGTAGGTGGCAAAGACTTCGGGTCAATGTAGACATTGTTAGTACCTACTTTCCGCAGAAACGAGTCAACACGCAGTCGTTTTAATGTAACTTGGTCTGGATTGCCTCCATATGCATTGTAATCCTATCATTGCAGCTTCACCCGCATTAACAATATCATCCTTGGTAATGTCTTCTAGATTCTCACTGAAAACTGAAGCACACTTACGAAATGAAGGACTTCTTTTGAAAGTCTTCAGAGCTGCTGACTTACCAATCCCGCTAGTCTTGGAAGTGTCGCAGCCCAGAAATGCATGTATAAAATGTATATTTTTACATATTTCAGGGTCAAGCTGTTCATGGAACTCTCTAACACTGCAGCATTTGTTCCATTTTCCTTCTGAAATGAGATGTATGGTATTCTCAAGGTTCCTGGCATGGTAGCATAACATTACTAACACATCAGACAATTGTGTTCTGGCATAAGGAAGCGTCTATAGCTGACTTCACTATTAAGTAGTCAGCATCTGACTTGGCATTAATCACATTCACTCCAGCCTCCGCCAAATAACCTAACAATAAGTTTATGAACTACTGTCTGTTCCTTTTGTTTAGATGTACCTGATGTTTCTATGAACTCATTATCATATCCAGTTCAATTTTAATTTCAGTCACAATTTGACCGCCTGTTCGACTCCTGTGTGTATTGTCTTTCGTTGATGCTCCATTTTCATATCCATCAAAAGTGACCGAGCATGGCCTTGTATGTTTGACCTCTCTCCCATGGGATCTTTTGCAGTAGAGCACCACCATCTAAGACATAGCATACATAACATACATTTGCGTTCTGGTCAGTTAGTTTGTGTGTGTTGGAAACTGTCTTGAACATTTCAGTTTGGCGAGATGACTTGTTTGCTTGACCTATCAGGTTGGGACTTTCGAACAATGCTGGTGGGAAGGAACACAGTTCATAGAAGAAACATATGTCTAAATCCTCCTCTGGGACTTCGTTGTGAGCTGCTGATATCATTCTTTGAAAAAGAAGCTGTGGGTCTACCCTGATCATTTCATTTTTCATCTCTGTATTTGCATCTTCGCACATAGGAATGTATTGTTTGTTTCTTCTGAACACATTGGATTCTGCCGGTGTGCATGTCATATCGATGAGGATAGCTTTACCGATTTCATTTGCTCTATCAACCGACACTCTTTCATCGGCCACTACACCACCTGATATGATTCTCAGCTCAGGTTTTGGTGTAAACGGGTTTCTGTTCACCAACTCAGCCATTACTCTTATATCATTATCATCTTTTGAAAGTCTAGACATTCCGCAATCCCCATGTTGTTCGCTCGTTACGATTTGGTTCCAGTTAGTTGTTGCATGGCATAATTTATTTCCGAACAACCAGGTCGAGACAAAACCCACATTGTCCTCTTTCCCGAGTCAGTCCACCAACTGTTGTTAAACACCTATTCAGGACCTGTTCAATTATGATATCTGTACTTAGACCTGCCTAGTATCTTTCACTCCGTCTAACAACATGTGTTTCGTCCATAAATGTTGATAAGCATATGGATACTTGTTTTGTAAGTCAAGCATGTTGTACAAGTAGATGTGTAATGATATTGTAT
>CM026402.1:9976287-10106663 GCA_014843695.1 Archivesica marissinica | reverse complement strand
TGTGGGGTTTCCTTATCTGCAACACTATAGAGGTGGTAGAGCAATGGCCTGTCCCAGTGTGGGGTTTCCTTATCTGCAACACTATAGAGGTGGTAGAGCAATGGCCTGTCCGAGTGTGGGGTTTCCCTATCTGCAACACTATAGAGGTGGTAGAGCAATGGCCTGTCCGAGTGTGGGGTTTCCTTATCTGCAACACTATAGAGGTGGTAGAGCAATGGCCTGTCCCAGTGTGGGGTTTCCCTATCTGCAACACTATAGAGGTGGTAGAGCAATGACCTGTCCGAGTGTGGGGTTTCCTATCTGCAACACTATAGAGGGGTAGAGCAATGGCCTGTCGAGTTGGGGTTACTATCTGCAAACTATAGAGGTGGTAGAGCAATGGCCTGTCCGAGTGTGGGGTTTCCCTATCTGCAAACTATAGAGGTGGTAGAGCAATGGCCTGTCCGAGTGTGGGGTTTCCTTATCTGCAACACTATAGAGGTGGGTAGAGCAATGGCCTGTCCGAGTGTGGGGTTTCCTTATCTGCAACACTATAGAGGTGGTAGAGCAATGGCCTGTCCGAGTGTGGGGTTTCCTTATCTGCAACACTATAGAGGTGGTAGAGCAATGGCCTGTCCGAGTGTGGGTTTCCCTATCTGCAACACTATAGAGGTGGTAGAGCAATGGCCTGTCCAGTGTGGGGTTTCCTTATCTGCACACTATAGAGGTGGTAGAGCAATGGCCTGTCCGAGTGTGGGGTTTCCCTATCTGCAACACTATAGAGGTGGTAGAGCAATGCCCCACCCACCAACACAAAAACAAGCCTGTCCGAGTGTGGGGTTTCCTATCTGCAACACTATAGAGGTGGTAGAGCAATGGCCTGTCCGAGTGTGGGGTTTCCCTATCTGCAACACTATAGAGGTGGTAGAGCAATGGCCTGTCCGAGTGTGGGGTTTCCTTATCTGCAACACTATAGAGGTGGTAGAGCAATGGCCTGTCCCAGTGTGGGGTTTCCTTATCTGCAACACTATAGAGGTGGTAGAGCAATGGCCTGTCCCAGTGTGGGGTTTCCCTATCTGCAACACTATAGAGGTGGTAGAGCAATGGCCTGTCCGAGTGTGGGGTTTCCCTATCTGCAACACTATAGAGGTGGTAGAGCAATGACCTGTCCCAGTGTGGGGTTTCCCTATCTGCAACACTATAGAGGTGGTAGAGCAATGGCCTGTCGAGTGTGGGGTTTCCCTATCTGCAACACTATAGAGGTGGTAGAGCAATGGCCTGTCCGAGTGTGGGGTTTCCCTATCTGCAAAAACTAAGAGGTGGTAGAGCAATGGCCTGTCGAGTGTGGGGTTTCCTATCTGCAACACTATAGAGGTGGTAGAGCAATGGCCTTCCAGTGTGGGGTTTCCTATCTGCAACACTATAGAGGTGGTAGAGCAATGGCTGTCCGAGTGTGGGTTTCCCTATCTGCAACACTATAGAGGTGGTAGAGCAATGGCCTGTCCGAGTGTGGGGTTTCCCTATCTGCAACACTATAGAGGTGGTAGAGCAATGGCCTGTCCAGTGTGGGTTTCCCTATCTGCAACACTATAGAGGTGGTAGAGCAATGGCCTGTCCGAGTGTGGGGTTCCCATCTGCAACACTATAGAGGTGGTAGAGCAATGGCCTGTCCGAGTGTGGGGTTTCCCTATCTGCAACACTATAGAGGTGGTAGAGCAATGGCCTGTCCGAGTGTGGGGTTTCCCTATCTGCAACACTATGGAGGTGGTAGAGCAATGACCTGTCCGAGTGTGGGGTTTCCCTATCTGCAACACTATAGAGGTGGTAGAGCAATGGCCTGTCCGAGTGTTGGGTTTCACTATCTGCAACACTATAGAGGTGGTAGAGCAATGGCCTGTCCGAGTGTGGGGTTTCCCTATCTGCAACACTATAGAGGTGGTAGAGCAATGGCCTGTCCGAGTGTGGGGTTTCCCTATCTGCAACACTATAGAGGTGGTAGAGCAATGGCCTGTCCGAGTGTGGGGTTTCCCTATCTGCAACACTATAGAGGTGGTAGAGCAATGGCCTGTCCGAGTGTGGGGTTTCCCTATCTGCAACACTATAGAGGTGGTAGAGCAATGGCCTGTCCGAGTGTGGGGTTTCCTTATCTGCAACACTATAGAGGTGGTAGAGCAATGGCCTGTCCGAGTGTGGGGTTTCCCTATCTGCAACACTATAGAGGTGGTAGAGCAATGGCCTGTCCGAGTGTGGGGTTTCCCTATCTGCAACACTATAGAGGTGGTAGAGCAATGGCCTGTCCGAGTGTGGGGTTTCCCTATCTGCAACACTATAGAGGTGGTAGAGCAATGGCCTGTCCGAGTGTGGGGTTTCCCTATCTGCAACACTATAGAGGTGGTAGAGCAATGGCCTGTCCGAGTGTGGGGTTTCCCTATCTGCAACACTATAGAGGTGGTAGAGCAATGGCCTGTCCGAGTGTGGGGTTTCCCTATCTGCAACACTATAGAGGTGGTAGAGCAATGGCCTGTCCGAGTGTGGGGTTTCCCTATCTGCAACACTATAGAGGTGGTAGAGCAATGGCCTGTCCGAGTGTGGGGTTTCCCTATCTGCAACACTATAGAGGTGGTAGAGCAATGGCCTGTCCGAGTGTGGGGTTTCCCTATCTGCAACACTATAGAGGTGGTAGAGCAATGGCCTGTCCGAGTGTGGGGTTTCCTTATCTGCAACACTATAGAGGTGGTAGAGCAATGGCCTGTCCGAGTGTGGGGTTTCCCTATCTGCAACACTATAGAGGTGGTAGAGCAATGGCCTGTCCCAGTGTGGGGTTTCCCTATCTGCAACACTATAGAGGTGGTAGATTTATTGTCTCACCTTTCTTATGCTCTTGATGCTATATACAAAGTTTGCCTTAATCATACACGCCTCAGTGGCGTATGAATTTACATAAAGTGATGTGGTAATTAGAATGTGACAATTGGCCACCAATGTCACAGGGTTCACTTATACAACAACGCCTGGCGTAGGTTCGAATCTTTAATCTTGTATGTATAGGGATAGGGCCTAAATCTAATGCCTAGGTCCACAGCGTTATTTAAATAGCATTCCAATAACAATTGGAAAATCTTTAAATGATCGTCGACTACCTCCTAAGAGTTCATCCATAGATCTGACCTGAGAAACAGTTCAGAATAACCAGACAAGGGATTATATTTGCAAGGAGCCAATGCATTCAAACCTTTCATACATCTCTCATTCATATACATACAACAGACAAAACGAGTGGACATGTATAATACAATACAGTGACAACTGCTCACCTGAGGTTGATTCGGCGAACGTCGACAATTTCCGTCGCAGACGAATATTGCCGATTGTCACCGATTCACACTCGAGTGAACAGACAACGACACTACATGGAGTCATCCTTTTATACGACGCATGCACTATTGAAACTACGTTAACTATGGAATGCCGCATTCGTCATATAAACACGTACATATAAAAACACAACCTGTGACACATTGATGTTGAGTGACAATTGAAATACAATGTAGATGTAAACTTAACTTTCATGTTAAATTTAACGGTTTAATTTCTTTCTAAGCATATACATCTAACACATGTAAAGATTCAAATGCCGGTAATCGATAACTTTAACCATCATAATCAAAGGAAGCAATGCATGACAAGATGCGGGGAGATCAGGCACATTGTGATCAATCATGTACATAGAGGCGGGATGCTTACAAACGATGCAAGTGTGTCAATAGTAGCATCATGAATGGTAGCGAGACGTCACTGATTGCGTCATCGATGACGTTCACTGTTCTTGTAACGACTAACTTAACTGCAGTGTACCGTTATCCAATAAAATTATATGAATTTGGACGTGGAAATCAACGGCATTTTGCGGAAACTACCGGACTTGTTCGTGGTATGTAATTAGCATAAAGTAGTCCCATTGTCTAGCCAAGCAGGAACATTACAAATTGGGGCACAATTCTTCACACTTTGTAATATGCCTTATTTGTTTTCCAAATGGCATTACTACTGTTGTAACCATACTGGCTGCCTGGTCCAAGATGGCCTCTGTTTTTATTAATTTTTGTATTTTTTGACAATTTTGCTTGCAATGCGAATTTTATTGTTAACGTATTGTATATTCTAGGATGATCAATATATAATATATTTCAGTTTTAAGCAATTGAACACAAACAACCAATATGGTGGTGAATTTAAAGATGGCAGTCGTAACATTGTGTAGGCAATTAAATGGGTGTATACTGATGGATCAATGAGAAAAAGTCTGCATAAGTGTGTACAACATAGGTATGACACACCTTTCAATCAATCTTATGTCATGCCTACTTATATTCAATGGGTTTGTACTTAGCTTGGCAAATACTTCAGCATAAACAGCCCAGGCATGCAGGACTTTCTTACCCTGTATCTAAATCTAGAGATAACGTCACGTCCGGTGACAGCGTAAACGATGTAAATGTTGTACTTTCCTCACCAAGTACTATGTTCAAAGCTTGAATATATATCCATCTTAAATTTTTGCATTGCCCAAACGCAACCCACAATTCACAAAGACCTAGATATTTCAGTGGCTGATACACATTCGATCATATAACAAGAATATTGGTGTCAGTGGCTTTAATCATCAGACGTGTATGACATGTAGTCAATGCACGTCGATCGTGGAAGAACATTCGATAAATCACCCGCCTCTGCATGATTACAAGGATACAATACAATAAGTTTATTGCATAAAACAGTATACATGTGTGTAGCAATTAAGTAAAATCAGGCAGTGACATGGAACTTTATGAAAGAGCACAATCACAAGTTCAAATATATGTGTAAAATATGCGTTAGTTTCGTTGCTTATTTGCAATATATATAAATTTAGAAAGACCAATGGTGATAGTTTTTGATTTCCATGACAAAAGATTAATACATTTCTGTCAGTCGGCCAAGTATGGTAGTATATTTTAATGAATTTCGATCTCGGTATGTCAAAGATATGTCTGAGTTTGGTTAATGTACTTGGTTTTCAATTGTTCAGTCTTTACCATGTGTGTCCTCTTTTTTCTGCTAATCTCTGCAGATGCAATCAGGTTATTCGGTCTCTGTTTCCTAGTTTGAACGATTTGAAGCCATGGGCTTGAGAACAACAGCTGGTAGCTCAGATGATGCTTAGCTTGCTTTTCTCTGAGTGTTGCCTCTATAACGTTCCCGTAGTCGATTTGGGCTGGATCAAGAATGAGCAACAACGGGGTTATTTCATAGAACATAGGAATTGCAGCAGCCGGTGAACTATATCCGTCATATCCATTGCTTCCAAATGCTGGGGAGATTAGTTTCATATATTGCATTTGCTACTGACAAAGACACCATTTGGTCCAGTCTTATTTCAGATGTGTCCCTGTGGAACTAGAACTTGCCATATTTGTGATTATGCCGAGGAGTTATCCTCCTACCACTTTCATACACGATATTTATGACACATTAATATATTGGATACAAATAGGTTCATTAATTAGTAGCCTATACAGAGACCGTATCATTAGTCTCGACCCAACCCCATTCTGATGTTCACAGCAGTAATGCCACAAGTGTTGTACAGTAATGCCACAAGTGTTGTACAGTAATGCCACAAGTGGTGTACAGTAATGCCACAAGTGTTGTACAGTAATGCCACAAGTGTTGTACAGTAATGCCACAAGTGTTGTACAGTAATGCCACAAGTGTTGTACAGTAATGCCACAAGTGTTGTACAGTAATGCCACAAGTGTTGTACAGTAATGCCACAAGTGTTGTACAGTAATGCCACAAGTGTTGTACAGTAATGCCACAAGTGTTGTACAGTGACAGTCACTCTTTTAGAATAGTATTACAATTATTACAAGTATTACAATTTTGTCTAGTAAAAGGACATATAAACAACCATCATATTTAACAAACTAAATAGTCTAGCTAGTTCCAAACGCGTGATACAGGATAGCTCGATGTAAGCTGTCTAGCTAGTTCCAAACGCGTGATACAGGATAGCTCGATGTAAGCTGTCTAGCTAGTTCCAAACGCGTGATACAGGATAGCTCGCTGTAAGCTGTCTAGCTAGTTCCAAACGCGTGATACAGGATAGCTCGATGTAAGCTGTCTAGCTAGTTCCAAACGCGTGATACAGGATAGCTCGCTGTAAGCTGCCTAGCTAGTTCCAAACGCGTGATACAGGATAGCTCGCTGTAAGCTGCCTAGCTAGTTCCAAACGTGTGATACAGGATAGCTCGATGTAAGCTGTCTAGCTAGTTCTAAACGCGTGATACAGGATAGCTCGCTGTAAGCTGCCTAGCTAGTTCCAAACGCGTGATACAGGATAGCTCGATGTAAGCTATCTAGCTAGTTCCAAACGCGTGATACAGGATAGCTCGCTATAAGCTGTCTAGCTAGATCCAAACGCATGTTACATGATAACTCGCTGTAAGCTATCTAACTAGTTCCAAACGCGTGATACAGAATAGCTCGCTGTAAGCTGTCTAGCTAGTTCCATACGCGTGATACAGCATAGCTCGATGTAAGATGTCTAGCTAGTTCCAAACGCGTGATACAGGATAGCTCGCTGTAAGCTGTCTAGCTCGTTCCAAACGCGTGATACAGGATAGCTAGTTGTAAGCTGTCTAACTAGTTCCAAACGCGTGATACAGGATAGCTCGATGTAAGATGTCAGTACCAACGCGCATTTGTTTGCCCCACGACACCTTAAGAACGTATGTTAAAATTACAAACAGTGACACATTCGTAATATATAAATAATATAATTATAATTAAATAAAAATGTATGTTTTCTATTATTTCATTGCAGAGTGTGGCAGCATACCATCTGTCGATAATGCAATCTCTTCTGGAAATATGAGGCACGTAGGAGCTAAGATTAAATACCAGTGCTCTGAGAGTAATGATATTTACTATATCGAGTGTCTACAAACTGGTCAATGGGGAGACCTACCGACGTGTCCTAGCAAAGGTAGAGTTTGTAAAACAAATGTGTTGAAATTTACGATTCCAGATTAGTTGGCGCCGATTAATCAGATCAACTGACCTTATTGTACTGATATTTATTTAAACATATTGACATGACAAACTAGTATTTTATGATGTGACGTTTTATTGAATTTTGTGTATAACTTTGACGATTGATTTCAGTTATTGGACTCGGTAAGCAGTTTGATTATCGCCATGAATACCATGCACATATAGATAAGTAGGGAACATTGGAATCACATATAGATAAGTAGGGAAAATTGGAATCACATATAGAAGTAGGTAACATTGGAATCACATATAGAAGTAGGGAACATTGGAATCACATATAGAAGTAGGTAACATTGGAATCACATATATAATTAGTGAACATTGGAATCACATATAGGAGTAGGGAACATTGGAATCATATATAGGAGTAGGGGACATTGGAATCACATATAGGAGTAGGGGAAATTGGAATCACATATAGAAGTAGGTAACATTGGAATCACATATAGAAGTAGGTAACATTGGAATCACATATATAATTAGTGAACATTGGAATCACATATAGGAGTAGGGAACATTGGAATCATATATAGGAGTAGGGGACATTGGAATCACATATAGGAGTAGGGGAAATTGGAATCACATATAGAAGTAGGTAACATTGGAATCACATATAGAAGTAGGTAACATTGGAATCACATATAGGAGTAGGGAACAGATCATGTAAATACATTTGAAGAAGCCCGTTTTTATCTTCATACAATAGTATTAGTTTCAGAATAAATCTAAGGTCTGCATGTGAAATACAGCCATGTGTTTTGGTAGATATTTTACTGACAAGGAATGATTAAACAATACAATAAAATACCAACTTTATTTCACTCCAGACATGGACACATATCACTATTAGGACGTTTCTCGAAAGTAGCCGTATCGTATTGAGTGCATATTCAGGACACGGTCTAAGACATAGGTGTAGATAGTGTTAAATCAAAGTAATATGTTCGGGTCAAGTACACTTGGATACAGAGATTGTACTACTGTGCATATGTCATGATCCGTCCAAGTACACTTGGATACAGAGATTGTACTACTGTGCATATGTCATGATCCGTCCAAGTACACTTGGATACAGAGATTGTACTACTGTGCATATGTCATGATCCGTCGCACATTAACGTAATACGTTCGAGTCAAGTACACTTGGATACAGAGATTGTACTACTTTGCATATGTCATGATCCGTCGCACATTAACGTAATACGTTCGAGTCAAGTACACTTGGATACAGAGATTGTACTACTGTGCATATGTCAGATCCGTCCAAGTACACTTGGATACAGAGATTGTACTACTGTGCATATGTCATGATCCGTCCAAGTACACTTGGATACAGAGATTGTACTACTGTGCATATGTCATGATCCGTCCAAGTACACTTGGATACAGAGATTGTACTACTGTGCATATGTCATGATCCGTCCAAGTACACTTGGATATAGAGAATGTACTACTGTGCATACTGATACAATTTGATAGTATGATGTGTCGAGCGCAATAACTTTTGACGATTGTTTTCACTTATTATACTCTGTAAGCAATGTGCTTGTCACCACACGCACCAATACTGTTCTCGTCATCATTGTTCATTGAATCTATTCTGATTATATATATACTTACTTGTAGACTGTGGCACACCTGCCGATCTTCTACACGCCACTAGTGATTACACCTCCACGTTAGAAGGTTCTTCCGTGTCATACACGTGTGTGTCTGGTTACACGAACTACCATACCGAAGCAGTGATGTCCATTATATGTCTGTCCTCTGGACAGTGGGAGTCTATAGAGTTCAGTTGTGAAGGTAGCCACATTGATTTTCTGTTCAAATCCTTGTTTTACAGTTTAAACTCCCATCACATACAACTATATCACCCAGATGATTAATTCTCCGGCAGGATCAGCGAAATTGTTTTAAATTCCCTTTTTATTCACAATAATGTTATATTTGTGAGCAATACATACTTAACCTATTTAATACAGGCGTGTTACACTATAAGTTTGAACCGGAATGTACGGTAAGCGAATTAAATGTGCTTAAACCTGAACAAGAAGCAGCAGTTTCTCGGACGACGAATCCATTCAAGCTAGTGTTTAGCTTTACAAACTGCCTCATTATGATAAGATACAATATGTCAAGAATTGATGATCATATAATTATATTGTCATAATAGTAGCCTTCGATACACAGACGGCATAATTTAATTTAGTAACCATGTGTTGAATTTGAGTATCGCATATATTGAAATAATTGCTTAGAAATGGAATCGTAGTCATGACATCACACGTACTACCTTGTAAAAGCGTAAGCAATCTGAGTGAGCATTAGAACATAATACATGCGTGCATTAATTAAGAAATAATATTGTTCTTTCCGTTGTTTATTGGCGAATAAAATAATTATGGCCTGGAGTTCTGACGTATAGGAATTAATCGTGCAGGCCGTATGACATTAATGCATAGTACATGCGTGTATCAATGCATAGTACATGCGTGTATCAATACATAGTATATGTGCGTATTAATACATAGTACATGCGTGAATTAATATACATAATGCATACGTGCATTGACCCACTATACATGCGTGCATTAATATATAGTATATATGTGTATTAATAGATTGTACATGCGTGAATTAATATAGTACATCCGTGTATTTATGCATAGCACTTGCATGTATTAATACTTGAATACATAATACATACGTGCATTGATCACAGGTACATGCGTACATTAATACATTCCTGCATATGTTCATTAATCAATAGTACATTCGTGCAGTAATGCATATTACATACGTGCATTGATCCACTATACATGCGTCCATTAATACATAGCTACATATGTTCATTAATCGATAGTACATTCGTGCAGTAATGCATATTAAATGCGTGCATTGATCCACTATGCATGCGTTCATTAATACATAACTACATATATTCAGTAATCGATAGTACTTACGCGCAATAATGCATATTACATGCGTGCACTAATACATACAATGCACTACATTGTGTATTAATACATAGAACATGCGTGCATTATCTCATGCTACACACATGCACTAATACACACTACATACCTGTATCAATGCATAACACGTAGGTGTATTAATACAGAGAACATGCGTGAATTAATACATACTACATGTGTGAATTAATACATTATACATGTGTGCATTAATACATTCTACATGCGTGCATTAATACATACTATATACGTGCATTAATACATAATACATGCGTGAATTAATACATTCTACATGTGTGCATTAATACATACTACATGCGTGAATAAATACATAGTATATGCGTGCATTAATACATACTACATGCGTGCATTAATACATACAACATGTGTGAATTAATGCATAGTACATGCGTGTGTTAATATATAGTACATGTGTGTATTAATACATAATACATGTGTTCATTAATACATAGTACATGCGTGAATTAATACATAATACATGCGTGTATTAATACATTCGACATGCTCGAATTAATACATATTACACGCGTGCATTAATACAGTGTACATGCGTGCATTAATACATACTACAAGCATGAATTAATACATACTACATGCGTACATTAATACATAGTACATGCGTGCATTAATACATACTACATATGTGCATTAATACATAATGCATGCGTGCATTAATACATAGTGCATGCGTGTTTTAATACATAGTACATGTGTGAATTAATACATAATACATGCGTGAATTAATACATACTACATGCGTGAATTAATACATACTACATGCGTGAATTAATACATACTACATGTGTGCATTAATACATAATGCATGCATGCATTAATACATAGTGCATGCGTGCTTTAATGCATAGTACATGTGTGAATTAATACATATTACATGCGTGTATTAATACATACTACATGCGTGCATTAATACATACTACATGCGTGAATTAATACATACTACATGCGTGTATTAATACATTGTACATGCGTACATTAATACAGTTTACATGCGTGAATTAATACATAGTACATGCGTGAATTAATACATAGTACATGCGTGTAGTGTATTAATACATAGCACATGCGTGCATTAATACATACTACATGCGTGCATTAATACAGAGTACATGCGTGCATTGATACATAGTACATGCGTGCATTAATACAAAGTGCATGCGTGCATTAATACATTATACATGCGTGTATCAATACATAGTACATGCGTGAATTAATACATACTACATGCGTGCATTAATACATTGTACATGCGTGTATTAATACATACTACATGCGTGCATTAATACATTGTACATGCGTGCATTAATACATAGTACATGCGTGCATTCATACATAGTGCATGCGTGCATTAATACATTCAACATGCGTGTATCAATACATAGTACATGCGTGAATTAATACATAGTGCATGCATGCATTAATACATACTACATGCGTGAATTAATACATACTACGTGCGTGAATTAATACATAGTACATGCGTGAATTAATACATTCTACATGCGTGAATTAATACATACTACATGCGTGAATTAATACATTCTGCGTGCGTGCTTTAATACGTAATGTAGATACCACTGAGGTGAATTTTGAAGACACGCTGATGGATGGACACGTTTGTCTCAATAAACAGTACCTGCGTTCTTATATATTATATTACAGTAGCATTGGATGCAGGGAGTATTTGCGACGTGGACAATGACTGTGTCGACCCCAACTCCAGATGTGTAAAACAATACTATTATGATGAACAAGGAAAATGCTTTTGCAAATCATTGTATGAGTATGATCACTCGCAATCGAAATGTACAAAAGGTAAGTGCATCTCCATTTACAGTTTCGCAAGTCACAAACATTCCATATGTACACATTAATACATTGCATCTACATACATATACGTGAGCTATTACTAGTTGTATACCATGTCTGTTTATACATGTCTATGATTCGCTGTTTAAGCTTTATTAGATAAGTTCAACGTTTTCTGATATGCCCAAATAGGGTTCGTCCTCGGACAGGGAAGTATGAGTGATTGTACGATGGTCGCCAGATCGAACATGTGTGTTTCCTTTGGGTACTGCGGTTTCCTCCCACACGAATGACCACATTTACCCTTTCATCCAGCGCAAACGAGAGTGATTAATATAAGTTGTTAAAACTTGCATCGCTATCATTGTAAAATAAATAAAGCTTAAATAAAAAAGCCGGAAGATAATTGAAACACGTAATATATTATGTTAATATCTAGATCTATAATCAATTAAGTTAAAAAGTTATATAATGAGAACAATATATATATTTACCTGGATTACGATCAAATAAATAGGGACAAATATATAAAATGAAAGAAAGAAAAATAAATAGCCTGTATTATCATACAAAATACCCCCCCCCCAATATCGCTCCTCACATATAGCAATAGTCTTTGCTACACTAAACAGTAATAACAAAACAGTCCATTGCAAGGACTAGACGGCGTACCCTAGTGCAATGACTAGACTGCGTACCCTAGTGCAAGGATTAGATTGGTGCCATAGTGCAAACACTAGACGGCGTGCCCTAGTGCAATGACTAGACGGAGTACCCTAGTGCCAGGACTAGATGGCGTGCCCTAGTGCAATGAATAGACGGCGTACCCTAGTGCAAGGACTAGACGGCGTGCCCTAGTGCAAGGATTAGACTGGTGCCATAGTGCAAACACTAGACGGCGTGCCCTAGTGCAATGACTAGACGGCGTACCCTAGTGCAAGGATTAGACTGGTGCAATAGTGCAATGACTAGACGGCGTGCCCTAGTGTAATGACTAGACGGCGTGCCCTAGTGCAAGGACTAGACGGCGTGCCCTAGTACAAGGACTAGACGGCGTGCCCTAGTGCAATGACTAGACGGCGTACCCTAGTGCAAGGATTAGACTGGTGCCATAGTACAAATACTAGACGGCGTGCCCTAGTGCAATGAATAGACGGTGTGCCCTAGTGCAATGACTAGACGGCGTGCCCTAGTGCAAGGACTAGACGGCGTGCCCTAGTACAAGGACTAGACGGCGTGCCCTAGTGCAATGACTAGACGGTGTGTCCTACTGCACTGACTAGACGGCGTGCCCTAGTGCAATGACTAGACGGCGCGCCCTAGTACAAGGACTAGACTGCCTGCCCTAGTGCAATGACTAGACGGTGTGCCCTAGTGCAAGGACTAGACTGCGTGCCCTAGTGCAATGTCTAGACGGCGAGCCCTAGTGCAAGGACTAGACGGCGTGCCCTAGTGAAATGACTATACGGCATGCCTAGTGCAAATACTAGACGGCGTGCCCTAGTGCAATGACTGTACTGCGTGCCTAGTACAAGGACTAGACGGCGTGCCCTAGTGCAATGACTATACGGCGTGCGTAGTGCAATGACTAGACGGCGTACCTTAGTGCAAGTACTAGACGGCGTACCCTAGTGCAAGGACTAGACGGCGAGCCCTAGTGCAATGACTATATGGCGTACCCTAGTGCAATAACTAGACGGCGTACCCTAGTGCAAGGACTAGACGGCGTGCCCTAGTGCAAGGACTATACGGCGTGCCTAGTGCAAGGAATAGACAGCGTGCCCTAGTGCAAGGACTAGATGGCGTGCCCTAGTGCAATGACTAGACGGCGTGTCCTAGTGCAATGACTAGACGGCGTGCCCTAGTGCAATGACTATGCGGCGTACCCTAGTGCAATGACTAGACGGCGTGCCCAAGTGCAAGGAATAGACTGCGTGCCCTAGTGCAATGACTGGACGGCGTGCCCTAGGGCAAGGACTAGACGGCGTGCCCCAGTGCAATGACCAGACGGCGTGTCCTAGTGCAAATACTATACGGCGTGCCTAGTGCAATGACTAGACTGCGTGCCCTAGTGCAATGACTATACGGCGTGCCTAGTGCAATGACTAGACGGCGTGCCCTAGTGCAATGACTAGACGGCGTGCCCTAGTGCAAGGAATAGACTGTCCTCCCTAGTGCAATGACTATACGGGGTGCCTAGTGCAATGACTAGACGGCGTTCCCTAGTGCATGGACTAGACGGCGTGCCCTAGCGCAATGACTATACGGCGTGCCTAGTGCAATGATTAAACGGCGTGACCTAGTGCAATGAATGTACGGCGTGCCTAGGGCAAGGAATAGACTACGTGCTATAGTGCAAAGACTAGACGGCGTACCCTAGTACAAAGACTATACGGCGTGCCTAGTGCAAGGAATAGACTGCGTGCCTAGTGCAAGGAATATACTGCGTGCCCTAGTGCAAGGACTATACGGCGTGCCCTAGTGCAAGAACTATACGGTGTGCCCTAGTGCAATTACTATACGGCGTGCCCTAGTGCAATGACTATACGGCGTGCCCTAGTGCAAGGACTATACGGTGTGCCCTAGTGCAATGACTATACGGCGTGCCCTAGTGCAAGGATTATACGGAGTGCCCTAGTACAAGGACTATGCGGCGTGCCCTAGTGCAAGGACTAGAAGGCGTGCCCTAGTGCAATGTATATACGGCGATCCCTAGTGCAAGGACTAGACGGCGTGCCCTAGTGCAATGACTAGACGGCGTGCCCTAGTGAAAGGAATTGACTGCGTGCCCTAGTGCAAGAACTATACGGCGCGCCCTAGTGCAAGGAATATACTGCGTCCCCTAGTGCAATGACTAGACGGCGTGCCCTAGTGCAAGGACTAGACGGCGTGCCCTAGTGCAAGGAATAGACTGCGTGCCTAGTGCCAGGAATAGACTGCGTGCCTTAGTGCAATGACTAGACGGCGTGCCCTAGTGCAATGACTAGAAGGCGTGCCCTAGCACAAGGACTAGACGGCGTGCCCTAGTGCAATGACTAGACGGCGTGCCTTAGAGCAATGACTAGACGGCGTGCCCTAGTGCAATAACTAGACTGCGTGCCCTAGTGCAATGTCTAGACGGCAAGCCCTAGTGCCAGGAATATACTGCACTGTAAAAAAAAAAATAATACACTGCGTGCCCTTGTGCAAGGAATAGACGGCGTGCCCTAGTGCAAAGAATATACGGCGTGCCCAGTACAAGGACTAGACGACGTGCCCTAGTGCAATGACTAGACGGCGTACCCTAGTGCAATAACTAGGCTGCGTGCCCTAGTGCGATATCTAGACGGCAAGCCCTAGTGCAAGGAATAGACTGCGTGCCCTTGTGCAAGGAATAGACGGCGTGCACTAGTGCAAAGACTATACGGCGTGCCTAGTACAAGGACTAGACGGCGTGCCCTAGTGCAATGACTATGCGGCGGGCCTAGTACAATGACTAGACGGCGTGCCCTAGTGCAAAGACTAGACGGCGTGCCCTAGTGCAAGGACTATACGGCGTGCCCTAGTGCAAAGACTATACGGCGTGCCCTAGTGCAATGACTAGACGGCGTACCCTAGTGCAATGACTAGACGGCTTACCTAGTGCAATGACTATACGGCGTGCCCTAGTGCAATGACTAGACGGCGTGCCCTAGTGCAATGACTAGACAGCGTGCCCTAGTGCAAGGACTAGACGGCGTGCCCTAGTGCAAAGACTAGACGGCGTGCCCTAGTACAATGACTAGACGGCGTACCCTAGTGCAATGACTATACTGCGTGCCCTAGTGCAATCTCTGGACGGCGAGCCCTAGTTCAATGACTAGAGGGCGTGCCTAGTTCAAAGACTAGACGGCGTGCCCTAGTGCAATGAATGTACGGCGTGCCTAGTACAAGGACTAGACGGCGTGCCCTAGTGCAATGACTATAGGGCGTGCCTAGTGCAATGAATAGACGGCGTACCTTAGTGCAAGGACTAGACGGCGTACCCTAGTGCAATGACTAGACGGCGTACCTAGTGCAAGGACTAGACGGCCCTAGTGCAATGACTAGACGGCGTGCCCTAGTGCAATGACTAGACGGCGTGCCCTAGTGCAATGCCTAGACGGCGTACCCTAGTGCAATAACTAGACGGCGTACACTAGTGCAAGGACTATATGGCGTGCCCTTGTGCAATGACTAGACGGCGTACCATAGTGCAAGGACTAGACGGCGTACCCTAGTGCAATGACTAGACGGCGTGCCTAGTATAAGGACTATATGGCGTGCCCTAGTGCAATGCCTATCCAGAGTGCCTAGTACAAGGAATATACAGCGTTCACTAATGCAGTGTCTATACCGCGAGCCCTAGTGCAAGGACTAGACGGCGTGCCCTAGTGCAAGGAATAGACGGCGTGCCCTAGTGCAAGGACTATACGGCGTGCCCTAGTGCAATGTCTATACCGCGAGCCCTAGTGCAAGGACTAGACCGTGCCCTAGTGCAAGGACTAGACGGCGTGCCCTAGTGCAAGGAATAGACTGCGTGCCCTAGTGCAAGACTATACGGCGTGCCCTAGTGCAAGGACTAGACGGCGTGCCCTAGTGCAATGACTATACGGCGTGCCCTAGTGCAAGGACTAGACTGCGTGCCCTAGTGCAAAGACTAGACGGCGTGCTCTAGTGCAAGGACTAGACGGCGTGCCCTAGTGCAAAAATAGACGGCGTGCCCTAGTGCAATGATTAGACAGCGTACCCTAGTACAATGACTAGACAGCGTACCCTAGTGCAAGGACTATACGGCGTGCCTAGTACAAGGACTATACGGCGTGCTTTAGTGCAATGACTATACCGCGTGCCTAGTACAAGGACTAGACGGTGTGCCCTAGTGCAAGTACTAGACGGCGTGCCCTAGTGCAAAGACTAGACAGCGTGCCCTAGTACAATGACTAGACGGCGTACCCTAGCGCAATGACTAGACTGCGTGCCCTAGTGCAATCTCTAGACGGCGAGCCCTAGTTCAAGGACTAGACGGCGTGCCTAGTGCAAAGACTAGACGGCGTGCCCTAGTGCAATGACTGTACGGCGTTGCCTAGTACAAGGACTAGACGGCGTGCCCTAGTGCAATGACTATAGGGCGTGCCTAGTGCAATGACTAGACGGCGTACCTTAGTGCAAGGACTAGACGGAGTGCCCTAGTGCAATGACTAGACGGCGTGCCCTAGTGCAATGACTAGACGGCGTACCTAGTTCAATGACTAGACGGCGTGCCCTAGTACAATGACTAGACGGCGTACCCTAGTGCAAGGACTAGACGGCGTGCCCTAGTGCAATGACTAGACGGCGTACACTAGTGCAATAACTAGACGGCGTACACTAGTGCAAGGACTAGACGGCGTACTATAGTGCAATGACTAGACGGCGTGCCCTAGTACAATGAATAGACGGCGTACCCTAGTGCAAGGACTAGACGGCGTGCCCTAGTGCAATGACTAGACGGCGTACCCTAGTGCAATAACTAGACGGCGTACACTAGTGCAAGGACTAGACGGCGTACTATAGTGCAATGACTAGACGGCGTGCCTAGTATAAGGACTATATGGCGTGCCCTAGTGCAATGCCTATCCGGAGTGCCTAGTACAAGGACTATACAGCGTTCACTAGTGCAATGTCTATACTGCGAGCCCTAGTGCATGGACTAGATGGCGTGCCCTAGTGCAAGGACTATACCGCATGCCCTAGTGCAAGGACTAGACGGCGTGCCCTAGTGCAAGGACTAGACGGCGTGCCCTAGTGCAAGGAATAGACTGCGTGCCCTAGTGCAATGACTAGGCGGCGTGCCCCAGTGCAAGGAATATACTGCGTGCCCTAGTGCAACGACTAGACGGCGTGCCCTTATTGCAAGGAATAGACTGAGTGCCCTAGTGCAAGGACTATACGGCGTGCCCTAGTGCAAAGAATAGATTGCGTGTCCTAGTGTATGGAATAAACTGCGTGTCCTAGTGCAATGACTAGACGGCGTGCCCTAGTGCAATGTCTAGACGGCGAGCGCTAGTGCAAGGACTAGACGACGTGCCCTAGTGCAAGGACTAGATGGCGTGCCCCAGTGCAAGGACTATACGGAATGCCTAGTACAAGGAATTGACTGCGTGCCTAGTGCAAGGAATAGACTGCGTGCCCTAGTGCAATGACTAGACGGCGTGCCCTAGTGCAAGGACTATACGGCGTGCCTAGTACAAGGAATTGACTGCATGCCTAGTGCAAGGAATAGACTGTGTGCCCTAGTGCACGGACTAGACGGTGTACCTAGTGCAATGACAATACGGCGTGCCCCAGTGCAATGATTAGACGGCGTGCCTAGTGCAATGACTAGACGGCGTACCCCAGTGCAATGACTAGACGGCGTGCCTAGTGCAAGGACTAGACGGCGTGCCCCAGTGCAAGGACTATACGGCGTGCCCTAGTGCAATGACTAGACGGCGTGTCCCAGTGCAATGACTAGACGGCGAGCCTAGTGCAATGACTAGACGGCGTGCCCCAGTGCAATGACTAGACGGCATGCCTAGTGCAAGGACTAGACGGCGTGCCCCAGTGCAATGACTAGACGGCGTGCCCTAGTGCAAATACTATACGGCGTGCCTAGTGCAATGACTAGACGGCGTGCCATAGTACAATGACTAGACGGCGTGCCATAGTACAATGACTATACGGCGTGCCCTAGTGCAATGACTAGACGGCGTGCCCTAGTGCAAGGAATAGATTGCGTGCCCTAGTGCAATGACTAGACGGCGTGCCCTAGCGCACTGACTATACGGCATGCCTAGTGCAAGGACTAAACGGCGTGCCCTTTTGCAATGAATATACGGCGTGCTTAGTGCAAGGAATATACTGCGTGCCCTAGTGCAAGGACTAGACGGCGTACCCTAGTGCAAAGGCTATACGGCGTGCCTAGTGCAAGGAATAGACTGCGTTCCCTAGCGCAAGGAATAGACTGCGTGCCCTAGTGCAAGGACAATACGGCGTGCCCTAGTGCAAGAACTATGCGGCGTGCCCTAGTACAATTACTATACGGCGTGCCCTAGTGCAAGGACTATACGGCGTGCCCTAGTGCAAGGACTATACGGCGTGCCTTAGTACAAGGACTATGCGGCGTGCCATAGTGCAATGACTAGAAGGCGTGCCCTAGTACAAGGACTAGACGGTGTGCCCTAGTGCAATTACTATACGGCGTGCCCTAGTGCAATTACTATACGGCGTGCCCTAGTGCAATGACTAGACGGCGTGCATAGTGCAATAACTAGACGACGTGCCATTGTGCAAGGAATAGACGGCGTGCCCTTGTGCAAGGAATAGACTGCGTGTCATTGTGCAATGGTTATACGGCGTGCCTAATGCAATGACTAGACGGCGTACCTTAGAGCAAGGACTACACGGCGTGCCCTAGTGCAATGACTAGACGGCGTACCCTAGTGCAATAACTAAACTGCGTACGCTAGTGCAAGGACTAGACGGCGTGCCCTAGTGCAATGACTAGACGGCGTTCCCTAGTGCAAGGACTAGATGGCGTGCCCTAGTACAATGACTAGACGGCGTGCCCTAGTGCAATGACTAGACGGCGTACCCTAGTGCAAGGACTATACGGCGTACTATAATGCAATGAATATACCGCGTGCCTAGTGCAAGGACTAGACGACGTGCCCTAGTGCAATGACTACACGTCGTGCCCTAGTGCAAGGAATAGACTGCGTTCCCTAGTGCAATGACTAGACGCCGTGCCCTAGTGCAATGACTATACGGCATGCCCTAGTGCAATGAATAGACTGTGTGCCTAGTGCAAGGAATAGACTGCGTGCCCTAGTGCAAGGACTAGACGGCGTGCCCTAGTGCAATAACTATACGGCGTGCCATAGTGTAATGACTATACGGCGTGCCTAGTACAAGGACTATACGGCGTGCTTTAGTGCAATGACTATACCGCGTGCCTAGTACAAGGACTAGACGGTGTGCCCTAGTGCAAGTACTAGACGGCGTGCCCTAGTGCAAGGAATAGACTGCGTGCCCTAATGCAAGGACTATACGGCGTGCCCTAGTGCAAGGAATATACAGCGTGCCCTAGCGCAATGACTAGACGGCGTGCCCTAGTGCAAGGACTAGACGGCGTGCCCTAGTACAAGGAATAGACGGCGTGCCCTAGTGCAAGGAATAGACTGCGTGCCTAGTGCAATGACTAGACGGCGTGGCCTAGTGCAATGACTAGACGGCGTGTCCTAATGTAATGACTATACGGCGTGCCCAAGTGCAAGGAATAGACAGCATGCCTAGTGCAAGGAATAGACTGCGTGCCCTAGTGCAATGACTAGACGGCGAACCCTAGTGCAATGTCTATACGGCGTGCCATAGTGGAATGACTATACGGCGTACCTATTACAAGGACTATACGGCGTGCCCTAGTGCAATTTCTAGACGGCGAGCGCTAGTGCAATGACTAGACGGCGTGCCCTAGTGCAAGGCCTAGACGTCGTGCCCTAGTGCAAGGACTAGACGGCGTGCCGCAGTTCAAGCAATATACGGCGTGCCTAGTACAAGGAATTGACTGCGTGCCTAGTGCAAGGTATAGACTGCGTGCCCTAGTGCAATGACTAGACGGTGTGCCCTAGTGCAAGGACTATACGGCGTGCCTAGTACAAGGTATAGACTGCGTGCCCTAGTGCAATGACTAGACGGCGTGCCCTAGTGCAAGGACTATACGGCGTGCCTAGTACAAGGAATTGACTGCGTGCCTAGTGCAAGGAATATACTGCGTGCCCTAGTGCACGGACTAGACGGTGTACCTAGTACAATGACTATACGGCGTGCCTAGTGCAATGACTAGACGGCGTACCCCAGTGCAATGACTAGACGGAATGCCTAGTGCAAGGACTAGACGGCGTGCCCCAGTGCAATGACTAGACGGCGTGCCCTAGTGAAAATACTATACGGTGTGCCTAGTGCAATGACTAGACGGCGTGCCCTAGTGCAATGACTAGACGGCGTGCCCTAGTGCAAGGAATAGACTGCGTGCCCTAGTGCAATGACTATACAGCGTGCCTAGTGCAATGACTAGACAGCGTTCCCTAGTGCAAGGAATAGACTGCGTGCCCTAGTGCAATGAATATACGGCGTGCCTAGTGCAAGGAACAGACTGCGTGCCCTAGTGCAAGGACTAGACGGCGTGCCCTAGTGCAATGACTAGAAGGCGTGTCCTAGTGCAAGGACTAGACGGTATGCCCTAGTGCAAGGACTAGAAGGCGTGCCCTAGTGCAATGACTAGACTGCGTGCCCTAGTGCAACGACTATACGGAGTGCCCAGTGCAATGACTATACGGCGTGCCTAATGCAAGGACTAGACGGCCTGCCCTAGTGCAATGACTAGACGGCGTGCTTAGTGCAATAAATAGACGGCGTGCCCTTGTGCAAGGAATAGACGGCTTGCCCTTGTCCAAGGAATAGATTGCGTGCCCTAGTGCAAGGAATAGACTGCGTGCCATTGTGCAATGGCTATACGGCGTGCCCAGGGCAAGGAATAGACGGCGTGCCCTAGTGCAAGAACTAGACGGTGTGCCCTTGTGCAAGGAATAGACGGCGTGCCCTATTGCAAAGACTATATGGCATGCCTAGTACAAAGACTAGACTGCGTGCCCTAGGGCAATGACTATACGGCGTGCATAGTGCAATGACTAGACGGTGTGCCCTATTGCAATGACTATACTGCGTGCCTAGCACAATGACTATACGGCGTGCCTAATGCAATGACTAGACGGCGTGCCCTAGTGCAATGACTATACGACGTGCCCTAGTACATGGAATAAACTGTGTGCCCCAGTGCAATGACTATACGGCGTGCCTAGCGCAATGACTATACGGCGTGCCTAGTGCAAAGACTATACGGCGTGCCTAGTACAAGGAATATACGGCGTGCCTAGTGCAATGACTATACGGCGTGCCTAGTAAAAGGACTATACGGCGTGCCTAGTACAATGACTATACGGCGTGCCTAGTACAAGGAATATACTGCGTGCCCTAGTGCACGGACTAGACGGTGTACCTAGTACAATGACTATACGGCGTACCTAGTGCAATGACTAGACGGCGTACCCCAGTGCAATGACTAGACGGAATGCCTAGTGCAAGGACTAGACGTCGTGCCCCAGTGCAATGACTAGACGGCGTGCCTTAGTGAAAATACTATACGGTGTGCCTAGTGCAATGACTAGACGGCGTGCCCTAGTGCAATGACTAGACGGCGTGCCCTAGTGTAGGGAATAGACTGCGTGCCCTAGTGCAATGACTATACAGCGTGCCTAGTGCAATGACTAGACAGCGTTCCCTAGTGCAAGGACTAGACGGCGTGCCATAGTGCAATGACTAGACGGCGTGCCCTAGCGCAATGACTATACGGCATGTCTAGTGCAAGGACTAAACGGCGTGCCCTAGTGCAATGAATATACGGCGTGCCTAGTGCAAGGAACAGACTGCGTGCCCTAGTGCAAGGACTAGACGGCGTGCCCTAGTGCAATGACTAGAAGGCGTGCCCTAGTGCAAGGACTAAACGGTATGCCCTAGTGCAAGGACTAGAAGGCCTGCCCTAGTACAATGACTAGACGGCGTACCCTAGTGCAATGACTAGACTGCGTGCCCTAGTGCAACGACTATACGGGGTGACCAGTGCAATGACTATTCGGCGTGCCTAATGCAAGGACTAGACGGCCTGCCCTAGTGCAATGACTAGACGGCGTGCTTAGTGCAATAAATAGACTGCGTGCCCTAGTGCAAGGACTAGACGGCGTGCCCTAGTGCAATGACTAGAAGGCGTGCCCTAGTGCAAGGACTAAACGGTATGCCCTAGTGCAAGGACTAGAAGGCCTGCCCTAGTACAATGACTAGACGGCGTACCCTAGTGCAATGACTAGACTGCGTGCCCTAGTGCAACGACTATACGGGGTGACCAGTGCAATGACTATTCGGCGTGCCCAGTGCAAGGAATAGACGGCGTGCGCTAGTGCAAGAACTAGACGGTGTGCCCTTGTGCAAGGAATAGACGGCGTGCCCTATTGCAAAGACTATATGGCATGCCTAGTACAAAGACTAGACTGCGTGCCCTAGGGCAATGACTATACGGCGTGCATAGTGCAATGACTAGACGGTGTGCCCTATTGCAATGACTATACTGCGTGCCTAGCACAATGACTATACGGCGTGCCTAATGCAATGACTAGACGGCGTGCCCTAGTGCAATGACTATACGACGTGCCCTAGTACATGGAATAAACTGTGTGCCCCAGTGCAATGACTATACGGCGTGCCTAGCGCAATGACTATACGGCGTGCCTAGTGCAAAGACTATACGGCGTGCCTAGTACAAGGAATATACGGCGTGCCTAGTGCAATGACTATACGGCGTGCCTAGTAAAAGGACTATACGGCGTGCCTAGTACAATGACTATACGGCATGCCTAGTACAAGGAATATACTGCGTGCCCTAGTGCACGGACTAGACGGTGTACCTAGTACAATGACTATACGGCGTGCCTAGTGCAATGACTAGACGGCGTACCCAGTGCAATGACTAGACGGAATGCCTAGTGCAAGGACTAGACGTCGTGCCCCAGTGCAATGACTAGACGGCGTGCCTTAGTGAAAATACTATACGGTGTGCCTAGTGCAATGACTAGACGGCGTGCCCTAGTGCAATGACTAGACGGCGTGCCCTAGTGTAGGGAATAGACTGCGTGCCCTAGTGCAATGACTATACAGCGTGCCTAGTGCAATGACTAGACAGCGTTCCCTAGTGCAAGGACTAGACGGCGTGCCATAGTGCAATGACTAGACGGCGTGCCCTAGCGCAATGACTATACGGCATGTCTAGTGCAAGGACTAAACGGCGTGCCCTAGTGCAATGAATATACGGCGTGCCTAGTGCAAGGAACAGACTGCGTGCCCTAGTGCAAGGACTAGACGGCGTGCCCTAGTGCAATGACTAGAAGGCGTGCCCTAGTGCAAGGACTAAACGGTATGCCCTAGTGCAAGGACTAGAAGGCCTGCCCTAGTACAATGACTAGACGGCGTACCCTAGTGCAATGACTAGACTGCGTGCCCTAGTGCAACGACTATACGGGGTGACCAGTGCAATGACTATTCGGCGTGCCTAATGCAAGGACTAGACGGCCTGCCCTAGTGCAATGACTAGACGGCGTGCTTAGTGCAATAAATAGACGGCGTGCCCTTGTGCAAGGAATAGACGGCTTGCCCTTGTGCAAGGAATAGATTGCGTGCCCTAGTGCAAGGAATAGACTGCGTGCCATTGTGCAATGGCTATACGGCGTGCCCAGTGCAAGGAATAGACGGCGTGCCCTAGTGCAAGAACTAGACGGTGTGCCCTTGTGCAAGGAATAGACGGCGTGCCCTATTGCAAAGACTATATGGCATGCCTAGTACAAGGACTAGACTGCGTGCCCTAGGGCAATGACTATACGGCGTGCCTAATGCAATGACTAGACGGCGTGCCCTAGTGCAATGACTATACGGCGTGCCCTAGTACATGGAATAAACTGTGTGCTCCAGTGCAATGACTATACGGCGTGCCTAGTGCAAAGACTATACGGCGTGCCTAGTACAAGGAATATACGGCGTGCCTAGTGCAAGGACTATACGGCGTGCCTAGTAAAAGGACTATACGGTGTGCCTAGTGCAATGACTATACGGCGTGTACTAGTGCAATGACTATACGGCGTGCCTAGTGCAATGACTATACGGCCTGCCTAGTACTGTGACTATACGGTGTGCCCTAGTGCAATGACTATACGACGTGCCCAGTGCAATTACAATACAGCGTGCCTAGTGCAAGGAATAGACTGCGTGCCCTAATGGAATGACTATACGGCGTGCCCTAGTGCAATGACTATACGGCGTGCCCTAGTGCAATGAATAGACTGCGTGCCCTAGTGCAAGGAATAGACTGCGTGTCCTAGCTCAAGGACTAGACGACGTGTCCTAGTGCAAAGAGTAGACGGGGTTCCCTAGCGCAATGACTAGACGGCGTGCCCTAGTGCAATGACTAGAAGGTGTGCCCTAGCACAAGGACTAGACGGCGTGCCCTAGTACAATGACTAGACGGCGTGCCTTAGTGCATGGACTAGACGGCGTGACCTAGTGCAATGACTAGACGGCGTGACCTAGTGCAATGACTAGACGGCGTGACCTAGTGCAATGAATAGACGGCGTGCCCAAGCGCAATGACTAGAAGTAGTGCCCTAGTACAAGGACTAGACGGCGTGCCCTAGCGCAATGACTGACGGCGTGCCCTAGTGCAAGGACTAGACTACGTGCCTTCGTGCAAGGACTAGACGGCGTGCCCTAGTGCAAGGACTAGACGGTGTGCCCCAGTGCAAGGAATAGACGGCGTGCCCTAGTGCAAGGACTAGAAGGCGTGCCCTAATGCAATGACTAGACTGCGTGCCCTAGTGCAATGACTAGATGGCGTGCCCTAGTGCAAGGACTAGACAGCGTGCCATAGGGCAATGACTAGACGGCGTGCCCTAATGCAATGACTATACGGCGTGCCTAGTGCAAGGAATAGACATCGTGCCCTAGTACAATGACTATACGGTGTGCCTAATGCAATGACTAGACGGCGTGCCCTAGTGCAATGACTATACGGCGTGCCCTAGTGCAAGGAATAAACTGCGTGCCCCAGTGCAAGGAATATACGGTGTGCCTAACGCAATGACTATACGGCGTTCCTAGTGCAAAGACTATACGGCGTGCCTAGTACAATGACTATACGGCGTGTCTAGTACAAGGACAATACGGCGTGCCTAGTGCAACTATTATACGGCGTGCCTAATACAAGGACTATACGGCGTGCCTAGTGCAATGACTATACGGCGTACCTAGTGCAAAGACTATACGGCGTGCCTAGTGCAATGACTATACGGCGTGCCCTAGTGCAATGACTATACGGCGTGCCCTAGTGAACTGACTATACGGCGTGTACTAGTACAATGACTATACGGCGTGCCTAGTGCACTGACTATACGGCGTGTACTAGTGCAATGACAATACGGCATGCCTAGTGCAAGGAATAGTATGCGTGTCCTAATGGAATGACCATACGGCGTGCCCTAGTGGAATGACTATACGGCGTGCCTAGTACAAGGACTAGACGGCGTACCCTAGTGCAATGACTATACGGCGTGCCCTAGTGCAAGGAATAAACTGCGTGTCCTAGCGCAAGGACTAGATGACGTTTCCTAGTGCAAAGACTAGACGGCGTTCCCAAGCGCAATGACTAGACGGCGTGCCCTAGTGCAATGACTAGAAGGCGTGCCCTAGTGAAATGACTAGAAGGCGTGCCCAAGCGCAATGACTAGACAGCGTACCCTATCGCAATGACTAGACGGCGTACCCTAGCACAAGGATTAGTCGGCGTGCCCTAGTGCAATGACTAGACGGCGTGACCTAGTGCAATGACTAGACGGCGTGCCCAAGCGCAATGACTAGACAGCGTACCCTAGCGCAATGACTAGACAGCGTACCCTTCGCAATGACTAGACGGCGTACCCTAGCACAAGGACTAGACGGCGTGCCCTAGTGCAATGACTAGACGGCGTGACCTAGTGCAATGACTAGACGGCGTGCCCAGCGCAATGACTAGACAGCGTGCCCAACGCAATGACTAGAAGTAGTGCCCTAGTACAAGGACTATACGGCGTGCCCTAATGCAAGGACTAGAAGGCGTGCCCTAATGCAATGACTAGACTGCGTGCCCTAGTGCAATGACTAGATGGCGTGCCCTAGTGCAAGGACTAGACGGCGTGCCCTAGTGCAAGGACTAGACAGCGTGCCCTAAAGAAAGGACTAGACGGCGTACCCTGGTGCAAGGACTAGACGGCGTGCCCCAGTGCAATAACTAGACGGCGTGCCCTAGAGCAAGGAATATACTGAGTGCCCTAGTGCAATGACTAGACGACCTGTCCTAGTGCAAAGACTAGACTGCGTGCCCTAGTGCATTGACTAGACGGCGTGCCCTAGCGCAATGACTAGACGGCGTGCCCTAGTGCAATGACTAGACTACGTGCCTTTGTGCAAGGATTATACGGCGTGCCCTAGTGCAAGGACTAGACGGTGTGGCCTAGTGCAATGACTAGACTACGTGCCTTTGTGCAAGGATTATACGGCGTGCCCTAGTGCAAGGACTAGACAGCGTGCCCTAAAGAAAGGACTAGACGGCGTAACCTAGCACAATGACTAGACGGCGTGCCCTAGCGCAATGACTGACGGCGTGCCCTAGTGCAAGGACTAGACTACGTGCCTTTGTGCAAGGATTATACTGTACTATCGTCATGTGTTTGTATGTTGTACTATCGCCCTATGTTTGTATGTTGTACTATTGCCATGTATTTGTATGGTGTACTATCGCCATGTGTTTGTTTGTTGTACTATCGTCACGTGTTTGTATGGTGTACTATCGCCATGTGTTTGTATGGTGTATTATCGCCATGTGTTTGTATGTTGTACTATCGCCATGTGTTTGTATGTTGTACTATCGCCCTATGTTTGAAGAATGTTGCACTATCGCCATGTGTTTGTATGTTGTACTATCGCCCTATGTGTGTATGTTGTACTATCGCCCTCTGTTTGTATGTTGTACTATCGCCATGTGTTTGTATGTTGTACTATCGCCCTAAATTTGTATGTTGTACTATCGTCATGTGTTTGTATGTTGTAATATCGCCCTATGTGTTTATGTTATACTATCTCCCTCTGTTTGTATGTTGTACTATCGCCATGTGTTTGTATGTTGTACTATTGCCCTATGTTTGTATGTTGTACTATCGCCCTCTGTTTGTATGTTGTACTATCGCCATGTGTTTGTATGTTGTACTATCGCCCTAATTTTGTATGTTGTACTATCGTCATGTGTTTGTATGTTGTACTATCGCCCTATGTGTGTGTTGTACTATCGCCCTATGTTTGTATGTTGTACTATCACCATGTGTTTGTATGTTGTACTATCGCCCACTGTTTGTATGTTGTACTATCGCCCTATGTTTGTATGTTGTACTATCGTCATGTGTTTGTATGTTGTACTATCGCCCTATGTTTGTAAATGTTGTACTATCGCCATGTGTTTGTATGTTGTACTATCGCCCACTGTTTGTATGTAGTACTATCGCCCTGTGATTGTATGTTGTACTATCGCCCTCTGTTTGTATGTTGTACTATCGCCCTGTGTTGGTATGTTGTACTATCGTCATGTATTTGTATGGTGTACTATCGCCATGTGTTTGTATGTTGTACTATCGGCATGTGTTGGTATGGTGTACTATCGGCATGTGTTTGTATGGTGTACTATCGCGATGTGTTTGTGTGGTGTACTCTCCCCATGTGTTTGTATGTTGTACTATTGCCCTGTGTTTGTATGTTGTACTATCGCCATGTGTTTGTGTGGTGTACTATCGCCATGTGTTTGTATGTTGTACTATCGCCATGTGTTTGTGTGGTGTACTATCGCCATGTGTTTGTATTTTGTACTATCGCCCTCTGTTTGTATGTTGTACTATCACCATGTGTGTGTATGCTGTACTATCGCCATGTGTTTGTATGATGTACTATCGCCCTATGATTGTATGTTGTACTATCGCCATGTGTTTGTATGGTGTACTATCGCCATGTGTTTGTATGTTGTACTATCGCTCTAGGTGTGTATGTTGTACTATCGCCCTCTGTTTGTATGTTGTACTATCGGCATGTGTATGTATGTTGTACTATCGCCCTATTTGTGTATGTTGTACTATAGCCATGTCTTTGTAAGTTGTATTATCGCGCTAAGTTTGTATGTTGTAATATCGCCCTATGTTTATATGTTGTACTATCGCCATGTGTTTGTATGTTGTACTATCACCCTCTGTTTGTATGTTGTACTATCACCCTTTGTTTGTATGTTGTACTATCGGCATGTGTATGTATGTTGTACTATCGCCCTATTTGTGTATGTTGTACTATAGCCATGTCTTTGTAAGTTGTATTATCGCGCTAAGTTTGTATGTTGTACTATCGCCCTATGTTTTTATGTTGTACTACCGCCCTATATTTGTATGTTGTACTATCGCCATGTGTGTGTAGGTTGTAATGTCGTCCTTTGTCTGTATGTTGTACTATCGCCATGTGTTTGTATGTTGTACTATCGCCTGTGTTTGTATGTTGTACTATCGCTCTATGTTTGTATGTTGTATTATCGCCCTATGTGTGTATATTGTTCTATCGCCATGTGTCTGTATGTTGTACTATCGCCATGTGTTTGTATGGTGTACTATCGCCCTATGTGTGTATGTTTTACTATCGCCCTGTGTTTGTATATTGTACTACCGCCCTATGTTTGTATGTTGTACTATCACCATGTGTTTGTAGGTTGTACTATCGCCCTATGTTTGTATGTTGTACTGTCTCCATGTGTTTGTATGTTGTAATATCGCCCTGTGGTTGTATGTTGTACTACCGCCCTGTGTGTGTATGTTGTACTAATGCCCTGTGTGTATATTGAACTATCGCCCTGTGTTTGTATGTTGTACTATCGCCCTGTGTTTGTATGTTGTACTATAGCCCTGTGTTTGTATGTTGTAATATCGCCCTATGTTTGTATGTTGTACCATCGCCCTTTGTTTGTATGTTGTACCATCGCCCTATTTGTGTATGTTGTACTATCTACATATGTTTGTATGTTGTACTATCGCCCTATGTTTGTATGTTGTACTATCGCCCTGTTTTTGTATGTTGTACTATCGCCATGTGTTTGTTTGTTGTACTATCGCCATGTGTTTGTATGTTGTACTATCGCCATGTGTTTGTATGTTGTACTATCGCCATGTGTTTGTATGTTGTGCTATCGCCCTATGTTTGTTTGTTATACTATCGCCCTACGTTTTTATGTTGTGCTATCGCCATGTGATTGTATGGTGTATTATCGCCATGTGTTTGTATGTTGTACTATCGCCATGTGTTTGTATGTTGTACTATCGCCATGTGTTTGTATGTTGTACTATCGCCATGTGTTTGTATGTTGTACTATCGCCCTATGTTTGTATGTTGTACTATCGCCCTATGTGTGCATGTTGTACTATCGCCATGTGTTTGCATGTTGTACTGTCGCCATGTGTGCGTATGTTGTACTATCGCCATGGGTTTGTATGTTGTACTATCGCCATGTGTTTGTATGTTGTACTATCGCCATGTGTTTGTATGTTGTACTATCGCCATGTGTTTGTATGTTGTTCTATCGCCATGTGTGTGTATGTTGTACTATCGACATGTGTTTGTATGTTGTACTATCGCCCTATGTTTGTATGTTGTACTATCGCCCTATGTTTGCATGTTGTACTATCGCCATGTGTGTGCATGTTGTAATGTCGCCATGTGTGCGTATGTTGTACTATCGCCATGTGTTTGTATGTTGTACTATCGACTTGTGTTTGTATGTTGTACTATCGCCATGTGTTTGTATGTTGTACTATCGCCCTCTGTGTGTATGTTGTAATATCGCCCTATGTTTGTATGTTGTACTATCGCCCTTTGTTTGTATGTTGTAACATCGCCCCATATGTGTGTATGTTGCACTATCGTAATCATGTGTTTGTATGTTGTACTATCGCCCTATGTTTGTATGTTGTACTATCGCCATATGTTTGAATGTTGTACTATGCCCTCTGTTTGTATGTTGTACTATCGCCCTCTGTTTGTATGTTGTACTATCGCCATGTGTTTGTGTGGTTTACTATCGCCATGTGTGTGTATGTTGTACTATCGCCCTGTGTTTGTATGTTGTACTATCGCCATGTGTTTGTATGTTGTACTATCGCCCTGTGTTTGTATGATGTACAATCACCCTATGTTTGTTTATTGTACTATCGCCCTATGTGTGTATGTTGTACCATCGCCCTATGTTTGTATGTTTTATTATCGGCATGTGTTTGTATGTTGTACTATCGCCCTATGTTTGTTTATTGTACTATCGCCCTATGTGTGTATGTTGTACCATCGCCCTATGTTTGTATGTTTTATTATCGGCATGTGTTTGTATGTTGTACTATCGCCCTATGTTTGTATGTTGTACTATCGTCATGTGTTTGTATGTTGTACTATCGCCATGTGTTTGTATGTTGTACTATCGCCATATGTGTGTATGTTGTACTATCGCCCTATGTTTGTATGTTGTACTATCGCCATGCGTTTGTATGTTGTACTATCGCCCTATGTTTGTATGTTGTACTGTCGCCATGTGTTTGTATGTTGTACTATCGCCCTATGTTTGTATGTTGTACTATCACCATGTGTGTGTATGTTGTACTAGAGCCTCTATTTGTATGTTGTACTATCGCCCTATGTGTATGTTGTACTATCGCCCTATGTTTGTGTGTTGTACTACCGCCCTATATTTGTATGTTGTACTATCGCTATGAGTTTGTATGGTGTACTATCGCCCTATGTTTGTATGTTGTACTATCACCATGTGTTTGTAGGTTGTACTATCGCCCTATGTTTGTATGTTGTACTGTCTCCATGTGTTTGTATGTTGTAATATCGCCCTGTGGTTGAATGTTGTACTACCGCCCTGTGTGTGTATGTTGTACTATCGCCCTGTGTGTATATTGTACTATCGCCCTGTGTTTCTATGTTGTACTATCGCCCTGTGTGTGTATGTTGTACTATCGCCCTGTGTTTGTATGTTGTAATATCGCCCTATGTTTGTATGTTGTACTATCGCCCTTTGTTTGTATGTTGTACCATCGCCCTATGTGTGTATGTTGTACTATCTACATATGTTTGTATGTTGTACTATCGCCCTATGTTTGTATGTTGTACTATCGCCATGTGCTTGTATGTTCTACTATCGCCCTATATTTGTATGTTGTACTATCGCCCTGTGTTTGTATGTTGTACTATCGCCATGTGTTTGTATGATTACTATCGCCATGTGTTTGTATGTTGTACTATCGCCATGTGTTTGTATGTTGTACTATCGCCATGTGTTTGTATGTTGTGCTATCGCCCTATGTTTTTTTGTTATACTATCGCCCTATGTTTTTATGTTGTGCTATCTCCATGTGTTTGTATGTTGTACTATAGCCATGTGTTTGTATGGTGTATTATCGCCATGTGTTTGTATGTTGTACTATCGCCATGTTTTTGTATGTTGTACTATCGCCATGTGTTTGTATGTTGTACTATCGCCATGTGTTTGTATGTTGTACTATCGCCCTATGTGTGTATGTTGTACTATCGCCCTATGTGTGCATGTTGTACTATCGCCATGTGTTTGCATGTTGTACTGTCGCCATGTGTGCGAATGTTGTACTATAAACATGTGTTTGTATGTTGTACTATCGCCATGTGTTTGTATGTTGTACTATCGCCATGTGTTTGTATGTTGTACTATCGCGATGTGTTTGTATGGTGTACTATCGCCATGTGTTTGTATGTTGTACTATCGCCATGTGTTTGTATGTTGTACTATCGCCATGTGTTTGTATGTTGTACTATCGCCCTATGTTTGTATGTTGTACTATCGCCCTATGTTTGCATGTTGTACTATCG
The DNA here is from genome assembly GCA_014843695.1 of Archivesica marissinica. NCBI lineage: Eukaryota > Metazoa > Mollusca > Bivalvia > Venerida > Vesicomyidae > Archivesica > Archivesica marissinica. Next base: position 10,074,150 of record CM026402.1, on the reverse strand, counting down.
CCATGTGTTTGCATGTTGTACTGTTTTCCATGTGTGCGTATGTTGTAATATCGCCATGTGTATGTATGTTGTACTATCGCCATGTGTTTGTATGTTGTACTATCGCCATGTGTTTGTATGTTGTACTATCGCCCTCTGTTTGTATGTTGTAATATCGCCCTATGTTTGTATGTTGTACTATCGCCCTTTGTTTGTATGTTGTAACATCGCCCTATGTGTGTATGTTGTACTATCGTCATCATGTGTTTGTATGTTGTACTATCGCCCTATGTTTGTATGTTGTACTATCGCCATATGTTTGAATGTTGTACTATGCCCTCTGTTTGTATGTTGTACTATCGCCCTCTGTTTGTATGTTGTACTATCGCCCTCTGTTTGTATGTTGTACTATCGCCATGTGTTTGTGTGGTGTACTATCGCCATGTGTGTGTATGTTGTACTATCGCCCTGTGTTTGTATGTTGTACTATCGCAATGTGTTTGTATGGTGTACTATCGCCATGTGTTTGTATGTTGTACTATCGCCCTGTGTTTGTATGTTGTACTATCGCCCTGTGTTTGTTTGTTATATTATCGCTATATGTTTGTATGTTGTACTATCGCCCTATGTTTGTTTATTGTACTATCGCCCTATGTGTGTATGTTGTACTATCGCCCTATGTTTGTATGTTTTATTATCGCCATGTGTTTGTTTGTTGTACTATCGCCCTATGTTTGTATGTTGTACTATCGTCATGTGTTTGTATGTTGTACTATCGCCCTCTGTTTGTATGTTGTACTATCGCCATATGTGTGTATGTTGTACTATCGCCCTATGTTTGTATGTTGTACTGTCGCCATGTGTTTGTATGTTGTACTATCGCCCTATGTTTGTATGTTGTACTATCACCATGTGTGTATATATTGTACTAGAGCCTCTATTTGTATGTTGTACTATCGCCCTATGTGTGTATGTTGTACTATCGCCCTATGTTTGTGTGTTGTACTACCGCCCTAAATTTGTATGTTTTACTATCGCCATGTGTGTGTAGGTTGTACTATCGTCCTTTGTCTGTATGTTGTACTATCGCCATGTGTTTGTATGTTGTACTATCGCCTGTGTTTTTATGTTGTACTACCGCCATATGTGTGTATATTGTACTATCGCTCTATGTTTGTATGTTGTACTATCGCCCTATGTGTGTATGTTGTTCTATCGCCATGTGTCTGTATGTTGTACTATCGCCATTTGTTTGTATGGTGTACTATCGCCCTATGTTTGTATGTTGTACTATCGCCCTGTGTTTGTATATTGTACTACCGCCCTATGTTTGTATGTTGTACTATCACCATGTGTTTGTAGGTTGTACTATCGCCCTATGTTTGTATGTTGTACTGTCTCCATGTGTTTGTATGTTGTAATATCGCCCTGTGGTTGTATGTTGTACTACTGCCCTGTTTGTGTATGTTGTACTATCGCCCTGTATGTATATTGTACTATCGCCCTGTGTTTGTATGTTGTACTATCGCCCTTTGTTTGTATGTTGTACTATCGACCTGTGTTTGTATGTTGTAATATCGCCCTATGTTTGTATGTTGTACTATCGCCCTTTGTTTGTATGTTGTACCATCGCCCTATGTGTGTATGTTGTACTATCTACATATGTTTGTATGTTGTACTATCGCCCTATGTTTGTATGTTGTACTATCGCCATGTGTTTGTATGTTGTACTATCGCCATGTGTTTGTATGTTGTACTATCGCCATGTGTTTGTATATTGTACTATAGCCATGTGTTTGTATGTTGTGCTATCGCACTATGTTTGTTTATTATACTATCGCCCTATGTTTTTATGTTGTGCTATCGCCATGTGTTTGTATGTTGTACTATCGCCATGTGTTTGTATGGTGTATTATCGCCATGTGTTTGTATGTTGTACTATCGCCATGTGTTTGTATGTTGTACTATCGCCATGTGTTTGTATTTTGTACTACCGCCATGTGTTTGTATGTTGTACTATCGCCCTATGTTTGTATATTGTACTATCGCCCTATGTGTGCATGTTGTACTATCGCCATGTGTTTGCATGTTGTACTGTCGCCATTTGTGCGTATGTTGTACTATCGCCATGTGTTTGTATGTTGTACTATCGCCATGTGTTTGTATGTTGTACTATCGCCATGTGTTTGTATGTTGTACTATCGCCATGTGTTTGTATGGTGTACTATCGCCATGTGTTTGTATGTTGTACTATCGCTCTGTGTTTGTATGTTGTACTATCGCACTATGCTAGTATGTTGTACTATCGCCCTATGTTTGTATGTTGTACTATCGCCATGTGTTTGTGTGTTGTACTATCGCCCTGTGTTTGTATGTTGTACTATCGCCATGTGTTTGTATGTTGTGCTATCGCCCTATGTGTGTATGTTATACTATCGCCCTATGTGTTTATGTTGTGCTATCGCCCTGTGTTTGTATGTTGTACTATCGCCATGTGTTTGTATTTTTTACTACCGCCCTATGTTTGTATGTTGTGCTATCGCCCTATGTTTGTTTGTTATACTATCGCCCTATGTTTTTATGTTGTGCTATCGCCATGTGTTTGTATGTTGTACTATCGCCATGTGTTTGTATGGTGTATTATCGCCATATGTTTGTATGTTGTACTATCGCCATGTGTTTGTATGTTGTACTATCGCCATGTGTTTGTATGTTGTACTATCGCCATGTGTTTGTATGTTGTACTATCGCCCTATGTTTGTATGTTGTACTATCTCCCTATGTGTGCATGTTGTACTATCGCCATGTGTTTGCATGTTGTACTGTCGCCATGTGTGCGTATGTTGTACTATCGTCATGTGTTTGTATGTTGTACTATCGCCATGTGTTTGTATGTTGTACTATCGCCATGTGTTTGTATATCCCCGTAGTTGTACTATCGCCATGTGTTTGTATGTTGTACTATCGCCATGTGTTTGTATGTTGTACTATCGCCATGTGTTTGTATGTTGTACTATCGCCATGTGTTTGTATGTTGTACTATCGCCATGTGTTTGTATGTTGTACTATCGCCATGTGTTTGTATGTTGTACTATCGCCCTATGTTTGTATGTTGTACTATCGCCCTATGTCTGCATGTTGTACTATCGCCATGTGTTTGCATGTTGTACTGTCGCCATGTATGCGTATGTTGTACTATCGCCATGTGTTTGTATGTTGTACTATCGCCATGTTTGTATGTTGTACTATCGCCATGTGTTTGTATGTTGTACTATCGCCCTCTGTTTGTATGTTGTAATATCGCCCTATGTTTGTATGTTGTACTATCGCCCTTTGTTTGTATGTTGTACCATCGCCCTATGTGTGTATGTTGTACTATCGTCATCATGTGTTTGTATGTTGTAATATCGCCATATGTTTGTATGTTGTACTATCTACATATGTTTGTATGTTGTACTATCGCCCTATGTTTGTATGTTGTACTATCGCCATGTGTTTGTATGTTGTACTACCGCCCTATGTTTGTATGTTGTACTATCGCCCTGTGTTTGTATGTTGTACTATCGCTATGTGTTTGTATGTTGTACTATCGCCATGTGTTTGTATGTTGTACTATCGCCATGTGTTTGTATGTTGTACTATCGCCCTATGTTTGTATGTTGTACTATCGCCCTATGTCTGCATGTTGTACTATCGCCATGTGTTTGCATGTTGTACTGTCGCCATGTATGCGTATGTTGTACTATCGCCATGTGTTTGTATGTTGTACTATCGCCATGTTTGTATGTTGTACTATCGCCATGTGTTTGTATGTTGTACTATCGCCCTCTGTTTGTTTGTTGTAATATCGCCCTATGTTTGTATGTTGTACTATCGCCCTTTGTTTGTATGTTGTACCATCGCCCTATGTGTGTATGTTGTACTATCGTCATCATGTGTTTGTATGTTGTACTATCGCCATATGTTTGTATGTTGTACTATCTACATATGTTTGTATGTTGTACTATCGCCCTATGTTTGTATGTTGTACTATCGCCATGTGTTTGTATGTTGTACTACCGCCCTATGTTTGTATGTTGTACTATCGCCCTGTGTTTGTATGTTGTACTATCGCTATGTGTTTGTATGTTGTACTATCGCCATGTGTTTGTATGTTGTACTATCGCCATGTGTTTGTATGGTGTACTATCGCCATGTGTTTGTATGTTGTACTATCGCCATGTGTTTGTATGTTGTACTATCGCTATGTGTTTGTATGTTGTACTATCGCCATGTGTTTGTGTGTTGTACTATCACCCTCTATTTGTATGTTGTACTATCGCACTATGTTAGTATGTTGTACTATCGCCCTATGTTTGTATGTTGTACTATCGCCATGTGTTTGTATGTTGTACTATCGCCCTGTGTTTGTATGTTGTAATATCGCCATGTGTTTGTATGTTATGCTATCGCCCTATGTTTGTATGTTATACTATCGCCCTATGTTTTTATGTTGTGCTATCGCCCTGTGCTTGTATGTTGTACTATCGCCATGTGTTTGTATGTTGTACTATCGCCATGTGTTTGTATTTTTTACTATCGCCCTATGTGTGTATGTTGTGCTATCGCCCTTTGTTTGTATGTTGTACTATCGACATGTGTTTGTATGTTGTACTATCGCCATATGTTTGTATTTGTTACTATCGCCCTATGTGTGTATGTTGTGCTATCGCCCTGCGCTTGTATGTTGTACTATCGCCAAGTGTTTATATGTTTTACTATCGCCATGTGTTTGTATGTTGTACTATCGCCCTATGTTTGTATGTTGTACTATCGTCATGTGTTTGTATGTTGTACTATCGCCATGTGTTTGTATGTTGTACTATCGCCATGTGTTTGTATATTGTACTATCGCCATGTGTGTGTATGTTGTAGTATCGCCATGTGTTTGTATGTTGTACTATCGCCCTCTGTTTGTATGTTGTACTATCGCGATGTGTTTGTATATTGTACTATCGCCCTCTGTTTGTATGTTGTACTATCGCCATGTGTTTATATGTTGTACTATCGCCCTCTGTTTGTATGTTGTACTCTAAGTGTTGCCCTAGATGTGTACACCTAATTATACATATAAAACAAGTTTAATATGTGTATCTGTTGACAACGATATCTCCTGTAAGAGTATAATATCATATGCATTCAACGTTTCTAGAATGTCTAAGTTGATTGTTCTACTTGACCGTTCACATTCCATGATCATAGCTTTAACTGTTTTAAATGTTCTTCCCGACGGTTCTATCGTCTCGTAGGAAACATGTATGGTGGTTGGTCTATCACTTTATCGTCACTATAGATGGTAATCAAAATACCGTCTATATACAGTTTACATCCTTGTTGTCTGAGCTTACATCAACGGTAATCTTAAACACTCGACTAGCATCCCTTGTAAGTTGTGGCCGCTGCATACCGAAACAACGCTTGGCGTCGATTAACGTTTGTTTAATGTCCCCCTTGTACTACCGCTGACACACGATGCCTATTTTGCCACATGTTTTTTATATATAACGGGTACCTTCCTAAGTCACCGTAAACTGATACGTTACGTATATATTGCTTAACCCCTAATACCCTCTTACAATACGTTAAATGAAATATTTACCAATTGACAGCTTTGCCCTAAACCTGTTAGTTCGCAACCATAATACAGCGTGGATGCAACAAACTAGTCATATATTTGTTTCGTATTTTATCGACTTAGATTTGCCGTTAAAATGTTCATGGCTTTCAGCCGGTTCCATATAAAACAGTATTATTTAATACAAATAAACCCGTATAATTAAATATAAATCCTAGGTAGAAACAATCGCTCACTATGTCCAGTGGTCTTTGTAAGTCCAACACTCATCACGCCCAAGTTTACCCTTCTATCTCTGAAAACAAATAGTTTGTTTCTTCGGTGTTCAACTCTAATCCCGAAAGTATCACAATAATTGGCTAAGCTAAACAGAGAATAGTGTGGTGTGAGACAAATTATAACCATGTCGTCGGCAAATAGTAACAACATAATACAAAGATCTTCAACTGACATTCCACAATCAAGTCTGTTCGGGAGGAATAACTCAAGATCCTCGACGAACATGGAGTACAATATATGTGAAATTATCTCCCATTGTCGTACGCCAACCGCTATACAAAATAACTATGGTTATGTATGACTGTCACAGTGTTTATCACATGCTTTTACTGAACTCTACATATACCGTATTATGCGAAGTAATTTCCCACGTATATGTGTACAGCTTAAATCAAAGCCCATTCCTGTATATGGAATCGAAACATCATTTCACGTCTACGAAATTCAAGGCACAATATAATATTTTGTTGCGATTTAATACTTTCCTTAAGAGCGTATACAGGACGAATATGGCATTACACTATAACAGCCTTTCCAAAACCCCAGGTGTGCATCAGATAGTACGTCATTTCCTTCGGACCATTTATACATGTGGTTATTTAAAAAGTTGGTAAACAGCTTACCAAAAATGCTTAAGCATATAATCCCGCGATAATTATTAACATTCGGTATTTCTCGTTTCTTGCGTAACGTGGTAATAAAGTCCCTAGTCCATGCTTTTGGAAATTAATGTACCATTATTTTATATTATTTTTTAATTTAGTCAAATTCTCTGTATCATGTTCCGTTAAAATATCACTACCTTCAATGAAGTACTCATTTGATAAACTATCATCAACAGACGTCTTGTTACGATTTAATTATGTTATGCAATGTGTCACCTCCTCATATGTAATAAGTTGATATTATTCCTAGAGCGTGTGCTTACATTCATCTAACTCATGTGAAGTATTAAATTGCTCGGCATCTGTATTTTGCATATCTATCATCGAATCCATGTTTACTACATTATACTTTCGTAAAAAGCGGATCCACAACGTCGTTAACGAGACTATAAACATGTTACTAGGCTGTTACTATCGTAACGGTGGTCATTTATAATAATATCGTAACGGTGGACATTTATAGTACTATTAAGCAACGGTACATTCTCAATTAGTTTTGCTCGAAAAGCATATCTATGTTCCGACACCAAATGCATTGATTAATACTCAGGAATATACTGTTGTTTCATTCAATTTCTGTTAACTTTCGATGTAACGGTATAGTGTTGCATTGCTTGACAACGGGAGGAACGTTCATCCTATGAGAACAGTGGCAACATAGTATAGACGCGTTATCAGAGAGAGGAACGTTCCTCCATTTGAGAAACACATTCATTTCTGTTTCTTGTATCTACTGCAAATAATGTATATTTTCAGATTTGATTTACTTTTATTGAAAACGTACATATTGGTACTAATTATCAAGGGAACATTCCCCCATTCCTAAGAACAACTATTTTGCGTGCCATTTAGCGTTTACTATAATGCATTTATTTCCACACTTGAGCATATTTGCCAAATAAATGAATTACTTTAGCGCAAGTATTTGGTGTATCTTCAATTCTACCCCTTACTGTATAGATTCTTAATTAAGCAGCCAGTAAAATGTACCTGCATTATAAGGCGGTAAATCCGTTGTTATAATGGATCCTGGCTTGTATTTATTGCGTACTTAATTAATTGCTGTAACTTATATTATAATGTCGAAGGGGGGCAAATAGTGTTGGTACTGTCCGTGTTCCCGTGCGTGTGTCAGTCTGACAGAGTCAATAGTTCCAGTCCGGGCTGTAACCATACTTATAAGCTACGAGAGCTTTCCTCACCTACTGTGTTTCTATATTTCACTAAGATATTCAACATCATAGAAGTGTACCACTTGCAATGTAAATACGTTAACATCAGCATCATTTTAACGGTGATTGATGCCTCATTACAATACATAGCAATACATAATATTATTTCCGCAACCATTTCAAAATCACATGTTAAAAATTGTGTGACTCCAGTGTGCACACATGTACAACATTCGTTAAAACAGGTTCTGCCCCAAATAGTGTGTGTCATATAGAATATACACATAGACGAAGTAAATTTAAATTTAAACTTTATTTATATTACAACGATTGCGAAGCAAGTTCTAACAACTTATATTAATCACTCTCATTGGCGTGGATGAAAGCGTAACTGTTGTCATTCGTGTGGGAGAAAACCGGTGTACCCGGAGAAAACCCAACTGTCTAATATGGCGACCACCGTACCATCTTACATACTTCCCGTTCCGAGGATCGAACCCGGGTTGCATTGATGAGAAGCGAGCGCGCTAACCACGGCGCTAATCGGACAACCAGGACGAAATAATGGTTGTAAATAGGAACGTACCTGCGGTACAGCTTGTTTTGGGGAAACTTGACACAAAATGACACCATTGTCTTTCTAGTTTCTAGTTACACATTGCTACTGATACATTTGTAGAAACCGACAGACCGCCATTGGCATGTGTTATTATCGTATTTTTATAGAAACAGACAGACCGCCATTGGCATGTGTTATTATCGTGTGTTTGTAGAAACAGACAGACCGCCATTGGCATGTCTTATTATCGTGTGTTTGTAGCAACAGACAGACCGCCATTGGCATGGGTTATGTATTGTGTGTTTGTTTTGGGGGTTTAAAGTCGCACAAACAGATGAGGTCATATCATTCCAATTGTATTTGGTGGCTGAATACCCTGGTACCCATCCGAGCAGTATTCCAGACATTGTATTATTGAGGGTGTCATTGAATGTAGTAACGTTATCACACTTTGTAAATGTGAACATCTAAATCGAAAATCAACAGTAAACGTGTAGTTAGTTTTCAAATTAATGTCCGAGAACCATTTCAAAAATGATTTACAATAATTATGTCATTCTATGTTTTAGTATGCGACAGTTACAGAACTACCTTACAGAAGTATGAAGATGTGCCGATTGGTTATAACTTAGGTATATACACTAACACGCCTAGCTATGAAGAATGTATACATAACTGTGAGGTGAACCATGGCGACAATTACCTCTCTGTCGATTACTGTGATGTGAGTCAGACATGCACTTGTGGGAGCGTTACAAGACAACAGATGTTAGACAGTGATCCGATACACCTGGAAGCATATTTTGATTATAACCTCTACACCAAAATATGTGGCTAATGATACACACTGCTCAATTTCGTCCGTCGTTCTATCGTACGTGTTGTCACAGTCTCTGTTCATAACAACATGTAGTTATGTATACTACAAAGGTTAAATACGTTATTACCATGTCCCCACACGTGTTATTACCATGTCCCCACACGTGTTATTACCATGTCCACACGCGTGTTATTACCATGTCCCCACACGTGTTATTTCCATGTCCACACACGTGTTATTACCATGTCCCCACACGTGTTATTACCATGTCCCCACACGTGTTATTACCATGTCCACACACGTGTTATTACCATGTCCACATACGTGTTATTACCATGTCCCCACATGTGTTATTACCATGTCCACATACGTGTTATTACCATGTCCCCACACATGTTATTACCATGTCTCCACACGTGTTATTACCATGTCCATCCCTCTCGATCCACGCAATGCACTTTGTTCTCCGTGCGTCAATGTTTACAACTGTTCTAATGTTTATTTTTCAATGCATTTCTATATTGCACAGATTCTGTTAGAAAGTGTAGGATACATGCTGAACCAGTATGGAATTATTTCATAATGTAATATAGTCGTAAATAACTAACAATTATTCCGCATGGCCGTCTGTGGTAAATCAATACATTGCTAGTGATGAGGCCTTAGAGTGTCTTGAAGAGCAACGGAAAATGCCCAAGTAATTGGGCGGGGGCGAATATTATTATGATTGTGTTTATCTATGCTGAGGATATTTATGAACACATGCCCATAAGAAATGTTATGCACTATTTCTTTGGAATAAGGCCACACCGATGTGCCATATGAGGGCAATATAATGGCAACTTAATCCAGGCTTCCCTGGGGTTTAGTAGAATACGGCTGCATTACCAATTATTTTTGGGTAACAAGGGAACACCATTTTTGTTGAAATAATTGAACAATATGCCATATTTCCAGGATCAAGGGAACATTTTTATCATTCACATTTTAAATCCGTGCAGTTGTACTATATAATAAATAACATTCGGCGCTTTCATATATACCACTCACTGGACCGGATACACTATGTGATACAATTCTGGGAAGTAGGCACATATTTGGTGTGTCATTTTAATCACTTTTAAACTATATTTGAGCTGATATGTAAATATACATTTTATTATATAAAGGTGTTAGCTTTTGTAATATAAGTTGATGCATGTATGTATTGAATAGCACAATGCACTATAATACATATGTACTTATTTTATTATTAATATAAAACACCAGAATACCATATTTACTTTAGTAGCTTGTATGTGTTGTATGCTATGTGTATGTATATATTTGGGTAAGGTATATATATGCATACACATTGTATTATACAGGCAATTATTGCAGACACATTGGAAATACTATTTCACTAACTTTTCATTATATTTGCGACTAAATGGAAACCTGTGTCATACATGAAGCATTTAAATATGTTTTACTGCGTACAGTACATACATAATGGCTCAAACATTGTCCGCGATGATGCGATGGAAAATTGCTTTGGATCGAGGTGTGTCATCATAATTCATAGTAGGTATCCATCGCAACTTCATCGCACAGTAAATTAGTCATCGCAACGGGTTTCCGATAATAAAAATTGTTACCTGGCAGATAACAACATCATCGCAATATCACGACAGACTACTGGTTGTCAAACCTATCAATTTTTAAATGACTGTGTAATACAATAAAGAAAATTCGTGTTGATTATACTTGTTTGCAAACACAATGCCTGCAGTTTCTCCGGATCATAAACATTGGACATAACATGTACTATGAAATAATGTAATGCATATATTTTACCAACTGATTCTAAGGTTTTAGCACAGTCTGATATTGACTTTTTAATTGCTGGAATAGAGAAATATAAATCTCTAGGAAAAATTGTCATTTCGGGTGACATGAATTGTCGAACTTCGGGTGAACTAGATTTTTTACATTTTGATAGATTTTTAGACAACTGTAATCAAATGCAAATTCATTCCTACAAGGGTAAATAAAGACCACGTGCTAGATATTTACGGAAGTCGTCTCCTATTCTTATGCAAATCAACCGGGCTATCAATAGCCAATGGGCGTCTTCATTGTGACGCGGATGTAGGTCAGTTTACCTTTTATAATATGTATATTTTGTAACAATGCTACAATTGTTATAGACTGTACGACTGTTTTATTGTTAACTGCATGGTATAAGCTTCATGTAGCCATGTGATGCGTGCATACTGTTATCTCCAAGTATCGTGTGTTAGTCTGATTGAATCGTGCATTTCCTTTCAGTAAGATCCACTCAGGTTTATAGTGTGCGCTTATCACGGATATTAATACTGATGCACCGGTATTATACATGAATATGTGTGGTTTATGTACATGTACATATACATGTATGAGTATGTTTTTATTTATATACAAAGATGTTTATGTTATGCTAGAACTACTGTGTGTGTATGTACCACTATAATATCATTGTGAAGGCATGCACTTGTTTTGCATCGTAAATTGTATGCCTTTCTCTGTAAATATCATATGTATAGATATGTACTTGACGTGCATTGTACCTATGCCTTGTATAATTTTCAAGTATAATTGTAATTGGTATTAGATTGTGTTCTTTGTACATTAGATGTTTATGTTTATATTGTATGTGATTCTCCCTGCAGTGGAGGAAATACTGTTATCTATCTAGGTCAGTTTACCTTTTATAATATGAATGGCGAATGTTCAGATCATTCAGTGATTCATCCGCGACTGACAATCTGTTTATTTCGTGGGATGATTCGCTGTATAATACCTTTAGAAATGAGATGATATACAATCAACAAAAGCTTGACCAGCTGACTGAAGATTTAAATAGTGTAGATATCGTTAGCACGGTAAATTCATTCACAAAATTCATGTAGGATAACGCATTCAGTGTCTTCGGAACAAAGCACAAAATTAAAATTGCTAATCCAACAATTCCGCATCATGCAACAAAGCAATGGTTCAATCAAGAATGTTATGAAGCTAGGAAATAATTTAATATAGCCAGAAACACGTTTCTCAGAAACAGAACTAATGAAAATAAAGTCATATTTCTAAATAAGAAAACAATTTACTCAAAAATAAAAAATAAATACAAAAAACAATTTATGAAAAATGAAGGTAAAAATAAAATACCTGATTCTGATCAACTAAACGTCACACACCTATATAACCATTTTAATGATCTGTATGGCAATGATAGTAATACTATACACGTAGACACCATATTAAACGATACATATGTATATGATCAAGAATTAGATTGTAGTATTTCCGAATATGAATTAAAACAGGCAATTTGTTCACAAAATAATGATAAACGTCCCGGTACAGACACTTTAATTGCTGAGGTATTTAAACAGTCCGGTAATACTATTGCACCCTTTCTATTGAAATTATATAATAAAATATTTGATAGTGGCACATATCCAAAATGCTGGGGAGAAGGTATTAATGTGCCAATATTCAAGGGAGGCAACCAAGATGAGGCCAAACATTATAGAGGAATTGCATTAACAAATATAATTTTATTAGCTAAAATATATTCTCAAATACTTCTAAATAGACTCACAAAACGGTCTATTAAATATGAGAAAATAATAGATAATCAGTTTGGATTTCAAAAAGGAAAGGCAACTTCTGATTGTATATTTATATTAAATGCACTAATTTCAAAAACACTAGACAACAAAAAAAAAGTTATACGTCGTATTTCTGGACTGGGAAAAATGTTTGATAAAATTGACAGAGCATATTTATGGCAAACATTGATTACTGAAAATGTAAGTTCAAATATGACTACATCCAGGAAATCTATGTATAGTGAAGTCAAATCGTATGTTCGTTTCAAATCTAACAAATCTGATTTTATAAACTCGAACATGGGGGTAAAACAAGGAGATCCTTCCAGTAGTCTGCTATGTCTGTTTTTCCTTAATGAATTTATTAATGATATTAATACAAACATAGATGGGTTAATTAGCGTAGATGATATAAACTTATTAAAATTATTTATGCTACTGTTTGCAGATGACACAGTAAACTTTACTCAAAATCCCCAATCATTGCAATTTATGTTAAATGATATTGAACAATTCTGTGCAAATTGGAGTCTTACATTAAACATAAATAAAACTAAAATTATGATCTTTGGAAAAGGTCGGCACAAAAAGTATGTGTTTTACCTTAATAATACTAATATTGATGTTGTTACATCATTTAAATATCTAGATGTACATCTTTTTAAAAATAATAGCTGGCATAGGTCACAAAAGAGAACAGCACAACATGCAGCCTTTTCACTACACAATCTGTTTATTGTCTATAATCAGCTTGAATTGCCTACTTCTGAAAAATCCAAACATTTTTGATTCACTAGTAGCCCCGATCCTTAATCATAGTGCGGACGTATGGGGACATTATGAAGGTAAAGACATTGAACTTATCCACACAAAATGTTGCAGAAAATTGTTGGGAGTAAAAAAATCTACAAATCTAGACGCATTATATGGGGAATTAGTAAGGATACCAATGAAAGTAAGCCGACAAATAATAATGATAAAATACTGGATAAAAATATTGTCATCTAAAGAAAATTCAATCATAAAAAAGGTTTATAATATGCTTAAAAATGATACTAACAATGGCGAAACGTATAGTTGGGCTGGGCTTTTCAAATTAAGCAAGTACTCGACCATTGTGGAATGCCACAGATTTGGCAAACTCAGCTGAATTATCCTGGTAATTTGTTTTCCATAAAACAAAGAATCATTGATATGTATCACCATATAGACCACATACTTGTATACCACTGTAGCCTATCATCTCTGATGGTCACGGGTTCGAGCCCCACTCTGACCGTGTCTCATTTATATGAAAAATGTGGCAGTTTCTTGCGGAGGTTGGTGCACCAAGTACTGGTTAACCACTGGAGCCTGCCCAGGAAAGGTGTTGTTAGGTACACTGCCCGTCGCTCAAATGGGAAACCGGTAGCGACGTTAAATAAATTTAAATACATAAAAAAATATGTATCACCAAAGTTGGTACGCAGGTATAAATAATTATAACAGGTTAGAAACATATAGTATATTCAAGCACGAATTCATCATGGAAAGTTATCTTGACTTCATAACAGAGAAAATATTCCGCTTTGCATTGTCAATATTTAGAACATCTTCCCACCAATTAAACATTGAAACCGGTAGATATAGCAATATCCCAAGAGGTCAGCGAGTATGCATTAGCTGTAATTCAAACTTGATAGAAAATGAATATCATTTTATTATGGTTTGCCCAAAATACAGAGATTTAAGAATACAAATATTTTAAGCGATACTATTGTCAATGGCCTAATATACATACGTTTGAAAACATTTTGTCTAAAAGATGTAAACATGTAATAGAAAATACAGCAAAGTTTATATATTATGCGTGTATTATACGGACAGGAAACGAGATAGAGATCAGTATAATCGTTAATATATGTGTCTTTATCTTGTGAAATGCAGGACAAAATTGTACAATATTATATACAATTAAACCTGTGCTAGTGTTCACCTCTTTTAAGCAGCCAATCCGTATTGATAAGCCAGTTTGGATATTCCAAATATATGTTATACATTTTACCTCTATTAAGCAGTCTCGTATGTAACTATATGTGATTCCCTTGGCCGGCTGCTTAAGAAAGGTTTGTCTAAAGTGCTGAATGGAACCTACACTACTTATAAATACATTAAAATGTCATGTATGTCAATCATTAAATCAATGTATTGTAATATACTTTATTTATTTTACAATGAGTGCGAAGCAAGTTTTAACAACTGATATTAATCACTCGCGTTGGCTCGGATGAAAGCGTATATGTGGTCATTCGTGTGGGAGGAAACCGGAGTACCCGGAGAAAACCCAGCTGTCCGATCTGGCGACCATCGTACCATCTCACATACTTCCCTGTCCGAGGATCGAACCCGGGTCGCATTGGTGAGAAGCGAGCACGCTAACCACTGCGCTAATCGGACAGTAACATGTATTGTAACACCATACTATATAGATATTTTATATTTTAATACAATTATATAAATCAAAATTTACAACGACCCAAACAAATATCCCAACATTACAGAATATTTTACTTAATCCAATAAATATCCAAAATACAATCAATCATTCAATAAAAGAGCACATCCGTTAACCGCGACGTAGTAATTGATAGTTCTG
This sequence comes from Archivesica marissinica, assembly GCA_014843695.1. Classification (NCBI taxonomy): domain Eukaryota; kingdom Metazoa; phylum Mollusca; class Bivalvia; order Venerida; family Vesicomyidae; genus Archivesica; species Archivesica marissinica. The sequence goes on along the minus strand of CM026402.1, from coordinate 10,058,792 downwards.
CGTCAATAAAAAAACTCGTGCGAACATATTTCTACCTCATTGAAGCATAAGGCGATTTAAAGATAACGACCTACATACTACTAGTAGTATTTAATTGATAGTACTACTTTCCTCTAAAATCTCGTGCGAACATAGTTCTACTTCATTGAAGTATAAGGCGATTTAAAGATAACGACCTACATACTATTGGTAATATTTAATTGATAGTACTACTTTCCTCTTAAATCTCGTGCGAAAAATACTTTAATCATTGAGGCTGATGAATGAAATTACACAACGACCTACACACGACAATTTTCATAAAGTTTGATTTTTCATAAATATGAATTAGCTAGCATGAGATATACTTATATATCATTCAATTATTTGCCTTCGAATTATCCTTTTCAAAGTTCATACGTACACGCTTCTCCGAAACTATTCTATTATAAACCATGTTTTCACTTTTTCACAATACATTTATATGTATTTTATCTGTATATGCTATAAGCATCAGCTGATGTCTTAATGCAATAAATGTTGTTGCTGTTGTTGTTGTTGTTTTTGAAATATAAGTTTGATTAGCTCAATCAATGATTACACTCAAATTCAATAGTGGGTCCGACCGTCAATTAGATTGCCGTACTCAAATATTAACGCATGCATTTCATTGTTCACACCTCCGAAAATACTAGTTTTGCGTTCGAATACGATTGGCATTGCCATCCCTAATTTAAGCTAATACATTGTTTTCTGATCATTGCATAACGCCGGTAAGATTCCGAACCGGTTCCCCATTTATTACGCACAATATTAAGTAATATACATGTGTACAATGCGTAATAAGCATCACATTAGGAAAGTCGAAAGTATCAAGAAAACATAAATACATTTATACTTCCTCCAACATCACATATGTCTCGAAGTTCATTTATGTAAAATTCAAAGTTAAGGTCTACCTCCAATTAGTTGTTTCTAGAATGACCCGTCATTCCAAACATCCACAACCATTGTAAAGGAACACAACAATTGAATAAGAATGAATATGTCTGTCTCCAATATGGACGGTTTATTTTGAAACAAGATCAAAAGGTGTAAATGAATGCACCGTAACAATGGTCAAAATACATAAAGTTGGACATAAAATCCACCAACCTTCCAACCAAGAGACATACGGACATGTGATGAAGTAGGAATTTGAAAAATGTGAAAACCTTTACAGAACACGTACTGTATAACCTAATGAACTAGTTACAGACCATTATTGTTAAACACATGGGTACAGGTCTGCATACCATTACAGGTAAACATATGGGTACAATCCTGTAAACCTCAGCGTACATGTTACATACTAGTGTAGGTAAAATTTGAGAAAGTGATGTGGGTTATGCTTGCACTTTTTCAGGTCGTGTAATCAACGTAGAAAACAGCGGCCTGGTTTTATTACCTTACATACAAATTTCAGGTGACCGATCAGGCTTTGAAGTTCTTTCAATTTCATTTTCTTACGCTTCTTGCTAGATTGTAGAATAGATCGCAAGGCATTGACTTTGTACGGGGGTAAGGTTGCCCGGAGAGTGTTTGTGTCGATGGCGATGCCATGCACAACAGCTGAAGTTGTTGGTAGGACCGTCTTCTCGTGTTTTACAGGGATATCCACTTCAGAGCATAGATGAAAGAATGATTCCAAGTTTGATAGACATTTGCTCTGTGTGGAAGCGACACAAATGAAGTCGTCGACAATGTGTGAAACCTCTTGAATAGAATATTTATTCTGTAGAATCTATTGAAGTGATGACGAAAATGCCTCGAACAGTTTAACTGAACTGGAAGCACCCATGGGCAGTACCCTGTCAAAATAAAATTGATTGTTGAAGCTGAACCTCAGCTTGTGGTAATCAGTGGGAGATATTGGAAGGATGCGAAAACTATCCTTTAGATCTGCTTTTGCAATGTAGCAGCTTTCACCAACAGCTAGTATCAGATTTGCCACTGTATCGAATGTCTCTAAAGAAACTGGAAATTGCATTCTGGAATCAAGTCGTTCACAGAAGCATGTGCCCGGCTGAAAGATAAATCATGAATGACTCTGAATTCATTTGGAGTCTTCTTCGGTACTATTCCAAGTGGACTGCTGACGAACGAATCTAATGGGGGTGACGAATATGGTCCTTTGATACGTCCCAGTTGGGTTTCCTTTGCAAGATAGTTGGTAACAAATTGTAAATGTTTGGACACCGAAGGATGGTTAAGCGATAGTGAAGGGGTATTATGACCGACAACTCCCAGAGGGAAACCGACAGTAAAACCATTGACTAGGAAAGATAGCTTAGAATTGTTGTAGCCTTCTAGATAGGACGCGAGAACTTGCGGATTAACTGTTGTTGGAAGAACGAGGGTTGGTGTGGGCAGACACTGGTTTGACCCCTTGGGGATTTTACCGAGTGGCATGGGGTTGTGTGCTTGTAGGGGTCTTCTGATGGGGCCTTGACCATTGTGTGGAGAAGTGTGATGCGCCATGATTACCGTTGCAGCCGCCACATCTGTGCAAGGTTTTGCACTGCTGCTTGATGCAGAACCCTGTGTCTTGATACCCCCAGCAGAAGCCCTTTCTACGGTATATATTGGTTGAGGCGGAATAGGATTTGTTTGGAAAATGTGGTTGTGGAAACCGCCGGGACTGCTGACAAAAGGGCTGGATCTGCTTGGGTGCCTCTATGCAGCAGTACAAGTATGTTTCTGTATGAACAGGGACCCAGTTGTACGTTGGGTACGGACTTTCTGGTCATACAACTGCCAGTTGGGGGAATGTTGGGATAGGGACTGGATCAGTGACATATACTGAAACATTTGAGAGGCCTCAGATGGGTATTCGACCGTAAAGGTAGTGGCATAGAGTTGGAATGCCTTCGACCAGATGAGATTTGGCGCTGAGCGGCGTATTGAACTGATGTGACGGTGGCCGATGACATGGTCTGCATGGTGGTCAGTGTGTCGGTTGTTGTGCCAAAGCAATGTTTGGCCATATCAACAAACTGTATAGACCAAATAGCGGTCTTTAGCCTCTCTGGGACAGTAGCTGCACCATGAACACGCTCAGGCTGGAGGACACAGGCTCGGAGGGCACCGGAAGCGGAGAGCTATGATCCACATTACACACTGAATCGCAGAGGTCCTCCACACCCACCAAGCCACAGTCCTCCACCCATAGCGCGTCACCCATGGGTACAGACATAGCTGGAATAGAAGAGGGACTTATCACAGATGCGGTAAGAGAACAAACAGGTGAAATAAAAGATTATTACAGGTGGGTTGATGTTGCTGGCTTGTATATGCTGTCGGTTCAGTTGGAGTTGTAGGCTGTAGCGCCGAAGTGAGTTGCTACCGCAGTATGGGGTATGCCGATATGGCAGATGAAAGGACTTCGGCCAAGCGAGAAGAGGGAAGAGAATCTGGACTGGTGTCTGTGGGCTGAGCTGTACTAGTCTTCCGCTTTGTTGCCCTCTTTTTTGCTGGCATTCTGCTGAAATAAATACGGGAGCCTATATGTTTGTCTCAATGGTTTTACATAAATAGGTGTCCTGGTGCAAATGGTGGCACAATTGCTGAGCCTACTCAGAACATGAAGCCTATATGCATGGTATCTGGTAGTGCATGTCATACTCCACTATAGTAGCAAATGACTGTGTTAGTACTTATGGATGGATAACTTTCTTACGAATGGGTATCTTGCTTGCTATCATATTATATAGATGTACACCAACCATGTAGTGAAGCATGGGGATAGACTACGCATACTAATACCATCGCAGTACAACAATTATCAGGCGACAAGTCGTGGCCAGACTTATGAGCCACCACTAAAGGTCAGATTCGAAATTTATGTTAGCCGACAGTGAAGGTCAGGCTCAATAATATGCGAGCTGGTAATAAAGCCCAGACTAAAAATGTATGCGAGCTGGTACTAAAGCCCAGACTCAGTACAATGCGAGCTGGTAACAAAGCCCAGACTCAATAATATGCGAGCTTGTAACAAAGCCCAGACACAAAGAGTATGCGAGCTGGTAACAAAGCCCAGACTCAAGAATATGCGAGCTGGTAACAACGCCCAGACTCAAGAATATGCGAGCTGGTAACAATGCACATATTCTGTGTCTGTTGAAGTACGTATACAGGACCACTGCTGGTATAATGTCTACGGGATGCATTGCATATTTGGCAAACGTACAAGCCTTTAAAGTCACTATTGGGGTTGGGACGTACTGTGGTTGTAGAGAATTAGCACTAGGATGTGTATATAAAGTTTCAAAGCAATAACGTGGATGGTTTTTGAGAAATGTTAATGTTTGAATTTATGGTTGCGACTTCATCTTCGACATATCATAGCCAAGAGTACATGTATGTCAGTAGCCAGGAATACATGTATGTCAGTAGCCAGGAGTACATGTATGTCAGTAGCCAGGAGTTTTGATATAATCGGATTTTGTTCTATTTGCAAGTGCTTTCGTCAGTAGTAATATTATATATTGTCAAACTATTTTGTTACCGAACTTCATAATTTTCCTGGGTGGTATCGTTAGGCATTGACATTCAGGAACTGACAGACATAGTTTTACAACAAAATTATGAAATGAACGATTTGATTTGCATGTATTATGTACATTATATTCAAATAATTGCTTAGATAATGGAATTATAGCCATGGCATCACACGTACTACCTTGTAAAGGCCTAAGCAATCTGAGTGAGCATTAAAACATAATACATGCGTGCATTAATTAACAAATAATATTTTTCTTTGCATTGTTTTAAAATATGGCTTGGAATTCTGACGTGTAGGAATTAATCATGCAGGCCGTATAACTAAGTTGCTGATTCCGGTGCCCAGAAAGACAAACCAACGTATTATTCGAATATACATAACGCAACTACAAATAGTATTTCGATTCTAGCATGACCAAACTATATAAAAAACGCAAACAGAGGTTATGTTAGATTTTTTAGAGTAGTACGTAAATAATGTCATAAAACTACAATAATGACGTCACGTTTAACATCAAGCGCTAAGCCATGTTTTATTTTTAACTTAACAACGGTAAAGTCATCCTTTTGTGTATATACAGATAAAATGCCGAGCCATGTTAGAACACATGGCACATGCGTGCATTAATGCAAAGAACATGCGTGTATCAATACATAGTACAGGCGTGTATTAATACGTATTACATGCGTGCATTAAAACATAGTATATGTGTGTATTAATACATAGTACATGTGTGAATATAGTACATCCGTGTATGTATGCATAGCACACGCATGCATAATACATACGTGCATTGATCCACTATACATGCGTTCATTAATACATACCTACATATGTTCATTAATCGATAGTACATTCGTGCAGTAATGCATATTACATGCGTGCATTAATACATACCATGTACTACATATGTGTATTAATACATAGAACATGGGTGTATTACCTCATACTACATATGTGCATTAATACACAATACATACCTGTATCAATGCATAGCACATAAGTGTAATAATACATAGATAATGCGTGCATTAATACATATTACATGCGTGAATTAATATATAGTACGTGCGTGCATTAATAAATTATACATGCGTGCATTAATACATTGTACATGCGTGCATTAATACAGTATACATGCGTGGATTAATACATAATATATGCGTAAACTAATACATTATGCATGTGTACATTAATACATTCTGCATTCGTGGATTAATACATATTATATGTGTGCATTAATACATTATACATGCGTGAATTAATACATAGTATATGTGTACATTAATATATTCTACATGCGTGGATTAATACACAGTATATGTGTGCATTAATACATTATGCATGTGTGAATTAATACATTGTACATGCGTGCATTAATACATTCTACATGCGTGCATTAATACATACTAAATGGGTACATTAATACGTAATGTAGGTACCATTGAGGTGAATTTGGAAGACACGCTGATGGATGCACAAGTTTGTCTCAATAAACAGTCCCTGCGTTCTTAATATATTATATTACAGTAACAATGCCAGCAGGGAGTGATTGTGACGGGGATAGTGACTGTGTCGACCCCAACTCCAGATGTTTATATTATGCAGAAGGAAAATGCTTTTGCAAATCATTGTATGCGTTTAATCACTCACAATCGATATGTTAGAAAGAGATAGCTCGATCGGCTGACTGCATTTATAACTATAGTATTAATACTGCTAAAAGCATTGTATAATACATTGTTTTTATTTCACTGTATCCGACACAATAAACCCAGCTTGAAACCATATCCTTTCCAATTAGAGATCCCTGTCATATTTCGGGAATGAAAAGATAATAAAAAGTGCTTTTTTGGTTTACATTTATAACTTTCCTTTCGTATGAATGGTTTCTCTGTGTAATTGATTCATAGCATAAACCTAATAGTGTGGAGGTGAATAATATAGTATTTGTTTTACTTCTCCACATGTACATCACCTGGTGTTCAATAGAATTCCATTGACAATGCGATTCTAATGAGGTCCCACAACAAAAGTATTTGCGGAAAATCGAAAAACAATTGCTGTGTTAATCGGAAATTCAGTTAATGTTCATCAATAAGAATCTCTTTGTCTACTTATTAAGAATTTGCTTGAAATAGTCTCAAATAAATGAGTCGTATAACTAATTAACACAATAATAATAATGTAATTGAATTATATATCATTAAGATAAATATGTGTACTATTATATCAATCATCGGTACAGTGCACGTCCAATGAGACAGATCATATATAACGATGATGTAAAATATTAAATGTTTACGCTACTTAATAAAATATTGAATCGTGTGGCATCATTAGGTGCCCGACGGTAGCAATTCCATGTGGTGGGTGGAGGCTGCTACACGTGTTTATATAATGTGATACAGCATATGGTTGGTGGAGGCTGCTACACGTTTTTATATAATGGGATACAGCATGTGGTGGGTGTAGGCTGTTACACTTGTTTATATAATGGGATACAGCATATGGTTGGTGGAGGCTGCTACACGTTTTTATATAGTGGGATACAGCATATGGTTGGTGGAGGCTGCTACAGGTTTTTATATAATGGGATACAGCATATGGTTGGTGGAGGCTGCTACACGTTTTTATATAATGGGATACAGCATGTGGTGGGTGGAGGCTGTTACACGTTTTTATATAATGGGATACATCATGTGGTGGGTGGAGGCTGCTACACGTGTTTATATAATGGGATACAGCATGTGGTTGGTGGAGGCTGATACACGTGTTTATATAATGGGATGCAGCATATGATTGATGGAGGCTGTTACACGTTTTTATATAATGGGATACAGCATGTGGTTGGTGGATGCTGCTACACGTATTTATATAATGGGATACAGCATGTGGTTGGTGGAGGCTGCTACACGTGTTTATATAATGGGATACAGCATGTGGTGGGTGGAGGCTGCTACACGTGTTTATATAATGGGATACAGCATGTGGTTTGTGGAGGCTGTTACACGTTTTTATATAGTGGGATACAGCATGCTGTGCGTGGAGGCTGCTACACGTATTTATATAATGGGATACACCATATGGCTGGTTGAGGCTGTTACATGTTTATATATAATGGGATACAGCATGTGGTTGGTGGAGGCTGCTACACGTTTTTATATAATGGGATACAGCATGTGGTTGGTGGAGGCTGCTACACGTGTTTATATAATGGGATACAGCATGTGGTTGGTGGAGGCTGTTACACGTTTTTATATAATGGGATACAGCATGTGGTTGGTGGATGCTGTTACACGTTTTTATATAATGGGATACAGCATCTGGTTGGTGGAGGCTGTTACACGTTTTATATAATGGGATACAGCATGTGGTTGGTGGATGCTGTTACACGTTTTATATAATGGGATACAGCATGTGGTTGGTGGAGGCTGTTACACGTTTTATATAATGGGATACAGCATGTGGTTGGTGGAGGCTGTTACACGTTTTTATATAATGGGATACAGCATCTGGTTGGTGGAGGCTGTTACACGTTTTATATAATGGGATACAGCATCTGGTTGGTGGAGGCTGTTACACGTTTTATATAATGGGATACAGCATCTGGTTGGTGGAGGCTGCTACACGTTTTATATAATGGGATACAGCATCTGGTTGGTGGAGGCTGTTACACGTTTTATATAATGGGATACAGCATCTGGTTGGTGGAGGCTGTTACACGTTTTATATAATGGGATACAGCATGTGGTGGGTGGAGGCTGCTACACGTGTTTATATAATGGGATACAGCATGTGGTGGGTGGAGGCTGCTACACGTGTTTATATAATGGGATACAGCATGTGGTGGGTGGAGGCTGCTACACGTGTTTATATAATGGGATACAGCATGTGGTGGGTGGAGGCTGCTACACGTGTTTATATAATGGGATACAGCATGTGGTGGGTGGAGGCTGCTACACGTTTTATATAATGGGATACAGCATCTGGTTGGTGGAGGCTGCTACACGTTTTATATAATGGGATACAGCATGTGGTTGGTGGAGGCTGCTACACGTGTTTATATAATGGGATACAGCATGTGGTGGGTGGAGGCTGCTACACGTGTTTATATAATGGGATACAGCATGTGGTTGGTGGAGGCTGCTACACGTGTTTATATAATGGGATACAGCATGTGGTTGGTGGAGGCTGCTACACGTGTTTATATAATGGGATACAGCATGTGGTGGGTGGAGGCTGCTACACGTGTTTATATAATGGGATACAGCATGTGGTTGGTGGAGGCTGCTACACGTGTTTATATAATGGGATACAGCATGTGGTTGGTGGAGGCTGCTACACGTGTTTATATAATGGGATACAGCATGTGGTTGGTGGAGGCTGCTACACGTGTTTATATAATGGGATACAGCATGTGGTTGGTGGATGCTGTTACACGTTTTATATAATGGGATACAGCATGTGGTTGGTGGAGGCTGTTACACGTTTTATATAATGGGATACAGCATGTGGTTGGTGGAGGCTGTTACACGTTTTATATAATGGGATACAGCATGTGGTTGGTGGAGGCTGTTACACGTGTTTATATAATGGGATACAGCATGTGGTTGGTGGAGGCTGATACACGTGTTTATATAATGGGATACAGCATGTGGTTGGTGGAGGCTGATACACGTGTTTATATAATGGGATACAGCATGTGGTCATTTCTATGTGTATGATTATGTATAGTTTCACTTACTCACATGGCAAGATTGTATTAAGAGCGAGGTGTCGCACTGTATTTGAAAGATGCTAGTACATCAGTTCAGTATAATTATGAAAATGGAGGATATTCCAAGGATCATTGCACTTTAATATCTCAGACCGCGACTCGATTGTTTAACCTTGGGTATTGGGTAGAAATTACTACAAATGTGTCTGAGGTATTTTGATTGTGTCGTTAAATCAAATCCATGCTACTCTCTGAAGGGAAATGACTACACTTTATTTTCTGAAATAAAATTGAATATTGTATAATAGCATTTGGGTTCACAGTAGACTTGGTGGGAGTTGTCCTTTTGAAAGATATAGTATCGTGATATTATACAAATTCATTTTAACACGTTTTCTGAAATGTGTCTATGTGGCAGATGTATAATCTATATATATGTATATTATAGATACAAATTTGCGTAAGTTATTTTTATCGTTTGCCATGCATACACTCAACACTCCTCTGCCTTGCACGGACGGTCTTGTGTCCCTTTTCAGTAGATGTCGTCAGTAGCATTGGGGAGTAACTTGATAAATGATCACTTATAATGAAGGTGTCCAGTCTTCAATAATGTGAAATCTCCAGCAATTGATTTATTGAGCCTGCATCCTTCCCCCAAATCATTCTTTTAAAGGTTTTTATTTTACATTATGCGCTTTCCTAGCAAGATGCAATATGGTGTCTGAAAAGTTGTGACAGCACTCTACATTTATAACCTTTGACCAGATATTGTGTTGCAAAACAAAGAAACTTGCTTGGATAAAGTTTGCTTGGATAATACAAGATGTACTGAATGTTTCCATGCAACAAAACACTTTATGAATGCACCTAGAAGCATCCGTTCTGAATGATAGATTGGATGACGGTGGTATGTTTGGGGACCATACGACTCCTCCTATGAAGTATAATACTGTGCGTTGTCACAAACGAACTCTTGAAACACTTTGATGGGCACTGTGACCAATGTTTCTGTTCTGGTCGAAGGAAAGTGGGAAAGTATTTGGTGAAGAGGTCAAGGAACATGTTGAGCATATCGTATCATACTTTGTCAACCATAAAGCTGATTAGGTGACAAATCGGTTGACATACTAGTTAATACATCACGTAGCAGTGAGTGTGATTATCGGAGCAATACAGTTTAGATACATTGGCATTCATTCGTACTGATCGGGTCGGAAACTGGGAACTACACCTTGAATAGTTGCAAATATGCTGCCATGGTTTGCACTCTATTATCACCACACCTGAAACAGCTAAAAAGTACCGATATTGGTGTACACATGAAGTTCTTGGCAGGGCGGTTCTCGATCAAACGATCAGAAAGCCCATAGTGGCGATGAACAAAGATCTTGATCATATTGACAAAATGGCCATGGTGAGTGGATATATCGTAAGCATAACTCAGCCAGATTCAATTAGGGAATAGTGGTGCTTAACATACAGTGAAAAGCTCAACTATCGGATGATACCCATTTAATGATTTGTAATCAACGTGAGGACGTAATTGAGTGTTGGGATCATAGTGAATCAGCTCATCTGGTCGAAAGCGCTATTAACAAGATACATCAAAGTTGTTCTCTGAATTCCAACAATTTAGTGTTTATTTCCATTTGGTAATGAACTCAGTCTGTCCATAAACCTAATGATGTGACACAAGTGGAGGCAAATACTAAACTTTTAGCTACCTGGAACAAGTGTGACACTTTTGCTTCTCGTCTTGTGGATAACAGGGTATACTATTATTGATAACTTCCTCAGAACAAGACCAAAACTCTTAGTTCAATATACAATGTTCCAATGCCATACACATATCAGAAAGCCGACCGAGAACTTAGCAAGAAGGTTGCTGCAGACACTACACTGTTTCACTAGCACTTGCTGGAACAAATCACAGTTAACTTTCTACAATGATGAACTGTTTACACAATTTATATTTTATCAATAATGTACTTCAGAGCAGTGAGATGAACACATGCCTCCTCATTAATGGACATGTCAATTTATGGTAGTTGAAAAAAGGTCCACGTAAACATATTTATAGCTGTCTTAAGCATAGTTGACCTCTCCGAAACCATCGTTGTACGTACCTGGGTAACAATAGCATGTTCATTTGTTCACTAATGCTTCCCTCGCTATTATATACATTGTATATTTAGTACAGATAGATCTATGGATCAAGCCTGTAAACAGATTTTTTTAAAATTAAAATGCTTTATTGCATACGTTACTATAAATAGTAACACATTTAATGGTAGGAAAACAAAATATCTGGTCGACGCGGGCAATATATTTCGATTTTCGGCTCTGCCGGGCCAATATCGGATATTGGCCTGGCACGCGCCGAGAACGAATCGCGAGCGCGTGTAGCAACAACATAGTAACTACATTGTGTAAACATGGCCGCCTGGGGCCGTTAAGGTATGCAATAAAGAGGTTATTAAACGGCTGCGGTGGGCCATTTGTGGATATTGGCGCACCTATCCGATATTGGCCCTCGGGCATTACGGCCCTCCGGCCAATATCTCCATAGGGTGCGCCAATATCCACAAATGGCCCACCTCCGCGGTTTAATAACCTCTAAGTATTTTAATTATAGAGGTTAATGTTAAATGGGGTGTAATGTACTTAGTTTAATCATATTTTATTGCACATCATTATTATATAAGTTTTTTTCCAGAAAAGAAACCACAAAAAAGAATGAAAATAAAATGATTCAAAGGACTAAAGAAAAAGATAACAAACCTATTACAAAAAATATATATAAAAATTGCTTAGATTGATACCTGCTTCACACGATTCCACCTATTACTCCCCCACACAACGCCAAGACCCGAACCCAGACCCAAACTCGCAAGCTAATAACGTATATATAATCAAGAGAGCAGTGCCGAAAAACGACGAGAATTTTTTATGTATGTTTGCACTTCCAAGAATAAAGTATTGTTCTCCTCATCTGTTAGTGACTCTATACCATAAAGTAATTTATATGAACTTAGTGGATGGAAGCTACGAGTATTGATGAACAGTGAATGACGGTAAATTCTATATCTATTACATTTAAAGAAGAAATGTTCCGCATCTTCAATGCCTTGATTGCATAAACAAACAGGTGAGTCGCGCAAATGGTTAAAGAAGAGATCATTGTTTAGATTGCTGCATCGATTTCTGATACGACATTGCATTACAGTATAGTATCATTCTCCAGTTAAATAATAAGATGGATCTCCAGAAACTCCAGAAACTTTGAATTTACGTTTCAATGTATTCTTAAATGATTGGAGTGTGTTAGCATTACGTATCGTTATATCTAGGTCATTCCATAATGTTATTGAATCGGTATGACAGATCTGGAGTATGCTTCTATGCGTCTAGGCAAAGTAATAAAGTTTGCGCCAGATCGTAAAGGATATTCAGTAAGATCTCCAATAGTAGGAGGGAAGAGATCATGTAAATAACTTGGGAGGAGTCCGTTCTTCTCTTTATAGCCTAATGTTAATTTTTGAATAGATCTGCGATCGGCAAGTGAAACCCAACCGATTTCTTTGAGTTGTTTTTGAATAGAAACAGAGCGCCTCAATCCGTTCACCAATCGGGCAGCTTCCTATTGAATTTTCTCTAAGGTGTCCTTTTCATATCGGGTACAGCTATCCCATACTATTGATGTATATTCAAGTAAAGGTCTTAGATAAGATGTGTAAATAGTATTTAGAGTTTTTCGTTTAAGTTTGTATTTAAGCATTCTCATCGAGCCAAGAACTTTAGAAGCAGAAGTAGTAATATTGTTGATATGTGTATGCCATGACCCATCGTTGCTTAACGTGTTTATGCTCATCGACAACATTCAGCATAACGTTTTGAAAAATGAGGTTAGGACGATTCATATTTCTGAGTGAAAAAAACATAACTTCAGTTTTTGCTGGATTAAAGTTAACTAGCCACTGTTTGGCCCAATCGGATATTATTTGTAAATCAGAATTTAAAACAGTTTCCATGACAGCAGAGTCTGACGTAGATACAGCAAGAGAACTATCATCAGCGAATAGTCTAGTAGTACTTATGAGAGATTCGGCTATGTCATTAACATAAACAAGAAATAAAAGTGGCCCAAGAACCGACCCTTGAGGTACTCCAGCAGTAATGGTTTTGGAACTAGAGAAGGATTGTCCTACAAATACTCTTTGTGCACGATTATGAAGATAGTCTGCGATCCAGTGCAGCAAATTTCCCGAAACTCCATTTTGTTTTAATTTGAATAAAAGACCTTTGTGCCAGACTCGGTCAAATGCTTTAGATATATCGCAAAAAAACATACACATGCAATGTACTGTAACACCCGTGGGCGTTTTTGGTCGAGGATGACCGAAGACTGTAGGGTAAATGTAAACGTTCAAAAGTCAATGTTAACCTCTTTTACTATACATGTATTTCTATTTAAGCCTCAATTATATACTGATGCTGGACACCAAGCAATGTTCTATAGTAACCGCAATATACTCCGCGTCTCCGCGTAGGCGTCAGGCACGATTATCCGCAGCGAGCTTATATATATATAGACAAATGTCTTGCAAAACAATCGTCATTACCAAATCGGAGTTCGCGTTACGAAAATAACAACCAATCAGATGCGTTGATGCATTTGACCGTGTCTATCACTTCTACCTGCTAGACGCCATCTTGCAAGATAAATTTATCTTGAACAACTTTCAGAATCAAATAGTGTGAACTTACACAACACTTCACATAAATGTTGGGGTTAACAAATAGTATCGATTACTAGGAATAATTACATATACGTTAAGGTTAGTAACTGTTAGTAGTTTTGTATAAATAATGCGGAACAAAAAGGCTAGTTGATGTGGAATGAACGGATATACTTTAAAACGTTGCGCGTTCGTAACTTTTGCTAGACAGAAACATGGAATATACATAATTAAAACCTTAAGAATAAAATCTGAATCGGCAGAAATGTTGGCAAATACCTTACGGTTAATGAAAATATGGTTGGTTATCTTAGATTTTCTTGGAGCGTTACACAACTGAAGAAATACAATTCTTAGACACGACCGGAAGTAGTTAGATTTGTCTTTATGTGATATGACTTCCCCAGATGAAATAGTCGTCCAAGTAAATCAGAAGCGTGATATTTAGAGTCAGAAACACAATACATAGGCTTTATATACACAAATAAATGTCATATAGTTAATGAAAGTTACTGATTGTCCTGCATTTAGTGAACTTGAGTGTAAAACTATGTCAAAGTATAGCCAAGGAAGATCGACCATTCTGTCAAGTTTTAACAGTTCTGAAATGTTTGTTGACTGTCTTCCATGTTCTACTTAATGATCATGTATACTAAGAAAGTCCACATTGTCACAGTACCGTGGCATTTTGATCACTGTGACCCTTAATTATGGATATTTCATCTTGAGTGGTTATATATTACTCTATGATGAATACTTACCGTTTGGTAGGAGTTTCTCCTACACAACCTATGCTCAAATTTTGGTCAGGCATAGCAAAAGGAGTATGCTTGGAAGCCCCAATATTCGTATCCAAAATACCATATTGGAATCACTTAATTTTCAAATACTTCCTTGATATGAATACTGTATGAATCAGGTGTATACAACTCGGTAGTATAGTACACTGGTGCCAGAGAGATGCTTGATTTCGTGTGCCATCCACTCCTTAATTAATTCAGTCTTTGGCAAAAGCTTCAGAAAATTGTCCATAGCTTCAACATCCGTTTATCTCCTCAGTTGTTCGGCAATGTGGCTAAACCCAGCATCATATGGCCGACATACAAGAATGACGGATGTATCTATTAATGAAAAGCAAAACATTTTATTACAATTTGTTCTCTGTACAAATAAATATATGTACCAATATCAGATTATAATATCTGGCTCCAAACAGGCTGTCCGATTATTGGAGTACACTCACTTCTCACCAATGCTCCGATACCCAAGATGCTCCAATATCCAAGATACTTTCAAAAGGATTTGCTGTAATAGCAGATCTGATATCCAAGATGCTTACCAATGGATTGACTACAATGGCAGATCCAATATCCAAGATGCTCTGATATCCAAGATGCTTACCAATGGATTGACTACAATGGCAGATCCAATATCCAAGATGCTCCGAAATCCAAGATGCTTATCAATGGATTGGCTGCAATGGTAGATCCGATACCATCATGCCGACCAATGAATTGGTTGCGATGGCAGATCCGATATCATCATACCGACCAATGGATTGGCTGCAATGACAGATCCGATATCATCATACGACCAATGGATTGACTGCAATGGCAGATCCGATACCATCATATCGACCAATGGATGGGTTGCAATGACAGGTCCGATACCATCATGCCGACAAATGGATTGGTTGCAATGACAGATCCGATACCATTATGCCGACCAATGGATTGGTTGCAATGACAGATCCGATACCATCATGCCGACCAATGGATTGGTTGCAATGGCAGATCCGATACCATCATACCGACCAATGGATTGGCCGCAATGACAGATCCGATAACATCATGCCGACCAATGGATTGGTTGCAATGGCAGATCCGATACCATCATGCCGACCAATGGATTGATTGCAATGACAGGTCCGATACCATCATGCCGACCAATGGATTGGTTGCAATGACAGGTCCGATACCATCATGCCGACCAATGGATTGGTTGCAATGGCAGATCCGATACCATTATGCCGACCAATGGATTGGCCGCAATGACAGGTCCGATACCATCATGTCAACCAATGGATTGGTTGCAATGACAGATCCGATACTATCATGTCGACCAATGGATTGGGCGCGATTACAGGTCAGATACCATCTTGCCGCCCAGTGGATTGGCTGCAATGACAGATCCGATATCACCATGCCAGCCAATGGATTGGTCGCAATAACAAATCCGATACCATCATGTCGACAAATGGATTGGTCGCAATGACTGATACGGTACCATCATTTCGACCAATGGATTGGTCGCAATGACAGTAGTATGTTAGTTATTTGTCACCCTGATGTTGTAAAAGTTTCAGTTTGAAAAGTTTAGAAGGCGAATTAAAAATGTCTTTTCGCTGAAATCATACGAATTATCAGTTATTGATACATTTCGCCAACTGTTGGAATTGTGCCTGAATTAAAGCATACATTAAATAAAGAATGAAGGAAGAAAATTGACAAATCAGTTTGCACTACCTCACTGGGAATGTCACCAATACCTCACTGGGAATGTCACCAATACCTCACTGGGATTGTCACCAATACCTCACTGGGAATGTAATCAATACCTCACTGGGAATGTCACCAATCCAATACATCACTGGGAATGTCACCAATACCTCACTGGGAATGTCATCAATACCTCACTGGGAATGTCACCAATACCTCACTGGGAATGTCACCAATACCTCACTGGGAATGTCACCAATCCAATACATCACTGGGAGTGTCACAATACCTCACTGGGAATGTCATCAATACCTCACTGGGAATGTCACCAATACCTCACTGGGAATGTCATCAATACCTCACTGAGAATGTCACCAATACATCACTGGGGATGGCATCAATACCACATGCCTCTGCCTTCTTACAAGTATCTCTATTGTTTTATTCTTCCAAATTAGTTATATTTTCGCTAAAAACCGATTTACCATAAACAATTATGTGATTGTCCAGATACTTTAAAGTAAATTTAATATACTTGTTTACATGTGTTGTTTTAGTGGTATACAAGACCAATAAGCCTCGAGCAATATCATACAATATTAATCATTGATCATTAATAACATCGTTCAGTTGATTGGAACTATCATTGCATTAATAACGGAATATAGATGCATCTGACGGTTGTATATCACTTTTTAACATTTCGATTTTTGGGCTGTCTAGACTGTCTCACTTTCCCAAAATTCAACTTTCACACCTTTGCCTTACCTTATATTGTCAATAGTGTCAATTACAATTAGTGTTAACTACAGACATATGATTACAGTGATTACAGTGACTAAATATCACATTACTTGATTAATTAATTGCATTTAGGTTTAAGTACAGGCAAGTGATTACAGTGACTAAATATCACATTACTTGATTAAGTAATTACATTTAGGTTTAAGTACAGGCAAGTGATTACAGTGACTACATTTCACAGTACTTGATTAATTAATTACATTTAGGTTTAAGTACAGGCAAGTGATTACAGTGACTAAATATCACATTACTTGATTAATTAATTATATTTAGGTTTAAGTACAGGCAAGTGATTACAGTGACTACATTTCACAGTACTTGATTAATTAATTACAATAAATGTGGGTACCTTAATTACATATAATTGTAACTCTACTGTGAAAGTGTATATATATATTCCACCAAATATGTTGAACTGAAGTGGTAGCACGCTGGACTGGTAATCCAGGGATCGCATGTTCGATCCCCCGTCTGACCCTAATAAAATTAACAGTCTTTCAGATGGGACGTTAAACCGAGGTCTCGTGTCGGCGCTTTAAGCCATGCACGCAAAAGAACCAGAAGAGGCTCTGGAATGGGTCTCTGTCTGTATCATGCACTATCCTCCAAAATCTAAAATGACTAATCTCTTCAGGAGGCGTCGCTCGTATGGGCAACCGGTAGCGACGATAAATAAAGACATACACACATTGAACTGTACACTTGCATCATGGCAAACGCTCATGTCGGAGTACGGTTTATAGAGAACAGTCGTGGATATCAGACGTTGGTACGCAATGAATACTTGTTCAGTTTGAAGACAAGAAGAGGCGACCGCAGCTACTGGATATGTGTGGACCGGGATTGTACAGCGAAGATCAACACACGGAATGGGATTCTAACTAAGATAATGGTGAATCACAACCACCCACAGGACCCTGTCGGAGTTATAGCGAAACAAATGATGAGCAACATTCCGAAACTAATGCGAGGTACCAGTGAGCCGATACCTGCCGACGATATGTTAGCCACTCTCCGAACACCAGAATGGGATGAGGATACAGAGGCTGTCACGATCAAGTGAGGATACAGAGGCTGTCGCGATGAAGTGAGGATACAGAGGCTGTCGCGATGAAGTGAGGATACAGAGGCTGTCGCGATGAAGTGAGGATACAGAGACTGTCACGATCAAGTGAGGATACAGAGGCTGTATTGCTAAATTTGCGTTATATAGAACATTTGCATAGTATGTGAGCACTTTCCTGTTAGTCTCTATAAGTAATGCTGCCCTCACACCATAGCGTATGCTGAAACATATGAGTTGATTGCCTCCAATACATATTTGTATACCAATTGAAATCAATAATGTTGTTAATTAAAGATTGTGTAACCTATTCGACTGATGGGTTGCGTGTGGGTTGCGTGTGGGTTGCGAACTGAACTTATCATCCTCCAATATCTGCGATCACCAGCATACAAGATGCGTGCGTGCTGTGTGTGAGTTGCGTGCGTGTTGTGTGTGAGTTGTGTGCATAAGCGGTAGGAAAGAAAATAGCTATAGTACATGTATAGGAATACAAAACACAAGCGGTAGGAAAGAAACTAGCTATAGTGCATGTATAGGAATACAAAACACAAGCGGTGGGAACGAAACTAGCTATATTACATGTATAGGAATACAAAACACAAGCGGTGGGAAAGAAAATAGCTATAGTGCATGTATAGGAATACAAAACACAAGCGGTGGGAAAGAAAATGCTACCTTCCACTGTTTCAAAATGGTGAAAGACAGCATTTCCTTTCATATAGAAAACTCAATAATTATAACAGGGGACTTTAATTTAAATAGTCTTTCTGAAGCTAACGCCAGGAATGTAGAATATTTATTTAACAAGCGATAAATGCCCTATGATACCCAATGTGGCTCCAAATCGCCCCTGTACATTAATTGGAGTTTTTATTACGTATTATCACATTCACATCCGACTATTTTGTGTGTGTGTGTGTGTGTTTTTGTGTACGTTTATTTATCATTGCTACCGGTTGCCCATATGAGTGACGCCTCCTGAAGAGATTGGTCATATTAGATGTTGGAGGATAGTGCAAAAGATACAGACAGAGACACATTACAGAGTCTCCTATGGTTCTTTTACGTGCACGGTGTAAAGCACCGACACGAGACCTCGGTTTAACGTCCCATCTGAAAGACTTAATTTTATTAATAAGTCTGCTTAATGTGGATACGAAAACAGCAACAACATCGATTGCCAACAGAATTAAAAAGTATTACCTAATCCACCAGCACATATAATAATATAACGAAATCAATATTTGTATTTATGTGGGACGATAATCCAGAAACAAAACAAGAGAACTACAATATAATGAAAGTGGCGGTTTAAAGTTAAACAAACATAGCATATTTGTTTAACTCAATAAACGCTTATTGGCTTAAGAGAATCTTAGACAACAAAAACAAAGAACTATTGTTTTTATGCAAAACAAATAGAGAAATATGGTGGCGAAATGGTATTAGATTGCAATTTGTCTGATAATGATATTCCTAACGTCAGTGGTGGTAATTCTTTTTTTTTACATGGTATTCTAAAGTCATGGTTTAAGATTTATCTAGACATTAGTAATTCTAGTGTTTCTTTTAAACAACATAATTATCATCTGGAATAAATGTGAAATTAAAGTGGAGGGAAAAACTGTCTTCTATAGGGATTATGTCAATAAAGGGAAATATGTGTGGATCAATTATTTGATTTTAGGAATTGTAAATATTCAACATTTGAAGACATGATAGAGTTATTTAATTTAAATGAAAATAATTTCTTAACCTATCATGAACTAAAAAAAACAGTATACCATAAGCATACGAAAATCAAATGAACCAACGACTCCTTGCAGAATTAAGAACAGAAACGTTAATTGATAAACTAAAAACCTCAAAAATCCTCAATCGACTACGTTATAAAACACAAATGGAAAATTCAGCGATTGAAGGACCTAAATCAGAAAATACATGTAATATCATACTAGGTAAACAAGATTGTAAATGGAAACATACTCATGTTTGTATTTTGCGACAATAGAAACTATTGAAGTATATGCTATCGACTAATACATATTTATTAAAATGCAAACTAGTCACATGTTTTTGTGAATTATATAATATGAATGTCGAACATATTGATCATTTGTTTTGGGAATGCCCATGTGTACAACACATGTGGAATCAACTAAGCATATTTCTAAAAACAAAATATATTGATGTGGATATAAATTTTGAAGTAATTTGTTTTGGTAAAATAAACAACTCTGTAATAAACAATACAATTAATTTCGTAATTATTCTATGTATATCTCGTATATATAGAATGAAGTGTAGAAAAGAAATGCCACGTTTTGAGTGCTTTAAAAGTTATCCAAATATTAGAATTAATTTACAACGGGAGATTGCTTTAAGAACAGACAGATTAGAAAAATACAACTCCAAGTGGGTAGCGTTTTTATAATCAATTAATTCCTCTATTTGTATTTTGTTTGTGTAACTGAAAATAAATAAATGGAAACGATCACCCATATACTTGTTTTCTTCTAGTTTTGCTTTAAGCATTATAGTTCAGATACTTATCCATAAATAACTATTTTGTGTATATATATATTGAAGGCAATAATCTTATTAGTTCATTTATGTTGTAACAATGTATATACAAGGAAGAAATAAACGGGGTTACCCTAAAGTGGCCTCAAAATTAAAACAAAAAAGGTTTATCATTCCTACCGGTTTTGACATCCCTAGTTCAAACATATTGTGACAGTTTGGTAGAATGGACATGTTGTGTTTCATTTACTAGTGTAATGTATCTCTGTAATATTATATAAGTAGTATTGTATACATTGTGCATTTGTATTCTAATGCTGGTTTAGCATACCATGCAATGTGCATGTGTCTGCCTACATACATATGACTTCATGTATGCATTTAATTTATATAATAAATATATATATATATAAATATAATATATTGCAAAATGTCAGCCTAGGTCAGATTTTGAATAAACCTATCTACTGGTCAGTGTTAGTAAATGTTTATCAAGAATATTCGTATAAAACATTTCCATGAACCTTTGTTTTTGTCTTTTACCCAACATACTTGTATTGCTCTTAGGAAGGATTTGATGTCTGTTAGTTTTAAACCCACCATCACCGTATTCTCTAATTATTACATTGCGATCTCTTCAGGCGTATTGTCCCATTGAAAGTTATATATGCATCTGTCGGTGTCATTAATGACGTTTTCGTGAGGATTTGATTATACAACAAAAGGATAAATTATTTTCGGTAGAGCAAACGTTTTAATTACTGTAATTTAATTTTAACAGTGCTAATTATCTGTGCAGCCATAGTTTTAAATTCATGATTGATTTGTTTTAGATTTGCTGATGATTGTTTGATTATGTTCTCGATTGATTGAATATCTTTAATAGGTTCATATTTCATGATCATTCTGCTTACGCGTTGAATAGTTGATACATGTGTTTCTTATAGTGCTTTTAATGAATTCCCATATAATAGCTGGCGTTGCGATTTTATTCAATTCTACTATTTCATTAATATTTTCTTTTATTAATTCTTGATACTCCTCATTGAGTAGAATACTATTATTAATTTAAAATAGTCTGGTCCTCTTGTAGTATTATTAGAGAGTGGTCAGTTTTATCACCGGACTTATTAGCGGTATGTTTTGACATTTTACGTAATTATTCACTTATTAGAAAGTAATCGAGTCTACTAAATATTGGCGGCTTTGTGTTTGAATGACATGTGTACTGTTAGGGTTGTCCATTAAAATGTATCCAAGAATAATATATTAAGTCATATATTTTTTATTAAATAAATTTAGCTTTATTCTATATTCCGAGAGTGGATCTTGCCTGCCATCCCTTTTATCAATATTTACGTCTAGCACAGAGTTAAAGTCACCTCCAAATAAAAAGATTTTATCATCATGTTTGTTCACTTAGAATGTCTTCCAATTCATTTAACTAATGTGCATTCTATATCATTTATGACAATGTCAGGAGCAATTAACCGACCTGTTGCTATTTCAACAAAGTTATATATATTAAACGAAACATATGTAGTATTCAAAAGTATTGCTACTCCTTCACTGTTGGACCTATTGTCACTAAATAAAATATGTGTCCCCGTTCCAATCTGATTTCCATTTATGTATTAATGATTTGTTGAATGGGTTCCTTGAATAACGTATAGTGAACAATGTTTACTTTTTAACCATTGAAAGAGTTCTAGTCTTGTTCTTGTATTACCTAAACCCGTAATATTTAATGAGCATACAGCATGTTCCACCGTAGATTTTAGCAGTTGTATATGGCGTAAGAAAAGAGCAATATAAACTGACCCAATAATAAAATGAGAAGAGAGTCATATAATAGAATGTATATGTACAAGATTGTCATGGGCAGTTAATTAGCCTTTATATATCTAAGAATTAATTTAAAACAATCAAAACTATTCATATGACATAACTATAATATTAATATATGTGTGACAATATGTAAATAAGGGAAACTTATCTTGTTTTTAAAAGTCATTTCATATAGTTTGTTATCTCCCTTATTTCATTATTTCATAAGAGTATGAATATATATTTGTGAATTGAAGTATGACTGTGGTAATTGGGTTTACCGCCAGATTTGATCTTCACTCAGTTGTCAGGTTCTTTGGAGATCAGTCATACATTTATTTACTTGCTGTGTATAGAAAGTTTTAACACTGATCTACAGTTGTATTCAGGTTAGTTTCCTTCTAATGAATTGTGCATTTGTCTGGTAATAATGCATTTATGCAGTATTATTTGTTTGATAATTAAGTGATTAGCTGGAATGGTTTTGAGCACCGGTTTGTTTACTAGAGTCCGATAATGTTGATCGCGTTTCTGTATGTTTATATTTCCGCGGGGAATGATATTTACGGTTGGAATGAATACTTTCAAAGTAGCAGTGAAATCTATTACTCTATGCATGTTACACATCTATCATTCATTCTATGTACTCTGCACGATTGCCACTTTCTGTTATTTCCAGTAACAAGACTTAACACTACTGGCACTGAACGATTGAGAGGAACATAGAGGCTGAGACAGCTTAGACCCATAGTGTGGTGAGTGATATGTGTGTGTGTGTTAATGTTATGTACAGTGAATGTCCCATAGTGGAACATACACATATGGTGTATATGCCCAGGTTGAAACCATGGGCACTAGTCACTACACTAGTCACTAAACTAGTCATTAAACTAGTCACTATAACGAAGATATTATACTTTAAGTAATATGTATGTGATTGTTGATGTGCTATGATTGTTATATATATATGTATAATTGATTGTTGTAGGTATTATATAATGGGATGATGTAATCATGTATTTAATGTGGATTATTATTATGTACTTTTCAGAGTGAGGCTTATATCCGTATGTACAGCTTAGCATCATCATCATCATATCGTACCTACTCCTGGATCACCTACCAAATAAAGACAAGATATATACGAACCCTCATATAGTCGTTGTTTATGGACATGGATGAAAAGTGAAGTACCCCATAACCCACAACTATAACATATTTATGTAGACAAATGTAAAAAGTTAAATCATATTCATGTTTTTGCATAGAATATGCAACACACTGGTACATGGTACGTTCCATTGCTTAGTAATTTCATATGAACAATAAATTGTGCATATTAAAGTGTCTTACCTATTAGTTACACTTTATCTGTATATGTCTAGCTTTATAAAGCCGGTTGTCTCGAACTAACACTGTCTTATTTAGAGTTATGTCGTTGAAAGAAAGTTGAGTGGGGAAGCTGCGAACTTCACCGTTAACGATAGAGCCAGTAACGAAATATATAATTGGCAGTAATCGTGGGACAATTGGCAGTAAACTGGACATTAGGGTTATGGCTAAATTTGATCTTCAATTGAAGAGTATTCTACTGTTCAGCTTTAGTTTACTGCCACCTGTTTTGTGGGATTAATGCCTCTATCTATATTACCCCGGCCAAAAGCCGTACCGGAGTTATCACCACAATATGTATCACATGGTCACACATTTCATATATCTTCCTTCAGGAGTCGGCTTAACTAACATAGTTAGGACATGTCACAAGTAGTTCGCATCGACAGATACTACTAACAATAGCCATCCAATATCGCATACCGTTGTCACCGACTAACGACCAAGATGTGGCAGCCCTACGGAACTGTAGATACTTCTTCGACATCCGACAGTCTTGTCAGACTATGGAAGTTGCGCCCGTTGAGTCTAAAGATGAGCACAGTCTGATGTGGCTGTACAGCCCGATACGAGACATGCAGTGGCGGTTGCAGCCTTCGCACCTGAAGACAGAGTCACTGGAAGGCGATGCAGTTGGTGGCGGCTCCCACTGGAAGGCTTTCCTCTTCCTGCGTTTGTCGCAGGAGGCTGCTTGCAGAGCGAGTTCCCCCTCTTTAAGCCCCTTGACAGCTGTTGTCTCCACGCTATTCTGTTTGCTGCGAGGGATTCCCAGTTGGTGGTATCCATCCTCAGCGCTTTCATATCTCGTTTGCAGACATCCTTGAAGCGAAGTTGGGGTCGACCTTAGTATATGTGCCTTGCGGCCAGTTCACCATACAACATATGTTTTGGAATGCGACCGTCGTCCATCCGGCGTACGTGTCCGAGTCAGCGTAGTCGGCGTTGACGGAGTAATGTGTACATAGATGGGATGCCGGCTCTGCTGAGGACCTCGTTGTTGGTGATCTTGTCCTGCCATGATATGCCTAGGATGCGTCCCAGACAGCGGAGATGGAACACTTGCAGTTTTCGCTCTTGAGTGGCGTATGTTGTCCATGACTCGCTTCCATCGAGGAGTGTGCTGACGACGCATGCCTTGTACACCGCTATCTTGGTGTTGGTTGTCAGATGTATGTTTTCTCACACCTTCTTGCTGAGTCTGGAGATGGGTGGAGGCTGCTTTGCCAAATACGTTTGTCCAGCTCCATATCGAGCGAGAGGTTGTTCGTGGCTGTGGAACCCAGGTATGTAAATTGGCTGACGACCTCAAGCTGATATTCTCCTATGACAATGGCGGGTGGGATGGCAGTTCCTTGGCACATGACTTGAGTCTTCTTCAAACTGATGGTTAGGCTGAAGAGGTTGCAAGCTGCAGAGAAACTGTCCATCAGTGACTGGATCTGTTATATAGTATGGGCATCAAGTGCAGCGTCGACGGCAAATAGCAGGTCTCTCATGAGGAATTCTCTTATCTTGGATTTTGCCTTTAGACGGGTGATGTTAAAGAGCTTACAGTCATATCTGGAGTGAAGGTAAACTCCTTCTGTAGCTCTATTGAAAGCGTGCCTGAACAGCATGGCAATGAAGATGCCGAAAAGTGTGGGGGCGAGTAGGCAGCCTTGCTTGACGCCGCTCTTGACCTAGAATTATGTAGAGGTTTCACCGTCGTACTGCACGGTACTCTTCATGCCGCCATGAAAAGACTTTACGATGCTAAGAAATGTGGGCGGGTAGCCGATTAGAGGTAGGATCTTGAATAGCCCATCGCGGCTCACCATGTCGAACGCTTTGGTGAGGTCTATAAAGGCGATGTAGAGAGGCTGGTGTTGCTCACGACACTTTTCTTGTAGCTGTCTCAGCGAGAATACCATGTCGACTGTTGAACCGTAGGTATATGCTAGACAATTGTGTGCGTGCCTTTATCAGCCATCAGAACCCACAAAGACCAGCACGCACGTACACATACAAAACAAGACAAAAACAACAACAGGGTAACCTTATAGTGCAAGCGGGGTAACTCAATCCGTTATTTTTAAATTGATCATATCATTTAAAAGGGATTTTTTAAAACAAAAGATCGTATAGAGTTATGCCAAAAATTAACTTCAAATTTATTTACAATGTAGTGATCATAATTCATATATGATGCTATGTGTATATAGTAGCGTCTTACAGTGTTGTGTACCTTGACCAAGATTATTCAAATCGGTATGGTAATGCTGGATCAGAATTGGTGTCTACAGTAGTTTATATATTTATGAATATTGCGTTCTCACCATTATACATGATTTTGGCGACGTTTTGGGGTGCGAGATAAAGTGATTCCAACATCTCCAAGAGTTTGCCGATAAGGTAATCCCATTCGAGGGTTGACGATGCTTGCAAAGAATGAGTATCTGCCGAGTTCTTTGCACGCATCATCAGTCTGGGTGAGATTCCTTACCTGCAACTCTATGGAGGTGGTAGATTTATTTTCTCAACTTTCTCATGTTTAGATGCACTTTACAAATTATGCAAGCCTATGTATACACACATAAATGTCGTATGAATTTACAATAAAGTATTGAGGTCATTGGAATGTGACAATTTACTGACATTAATGTTTATCGTCACTTAAAAGTAAACACCACTTACATTTTAATTTTAACGGTTTATTTCTATTTTGCTAAACCTTTACATCCAACACAGGTAGAGATTCAAATAATCTATAACTGTAGCCATCACAATTAAAGGAAATAGTATATAACGAGATTTTAAGGAGGATGAGTCAGAATGTGACTGGTGTACATAGAGGCTTGACTACAGATGAGTCAGACTGTGATTACTGATGTACATAGATGCTTGACTACAGATGAGTCAGAATGTGATTACTGGTGTACATAGAGGTTTGACTACAGATGAGTCAGACTGTGATTACTGATGTACATAGAGGCTTGACTACAGATGAGTCAGACTGTGATTACTGATGTACATAGATGCTTGACTACAGATGAGTCAGACTGTGATTACTGATGTATATAGAGGCTTGACTACAGATGAGTAAGACTGTGATTACTGATGTACTTAGAGGCTTGACTACAGATAAGTCAAATGCATTATGGATCAATGGGGAATAGTAGTCATGTAAACAACACATGTACGGTAGCCATACGTCATTGATTGAATCATCGATGACGTATCGCCGATATATATACCGATTGTACCGTTATCCACTGAAATGATATACATTTGGACGCAGAAATAAACGGAAACTACCCGACTTGTTCGTGAATTCCGTTTATTTATACATCCAAATCCACGTTCTTGAACGAATCTTAAGCAATCTGGTAGGATTTCCTTATCTGCAAATCTTGGAGGTGCTATATTCACTTTGCATGATGTCCTGACCATTGTTGATGGAGTAGAATAATTTGCTATGTTCTTGTTTACATTAAAGCAATGCATCTATATGGCCATGGCAAAACCACATTTGAAAATAGTCTTGTATAAATTAAAATCGAGTGTGATTGAATTTCAAGAAAGTTGTCCTTAAAAGTTAAGTGACATCAACATTTTGTCAAATGAATGTGTGTCATCAATAAACAGTGCTGTTATGGGTGTGGCTAGTTTTCCTTATATAGAAATATTACAATGTATAAGGGAAACTTGTATGAGATGCCTAATTCAGCTCATTATAGAGTCAGCTATAGGGGAAATTTCATTGGGACAAGATATTTAGTTATTTGACAGAAGACAGATATATTATAAGCTCACTGCAATAGTAGTACGCATCATGTTCTATTGCAATAACAGGTCTGGAATATAGGGTCATCGCGGATGTTGAAATGCATGTGTACACAAAGCTCTTTGTGAATGGTCCTCTGAATAGGAGAGTGTTTTACATTTATTTATATTCGCTACCGGTTACCCATATGAGAGACGCCTCCTGAAGAGATTAGTCATTTGAGATTTTGGAGGATAGTGCATGATACAGACAGAGACCCATTCCAGAGTCTCCTCTGGTTCTTTTATGTGCACGGTGTACAGCACCGACACGAGACCTCGGTTTAACGTCCCATCTGAAAGACTGTTAATTTTATTAGGGTCAGACGGGGATCGAACCTGCGATCCCTGGATTACCAGTCCAGCGTGTTACCACTGGACTACAGCTCCATCTGTAATAGTAGGGTGTTTTTAATGTTTACATATATAAAGTACTGTGCCGTGTTTACAACTTAATGGTGATATATTTTGAGCCAACTGTTTGCATGCATGTCTTTTTGAGGTGCAATGTACTGATGTACAATGAACTATATAATACAATATTATTTCTTGTACGTATTGTATCGATTCGTTTTCATAAGAGACGTCTTCATATGATATAAACCAAAGCCACATAACAATTGTAAGATATATACCTTGTTCGACAAGTTGCAAATTTAGATATCGTATTAATCACTGCAGTAAAGCAGTTTTATATTTGACCCTGTGTCAGAGCAACACTCCTACTTTAGGGCACATGCTATTCATGTATATAGTGTCATGATAGTCCATGCCACAGTATGTCTAATACAACACCACATACTTCTATTTTGGAGCCACTCAGCACTGGAAGTTCGAGTCCCCAATAGAACATACAATAGTTCATGCAAAGCCGGAGTGTCACCATAAACCTATTGATAGTGAAACCGTTGTCCCTAAATAAATTAGGTTTAGCGACTTGGTATATATTAACCTTATTTGGAAATTTAGCGACAATTAACTGTTCACCAAATATATGGCACTGCTATGTTTCCTTGTATGTATTGGAAAGAAAACTCATGTGTTTTCACTCATTCGCTATTACACCAAATAACATGGTATAATTTATAGCCTTGATACCCAGTTTTTGTCCATTTAATACACTTTGGCGGACGTAGGGACCTTGTTGCTTTCACATTTAATCATTATATAGGTACACTTCTACTATTCAAGACTCGTGTCTACCTCATTTACTATGGTGACATTTTCTTTCTTAATTTGGCACGGTGACTCACCTTCACATAAAACTGACGTGACCAGAATATAATCGTTTGCTCTTGCATCTTTTACAAGAGTTATGGTCATTATACTTTGCTCATCTTTAATACATTGAAGTACACATCTGGCAGATCCATTATCCAACTTATCAGGCATATCCATTATTCAAATCTCAATCACTATTTGGGACAACTGCTTTCATACCAAATATAAACTAGTAGCCAGGTAATCAGTACTATTACATCATAAACTAGTTAACAGATCATCAGTACTAACATTAAAGACTGCTTGGGCAAAGTATAAGTTCTATCTAAGCAACGTACTTGGTTGTAGCATAAGGATATAGTTGAAGCAATTAGAAAACGGGATTATACAATAATGTCTCGTTATATATATCTTCACATGGACTTGGCAATCAAGATTTCCACGCCATCAATAGTTGATAATAAACAATAACCAGACAACCATCAAAACTCACATATGTTATCTACAAATATCAGTTCAAATTTAAACATACCAATATGGGTTGGGAGACCTACAAACTCATACTGGCTCTAACATAACCATATGAACATTGATAGTCCGGCTCTAAACCTTGCTTGCCAGACA
Source organism: Archivesica marissinica (assembly GCA_014843695.1). Classification (NCBI taxonomy): domain Eukaryota; kingdom Metazoa; phylum Mollusca; class Bivalvia; order Venerida; family Vesicomyidae; genus Archivesica; species Archivesica marissinica. The sequence continues at coordinate 10,029,052 of CM026402.1, read as the reverse complement.
ATCATCCAAACCCATGGGCGGGCGGTCCACCAGGTATCAATGCAATCAATGCATATCAGTGTAGTGTAGGACGATACTTAGGTTATAGTGTAAATCAATTCATTTCGTGTACTTTTAGATGTTTTTAATAAAATATGCAAATCCGGAATATTACCCGATTCATGGAAAGAAGCCACTGTAATCCCAATACCAAAACCAGGAAACAATGACACTAATCCAAACAATTATCGCCCTATCGCATTAACGAGATGCGTTTGTAAAACTATGGAACGCATGATTAACGCCAGACTAGTTTGGTATCTGGAGTCCAACAATTTAATTTCCGAATTCCAAAGTGGATTTCGGAATGAACGAAGTACCAATGACCATTTAATACGATTGGAAACGTTTATCCTTGATGCTTTTTACCAAGAAACAACACGTAGTTTCTATATTTTTCGATCTTGAAATAGCTTACGATACAACATGGAAACATGGTGTTATGAAAGACTTACACGAGTTATAGTGCAGTACATTTAGCCAAAAAAATTACTGAACTAGAGAAAAAAATTGAACAGATAGTGCACCTACATTGTTATCATCTATAAGGTTTCATCTTTCAGAAAAATTAGAATCTTTATTTTCTGAGCGTGGTGGAAATATAATTTTTTTCAAGGTCAAAGTCACCAGGAATAGTAAAAGCATGAAGTGATGATATATAGCATTATCCAAATATATGTAGGCACAAACAGTTAATACTCCCTAAATACTCATTTGAGTATAATGATGTAAACAAATTAAGAAAGTGTACAGTCATTTAAGGATAACCTTGACACCCATTTTCAAGGTCAAGGTCAAACCTCTGACATTTTGGACAAAGTATCACTTGCTTTACTGCTGTTATATTTATTATTATATTCAAAACGATTTATATAAGCTTTTTTCCGAATACATTAATATTGTGTATGTAAACAGTAGTCTTAGAACTCGGTTTGAAGCAGACTTTGTAGTATACAGAACCGGGATTGTATCAATAATGGTAAGTAATACTACTGAACATAATACGAATTCATATATCTGAGTCATAATCAAACATTTTGTAATATTTTAAGCATATTTTCAGTAATACATAATTATTCTAACATTTCGCACTGGGTACGTTTTCCTTCTATAACATGACATGTCACGTTCTCTGTTAGATACATTAAATGAACTAGGGATTGTGTAGTTCCTATCGGGACGTGCCACGGTATGAACAGAACGCAGCCTTGACACAAAATCTTGAAATTACAATATGCGCTGACGACTCATTTATGCAGTTCATGGCCGATAATGTTGACTGAATACATGTCATGGGATGGGCATAATTGCGACTGTTACCCAAGAAAGCTGATCCAAAAAGGTTATTCCTAGGGTAAACCTTTCTACTTCTGATATTGTGGAAATGTCAAGAATCAGAATACACTACTGAATCCCGATGAAAAATGAAGTTAGTTGTTAAAGCCTTGCCGAAGTAAGAAGACAAGACGTACAATATAGACATACTTTGGAAGATACTAAGGGTACCTAAGACCGAAGTCACCACTATGGAATGGCACCATGCAGTTGATTTACGCTGGAAGTCACCCAGGTACTTCCTCTACATACTTCATGCCGATGATTGACATGGATCCATCAAATGAAACGTGTATATACTCCACCCTCGTCTTTGTAACAGAACAAGCACATACATATAACGACACACCTGCATTGACATTTGATAAACACAGAGACATCAGATAGCCATGTAAAGAAGATAGTTCTTCGGTTGGGTGGAATTCATATGCATATGAGCTACATGGGTTGCATAGCCCATCTTATGACTGACTCAGGTCTGAAAGAGCTATTTCAGAGAGTGTATGCAGATATCACTTTTCCACACATGCTAAGTGGCAATGTAACTTTACGAGCCGTACGAGGCCATGCCTTGGCAGAATTGGCACTCGGTATCATTCTTGTGTATATCTGCTTTGACATCAACTTATCCAGCTACATTAGTGTAGAGACGCAGAAGGATAGCAATGGATTGTGAATTTGGAAGATCTGAAGATGAAGTGGATACAATGCATCCTGACAGAGAAAATGGAGAAAGAGAAAGTGAAAATGATGTGATTGATAGTACAGAAATATGTGAATAAATTGATGAAGCTATGAAAGTGTTAGACAACCTGATGAAGATTAACAAAAACATGGATATTAAGACTGCGGTGAGATCTGATATTGTTACGAATTTAGCACACACATGGAAAGCCAAACTAAAATAAATGAAAAGTAAAGGTAGAACATCAAGACTCTGGGTATAATACATATAAATGCTTGTCATCTTGCAGAAATTCATCAAGACTGAAAGAACAGGTAACTGGCGATTACACCTCCACGCTGTTTTGGATATGCTTCCATACATGGCTGCACCTGGACATAATGCCTATACAATATCATTACACATCTACTTGTACAACATGCTTGACTTACAAAACAAGTATCCATATGCTTATCAACATTTATGGACGAAACACATGTTGTTAGACGGAGTGAAAGATACTAGGCAGGTCTAAGTACAGATATCATAATTGAACAGGTCCTGAATAGGTGTTTAACAACAGTTGGTGGACTGACTCGGGAAAGAGGACAATGTGGGTTTTGTCTCGACCTGGTTGTTCGGAAATAAATTATGCCATGCAACAACTAACTGGAACCAAATCGTAACGAGCGAACAACATGGGGATTGCGGAATGTCTAGACTTTCAAAAGATGATAATGATATAAGAGTAATGGCTGAGTTGGTGAACAGAAACCCGTTTACACCAAAACCTGAGCTGAGAATCATATCAGGTGGTGTAGTGGCCGATGAAAGAGTGTCGGTTGATAGAGCAAATGAAATCGGTAAAGCTATACTCATCGATATGACATGCACACCGGCAGAATCCAATGTGTTCAGAAGAAACAAACAATACATTCCTATGTGCGAAGATGCAAATACAGAGATGAAAAATGAAATGATCAGGGTAGACCCACAGCTTCTTTTTCAAAGAATGATATCAGCAGCTCACAACGAAGTCCCAGAGGAGGATTTAGACATATGTTTCTTCTATGAACTGTGTTCCTTCCCACCAGCATTGTTCGAAAGTCCCAACCTGATAGGTCAAGCAAACAAGTCATCTCGCCAAACTGAAATGTTCAAGACAGTTTCCAACACACACAAACTAACTGACCAGAACGCAAATGTATGTTATGTATGCTATGTCTTAGATGGTGGTGCTCTACTGCAAAAGATCCCATGGGAGAGAGGTCAAACATACAAGGCCATGCTCGGTCACTTTTGATGGATATGAAAATGGAGCATCAACGAAAGACAATACACACAGGAGTCGAACAGGCGGTCAAATTGTGACTGAAATTAAAATTGAACTGGATATGATAATGAGTTCATAGAAACATCAGGTACATCTAAACAAAAGGAACAGACAGTAGTTCATAAACTTATTGTTAGGTTATTTGGCGGAGGCTGGAGTGAATGTGATTAATGCCAAGTCAGATGCTGACTACTTAATAGTGAAGTCAGCTATAGACGCTTCCTTATGCCAGAACACAATTGTCTGATGTGTTAGTAATGTTATGCTACCATGCCAGGAACCTTGAGAATACCATACATCTCATTTCAGAAGGAAAATGGAACAAATGCTGCAGTGTCAGAGAGTTACATGAACAGCTTGACCCTGAAATATGTAAAAATATACATTTTATACATGCATTTCTGGGCTGCGACACTTCCAAGACTAGCGGCATTGGTAAGTCAGCAGCTCTGAAGACTTTCAAAAGAAGTCCTTCATATCGTAAGTGTGCTTCAGTTTTCAGTGAGAATCTAGAAGACATTACCAAGGATGATATTGTTAATGCGGGTGAAGCTGCAATGATAGGATTACAATGCATATGGAGGCAATCCAGACCAAGTTACATTAAAACGACTGCGTGTTGACTCGTTTCTGCGGAAAGTAGGTACTAACAATGTCTACATTGACCCGAAGTCTTTGCCACCTACATGAAATGTCTGCAAGTAGCACAGTTTAAATGCATATGTACAAATGTTAGAATTGAAGGGAATCGTTATTGATCCAACTGAGTATGGCTGGGAGTTGCACGGAAATATGCTTGTTCCCCGAAGAACTATTATGCCACCTGCTCCAGAGAAAATACTGAAAATAGTACGCTGTTTCTGCATGATGGGTTGTAAAACCTCAAGTTGTAGCTGCAGAAAACTAGGGTACCGTGCAGTTTTGTATGTCGGAACTTAAATCAGTATTGTACAAAATGACCTAGAACTGATGAAATTAGTGACAGTGACCAACAGTTGACGGATTGATCACATTATACTAATAATTTGTATGATTCCCGACATTGTCTACGAATTTAAACATGGCTGAAAATGATATACGTTTAAAGTAATATATTGCAAACACATAATGCATGTACATATACATTATAGCATACTGCGGGTTTTTAATCGAAAGCACTGAGCGATAATGTGTTCTATTTATACATATCCCTGAATTCCGTTGTAGTAAACACTAAATGTTTAGACAAACAATGTACAGAAGTTGTCCTTGGAATTTAATATATTTTACAGAGCACAAATCAATCTGCAAATAAAACACTGCATAATTATGTACACAACTTTTAATGTCCATAAAGGCAAGTATTTTGTTCAGATAACATTCAAATTGCATTTTTGCTATGTAGATATATTATATTCATTACTTCCAAACTCTAAATCAAATATGCGTACCTTTATATTTTGTAGAAAAATTAATTCCAGAAATTCCTTGTAAATATTTCGAAAATATGTGAAAGTGCATATTTTTTTTATTTCCTTGGTGGAGAACAAGATTTTATTGTGTCATATTACACAGGCGTTTGACATAACAAAACCATTATTCCCATTTCTGTTCAAATGTTCCCTACCCCAATGTCCTATTTGTACTGTACTATAATACATATTAATACATATAACACTTATGTATTTGATATTCCGTCATTTGTAAACTATATGGCCTATTACAAATTCAAATACATCTTGTGTTGTTTAATTAAGTTCAGCAAATCAAACTGAGCTAACAATGGGAGTGCAAATGTGGATAACGTTTCTGGGAAACAGATTAGCATAACGTTGGTGGAGTGAGTTAATATGCCGTAAAATCAAATTTATTATAATGTAATTTTAATAAAGTACTTTATGTCATTGAACGAACATGTCGAGAAGGTACGGTGACGGTTTTGCCAATTGCACAACTGGGTAATTTACATAGTCACCGCCTTTATCTTTCTATATTTAGAAAGTATCGGAACAAAGGAAAACTTTGTCAACCCACCCTCCCTCCCCTTTATTAAATATGTACATGTATTTTCAACTTATAAGTAGGTTATATGCGTGATAATAGATCCCCCACCTTTGAGTATGTACATATGTTTAAAAGTATTACTTGCCTAATACATATTAATACATATAAAACTTATTTATTTGATATTCCGTCACTTGTAAAATAAATGGCCTATTTCAAATTCAAATACATCTTGTGTTGTTTAATTAAGTTCAGCAAATCAAACTGAGCTAACAATAGGAGAGCACATGTGGATAACGTTTCTGGGAAACAGATTAGCATAACGTTGGTGGAGTGAGTTAATATGCCATAAATGTTATTATTGGAACGCCTAGGCTTGTAATATTTCCAGAATTCTTTCGGATTCGAAAGTTTATGATTTACGAAGTTTTTAATTTGTGTGAATTTAAACTGTCCGTGTTTTTGCCTAACTAATAATTTGTATGACCTTTTGAGTGCATGCATGTCGACCCAATGTTCTTCTGACATAAAATGGTTGTGTGTGTCCAATGCATTACTATATATATATTATATATATATAACACTCATAGCACATCAACAATTACATACATATTACTTAAAGTATATAAAATCGTCGTGATAGTGACTAGTTTAGTGACTAGTGTTGTGACTAGTCGCCATGGTTTCAACCCTATGTTTATGTTCCACTACGGGATATTCACTGTACATAACATTAACACACACACACACATCACTCACCAAACTATGGGTCTAAGCTTTCACAACATCTCTGTTACTCTCAACCATTCAGTGCCAGTAGTGTTTAGTATTGTTACTGCAAATAACAGAACGTGGCAAACGTGCAGAGAACATAGAATGATAGATGTGTAACATGCATAAAGTAATAGATGTCACAGCTACTTTGAATGTATTCATTCCAACCGTAAATATCGTTACCCGCGGAAATCTAAACATACAGAAACGTGATCAACATTATCGGACTCTAGTAACCAAACCGGTGTTCAAAGCTATTCCAGCTAATCACTTATTTATCAAACTATACCAGACAAATTATTACCAGACAAGTGCACAAATCATTAGAAGGAAACTAACCTGAATAAAACTGTAGATCATTGTTAAAACTTTCTATACACTTCAAGTAAATAAATGTATGACTGATCTCCAAAGAACCTGACAACTGAGTGGAGATCAAATCTGGCGGTAAACCCAATTACCCCAGTCATACTTCAATTCCCAAATATGTGTTCATACTCTTGTGAAATAATGATATAAGGGAGATAACAAACTCTATGAAATGACTTTTGTCAATATCAGATTGGGCCGATACATGATTAGTAACCTGTAATCCCTCCAAATCTGACTATCTTATAGTATTAAAGAACCGCAATGAACCTCGACATATTCCCCTGCAGTTGTAAGGTTAACACATTCCGCATGTCTCAAACCATAAACACTTGGGTGTTTTCTTCTCCAGTGATGGATCTTGGCATAAGCATATTGATCAAATCAGCAAAAAGGCTTGGACACGTATCAATGTTATGAGACAATTTAAATTAACACTCCATCGTAGAGCATTGGAAGTTATCTACATTTCCTTCATTCGACCATTACTAGAATATTCTGACGTAATATTAGATAATCGTCTAATGTATGTAAAAGAGGAACTAGATAAAATACAGCATAAAACTGCAAGAATTGTGCTACAAAACTTATCTCTATCCATGCCCTTCAAAAAGAAGTAGGTTGGGAAACACTTTCTGACAGAAGACGGAAACACAAACGTGTCCTACCATATAAAATTAAAAATAATCTTATCCCGTCTTTTATGTCATCTCTTGTTCCACAAGATGTTGGCCAATCCACTCGGTATAACCAAGTGGTAGTACCAGTTCATACATACGATTGACTGTGTTAAGTATAATTCACAAGTTGTAGTACCAGTTCATAAATACGATTGACTGTGTCAAGTATAATTCACAAGTTGTAGTACCAGTTCCTACATACGATTGACTGTGTCAAGTATAATTCACAAGTTGTAGTACCAGTTCATACATACGATTGACTGTGTCAAGTATAATTCACAAGTGGTAGTACCAGTTCATACATACGATTGACTGTGTCAAGTATAATTCACAAGTTGTAGTACCAGTTCATACATACGATTGACTGTGTCAAGTATAATTCACAAGTTGTAGTACCAGTTCCTACATACGATTGACTGTGTCAAGTATAATTCACAAGTTGTAGTACCAGTTCATACAAACGATTGAGTGTGTCAAGTATAATTCACAAGTTGTAGTACCAGTTCATACATACGATTGACTGTGTCAAGTATAATTCACAAGTTGTAGTACCAGTTCATACATACGATTGACTGTGTCAAGTATAATTCAAAAGTTGTAGTATCAGTTCATACATACGATTGACTGTGACAGGTGGCTGCCCAACAGAGGACAAATGAATATTAAAGCAACATACACTATGCATGCATTGTGGCGATGCTTAATACAGGAGACAACCGCCGACGCAGGTCTGACTGTATACTTTGAACGAACAGTCGACATAACTAGGGTACGAATGATTTGAACATCATGACGGCCAAATATATATACCAATGTTGCAGTCAGTATTATACAAGAATACAATGAAGCATGTAGTTCACTCAATATAATGGTGTTCAGTGTGTTCAATAAGACACATTTGGTTCCGTTGTTTGGCACCCTTCCAATCGCCAAACAGTATACTTTCCCCTGATTTATATTCCGTTGGCTGGCGGAAGGTCGGTGATTCTACCCGGATACCCGATCGTGCTTGAATACTGCTCGGAGATGCAATATGGGTATTCATTCACCAATAATAGCTGGACAGTCGACATACGGCCGAAGCTGTTTGTGCGAAGTTCAACCCAAAAACAAATCTGATGTCAGCTCTACATTCCACCATAGCTGTTAGTCAATACATATTCAATGCATATACTGCTTTGTTTAGCGGTCTAGACCCCTATATATGTGTTTACTGGTGGCGTACTGGCAACTGTAGCGATGTAACATGTCGCATTTGCACACTGATGTATCGTTGAAAATATTGCTTTTAGTGTGTTAAAGCATACTTAAAAGTGTTATATCGCAAAAAGCAAAAGGAAAATGCATTGTCGTGACGTCATCCCTTAGTACGTGCAGTTCATTATTATTAATATTGGACTGCTTTCAAAAGGAGAGAGTATTATTTCAAAACATACGCCTAAACGTACGAAATTAACAGTGGTCATTAGTAAGAGTGTTATATAAATGTGTGTTTTGAGCAAGATATAAGCCTCAAACGGATCCAATATGCAAACTGTTTGTATTGTTTCGGCTTATATCCTATATAAACAGTGTGTTTGCGGTCTTCCACTATCAAAGGTGAATGTAGGCTTCCATAAAACAGTGTGCCACGCTTCTAAATTGACTGTTAGTATTGGAGTATAATAATATATTTAGACTATACATAATGTTTGCGTGTGGGTCAATGGAGATATATATCTCATCACTTCATATGATGCCTGTGGGTCACTTTACATGGGTCCTCACCAGAACATTCAATTCTCACAGGTTCAAAATGTTCTACCAAGCCGTGATAATTAAAAGTCACCTCAGAAAATGCATAATACCGAGCTAATATTGGTAAATTTAGAATTTACATATTAATCATTTCATGGTTGTCAATTGAGACATATATCTCACCACTGTTAATTGTATTAGGGTCAGACGGGATTACCAGTCCAGCGTGTTACCACTGGACTACATATCCGTCTGGGTTCAAACGTACTTGGGCTTGGCTACTTTATAACACCTATGGTGGATTTGGGGTTACTATAATTTATTAAGTGCGCATATATGAGATCGATCTGTGTTTGTGTCTTCAACAAGTACTTGTATCCAGGGAAATAATCCCAACCAAAGTTACAAATAATCCACTAATGACACCATACATGCATAAGCTAATCTTGTCCTGGATGCCTACCATATCATTGAGACCCATTGTTAACAATGTGATGCACAGAAACATGCTATGCTTCAGCTGGACGAACCTGACCAAGATGGTAGACGCATGTGTTTAATTGTATCGGGTATCCGTGGGGATACTGGGGATCTCGTCGAACGGAAACTGCTACAAGCAATGCGCTGAGGTTGACAAGTGGAGACATAGACACGTGCCTTAGACTAGGCAGCAATACAACAAACAATACTAATGGGAGAGTGATCGAATCAATTCACTAACTCTAAGGATCGCGATCATCCCCGAGGCGGTCGGCCACTTATGACGATTGCGGCGGATGATCGGTACATTGCGGTTCAACACTTAGGTAACCGACTTCTGTCAGCATTAGCAACAGCACGGCGGCATGGAATCAGTGCACATACAGTTCGGAACCGACTGCGGCAAAATAATGACCCGATTCATCCGTAATGCCGTACGTTGGCGAACGTTAACCAGGCATCACCTGGCTGTGAGATGTGATTGGTGCCGACGTCACCGGCGTTTCCGATGTGTTGCTTGGAGACCAGTGTTATGTTCGGATGAATCCCGATTTAATTTGAGCTATGTTGACGTTACACTGTTGCGTGGAAAGCGTTTCGCTGTAGCGTGCAGCATTGAAACAGACCGTTTCGGGAGAGGTTCAGTTTAAGTCTAGGGCTGGATAATGAATGCTCAAAAGACTCGTATAATCGTTATTAACCTTATGTTACGCATTGACACACTCTTTGTTTGTAAGCATACCGCCTCTATGTACAGGATTGATCAAAGTGCTGGGGTTGCTAGATTAACTTTATCTTACCAATTTAGTAATCGATGTACATTATCTTTGTATTTAAATACAAACAAAATGACAGTCGGTAGAGCGCATACATCCCCGTCACTATGCGATAAACATCAGCATCAAACATTACTGGATTGGTCCAATAGTCCCAAGGCGAACATTGCGAATACAATGAATGAACACCCATCAGTAAGTTATTGGCGGAGGTTGTTAGTAACCGATAGTACAGCACATCCCAAGGTGCTGCTTAGAGTTAAATCAATACCTACATTGTGGATTGTTCTCTAAATAAACTATCCAATAAACTTTCAGTTTGAACTCTCCGAACATAATATCTAATGAAAATGGGATATAGTATTTTGTCTATACATAAACAAGCAATGATAAGGTATACATGTCGCAGTACTATCAAGCTCACATTGATAGACTTTATACATTTAGAATTTAGAATATTTGTTCGTTATAATTAAGCACATCAAATACTTCATATCTTTACACAGCTAATTACTGCCATTCACACTAGATAGTTATTATGCAACATCTATAATACTCGTATGTGCAATATGATGACAGGGGATTTGTGTCAAGCAGTATAAACATTAATTGCTTGTTCTGTTGCACATTTGGATACATAATAAACGGGTCTACCAAGGCGTCTGTCACAGGGATGCACGCCACGGGCATTCTGGATCCATGAATAATCACAATTCACCCATTGGCTGCCCAACCTGGATAGATGGGTGCTTCAAAATTCACCCATTGCCTGCCCAACCTGGATAGATGGGTGCTTCAAAATTCACCCATTGGCTGCCCAATCTGGGTAGGTGTGCGTTCGAATCCAGCACTAGCTTATATACCCCGGTATTCTGGATGCATGCATTACGATAATCCAGAATCTGAACCAGGTTAAATAAATAAGAATTAAACTTTTCGTAAAATTTAAATTGGGAATTGGATCTTTTAATTATAGCCCGACCCACCCCGGTACCTCAAGCCAAGCGAGTTCTCCGAACAAACTACACTACACTACAAAACAGAACCATATACCCAACCCAACAATAAAAATCAGCCGGGTCGGCAGCAGCACATGTTCCACTGCAAATATCTCCGATATCCTGAAAATAGTAAAATGTTAGACCACTATAATTGAAAGTGCCAGCCATTTACGATGTATAAGAAACATCTTACGAACAGCAGTACATGCACTCAGCAGTTCTGCGCTGAGTAGTCGGGTCTAGCCTTGTACAACCTCAAACAGCGTAGTAGTTTATCAGAGACATCAACGAAGTAGACCTGTTATTCAACAACTCGTAACCGGAAACCAAGGTCGTATTTCAAGTGTTGCAGTGATGGACATTGCATGATTGGTTGGCATCTGTATGGTCTTGGATACAGACACAACACTGGAAGAGAAAGATACGTTCATGTTTACTTCATTGTCTAATTGAAATGATTGATAGTCAAGTCAGTATGATGCGAATATGTCACATGTACCTTAGAGTACGTGAGTCACATATACGTGATAATACGTGAGTCACACATACGTGATAGTACAAGTTTCACATACGCGTGAGAGTGCGTGAGTCACATATACGTGAGAATACAAGAGTCACATATGCGTGAGAGTACGTGAGTCACATATACCTGATAGTACGTGAGTCATATATGCGTGATAGTACGTGAGTCACATATGAGTGATAGTACGTGAGTCACATATGCGTGATAGTACGTGAGTCACATATACGTGATAGTACGTGAGTCATATATGCGTGATAGTACGTGAGTCACATATGCGTGATAGTACGTGAGTCACATATACGTGATAGTACGTGAGTCACATATGCGTGATAGTACGTGAGTCACATATAGGTGAGAGTATGTGAGTCACATATACGTGATAGTACATGTGTCACATAATAGGTGATGGTACATGAATCACATACGCGTGAGAGTACGTGAGTCACATTGTGTGAGAGTACGCGAGTCACATATATACGTGATAGTACATGAGTCACATATGCGTGATAGTATGTGATTCACATATACGTGATAGTACATGCGCCACATATACGTGAGAGTACGTGAGTCACATATACATGAGGCATATACCTGAGAGTGCATGCGTCACATATGCGTGATAGTACGTGATTCAAATATACGTGATAGTACATGCGCCACTTATACGTGAGAGGACGTGAGTCACAACTATGTGAGAGTACGTGAATCACAAATACATGAGGCATATACCTGAGAGTGCATGCGTCACATATGCGTGATAGTACGCGATTCACATATACGTGAGGCATATACGTTAGGGCACGTGTGTCACATATACCTGTGCGTACGTGAGTCACATATACGTGCTATTACGTGAGTCACATATACGTGAGAGTACGTGAGTCACATACACGTGAGGCATATACCTGCGAGTACATGAGTCACATATACGTGATTGTATGCGAGTCACATATACGTGAGGCAAATACGTTAGGGCACGTGTGTCACATATACGTGATAGTACGTGAGTCACATACACGTGAGGCATATACCTAAGAGTACATGAGTCACATATACGTGATTGTACGCGAGTCACATATACGTGAGGCAAATGCGTAAGGGCACGTGTGTCACATTATATAATACACGGGAGCACGTACAAGTACAAGTTACTATTGTGGATAATACAGTTTCTTAGCTTCGGAACGGGATAATGGTGACGTTTCTTCAATAGGCAGGCTAACGAACTATTGGCAGCATTGGAGACATGCTATTATAATGATTGTGTTGGAACTAGAGCATGCTAGGATACGTTAGTACGGTTAAGTGGTTTACAAGTCAGCGACCACAACAACTTGACCACAGAGGCGGAGATATGCCGTGAAGTACTAAACATGAAAACATCAGGAACTACCATATTCCATAAAATGTGTTCTGTACATCGTCCCGATATGCCGTGAAGTACTAAACATGAAAACATCAGGAACTACCATATTCCATAAAATGTGTTCTGTACATCGTCCCGATATGAGTACAATTTATGCAAAGTAATCTTAAAAGTGCTGCCGTGATTGACGAGTTATGGAGCGGACTCATAAACTAGCCAATCAAGCATTAATTTGTTTGTAAGTGTGACTGTGACTCGATATGGCAGAAACATTCGGTCTCCACATTATCTCGCTATGGATAACATTTTGTTGTGCAAGAGTTGTGGAACGGAATCGCAACATAGCCTTTTAAGCACTACATGTACATGTATATAAGTTGTAAGTGTGACAATAACATTGAACGAACATTATGTATGCCGAGTAATTATAAAATTCCTCCAGTGGTTTAAGACGTATGGAGCGGACACAACTATTTAACGGACGAAGGCCATTCCTATATTCCGCATCCTGCTATGCTATGGGAGACATACAGGCATCTAATCAGTCCATAAAACAGAAATAGGTTAAGTAAAATGTTCACTGACATGCTACGCTGGAGTGTGTTGGCACGCTATGAATCGGAAGCAACTCGTATCCTTTGTGGGTAGTCCTATTTATAAGACCTCTACATAATATGTTTCTGGACCAATAGGAATTTATGTGACATTAATTACTCTCATGTATTCGTATAGTAGTTATTGGAATAGTCCATCTATTTTCAGGGAACTAGTATCCAATCTTTCACTGTTGTGCGCATAGAAATACAGACTTGAACTGGAATCCAGAACTATATTTACGCAGTTGAAATTCAACAAAACAATAATTGGTTCCCATATGATTCGCGGATGCATAATTTATATATACTAGCAAGGCTTGTTCCATTGATTGGCGCCAATTTGATACACATGGGTTCAGATCATTTCTGGGATACTTACACGATTATTATAGCTGTAGGCTGGTTTCACGTTGTCCCGTAATTTCAATTACGTCGTGTAAACAATGTGAACATAATGGCAGCCATTTAATTGTTAGTAAGTATTTGTTTAAAGTGTATGTTCCGTGATATGAAGCCCCACAATGTTATCATATTTAGTTGTTTTATGGTGTAAATTGTTGTTACACTATATAGTGCAATCTGCGAGGCTTCTTGCTGACAATGAGCATTTGCGATGTTGAAGGCTGAAATTATTGTTCACTAATCACTAAATCAGCTAATTGCCGTGGGCATGAGGTATTATTATTAACATTTATCTTGTGTATAATGGTTCTAAGCACTCCTTAATCGTCAGGTATTATGGTATGTATACAAACTCCACAATTTGGCTGTCTGACACTTCGACCTCAAGAAATGTCGACCCCAGGACATGACTCTAACTGAACAGCTGAAGTTGGAATGAAGTAACCTGGGTATAACGGTAACCGGTGAAGTAAGCAATAACCTGTGTATTTGTGTTTCAAAAAGAGGCTATGCAAATAATGTTCACTATCAATTAAGCGTAATGATATTTATTTTATTGAATACAATATCAGTTAGTAAGAAATAAATCATAACTGAATAAATAACAAAGTCAAAGGAACAACACTGACCAACATGTATTATCTAAACGGTGATACATGTACCAATGACCGATGACGATGTAAATGTCTCCTCATCAATTTCTACCAGTAGCAATACATGTCTTATGTACAAGACCTCTACATAACAAAAATTGTATCTGTTATTTCGAGGTCTTATCATTAAAGCTAATATTCGTATATCACTTTCTCACTTGATCCATTGTCGGGATTTCTGACCATGGTTTTGAAGCTTTCCGGACTTGAACGGTTATAAATATGTGAATTATTGTTAAGAATAATTATAAATATTGATATGAACACCGTTTAAAATATATTGGCTGAGCTTTGTGCATACGATTTCGCAGTTTGAAATCGACAGGTGTGATTCTCCCATCGTTTCTGTGCAATGAATTATGCATTAGTATATTTCATGCGTATGAACAATTTAATATTGAACGCATGGCATCGATATAAATCTTCAAAATAGTCAGGCAGAACCTGGGTTGGACCTGGATTTGTTGTCTTAAGTTTTTGTTTTTAATGATTTAGGTGAACAACATGCTCCTGCAAAAAGAATGGGCAGTCTAGTAGTGTAAGCTTTGACTTTAAACTGCAGTGAATGCCTTCTAAAGAAAGACCCTAATTTAAAAATCCAACTCGTTGGCGAGAAGCACACTTGTTCCGTCAGATTCGGAAGAACGGTGACAACAAAAACAATTAAACAGTTTATTTTGGATATTTGTGACAAAAGAAATGATCAGTGGGCTATGGAGGTCAGAACATGTCTTGAAGGAGCAATCAGTGATCTGCATGCAGCTGAATCAAGGTATCATGTAGACTGTAAGATCAAATGTTATGTTAGTAAAGTCAGTAGTATCAGCTGTGAATTTGCAAACAATCCCAAATGAAGTGGATAGTGCTCTTCAGTCTTTGATTAAAAACATTGGTGAAGACTTTTGGTGATGATCTGTTAGTGCTGTCCTCACCTAGTATAGCTAGCATAATTGTGTTCCGAAACAAAGCCTCCACTGTTCTAAGGTTAGATGATGATGAGGAGGATGATATGGATGTAAACAAATCAAAAGTGATGTGAAGGGTATACCAGTAGACAAAGAAAAGTATGATGCCCATATCAACTGTGAAATAGGATTGGACTCCATGAGTTATACACTTACTGAACTGCTAGCAAGTTTATCTCCAAAGCTAGACAGGATACTTCCAGCTATATTGATTGGTTCAGTAATTAGTAGCTCTCTACATAACCATCCTACATCCTTACAGGTTTCCCTTGGAGATTTAATTCGAAGTTCAAAAGAGCTTGTGAACAAAATGCATGATTATGCAATAACCTGTTCTTATGATGAAGTTCTCCGTTTCAAGAAGTCGGCAGCATTCACAGCAGTGGAGAAAATGGATGTATCTGGTATTTCAAATGCTGATGCAGGGCTGGTGCAAGTTGTCGCAGATAACTTTGATACTGAGATATTATCTCAAAATGGGAAATTGTCAACTCACTCATTAGCAGTACTGTTAACACAGGCAGAGCAGACTGTAGACATGATCGACAAGCAACAGAAAATCAAACGCATTAAGAAGAGAGAAATGTCTGATCCCATTAACTTTGAAACAACTGTTCGCAGATATAATGGACCAAAGAAGCCTGATGTGCACAAAACTACAAAATTGTGGGTTGATGTTGTAATCAAACCAGTGTTTATTATAATGATGTTTATCAGAGCAGAAAGAGAAGGAGATTGGTTGCTCCACCTAGATGTGTACAGACTTATGATGCCATACTTCTTCGCAGCTGGGCATGTGCACTATGCACGGTATGGACTATACTACTTCAGGTCCATGGAATATCTACCTAATAATGTGCTGAAACCATTCCTGAAAGGACAGCATGTTATGAGACATGTTCCTGGTCTCTGGAATGGTATCTGGAGTGACATGTTCATAGAAACTACTTTTATGAGGTATGGGCATGGACAGGGAGGACATATTGGTATCACACTTAAGCCAGACTCACTTAAAACCTGGGCATTAAGTCTCCACATATGCAGTCAATTGGAGGTATACCTGTCTGACATGATTGATGGAGGAAAAGTTAATGTTCAAAGTTGTCACAAGGAGGAAAACAACGGAAGGATTGCAAGTGATACAAAAGACAGGGAAGGGATAAGGAAGACACTTCAGCTCTGCATTGACCCCCTTGATCCCACAAAGCATCCCGATGAGATATTGAACATCATTAGTGGCAGAATAGGCTCATCATCAGTTAATGTGCATGCTGCTGTTGAAATAGGGACAACTCAGATGAAAGAGTATGAAAAGACATGCCCAGAAGGTTTTTATATAACAATTCATAAGAAAGTAACAACCATGACAGCATCAAAGAAACACGTACGAGTGGATGATGAGAAAGTCTTTGATACAAGCCTTATCTAATCAAGAGTGATAGGGCTTCAGGCCAGTTCCCGCAAAACAGACATCAATGGTGGGTCAATTGAATGTACCTTTACCTGCAGTAATAAAACAGGCTACACAATTTATGGCTACATGTTATGGACAGTCAGAATGTGATACCATGTCAACTGCACGCATCAATGTTTAGGCTGCTAAGACTGGCAAAGGGTACGTACACCTCAATACCCAAACTCTGCTCCCTTCCTCTTACAACGCAGACATTTGAGGAGAATGTCAAACGGGCACATCACCAAGCTTGCACATCTCTGGAAAATTTGGAGTCACCTAGACTTGACACAGAGAAATACGGATGGAAGAAAGATGAAACAAACAAAACGTTATTGCCAGTAACTGTTCCGGAGAACGTACCCCTTGCACCTGCTAACATATTGCGCCTTATTAAGTGCGGGTGTGAAAGTCAGGCTCCTTGTAGTTCTTCCATGTGTGGCTGCATCAATGCAAAGCTTGCATGTACTGTATTATGTGCCTGCCATGGAGTGAGTTGCTTCAATCCACAGACCATTGACAATGTTTGATTATACTAAATGATACAGTTGTTTCTTAATGCTCATGTTCATGAATTTCATGTGTGTTATACATCTGCATTACATTTTGATGGCGGCCATTTTGAAATCAGGATGGCGACACTGCTCAAGCATGACATGATGTCATGCGACAGTTTATGAAACTACATATCCTACTCTAACATAATAAGCAATAAAAAAAACTTAAGACAACAAAACCAGGTCCAGCTTATATCTTGGGTTTGGCTGCCGGACTAAAACTAACGATTTCTATGTTGGCTTTTCGTCTCGCTCTAGGGTTAGGGGTTGCGCTAGTGGTTGCACTACCTGTCGCTCTAGGCTTAGAGGATGCGCTAGTGGTTACACTACCTGTCGCTCTAGGGTTAGGGTTGCGCTAGTGGTTGCACCACATGTCGCTCTAGGGCTACGGGTTGCGCTAGTTGTTGCACTACCTGTCATTCTAGGGTTAGGGGTTGCGCTAGTGGTTGCACTACCTGTCGCTCTAGGGTTAGGGGTTGCGCTAGTGGTTGCACTACATGTCGCTCTAGTGATAGGGGTTGCGCTAGTAGTTGCACTACATGTCCTCTAGGGTTAGTTGTTGCACAACATGTCGCTCTAGGGTTAGTGGTTGCACTACCTGTCGCTATAGGGTTAGGGTTGCGCTAGTGGTTGCACTACATGTCGCTCTAGGGATAGGGGTTGCGCTAGGGTTGCACTACATGTCCTCTAGGGTTAGTTGTTGCACAACATGTCGCTCTAGGGCTAGGGGTTGCGCTACCTGTCGCTGTAGGGTTAGGGGTTGCGCTAGTGGTTGCACTACCTGTCGCTCTAGGGTTAGGGGTTACGCTACTAGTTGCACTACCTGTCGTTCTAGGGTTAGGTGTTGCACTAATGGTTGCACTACCTGTCGCTCTAGGGTTAGGGGTTGCACTACCTGTCGCTGTAGGGCTAGGGGTTGCGCTAGTGATTGCACTACATGTCGCTCTAGGGTTAGGGGTTGCGCTAGTGGTTGCACTACATGTCGCTCTAGGGTTAGTGGTTGCACTACCTGTCGCTCTAGGGGTAGGGGTTGTGCTAGTGGTTGCACTACATGTCGCTCTAGGTTTAGGGGTTGCGCTAGTTGTTGCACTACCTGTGGCTCTAGGGTTAGGGGATGCGCTAGTGGTTGCACTACTTGTCGCTATATGGTTAGGGGTTGTGCTAGAGGTTGCACTACCTGTCGCTCTAGGGTTAGGTGTTGCACTCGTGGTTGCACTACCTGTCGCTCTAGGGATATGGGTTGCGCTAATGGTTGCACTACCTGTCGCTCTAGGGTTAGGGGTTGCGCTAGTGTTTGCACTACCTGTCGCTCTAGCGTTAGTTGTTGTGCTAGTGGTTGCACTACATGTCGCTCTAGGGTTAGTGGTTGCACTACCTGTCGCTGTAGGGTTAGGGGTTGCACTAGTGGTTGCACTACCTGTTGCTCTAGGGTTAGGGGTTGTGCTAGTGGTTGCACTACCTGTCGCTCTAGGTTTAGGGGTTACGCTAGTTGTTGCACTACCTGTCGCTCTAGGGTTAGGGGATGCGCTAATTGTTGCACTACCTGTCGCTCTAGGGTTAGGGGTTGCGCTAGTGGTTGCACTACCTGTCGCTCTAGGGTTAGGGGTTGCGCTAGTGGTTGAACTAACTGTCGCTCTAGGCTTTGGGGTTGCGCTAGTGGTTGAACTAACTGTCTCTCTATGGTTAGGGGATGCGCTAGTGGTTGCACTACCTGTCGTTCTAGGATTAGGGGTTGCGCAAGTGGTTGCACTACCTGCCATCTAGGGTTAGGGAATGCGCTAGTGGTTGCACAACCTGTCGCTCTAGGGCTAGGGGCTGCGCTAATGGTTGCACTACCTGTCGTTCTAGGGTTAGGGGTTGTGCTAGTGGTTGCACTACATGTCGCTCTAGGCTTAGATGATGCGCTAGTTGTTACACTACCTGTCGCTCTAGGGTTAGGGTTGCGCTAGTGGTTGCACTACATGTCGCTCTAGGACTACGGGTTGCGCTAGTGGTTGCACTACCTGTCGTTCTAGGGTTAGAGGTTGCGCTAGTGGTTGCACTACATGTCGCTCTATTGTAAGGGGTTGCGCTAGTGGTTGCACTACATGTCGCTCTAGGGTTAGTGGTTGCGCTAGCGGTTGCACTACCTGTCGTTCTAGGGTTAGGGGTTGCGCTAGTGGTTGCATTACCTGTCGCTCTAGGGTTAGGGGTTACGCTAGTGGTTGCATTACTTGTCTCTCTAGTATTAGGGGTTGCGCTAATGGTTGCACTACCTGTCGCTCTAGGGTTAGGGGTTGCGCTAGTGTTTGCACTACCTGTCGCTCTAGCGTTAATGGTTGTGCTAGTGGTTGCACTACATGTCGCTCTAGGGTTAGTGGTTGCACTACCTGTCGCTGTTGGGTTAGGGGTTGCACTAGTGGTTTCACTACCTGTCGCTCTAGGGTTAGTGGCTGTGCTAGTGGTTGCACTACCTGTTGCTCTAGGGTTATGGGTTGTGCTAGTGGTTGCACTACCTGTCGCTCTAGGTTTAGGGGTTGTGCTAGTTGTTGCACTACCTGTCGCTCTAGGGTTAGGGGATGCGCTAGTGGTTGCACTACTTGTCGCTCTATGGTTAGGGGTTGTGCTAGAGGTTGCACTACCTGTCGCTCTAGCGTTAGGTGTTGCACTCGTGGTTGCACTACCTGTCGCTCTAGGGATAGGGGTTGCGCTAATGGTTGCACTACCTGTCGCTCTAGGGTTAGGGGTTGCGCTAGTGTTTGCACTACCTGTCGCTCTAGCGTTAGTGGTTGTGCTAGTGGTTGCACTACATGTCGCTCTAGGGTTAGTGGTTGCACTACCTGTCGCTGTAGGGTTAGGGGTTGCACTAGTGGTTGCACTACCTGTTGCTCTAGGGTTAGGGGTTGTGCAAGTGGTTGCACTACCTGTCGTTATAGGGTTAGGGGTTGCGCTAGTGGTTGCATTACATGTCGCTCTATTGTTAGGGGTTGCGCTAGTGGTTGCACTATATGTCGCTCAAGGGTTAGTGGTTGCGCTAGCGGTTGCATTACCTATCGCTCTAGGGTAAGGAGTTGCGCTAGTAGTTGCATTACCTGTCGCTCTAGGGTTAGGGGTTACGCTAGTGGTTGCATTACCTGTCTCTCTAGTATTAGGGGTTGCGCTAATGGTTGCACTACCTGTCGCTCTAGGGTTAGTGGTTGTGCTAGTGGTTGCACTACATGTCGCTCTAGGGTTAGTGGTTGCACTACCTGTCGCTGTAGGGTTAGGGGTTGCACTAGTGGTTGCACTACCTGTCGCTCTAGGGTGAGTGGCTGTGCTAGTGGTTGCACTACCTGTCGCTATAGGGTTAGATGTTGCGCTAGAGGTTGCACTACATGTCGCTCTAGGGTTAGGGGTTGCGTTTGTGGTTGCACTACCTGTCGCTCTAGGGTTAGGGGTTGCGCTAGTGGTTGCACCAACTGTCGCTCTAGGGTTAGGGGATGCGCTAGTTGTTGTACTACCTGTCGATCTAGGATTAGGGGCTGCGCTAGTGGTTGCACTGCATGTCGCACTAGGGTTAGTGGTTGCACTACCTGTCGCTGTAGGGTTAGGGGTGTGCAAGTGGTTGCACTACAGGTCGCTAGGGTTAGTGGTTGCACTACCTGTCGCTCTAGGGTTAGGGGTTGCGCAATTGGTTGCACTACCTATCGCTCTAGGGTTAGGGGATGCGCTAGTGGTTGCACAACCTATCGCTCTAGGGCTAGGGTTTACGCTAGTGATTACACTACCTGTCGATCTAGGGTTAGGGGTTGCGCTAGTGGTTGCACTACCTGTCGCTCTATGGTTAGGGGCTGCGCTAGTTGTTGCACTACCTGTCGCTCTAGGGTTAGGGGTTGCGCTAGTGGTTGCACTACCTGTCGCTCTAGGCTTAGAGGATGCGCTAGTGGTTACACTACCTGTCGCTCTAGGGTTAGGGTTGCGCTAGTGGTTGCACCACATGTCGCTCTAGGGCTACGGGTTGCGCTAGTTGTTGCACTACCTGTCATTCTAGGGTTAGGGGTTGCGCTAGTGGTTGCACTACCTGTCGCTCTAGGGTTAGGGGTTGCGCTAGTGGTTGCACTACATGTCGCTCTAGTGATAGGGGTTGCGCTAGTAGTTGCACTACATGTCCTCTAGGGTTAGTTGTTGCACAACATGTCGCTCTAGGGTTAGTGGTTGCACTACCTGTCACATGTGGGTAGGGGTAGCGCTAGTGGTTGCACTACATGTCGCTCTAGGGCTAGGGGTTGCGCTAGTGGTTGCACTACCTGTCGCTCTAGGGCTAGGGGTTGCACTACATGTCCTCTAGGGTTAGTTGTTGCACAACATGTCGCTCTAGGGCTAGGGGTTGCGCTACCTGTCGCTGTAGGGTTAGGGGTTGCGCTAGTGGTTGCACTACCTGTCGCTCTAGGGTTAGGGGTTACGCTACTAGTTGCACTACCTGTCGTTCTAGGGTTAGGTGTTGCACTAATGGTTGCACTACCTGTCGCTCTAGGGTTAGGGGTTGCACTACCTGTCGCTGTAGGGCTAGGGGTTGCGCTAGTGATTGCACTACATGTCGCTCTAGGGTTAGGGGTTGCGCTAGTGGTTGCACTACATGTCGCTCTAGGGTTAGTGGTTGCACTACCTGTCGCTCTATGGTTAGGGGTTGCGCTAATGGTTGCACTACCTGTCGCTCTAGGGGTAGGGGTTGTGCTAGTGGTTGCACTACATGTCGCTCTAGGTTTAGGGGTTGCGCTAGTTGTTGCACTACCTGTCGCTCTAGGGTTAGGGGATGCGCTAGTGGTTGCACTACTTGTCGCTATATGGTTAGGGGTTGTGCTAGAGGTTGCACTACCTGTCGCTCTAGGGTTAGGGGTTGCACTAGTGGTTGCACTACCTGTCGCTCTAGGGTTAGGGGTTGCGCTAGTGTTTGCACTACCTGTCGCTCTAGCGTTAGTTGTTGTGCTAGTGGTTGCACTACATGTCGCTCTAGGGTTAGTGGTTGCATCTGTCGCTGTAGGGTTAGGGTTGCATAGTGGTTGCACTACCTGTTGCTTAGGGTTAGGGGTTGTGCTAGTGGTTGCACTACCTGTCGCTCTAGGGTTAGGGGTTGCGCTAGTGGTTGCACTACCTGTCGCTCTAGGGTTAGTGGTTGCACTACCTGTCGCTCTAGGGTTAGGGGTTGCGCTAGTTGTTGCACTACCTGTTGCTCTAGGGTTAGGGGCTGCGCTAGTGGTTGCACTACCTGTCGCTCTAGGGTTAGGGGTTGCGCTAGTGGTTGCACTACCTGTCGCTCTAGGGTTAGGGGATGCGCTAGTGGTTGCACTACATGTCGCTCTAGGGATAGGGTTGCGCTAGTGGTTGCACTACATGTCGCTCTAGGGCTAGGGGTTGCGCTAGTGGTTGCACTACCTGTCGCTCTAGGGTTAGGGGTTGCGCTAGTGGTTGCAATACATGTCGCTCTAGTGATAGGGGTTGCGCTAGTGGTTGCACTACATGTCGCTCGTGGATAAGGTGTTGCGCTAGTGGTTGCACTACCTGTCGCTCGTGGATAAGGGGTTGCGCTAGTGGTTGCACTACCTGTCGCTCTAGGGTTAGGGGTTGCGCTAGTGGTTGCACTACATGTCGCTCTAGGGATAGGGGTTGCGCTAGTGATTGCACTACATGTCCTCTAGGGTTAGTTGTTGCACAACATGTCGCTCTAGGGTTAGTGGTTGCACTACCTGTCGCTGTAGGGGTAGGGGTAGCGCTAGTGGTTGCACTACATGTCGCTCTAGGGTTAGGGGTTGCGCTAGTGGTTCCACTACCTGTCGTTCGTGGATAAGGGGTTGCGCTAGTGGTTGCACTACCTGTCGCTCTAGGGTTAGGGGTTGCGCTAGTGGTTGCACTACATGTCGCTCTAGTGATAGGGGTTGCGCTAGTGGTTGCACTACATGTCCTCTAGGGTTAGTTGTTGCACAACATGTCGCTCTAGGGCTAGGGGTTGCACTACCTGTCGCTGTAGGGTTAGGGGTTGCGCTAGTGGTTGCACTACCTGTCGCTCTAGGGTTAGGGGTTACGCTACTAGTTGCACTACCTGTCGTTCTAGGGTTAGGTGTTGCACTAATGGTTGCACTACCTGTCGCTCTAGGGTTAGGGGTTGCACTACCTGTCGCTGTAGGGCTAGGGGTTGCGCTAGTGATTGCACTACATGTCACTCTAGGGTTAGGGGTTGCGCTAATGGTTGCACTACCTGTCGCTCTAGGGGTAGGGGTTGTGCTAGTGGTTGCACTACATGTCGCTCTAGGTTTAGGGGTTGCGCTAGTTGTTGCACTACCTGTCGCTCTAGGGTTAGGGGATGCGCTAGTGGTTGCACTACTTGTCGCTATATAGTTAGGGGTTGTGCTAGAGGTTGCACTACCTGTCGCTCTAGGGTTAGGTGTTGCACTCGTGGTTGCACTACCTGTCGCTCTAGGGATATGGGTTGCGCTAATGGTTGCACTACCTGTCGCTCTAGGGTTAGGGGTTGCGCTAGTGTTTGCACTACCTGTCGCTCTAGCGTTAGTTGTTGTGCTAGTGGTTGCACTACATGTCGCTCTAGGGTTAGTGGTTGCACTACCTGTCGCTGTAGGGTTAGGGGTTGCACTAGTGGTTGCACTACCTGTTGCTCTAGGGTTAGGGGTTGTGCTAGTGGTTGCACTACCTGTCGCTCTAGGTTTAGGGGTTACGCTAGTTGTTGCACTACCTGTCGCTCTAGGGTTAGGTGTTGCACTCGTGGTTGCACTACCTGTCGCTCTAGGGATATGGGTTGCGCTAATGGTTGCACTACCTGTCGCTCTAGGGTTAGGGGTTGCGCTAGTGTTTGCACTATCTGTCGCTCTAGCGTTAGTTGTTGTGCTAGTGGTTGCACTACATGTCGCTCTAGGGTTAGTGGTTGCACTACCTGTCGCTGTAGGGTTAGGGGTTGCACTAGTGGTTGCACTACCTGTTGCTCTATGGTTAGGGGTTGTGCTAGTGGTTGCACTACCTGTCGCTCTAGGTTTAGGGGTTACGCTAGTTGTTGCACTACCTGTCGCTCTAGGGTTAGGGGATGCGCTACTTGTTGCACTACCTGTCGCTCTAGGGTTAGGGGTTGCGCTAGTGGTTGCACTACCTGTCGCTCTAGGGTTAGGGGTTGCGCTAGTGGTTGCACTAACTGTCGCTCTAGGCTTTGGGGTTGCGCTAGTGGTTGAACTAACTGTCTCTCTATGGTTAGGGGATGCGCTAGTGGTTGCACTACCTGTCGATCTAGGATTAGGGGTTGCGCAAGTGGTTGCACTACCTGCCATCTAGGGTTAGGGAATGCGCTAGTGGTTGCACAACCTGTCGCTCTAGGGCTAGGGGCTGCGCTAATGGTTGCACTACCTGTCGTTCTAGGGTTAGGGGTTGTGCTAGTGGTTGCACTACATGTCGCTCTAGGCTTAGATGATGCGCTAGTTGTTACACTACCTGTCGCTCTAGGGTTAGGGTTGCGCTAGTGGTTGCACTACATGTCGCTCTAGGACTACGGGTTGCGCTAGTGGTTGCACTACCTGTCGTTCTAGGGTTAGAGGTTGCGCTAGTGGTTGCACTACATGTCGCTCTATTGTAAGGGGTTGCGCTAGTGGTTGCACTACATGTCGCTCTAGGGTTAGTGGTTGCGCTAGCGGTTGCACTACCTGTCGTTCTAGGGTTAGGGGTTGCGCTAGTGGTTGCATTACCTGTCGCTCTAGGGTTAGGGGTTAGGCTAGTGGTTGCATTACTTGTCTCTCTAGTATTAGGGGTTGCGCTAATGGTTGCACTACCTGTCGCTCTAGGGTTAGGGGTTGCGCTAGTGTTTGCACTACCTGTCGCTCTAGCGTTAATGGTTGTGCTAGTGGTTGCACTACATGTCGCTCTAGGGTTAGTGGTTGCACTACCTGTCGCTGTTGGGTTAGGGGTTGCACTAGTGGTTTCACTACCTGTCGCTCTAGGGTTAGTGGCTGTGCTAGTGGTTGCACTACCTGTTGCTCTAGGGTTATGGGTTGTGCTAGTGGTTGCACTACCTGTCCCTCTAGGTTTAGGGGTTGTGCTAGTTGTTGCACTACCTGTCGCTCTAGGGTTAGGGGATGCGCTAGTGGTTGCACTACTTGTCGCTCTATGGTTAGGGGTTGTGCTAGAGGTTGCACTACCTGTCGCTCTAGCGTTAGGTGTTGCACTCGTGGTTGCACTACCTGTCGCTCTAGGGATAGGGGTTGCGCTAATGGTTGCACTACCTGTCGCTCTAGGGTTAGGGGTTGCGCTAATGTTTGCACTACCTCTCGCTCTAGCGTTAGTGGTTGTGCTAGTGGTTGCACTACATGTCACTCTAGGGTTAGTGGTTGCACTACCTGTCGCTTTAGGGTTAGGGGTTGCACTAGTGGTTGCACTACCTGTTGCTCTAGGGTTAGGGGTTGTGCAAGTGGTTGCACTACCTGTCGTTATAGGGATAGGGGTTGCGCTAGTGGTTGCATTACATGTCGCTCTATTGTTAGGGGTTGCGCTAGTGGTTGCACTATATGTCGCTCAAGGGTTAGTGGTTGCGCTAGCGGTTGCATTACCTATCGCTCTAGGGTAAGGAGTTGCGCTAGTAGTTGCATTACCTGTCGCTCTAGGGTTAGGGGTTACGCTAGTGGTTGCATTACCTGTCTCTCTAGTATTAGGGGTTGCGCTAATGGTTGCACTACCTGTCGCTCTAGGGTTAGTGGTTGTGCTAGTGGTTGCACTACATGTCGCTCTAGGGTTAGTGGTTGCACTACCTGTCGCTGTAGGGTTAGGGGTTGCACTAGTGGTTGCACTACCTGTCGCTCTAGGGTGAGTGGCTGTGCTAGTGGTTGCACTACCTGTCGCTATAGGGTTAGATGTTGCGCTAGAGGTTGCACTACATGTCGCTCTAGGGTTAGGGGTTGCGTTTGTGGTTGCACTACCTGTCGCTCTAGGGTTAGGGGTTGCGCTAGTGGTTGCACCAACTGTCGCTCTAGGGTTAGGGGATGCGCTAGTTGTTGTACTACCTGTCGATCTAGGATTAGGGGCTGCGCTAGTGGTTGCACTGCATGTCGCACTAGGGTTAGTGGTTGCACTACCTGTCGCTGTAGGGTTAGGGGTTGCGCAATTGGTTGCACAACCTATCGCTCTAGGGCTAGGGTTTACGCTAGTGATTACACTACCTGTCGATCTAGGGTTAGGGGTTGCGCTAGTGGTTGCACTACCTGTCGCTCTATGGTTAGGGGCTGCGCTAGTTGTTGCACTACCTGTCGCTCTAGGGTTAGGGGTTGCGCTAGTGGTTGCACTACCTGTCGCTCTAGGCTTAGAGGATGCGCTAGTGGTTACACTACCTGTCGCTCTAGGGTTAGGGTTGCGCTAGTGGTTGCACCACATGTCGCTCTAGGGCTACGGGTTGCGCTAGTTGTTGCACTACCTGTCATTCTAGGGTTAGGGGTTGCGCTAGTGGTTGCACTACCTGTCGCTCTAGGGTTAGGGGTTGCGCTAGTGGTTGCACTACATGTCGCTCAGTGATACGGGTTGCGCTAGTAGTTGCACTACCTGTCGCTCTAGGATTAGGGGTTGCGCTAGTGGTTGCACTACATGTCGCTCTAGGGATAGGGGTTGCGCTAGTGGTTGCACTACATGTCCTCTAGGGTTAGTTGTTGCACAACATGTCGCTCTAGGGTTAGTGGTTGCACTACCTGTCGCTGTAGGGTTAGGGGTTGCGCTAGTGGTTGCACTACATGTCGCTCTAGGGTTAGTGGTTGCACTACCTTTCGCTCTAGGGTTAGGGGTTGCGCAAGTTGTTGCACTACCTGTTGCTCTAGGGTTAGGGGCTGCGCTAGTGGTTGCACTACCTGTCGCTCTAGGGTTAGGGTTTGCGCTAGTGGTTGCACTACCTGTCGCTCTAGGCTTAGAGGATGCGCTAGTGGTTACACTACATGTCGCTCTAGGGATAGGGTTGCGCTAGTGGTTGCACTGCATGTCGCTCTAGGGCTATGGGTTGCGCTAGTGGTTACACTACCTGTCGCTCTAGGGTTAGGGGTTGCGCTAGTGGTTGCAATACATGTCGCTCTAGTGATAGGGGTTGCGCTAGTGGTTGCACTACATGTCGCTCGTGGATAAGGTGTTGCGCTAGTGGTTGCACTACCTGTCGCTCGTGGATAAGGGGTTGCGCTAGTGGTTGCACTACCTGTCGCTCTAGGGTTAGGGGTTGCGTTAGTGGTTGCACTACATGTCGCTCTAGGGATAGGGTTGCGCTAGTGATTGCACTACATGTCCTCTAGGGTTAGTTGTTGCACAACATGTCGCTCTAGGGTTAGTGGTTGCATTACCTGTCGCTGTAGGGGTAGGGGTAGCGCTAGTGGTTGCACTACATGTCGCTCTAGGGTTAGGGGTTGCGCTAGTGGTTCCACTACCTGTCGCTCGTGGATAAGGGGTTGCGCTAGTGGTTGCACTACCTGTCGCTCTAGGGTTAGGGGTTGCGCTAGTGGTTGCACTACATGTCGCTCTAGTGATAGGGGTTGCGCTAGTGGTTGCACTACATGTCCTCTAGGGTTAGTTGTTGCACAACATGTCGCTCTAGGGCTAGGGGTTGCACTACCTGTCGCTGTAGGGTTAGGGGTTGCGCTAGTGGTTGCACTACCTGTCGCTCTAGGGTTAGGGGTTACGCTACTAGTTGCACTACCTGTCGTTCTAGGGTTAGGTGTTGCACTAATGGTTGCACTACCTGTCGCTCTAGGGTTAGGGGTTGCACTACCTGTCGCTGTAGGGCTAGGGGTTGCGCTAGTGATTGCACTACATGTCGCTCTAGGGTTAGGGGTTGCGCTAGTGGTTGCACTACATGTCGCTCTAGGGTTAGTGGTTGCACTACCTGTCGCTCTATGGTTAGGGGTTGCGCTAATGGTTGCACTACCTGTCGCTCTAGGGGTAGGGGTTGTGCTAGTGGTTGCACTACATGTCGCTCTAGTGATAGGGTTGCGCTAGTGGTTGCACTACATGTCGCTCGTGGATAAGGTGTTGCGCTAGTGGTTGCACTACCTGTCGCTCGTGGATAAGGGGTTGCGCTAGTGGTTGCACTACCTGTCGCTCTAGGGTTAGGGGTTGCGCTAGTGGTTGCACTACATGTCGCTCTAGGGATAGGGGTTGCGCTAGTGATTGCACTACATGTCCTCTAGGGTTAGTTGTTGCACACATGTCGCTCTAGGGTTAGTGGTTGCACTACCTGTCGCTGTAGGGGTAGGGGTAGCGCTAGTGGTTGCACTACATGTCGCTCTAGGGTTAGGGGTTGCGCTAGTGGTTCCACTACCTGTCGTTCGTGGTAAGGGGTTGCGCTAGTGGTTGCACTACCTGTCGCTCTAGGGTTAGGGGTTGCGCTAGTGGTTGCACTACATGTCGCTCTAGTGATAGGGGTTGCGCTAGTGGTTGCACTACATGTCCTCTAGGGTTAGGTTGCGCTAGGGTTGCACTACCTGTCGCTTAGGGTTAGGGGTTGCGCTATGTTGCACTACCTGTCGCTCTAGGGTTAGGGGTTGCGCTACTGGTTGCACTACCTGTCGCTCTAGGGTTAGGGTTGCCTAGGTTGCACTACCTGTCGCTCTAGGGTTAGGGGTTGCACTACCTGTCGCTGTAGGGTTAGGGGTTGCGCTAGTGGTTGCACTACCTGTCGCTCTAGGGTTAGGGGTTGCGCTAGTGGTTGCACTACCTGTCGCTCTAGGGTTAGGGGTTGTGCTAGTGGTTGCACTACATGTCGCTCTAGGTTTAGGGGTTGCGCTAGTTGTTGCACTACCTGTCGCTCTAGGGTTAGGGGATGCGCTAGTGGTTGCACTACTTGTCGCTATATGGTTAGGGGTTGTGCTAGAGGTTGCACTACCTGTCGCTCTAGGGTTAGGTGTTGCACTCGTGGTTGCACTACCTGTCGCTCTAGGGATATGGTTGCGCTAATGGTTGCACTACCTGTCGCTCTAGGGTTAGGGGTTGCGCTAGTGTTTGCACTACCTGTCGCTCTAGCTAGTGTGTGCTAGTGGTTGCACTACATGTCGCTCTAGGGTTAGTGGTTGCACTACCTGTCGCTGTAGGGTTAGGGGTTGCACTAGTGGTTGCACTACCTGTTGCTCTAGGGTTAGGGGTTGTGCTAGTGGTTGCACTACCTGTCGCTCTAGGTTTAGGGGTTACGCTAGTTGTTGCACTACCTGTCGCTCTAGGGTTAGGGGATGCGCTAATTGTTGCACTACCTGTCGCTCTAGGGTTAGGGGTTGCGCTAGTGGTTGCACTACCTGTCGCTCTAGGGTTAGGGGTTGCGCTAGTGGTTGCACTAACTGTCGCTCTAGGCTTTGGGGTTGCGCTAGTGGTTGAACTAACTGTCTCTCTATGGTTAGGGGATGCGCTAGTGGTTGCACTACCTGTCGATCTAGGATTAGGGGTTGCGCAAGTGGTTGCACTACCTGCCATCTAGGGTTAGGGAATGCGCTAGTGGTTGCACAACCTGTCGCTCTAGGGCTAGGGGCTGCGCTAATGGTTGCACTACCTGTCGTTCTAGGGTTAGGGGTTGTGCTAGTGGTTGCACTACATGTCGCTCTAGGCTTAGATGATGCGCTAGTTGTTACACTACCTGTCGCTCTAGGGTTAGGGTTGCGCTAGTGGTTGCACTACATGTCGCTCTAGGACTACGGGTTGCGCTAGTGGTTGCACTACCTGTCGTTCTAGGGTTAGAGGTTGCGCTAGTGGTTGCACTACATGTCGCTCTATTGTAAGGGGTTGCGCTAGTGGTTGCAGTACATGTCGCTCTAGGGTTAGTGGTTGCGCTAGCGGTTGCACTACCTGTCGTTCTAGGGTTAGGGGTTGCGCTAGTGGTTGCATTACCTGTCGCTCTAGGGTTAGGGGTTACGCTAGTGGTTGCATTACTTGTCTCTCTAGTATTAGGGGTTGCGCTAATGGTTGCACTACCTGTCGCTCTAGGGTTAGGGGTTGCGCTAGTGTTTGCACTACCTGTCGCTCTAGCGTTAATGGTTGTGCTAGTGGTTGCACTACATGTCGCTCTAGGGTTAGTGGTTGCACTACCTGTCGCTGTTGGGTTAGGGGTTGCACTAGTGGTTTCACTACCTGTCGCTCTAGGGTTAGTGGCTGTGCTAGTGGTTGCACTACCTGTTGCTCTAGGGTTATGGGTTGTGCTAGTGGTTGCACTACCTGTCGCTCTAGGTTTAGGGGTTGTGCTAGTTGTTGCACTACCTGTCGCTCTAGGGTTAGGGGATGCGCTAGTGGTTGCACTACTTGTCGCTCTATGGTTAGGGGTTGTGCTAGAGGTTGCACTACCTGTCGCTCTAGCGTTAGGTGTTGCACTCGTGGTTGCACTACCTGTCGCTCTAGGGATAGGGGTTGCGCTAATGGTTGCACTAGCTGTCGCTCTAGGGTTAGGGGTTGCGCTAGTGTTTGCACTACCTGTCGCTCTAGCGTTAGTGGTTGTGCTAGTGGTTGCACTACATGTCGCTCTAGGGTTAGTGGTTGCACTACCTGTCGCTGTAGGGTTAGGGGTTGCATTAGTGGTTGCACTACCTGTTGCTCTAGGGTTAGGGGTTGTGCTAGTGGTTGCACTACCTGTCGCTCTAGGTTTAGGGGTTGCGCTAGTTGTTGCACTATCTGTCGCTCTAGGGTTAGGGGATGCGCTAGTGGTTGCACTACTTGTCGCTCTAGGGTTAGGGGTTGTGCTAGAGGTTGCACTACCTGTCGCTCTAGGGTTAGGGGTTGCATTCATGGTTGCACTACCTGTCGCTCTACGGATAAGGGTTGCGCTAGTGGTTGCACTATCTGTCGTTCTAAGGTTAGGTGTTGGGCTCTTTGTATGGTTTGGGTTTCTTTCGGGTTAGGAAATGACTCATGTTCGCTCATATGTGAAACATTATTTCTCATGATCCGTGAAGATATTGCTATACAACGTTGCATACTGGTTAGTATACATCCAAGAACTAATTTGCAATACAAGCAGTAAAGATATTGCTATGAAACGTTGCATACTGGTTAGTATACATCCCATGACTAATTTGCAATACAAGCAGTAAAGTTATTGCTATGAAACGTTGCATACTGGTTAGTATACATCCAAGAACTAATTTGCAATACAAGCAGTAAATCTTATGATTTCACGACGCATACATAACTATTTGTCATATGGGGATCCAAAGATCAAGATTGTACATATCACCAGCTATGAATGAAATATTCCAAACCTAGTTAGCGTGGGGTATCTATTGGGAGTGGTTAAGAGTCAGTATTTCTTGAATTGGCTGGTATGACATTGCATACATTTATTATAGAAGATACATAACCGTTTAAAAATAATTGTGATTTGATTATAATGAATGTGCCAATTGATAATGTTTAATACAGACTGTAACTGACAATGTTGAACAACAATGTGTAGCTGACAGTGTTGGGATGTGTGAAGCGAATTGTTAACTGATATTGTTCCGTTACTGTGTGTTTAAAACAGTTCAACATTATCAGTTACAAATTCGTTTCAAACAGTTAAACATTATCATTAACAAATGCGTTTCAAACAGTTCAACATTTTCAGTTATTGTGTGTTTAAAACAGTTAAACATTATCAGTTACAAATTCGTTTCAAACAGTTCAACATTTTCAGTTACAGTGTGTATGAAACAGATCAACATTTTCAGTTACAGTGTGTTTAAAACAGTTCAACATTATCAGTTACTGTGTGTATGAAACATTTCAACATTTTCAGTTACAAATTCGTTTCAAACAGATAAACATTATCATTAACAAATGCGTTTCAAACAGTTCAACATTTTCAGTTACAAATTCGTTTCAAACAGTTAAACATTATCAGTTACAAATTCGTTTCAAACAGTTCAACATTTTCAGCTACTGTGTGTTTAAAACAGTTAAACATTATCAGTTACAAATTCGTTTCAAACAGTTCAACATTTTCAGTTACAGTGTGTATGAAACAGATCAACATTTTCAGTTACAGTGTGTTTAAAACAGTTCAACATTATCAGTTACAGTGTGTATGAAACAGTTCAACATTTTCAGTTACAGTGTGTTTAAAACAGTTAAACATTATCAGTAACAAATGCGTTTCAAACAGTTCAACATTTATCAAATTATATTAAAGAGGAGACTTGGGAATGGGTCTATATCTGTGGAAGTTGAATACTCTCTTCGTGAGGCGCACCGCTGTAGCGACGATAAATTAACGTAGAACACACACACATTTTACAACGATTGCGAAACAAGCTTTAACAACTTATAGTAATCACTCTCGTTGGCGAAAGCGCAAATGTGATCATTCGCATGGGAGGAAACTGGAGTACCCGGAGTACACCCAACTGTCCGAACCAGGCTCGCATTGGTGAGAAGCGAGCTGGCTAACCACTGCACTAATCGGACAGTTGTAAGTTTGAAAGTGGGTATAGAGTCTGCCTATTACGTTCATTGTTTACAAGTAATAGGTTGATGCACAGCATCTAGTCGCAGGAGAAGATGTACACGGTTAATTGAGACATTATGTTGAAATATATAACTAGAACGGCTAGAGGTATTACAAGAAGTATCGTATGTTTATGTTATAATGAACACACTCTTAGTATCACGCACTTTGTTTGTTAGGATTTGTTATGTCGAATGTTTATTATGAATATTAAGAAAATATATAAAACAACTAAATATCACATGGCGGGACACAAACGGGTAACAAAAACGGGGATGGAAACCGGGACATTTCCTTTACATCAAGAGTAGAACGCAAGACCGTCCTAAATACAGTTGTTGTTGTTTTTAAATGGATGTCCGTATTGTACATAGCCTGTCTACATACCATGGAAATATGCTGGATTTGCTTTGAATTATTAATTAATGCAATACAGTCGTATCTCAGGCTGGGTAACAATTATCCTGCAATACTGCAGTAACTTGAATTACTGACGTATTTTCAGTGCTATTGTATTTGTACCGCAATTAAGGTAGTAACTCAATATAATATATGTTTAAAAATGAGGCATTAAAATAAAATTTTAGAAAGCAACTGCTACATAACCTGTGATATGTGATATATGGTAATATTGATTATTTTAAGGAACTTGTGGATGTTATTTGTCAAGAAAACAGTATGACATATTTCCTGAGAATAATGGCACATGGATGTCACATAGAAGGACATAATACAATTGTAATTCAATAGAGGATCTCTCCGGAGTTTTGGAGAATAAAGGTACATATCGGAACAGTGTCTATTATTTTCAGACATCTAGAGAACATAATTTAGATATAATTTTACCTTTAGTGGAAAATAACGGAATATCATGCCATATTTGTAGGACCAAGGGGACATAAATTCCCTAATTGGGAGGGCATCACTGATGATATTAATCATATTATTAACAACATGGACATCATAACTGTTTTACTTGATATCATAATTATATGCGAACTTAGTATACATTGACCGGCTGACTGCAGTACAGAACAAAAAAGGCTTGTATTATTAATAATGTCAACGCACCAGTACAATACACTATCCTCACAATATGTTTTGAATACTCTATGAAGCAATGCTAATATATTAACCCTAATGTACATGGTGTAGGAACAACAAATTGATCTAAGAATTACTGTGTAATATACATTGGCTGTTTGTGGGTGCTCATTTTTAGTTCACTGTATTCAACATGGGACAATATTTATCAATCACTTCACTTAACGTTAATATTGTGGTACCACAAAAGTTCCATTTTCAATAGGAGACAGACCACACCATTTTTCAGGAAACAAATATAATAAAATGTGCTCTGTTGTTTAGTCTTAACACTTTCTCTGGGTAGGATCGCTTTCGCCGTGTAACCCTTTGCACGTTAGCGGCAACTACAGTCACGTTTGCAAACAACAATAAGCCAGATAAGATTATATGCCGTTTGCTATTCAGATACTGGAGCTACAGCACTTGGCTGAATAGCAAACAAGACGCAGCAAACCCGCGGTCGCAGCTGATCTGGATCTATGTTGTTTGTAAATGTATTTGTATTTACTCAGTAGACAAATGGTTAAGGAATAGAGCAAAGTTAACGTCAACTTTAATGAGTGGACATTTTAATATTTGTTTTATTTCTCCAAACATCATGACTGTGATATTCCATTAGTTTATATATATCTCTCTATATAGATATATCTTAGACACTTAAATTGTCAATACTTTCCGATAATTGTGAATAAATCGTTAAAATTCGTTCACATATGGTCACGTCAACCCAATATTTCTAAGTATGTGTGGCATAATTTTATGTAATATTGACGTCATAATTATTATACAATAAAATCAAGATTATTAATCTATAGTCGATTTCATAGTTGTATTAATTATATTAGCTGGTAAATCGTATTTATACAACATACATTTTTATTCATACCTTGTGTAGACACCAGCCACTTTTCTCTTGAAATTAAAATTATATATCATAATATACTTACTATGTAGAATGTTCCTCCTTCTCTAAATTTTCATTTGTGTTTGTGACATCAAACTGTATTGGTTTTGTTAATAAATCATTGACTTGAATCATTAGAATCCCCTTGCCAGTGTGATTGTATTGATCAATGAGATCCAACAACATTAGATGTTTGGTGGAACAATGTGAACAATAATAATAATCAATAGTTGCCTCATTATTAATATATATATTAAGCGACGTGTAACGAACAGTGGGTGCTGCATATGGACTTGGTAACCTAATGGTGTGTGCTTGCTCATTAATTTATGGTATTGATGTACTTACTTGTCTCACATCCACACTTGACAGGAGACTCTATTATATCTAACAATGTAATTGAATTATAAATAATTAAATGATTTTGTTTGCATTGACACTTGTGCTAAAAAACATAGTGTTTTAATAGTGTTTTGATGTTACTGGGACAACACTCATTAGGTATGCACCGGTAGAAATTCCATATTGCTGGTGGAGATTTTTACCATTTTACTTGTATTTCGATTGGTGAGAAAACATATCTGCATCTACAATGTTACATATACGCAACTATCACTCTTTAACACATATATGTGTAAAGAACTCTGACCAGCCTCTGTGTTGCATGAATCATATCTATGACTGGCACATCATTATCCGTTACATGTTTTCATTGTATATCCATTTTTCTATATTTTATGTTAATTTTTCCCTATTAATTTGTTTTGTATACCCCCTATATACCCCTTATATCATTCGTTGATTGGTCCACAATTGTATGATAAGTGCAGCTGGTTTTGCTAAATGACCTACCACATAGATACAAAAGTGTTAATATTTACAATGTATGTAACATTTGGCTTCACCCCTCAAACACGTTGGATGTGTTCGTTTTCAAATATTACACCATTAACTGAATCAATATATGCTCTCTCTGAATTATCCGGTTTGGACCTGTTCCCTAATACAGATAATCAGTTTGCCTGCCTATCTGATGTTGTGGGGTTATGTCATTCAACATATCTGTGCATTTTGATCAAGATCATCGCAGTTCACTGTAAAGCCTCTAAAATACCAATATATATATTATATAAACAGTGAATGTCCAGATCACACTGCATTGGTGTGCATGCTGGTCTGGGTATTATGTTTGTACAGGGAATAAGACACACTAGTTATCCAATATTAACGAACTTGAGTTGCGTGAAGCAGTTTCTACGCATCCATGTCTGCATCTCTCACATCTATATAAGTATGCTTCATGATCTAAAGCCTTTGCAAGTGAAATGTTATGACTCTTATCAGACAGCGGGTGTGTGTTTATTTATCGTCGCTACCGGTTGCCCATATGAGCGACGCCTCCTGAAGAGGTTAATAATTTTAGATTTTTGGAGGATAGTGCAATGATACAGACATAGACCCATTCCAGAGTCTCCTCTGGTTCTTTACCTGTACGGATGTACAGCACCGACACGAGACCTCGGTTTAACGTCCCATCTGAAAGACTGTTAATTGTATTAGGGTCAGACGGGGGATCGAACCTGCGACCCCTGGATTAGCAGTCTATCGTGTTACCATTGGGCTACAGATCAGTTGTGTGTGCCTCCTGAACAGTTTTCCAAAACGTAGTAATGGCAGTATTGCCATCAACACTCGACATTGCAAAGGCTCTAGCAACAGATCTAGCCGGGTCGCTGACACACACTCTCCCAAATGAATTGTATTTGAAGCTATGTTCACGTACGGCGATACATTGTTATTTATAGTAATACATTTATTACATTAGTAAAATTAAGAAATATATCCAAAATACACACAATATTAGCCATATACAGTACAGATATAATGGCTCAAACAACTTCCGCGCATCACGGCAATCAAAATTCAACCCCGAAAACTTTCTTATCCACCAAGATACGCGGACGTCCGCCTATCTCCACAATGTTAATATGTTACACAACGCGGAAATAAAGACTGTGCCGCGGGCCCTCGGACAAAAAAGTACACACAGTATTAGCCATATAAAATTATGTAGTAAAACAAATTTAATGACTTCATGTATGACTCAGGTTTCCATTTATTCGCATTTTAATGCATCGTTCTATGGATCAGCTATTATTATGTTATCTTAATATAGCATATTTTTAAGACCATCGACATCTTGTTCTAAGCGGTCAATGGCATTAGCTTTATAAGACTTAGTATTCTTTCTGGAAAATTGTAATGTAAATGCTTCTTTTAAACTTGTTTTTACATTTGCCAATTTTAATGATGCTCCTACCGTATGACATTGACAAGTATGCTTCATACCAGCATTCCTAATTAATGATGCTACTACCGTATGACATTGACAAGTATGCGTCATACCAGCATTCGTAATTAATGATGCTCCTACCGTATGACATTGACAAGTATGCGTCATACCAGCATTCATATTTAATGATGCTCCTAGCGTATGACATTGACAAGTTTACGTCGTGCAAGCATTCCTATTTAATGATGCTCCTACCGTATGACATTGACAAGTGTAGGTCATACCAGCATTCCTATTTAATGATGCTACTACCGTATGACATTGACAAGTGTAGGTCATACCAGCAATCCTATTTAATGATGCTCCTACCGTATGAAATTGACAAGTTTACGTCTTACCAGCATTCCTATTTAATGATGCTCCTACCGTATGACATTGACAAGTGTAGGTCATACCATCATTCCTATTTAATGATGCTCCTACCGTATGACATTGACAAGTTTACGTCGTACCATCATTCCTATTTAATGATGCTCCTACCGTATGGCATTGACATGCTTACGTCCTACCAGCATTCCTATTTAATGATGCTCCTACCGTATGACATTGACAATTTTACGTCGTACCATCATTCCTATTTAATGATGCTCCTACCGTATGGCATTGAAAAGTACACATAGTACCAGCATTTCTATTTAATGATGCTCCTACCGTATGACATTGACAAGTATATTGTACCAGCATTCCTATTTAATGATGTTCCTATCGTATGACATTGAGAAGTTTACGTCGTACAAGCATTCCTATTTAATGATACTCCTACCGTATGACATTGACAATATTACGTCGTACCAACACTCCTATTTAATGATGCTCCTACCGTATGACATTGACATGTTTATGTCGTACCAGCATTCCTATTTAATAATGCTCCTACCGTATGGCATTTACAAGTTTACGTCATACCAGCATTACCTATTTAATGATGCTCCTACCGTATGACATTGACAAGTGTAGGTCATACCAGCATTCCTATTTAATGATGCTCCTACCGTATGACATTGACATGTTTACGTCCTACCAGCATTCCTATTTAATGATGCTCCTACCGTATGGCATTGGCAAGTTTACGTCGTACCAGCATTCTTATTTAATGATGTTCCTACCGTATGGCATTGACAAGTTTACGTCGTACAAGCATTCCTATTTAATGATGCTCCTACCGTATGACATTGACAAGTATACATCTGTTCAGCACTCCTATTTAATGATGCACTTACCGTATTACATTGACAAGTATACGTCGTACCATCATTCCTATTTAATGATGCTCCTACCGTATGACCTTGACAAGATTACGTCGTATCAACACTCCTATTTAATGATGCACCTACCGTATGACATTGACATATTTATGTCGTACCATCATTCCTATTTAATGATGTTCCTACCCTATTGCATTGGCAAGTTTACATACTACCAGCATTCCTATTTAATGATGCTCCTACCGTATGGCATTGAAAAGTTTACGTCGTACAAGCATTCCTATTTAATGATGTTCCTACCGTATGGCATTGACAAGATTACATCGTACCAACACTCCTATTTAATGATGCTCCTACCGTATGACATTGACATGTTTATGTCATACCAGCATTCCTATTTAATGATTCTCCTACCGTATAACATTGACAAGTATGCGTCATACCAGCATTCCTAATTAATGATGCTCCTACCGTATGACATTGACAAGTATGCGTCATACCAGCATTATTAACTAATGATGCTCCTACCGTATGACATTGAAAGGTATACGTCATACCAGCATTACTAACTAATGATGCTCCTACCGTATGACATTGACAAGTATGCATCATACCAGCATTACTAACTAATGATGCTCCTACAGTATGACATTGACAAGTTTACGTCGTGCAATCATTCCTATTTAATGATGCTCCTACCGTATGACATTGACAAGTGTAGGTCATACCAGCATTCCTATTTAATGAGGCTACTACCGTATGACATTGACAAGTGTAGGTCATACCAGCATTCCTATTTAATGATGCTCCTACCCTATGAAATTGACAAGTTTACGTCGTACCAGCATTCCTATTTAATGATGCTCCTACCGAATGACATTGACGAGTGTAGGTCATACCAGCATTCCTATTTAATGATGCTCCTACCGTATGACATTGACAAGTTTACGTCGTACCATCATTCCTATTTAATGATGCTCCTACCGTATGGCATTGACAACTGTAGGTCGTAGAAGCATTCCTATTTAATGATGCTCCTACCGTATGACATTGACATGTTTACGTCCTACCAGCATTCCTATTTAATGATGCTCCTACCGTATAACATTGACAATTTTACGTCGTACCATCATTCCTATGTAATGATGCTCCTACCGTATGGCATTGACAATTACACATAGTACCAGCATTTATATTTAATGATGCTCCTACCGTATGACATTGACAAGTATACGTTGTACCAGCATTCCTATTTAATGATGTTCCTATCGTATGACATTGACAATATTACGTCGTACCAACACTCCTATTTAATGAAGCTCCTACCGTATTACATTGACATGTTTATGTCGTACCAGCATTCCTATTTAATGATGTTCATATCCTATTGCATTGGCAAGTTTACGTCTTACCAACACTCCTATTTAATGATGCTCCTACCGTATGACATTGACATGTTTATGTCGTACAAGCATTCCTATTTAATGATGTTCCTATCCTATTGCATTGGCAAGTTACTCGTACCACATCCTATTTAATGATGCTCCTACCGTATGACATTACAAGTTTACGTCGTACCATCATTCCTATTTAATGATGCTCCTACCGTATGCATTGACAGTAGTCGTACCAGCTTCTATTTATGATGCTCCTACCGTATGACATGACAGTTACGTCGTACCAGCATTCCTATTTAATGATGCTCCTACCGTATGACATTGACAAGTTACGTGTACCAGCATTCCTATTTAATGATGCTCCTACCGTATGACATTGACAAGTTTACGTCGTACAACATTCCTATTTAATGATGCACTACCGTATGACATTGACAGTTACGTCGTACCAGCATTCCTATTTAATGATGCTCCTACCGTATGACATTGACAAGTTTACGTCGTACCAGCATTCCTATTTAATGATGCTCCTACCGTATGACATTGACAAGTATACGTCGTACCAGCATTCCTATTTAATGATGCTCCTACCGTATGACATTGAAAATATTACGTCGTACCAGCACTCCTATTTAATGATGCTCCTACCGTATGACATTGACAAGTTTACATCGTACCAGCATTCCTATTTAATGATGCTCCTACCCTATTGCATTGGCAAGTTTACGTCGTACCAACATTCCTATTTAATGATGCTCCTACCGTATGACATTGACATGTTTACGTCCTACCAGCATTCCTATTTAATGATGCTCCTACCGTATGGCATTGACAAGTTTACGTCGTACCAGCATTCCTATTTAATGATGTTCCTACCGTATGGCATTGACAAGTTTACGTCGTACAAGCACTCCTATTTAATGATGCTCCTACCGTATGACATTGACAAGTATACGTCGTACCATCATTCCTATTTAATGATGCTCCTACCGTATGACATTGACAAGATTACGTCGTACCAACATTCCTATTTAATGATGCTCCTACCGTATGACATTGACAAGTTTACATCCTACCAGCATTCCTATTTAATGATACTCCTACCGTATGGCATTGACAAGTTTACGTCGTACAAGCATTCCTATTTAATGATGTTCCTACCGTATGGCATTGACAAGATTACATCGTACCAACACTCCTATTTAATGATGCTCCTACCGTATGACATTGACATGTTTATGTCATACCAGCATTCCTATTTAATGATTCTCCTACCGTATGACATTGACAAGTATGCGTCATACCAGCATTCCTAATTAATGATGCTCCTACCGTATGACATTGACAAGTATGCGTCATAACAGCATTACTAACTAATGATGCTCCTACCGTATGACATTGAAAGGTATACGTCATACTAGCATTACTAACTAATGATGCTCCTACCGTATGACATTGACAAGTATGCATCATACCAGCATTACTAACTAATGATGCTCCTACCGTATGACATTGACAAGTTTACGTCGTGCAATCATTCCTATTTAATGATGCTCCTACCGTATGACATTGACAAGTGTAAGTCATACCAGCATTCCTATTTAATGATGCTACTACCGTATGACATTGACAAGTGTAGGTCATACCAGCATTCCTATTTAATGATGCTCCTACCGTATGAAATTGACAAGTTTACGTCGTACCAGCATTCCTATTTAATGATGCTCCTACCGTATGACATTGACAAGTGTAGGTCATACCAGCATTCCTATTTAATGATGCTCCTACCGTATGACATTGACAAGTTTACGTCGTACCATCATTCCTATTTAATGATGCTCCTACCGTATGGCATTGACATGTTTACGTCCTACCAGCATTCCTATTTAATGATGCTCCTACCGTATGACATTGACAATTTTACGTCGTACCATCATTCCTATTTAATGATGCTCCTACCGTATGGCATTGACAAGTACACATAGTACCAGCATTTCTATTTAATGATGCTCCTACCGTATGACATTGACAAGTATACGTTGTACCAGCATTCCTATTTAATGATGTTCCTATCCTATGGCATTGACAAGTTTACGTCGTACCAGCATTCCTATTTAATGATGCTCCTACCGTATGACATTGACAAGTTTACGTCGTACCATCATTCCTATTTAATGATGCTCCTACCGTATGACATTGACAAGTGTAAGTCGTACCAGCATTCCTATTTAATGATGCTCCTACCGTATGACATTGACATGTTACGTCCTACCAGCATTCCTATTTAATGATGCTCCTACCGTATGGCATTGGCAAGTTTACGTCGTACCAGCATTCCTATTTAATGATGCTCCTACCGTATGGCATTGACAAGTTTACGTCGTACCAGCATTCCTATTTAATGATGCTCCTACCGTATGACATTGACATGTTACGT
This sequence comes from Archivesica marissinica, assembly GCA_014843695.1. NCBI lineage: Eukaryota > Metazoa > Mollusca > Bivalvia > Venerida > Vesicomyidae > Archivesica > Archivesica marissinica. The sequence continues at coordinate 9,986,557 of CM026402.1, read as the reverse complement.
CCTACCAGCATTCCTATTTAATGATGCTCCTACCGTATGAGATTGACAAGTATACATCTTTTCAGCACTCCATTTAATGATGCACTTACCCTATTGCATTGGCAAGTTTACGTTGTACCAGCATTCCTATTTAATGATGCTCCTACCGTATGGCATTTACAAGTTTACGTCATACCAGTATTACCTATTTAATGATGCTCCTACTGTATGACATTGACATGTTTACGTCCTACCAGCATTCCTATTTAATGATGCTCCTACCGTATGGCATTGACAAGTTTACGTCGTACAAGCATTCCTATTTAATGATGTTCCTACCGTATGGCATTGACAAGATTACATCGTACCAACACTCCTATTTAATGATGCTCCTACCGTATGACATTTACATGTTTATGTCGTACCAGCATTCCTATTTAATGATGCTCCTACCGTATGACATTGACAGGCATACGTCGTACCAGCATTTCTATTTATTGATGCTCCTACCGTATGACATCGACACGTATACGTCGTACCAGCATTCCTATTTAATGATGCTCCTACCATATGACATTGACAAGTATACGTTGTACCAGCATTCCTATTTAATGATGCTCCTACCGTATGACATTGACAAGTTTACGTCGTACAAGCATTCCTATTTAATGATGCACATACCGTATGACATTGACACGTATACGTCGTACAATCATTCCTATTTAATGATGCTCCTACCGTTTGACATTGACACGTATACGTCGTACCAGCATTCCTATTTAATGATGCTCCTACCGTATGACATCGACACGTATACGTCGTACCAGCATTCTTATTTAATGATGCTCCTACCGTATGACATTGAAAATATTACGTCGTACCAACACTCCTATTTAATGATGCTCCTACCGTATGACATTGACATGTTTATTTCGTACCAGCATTCCTATTTAATGATGTTCCTATCCTATTGCATTGGCAAGTTTACGTCGTACAAACATTCCTATTTAATGATGCTCCTACCGTAGGACATTGACATGTTTACGTCCTACCAGCATACCTATTTAATGATGCTCCTACCGTATAACATTGACAATTTTACGTCGTACCATCATTCCTATTTAATGATGCTCCTACCGTATGGCATTGACAAGTACACATAGTACCAGCATTTCTATTTAATGATGCTCCTACCGTATGACATTGACAAGTATACGTTGTACCAGCATTCCTATTTAATGATGTTCCTATCGTATGACATTGACAATATTACGTCGTACCAAAACTCCTATTTAATGAAGCTCCTACCGTATGACATTGACATGTTTATGTCGTACCAGCATTCCTATTTAATGATGTTCCTATCCTATTGCATTGGCAAGTTTACGTCTTACCAACACTCCTATTTAATGATGCTCCTACCGTATGACATTGACATGTTTATGTCGTACCAGCATTCCTATTTAATGATGTTCCTATCCTATTGCATTGGCAAGTTTACGTTGTACCAGCATTCCTATTTAATGATGCTCCTACCGTATGACATTGACAAGTTTACGTCGTACCATCATTCCTATTTAATGATGCTCCTACCGTATGGCATTGACAAGTGTAAGTCGTACCAGCATTCCTATTTAATGATGCTCCTACCGTATGACATTGGCAAGTTTACGTCGTACCAGCATTCCTATTTAATGATGCTCCTACCGTATGACATTGACATGTTACGTCCTACCAGCATTCCTATTTAATGATGCTCCTACCGTATGAGATTGACAAGTATACATCTTTTCAGCACTCCTATTTAATGATGCACTTACCCTATTGCATTGGCAAGTTTACGTTGTACCAGCATTCCTATTTAATGATGCTCCTACCGTATGGCATTTACAAGTTTACGTCATACCAGTATTACCTATTTAATGATGCTCCTACTGTATGACATTGACATGTTTACGTCCTACCAGCATTCCTATTTAATGATGCTCCTACCGTATGGCATTGACAAGTTTACGTCGTACAAGCATTCCTATTTAATGATGTTCCTACCGTATGGCATTGACAAGATTACATCGTACCAACACTCCTATTTAATGATGCTCCTACCGTATGACATTGACATGTTTATGTCGTACCAGCATTCCTATTTAATGATGCTCCTACCGTATGACATTGACAGGCATACGTCGTACCAGCATTTCTATTTATTGATGCTCCTACCGTATGACATCGACACGTATACGTCGTACCAGCATTCCTATTTAATGATGCTCCTACCGTATGACATTGACAAGTATACGTTGTACCAGCATTCCTATTTAATGATGCTCCTACCGTATGACATTGACAAGTTTACGTCGTACAAGCATTCCTATTTAATGATGCACCTACCGTATGACATTGACACGTATACGTCGTACAATCATTCCTATTTAATGATGCTCCTACCGTTTGACATTGACACGTATACGTCGTACCAGCATTCCTATTTAATGATGCTCCTACCGTATGACATCGACACGTATATGTCGTACCAGCATTCCTATTTAATGATGCTCCTACCGTATGACATTGACAATATTACGTCGTACCAACACTCCTATTTAATGATGCTCCTACCGTATGACATTGACATGTTTATGTCGTACCAGCATTCCTATTTAATGATGTTCCTATCCTATTGCATTGGCAAGTTTACGTCGTACCTGCATTCCTATTTAATGATGCTCCTACCGTATGGCATTTACAAGTTTATGTCATACCAGCATTACCTATTTAATGATGCTCCTACCGTATAACATTGACATGTTTACGTCCTACCAGCATTCCTATTTAATGAGGCTCCTATGGTATGCATTGACAAGTACACATAGTACTAGCATTTCTATTTAATGATGCTCCTACCGTATGACATTGACAAGTATACGTCGTACCAGCATTCCTATTTAATGATGTTTCTGCCGTATGTCATTGACAAGTTTACGTCGTACCAGCATTCCTATTTAATGATGCACCTACGGTATGACATTGACACGTATACGTCGTACCAACATTCCTATTTAATGATGCTCCTACCGTATGACATTTACAAGTATACTTCATACCAGCATTCCTATTTAATGATGCTCCTACCGTATGGCATTGGCAAGTTTACGTCGTACCAGCATTCTTATTTAATGATGTTCCTACCGTATGGCATTGACAAGTTTACGTCGTACAAGCATTCCTATTTATGGATGCTCCTACCGTATGACATTGACATGTTTATGTCGTACCAGCATTCCTATTTAATGATGCTCCTACCGTATGACATTGACAGGCATACGTCGTACCAGCATTTCTATTTATTGATGCTCCTACCGTATGACATCGACACGTATACGTCGTACCAGCATTCCTATTTAATGATGCTCCTACCGTATGACATTGACAAGTATACGTTGTACCAGCATTCCTATTTAATGATGCTCCTACCGTATGACATTGACAAGTTTACGTCGTACAAGCATTCCTATTTAATGATGCACCTACCGTATGACATTGACACGTATACGTCGTACAATCATTCCTATTTAATGATGCTCCTACCGTTTGACATTGACACGTATACGTCGTACCAGCATTCCTATTTAATGATGCTCCTACCGTATGACATCGACACGTATATGTCGTACCAGCATTCCTATTTAATGATGCTCCTACCGTATGACATTGACAATATTACGTCGTACCAACACTCCTATTTAATGATGCTCCTACCGTATGACATTGACATGTTTATGTCGTACCAGCATTCCTATTTAATGATGTTCCTATCCTATTGCATTGGCAAGTTTACGTCGTACCTGCATTCCTATTTAATGATGCTCCTACCGTATGGCATTTACAAGTTTATGTCATACCAGCATTACCTATTTAATGATGCTCCTACCGTATAACATTGACATGTTTACGTCCTACCAGCATTCCTATTTAATGAGGCTCCTATGGTATGCATTGACAAGTACACATAGTACCAGCATTCCTATTTAATGATGCTCCTACCGTATGACATTTACAAGTATACTTCATACCAGCATTCCTATTTAATGATGCTCCTACCGTATGGCATTGGCAAGTTTACGTCGTACCAGCATTCTTATTTAATGATGTTCCTACCGTATGGCATTGACAAGTTTACGTCGTACAAGCATTCCTATTTATGGATGCTCCTACCTTATGACATTGACAAGTATACATCTTTTCAGCACTCCTATTTAATGATGCACTTACCCTATTGCATTGGCAAGTTTACGTTGTACCAGCATTCCTATTTAATGATGCTCCTACCGTATGGCATTTACAAGTTTACGTCATACCAGTATTTCCTATTTAATGATGCTCCTACCGTATGACATTGACATGTTTACGTCCTACCAGCATTCCTATTTAATGATGCTCCTACCGTATGGCATTGACAAGTTTACGTCGTACAAGCATTCCTATTTAATGATGTTCCTACGGTATGGCATTGACAATATTACGTCGTACCAACACTCCTGTTTAATGATGCTCCTACTCTATGACATTGACATGTTTATGTCGTACCTGCATTCCCATTTAATGATGCTCCTACTGTATGACATTGACAGGCATATGTCGTACCAGCATTTCTATTTATTGATGCTCCTACCGTATGGCATTGACAAGTACACATATTACCAGCATTTCTATTTAATGATGCTCCTACCGTATGACATTGACAAGTATACGTTGTACCAGCATTCCTATTTAATGATGCTCCTACCGTATGACATTGACAAGTTTACGTCGTACAAGCATTCCTATTTAATGATGTACCTACCGTATGACATTGACACGTATACGTCGTACCATCATTCCTATTTAATGATGCTCCTACCGTTTGACATTGACACGTATACGTCGTACTAGCATTCCTATTTAATGATGCTCCTACCGTATGACATCGACACGTATACGTCGTACCAGCATTCCTATTTAATGATGCTCCTACCGTATGACATTGACAATATTACGTCGTACCAACACTCCTATTTAATGATGCTCCTACCGTATGACATTGACATGTTTATGTCGTACCAACATTCTTATTTAATGATGTTCCTATCCTATTGCATTGGCAAGTTTACATCGTACCAGCATTCCTATTTAATGATGCTCCTACTGTATGGCATTTACAAGTTTACGTCATACCAGCATTACCTATTTAATGATGCTCCTACCGTATAACATTGACATGTTTACGTCCTACCAGCATTCCTATTTAATGAGGCTCCTACCGTATGGCATTGACAAGTACACATAGTACCAGCATTTCTATTTAATGATGCTCCTACCGTATGACATTGACAAGTATACGTCGTACCAGCATTCCTATTTAATGATGTTCCTGCCGTATGTCATTGACAAGTTTACGTCGTACCAGCATTCCTATTTAATGATGCTCCTACGGTATGACATTGACACGTATACGTCGTACCAACATTCCTATTTAATGATGCTCCTACCGTATGACATTTACAAGTATACTTCGTACCAGCATTCCTATGTAATGATGCTCCTACCGTATGACATTGACACGTATACGTCGTACCATCATTCCTATTTAATGATGCACCTACCTTATGACATTGACACGTATACGTCGTACCAGCATTCCTATTTAATGATGCTCCTACCGTATAACATTGACACGTTTACGTCGTACCAGCCTTACTATTTAATGATGCTCCTACCATATGACAACATTTCTAAGATATTATATTTATTTGGTTATATGCAGTGGTTTAAATGATTAATAGAACAGTAGATTTTTGTTTGACATGATTAAAAATGAATTTGATGAAAAGACTTGTGCGTGTGTGTTTTACGTTTATTTATCGTCACTACCGGTTGCCCAGATGAGCGACGCCTCCTGAAGAGATTAGTCAAATTAGATTTTTGGAGAATAGTGCAATAATACAGACAGTGACCCATTTCAGAGTCTTTTACGTGCACGATGTACAGCACTGACACGAGACCTCGGTTTATCGTCCCATCTGAAAGACTGTTAATTTTATTAGGGTCAGACTGTGGATCAAACCTGCGATCCCTAGATTACCAGTCGAGACGACAAAAGAGACGACACAATCGGTTGTTTATATTGAAATGCCGTAGCTTGGAATCTTTGACTCATTAAGTGTGTAATATATTTGTTCTATGCATATTTACGTGTAATAACAAATTAAACTATGGATAGAAAATCCGCTGTGATTGAAACCCAATCACAATAGAATAGTAATTGCCAATCTCACGACGTGTAAATTACGCGCGTGTACCGATCAAAAGGGATGTCATTGCCATTAGCAAAAGCTGTGAAAACTTATGTTATATTTCGGGTTTAACGCCTGCATCAGCACCATTTCGGGCTATATCGCCGGCGGGCAGTTTGCTTAACAACACCTTTCCTGGGCAGGCTCCAGCAGTTAACCAGTACTTGGGTGCACCAACCTCCGAAAGAAACTGCCAACTGATTCATATAAATGAGACACGGCTTGAGCTGGGCTCGAACCAGTGACCATCAGTGATGATAGGTTACAGTGCTATACAAATCAGCGACCTTAGTAGGAAAGAGGTAGCCATATAAGCAAGTTGCTTTCTCCTCAATCCTACATGTATGTTCTTATTGTGATCATTATACTATGTATATTCATTGAAATAAAATATTGTTTAAACTAAGTCAGCGACCTTAACCACTCGACCATTGATGCGGACCTGTGAAAACGTTTGTGTGACACGCGGACTTGGCCACTCGGCCACTTGTGTTAGACCCAAACGTGTTAATTTAAGTACTAATTGATGTCATGGGACCAGTGATCTGGTTCGAGAGTTCCAGTCATCCGTGTTCGAGTCATCGAATATAAAACAATATGCATTATATAGAGATTATCGCCGGTGTCTTAACATAATTGACATCCCCGTAAGAACTGAAAGTTGCGCATGCGCATAATGGTCCATAATGGTACATATTAGCGGCCGTGAGGAATGAGAGACTTTCGCTTTATTTTCAATAGTTGTGCTAATTATCAGTATTATGTGACATGTATGAACCTATTGATAATTATAAAGTGTGTATATGGAGGGGATTTTCCAATTTCTATATAGATTACTCCGGTGTATGCTTTATCCTTGCTTACCGGATACGAATACACGCGGTCAATTGATGGAACAGCCTACTTTATTGACATCTAGCTAAATGAGGTAAATAATTATATTAGAAATCTACTGTTTGGTTTTATTATTTTTATTAATTGAAGCAGTTATCACATTCCATTATTCAGTAATGATGTTAGTGACTTGTTTGTAACGGTTGTCACTGTGTTATCAGTTGTAATTTGACTGTAAATGTTTCGAAACTCCGAAACCACACACTGGCTCATTTTTCAACCCAATTTAACTCAAATCTACATGAGCTTTGTACAGGTAAAGTTTTATCCCAAATTAATGTGACAATTAACAACACATTATGTCATTTTCAGTTTTGTTTTGTACAAATAACTGAATAATGCACACTATTTTAATTTTGTTTACAAAGATGATCAAATGACACTGTCCCTAGAACAGGTTGGAGAACAGTCCAGAACAAGCTATAATATATAATTTCACATTTATCCGAAATATCGAACGAGGACGGAAACTATGCCACTTACATTTTTTGTAGAAATAGACTGTTCTCCAACATATAGAAATACCGAAAGACACCGGATAAAAGTATATAACAACAATATAAGAACGAGGCAGCTTGTGGTTAACTATTTATTAAGCTAAATACACCTTATTGACTTATCTGCCAATAATGTCAAACCCCTTGCGAGGTACTACGCTTGTTTTCCTGGACACGCTTAGCCGACCTGACTAGGCAGGCTTAGCCGACCTGACTGGGCAGTCTTAGCCGACCTAAGCGGTTAACAGTACTAAGCAATGTGTGTGAGACGCCTACCTCGATGACACTACATATGTGGCCTGACCGAGTATTGAACCTGGTGTCGTATAGAATATTGACCCGTCTCAAAATAATGTCTCTCGGGTTATTAGTCGGTCATGGAATATTGACCCCCTTGCGGAACAATTACTCCCCTTGCGAATGGCAATATATAGTGGAAAAATATTAAATTTATTATAATTAAATGTTAATTAACACTGTTTAAGGCCTAGCAACATTTATTTTGAATCAATGATGTACAGAATAACATAAATATATTGAATATGAAAATATAAATATAAGTACACAGATAATTTGTCTCTATCAATTTCTAACGATGATATGGTGGGTGCTGTATAACTAGGAGGTTCACATAATGTATATGCATAATATTTACACAGACAAGCATACAACAAATAATAACAATGACCCCCACCCCCTATGTATACACTGAACAAGTGAGGGCAGTTCACTTTTCGATGCCATAGAATAATGACCCCTCTATGTGTAGACTGTACATGCATGAGAGAGAGGGTCACTTTTCGATGCCATGGATTAATGACTACCCTATGATTTAGGGTGACAGGTGGACTGTAGTCCAGTGGTTAACTATTGGACTGGTAATCCAGGGATCGCAGGTTCGATCCCCCGTCTGACATAATAAAATTAACAGTCTTTCAGATGGGACTTTAAACCGAGGTCTCGTGTCGGTGCTTTACACCGTGCATGTAAAAGAACCAGAGGAGATTCTGGAATGGGTCTCTGTCGGTATCATTGCACTATCCAAAAATGACTAATCTCTTCAGGTGGCGTCGCTCATATGGGCAACTTGTAGCGACAATAAATAAACGTAAAACGCACACACACACATCAAGCTAAAATGCTAGTTGGATGCTTATTCAGCAGAAATTGATGTATATTTCTTTAAGAAATTTAATTAATATGTCTGACTAATAAGTTTATTTAAAGTCATGTAATCTCATGCTGTAATCTCAGTGTGTGTTTGGTTTTCATATCGCCAACTGTCACTCACACAGGAATGTGTGTCAACGACAGTCAGTGGTAGACCGGGTGAATACAATACCCGGTGCACATATACATCTAAGTTGTCTAAGATTGCATATATATATATATATATATATATATATATATATATATATATATATATATAACAATATATTTACCATTTCTAATACGACGAGAATACCTTGTTACATGTGCAATATCGCGTTATACTGTAATACTGTGATCTACATGTCACAAGACAATAAAGTCTTGCACACATATCCATGGATCCAGCATCCAACATTATGCATTAAAATTACAGAGTTATTGACTAAAATACTTTTAGTTAGGACTACGAAGTTTAAAATATGTATACTAAGAAGATTAAGAGCAATTGGACTGTCTTACTATGTATCTGTACTATGATAGTTCATAACTGATCCCCCGAGTACATATAATTATAACCAGTCATACAGATATATAGCCGGTAATAACAAATCTCCCATATACATGGGAAATTATAATTCAAATTGTGTTTATATATTACATTTGTGTCCTCGGCCCACTCTGTCGCTTGGACATCTTTTTTAACATTTTAAGAAAGATCAAACTAATATGGGTTACCCCTAAAAATATAAATATATAACTAAACCCATATTTCTTTGCAGTAAGCTGCAATAAGTGAAAGTTCATTTTCACTTGAAACATAGTAGGTTACTGAGGATGTGATTTTGTGTTCCCTCCCTCATATTCCCGCTCCCATGTTTTATATTTCCCCGTGTACTGGGATCATTAATTGATATAAAATAACAACTATACCCCTGTGTGACAACATTTATGATCAGTACGTTAAAAAACACTTCCGTAGCAATTCCAACGGTCTCCTTAGTAGAGCCAGTAAAATTGTAATAATGTTTGAAATATACTCAAGTATTACATTAAAAAGACAGTCACACAGGGAATAACCAAACAAATAATAACTGTAGATCCTTGTCGAATGAAAAAACTTGTATGGCAGTAATCCGGTTCGGTTGTTCATGCTTACTTGGAGATAGACCGACAGCACGCAGGCATTTTTCGCGACAAGACTATTCCCATTGATAGGCGGTTTGCTGTCATAATGGTCCTATCTATGCTTCTTTTACTAAATTAAACTAAACTGGATTCTTGCATGGATTTGGACAATGAAGAATTACATAAAAAGGTGACCTGAAATTATAATTGAAATTTCCTCGAACACCCTAGTATAATTCCAGGGATAAAGTATCATTTTTGCAAGAATTTTGAGATATATGTTCATATTAG
>CM026402.1:9909949-9975287 GCA_014843695.1 Archivesica marissinica | reverse complement strand
TATTTTTAAGGGTAACCCATATTAGTTTGGTCTTTCTTAAATATGTTAAAAAAGATGTCCAAACGACATAGTAGGCTGAGAATATGAATGTGATATATAAACAAAATTTTAATTTCCCATGTATATGGGAGATCCGTTATTACCCGGCTATATATCTGTATGACTGGTTTTAATTATATGTACTCGGGGATCAGTTATGAACTATCATAGTACAGATACACATTAAGACAGTCCACTTGTTCTTAACTTCATGGTTTTACGATAGTACACATATTTTAAACTTCGTAGTCTTAACTAAAAGTATTTTAGTACATAACTTTGTAATTGTAATGTAAAATGTCGGATGCTGGACGGATATGGGTGGAAGACTTTATTGTCTTGTGGCATGTCGATCACAGTATTATACTATGATGCGACATTGCAGGTGTAACAAGGTATTCTCGTCACACAATCATAGTAGAAATAGTAATCATATATTTTAATTTATATATATGCAGTCTTAGACATCTTAGACGTATACATGCACCGGGTATTTTATTCATCCGGTCTACCCCCGACTATCACTGACACACATTCTTGTGTGAGCGACAGTCGGAGATATGAAAACCGAACACACACTGAGATTACAGCAGCCCTCATAGCCCACTAAACATCTAGTTATAATAATTACGATAGGCAAAACCATCACTTTTAGATGATGGGTATTTTAATCTTCTTAGAAAACTCAGTCGCCCAAATGCATTTATGCGGTGGCGACATTAAATAAATTTACTAGCCAGTCATCCTTACTGCATCAAATCCTTGCCCAGGCAGTGTGACCTACTTTAAACCCATAAATTACTGTTAGTTTATACAAATTTATTTAGCTCGATTGCGAAACAAGTTCTTATAACTTATATTAATCACTCTCGAGACCTCATACCTGATGGAATCCATCGTCACACGGGAGAGAGAAGAGGCAACATGGAATTTAAATGCCTTGCCTAAGGACACAATCGTAACGGCTCCAGCGGGGCTCGAACTCCAGGCCTTTCGCACCTGAAGCGAACGCACTACCATTGCGCTATCATGACATTCACTAAATTGCTTTTGTTTACTGACAAAACGGCATTTGTGTTCTCTGACACATTTTGTAACTTAACAGTTATATTTGTTATCTATGTATTTTGACAACAGTTTGTTCTTTATTTCAGGCAATGTATTATGTAAGAGAGATACTGCGAACCTAATATGACTTATGAGAGACGCACCAATATTTTAAATAAAGAAGTTTCATGGCAGCCCACTGGGTGGTCACAGTTGTGTCACCAAGACCATATCATCAATTACCTTATGATACTGGTGGTATGGCCTTACTGAATATGTCAAGATCTATCATTTCTCTCCAATATACATATATTAGCTTACACAACAACCATGTTCATGTGCAGCTACCCTGCTGATTAGCTATTAGCATATTTTTTTACAAACTAGTACAGGTTATATATAGTGGTCTTGTAGGATTTCCACTGGAGAAAATCAAATTACTACCACTTTTTACCCCCCCCCTGCCGATCCGGCTACCCCCCCCAATCCGGGTCACTTTAGATAGGTCCCTGACTGGAACTTTCAATTCTCACAGCTTCAATATTTTCCCCCAAGCCGTGAGAATTGAAAGTCACCTCAGAAAATGCATAATACTGAGCTAATATTGGTAAATTTAGACTTGGCATAATGTTTTCATGCTGGTCAGGTGATATAGATATCTAACCACTTCATATGATGCATGTGTGTCACTTTAGAAAGGTCCCTGACTGGAACTTTCAATTCTCACAGCTTCAGCATTTTTCTCCAAGCCGTGAGAATTGAAAGTCACCTCAGAAAATGCATAATACCTAGCTAATATTAGTAAATTTAGACTTGACATATTGTTTTCATGCTGGTCAATTGAGACAGATATCTCACCACTTCATATGATGCCTGTGCATCACTTTAGATAGGTCCCTGACGGGAACTTTCAATTCTCACAGCTTCAGAATTTTCCCCCAAGCCGTGAGAATTGAGAGTCACCTCAGAAAATGCATAATACTGAGCTAATATTGGTAAATTTAGACTTGACATAATGTTGTCATGCTGGTCAGGTGAGATAGATATAACACCACTTCATATGATGCCTGTGGGTCACTTTAGAAAGGTCCCTGACTGGAACTTTCAATTCTCACAGCTTCAACATTTTCCACCAAGCCGTGAGAATTGAAAGTCACCTCAGAAAATGCATAATACCGAGCTAATATTAGTAAATTTAGACTTGACATATTGTTTTCATGCTGGTCAATTGAGACAGATATCTCACCACTTCATACGATGCCTGTGCATCACTTTAGATAGGTCCCTGACGGGAACTTTCAATTCTCACAGCATCAGAATGTTCCCCCAAGCCGTGAGAATTGAGAGTCACCTCAGAAAATGCATAATACTGAACTAATATTGGTAAATTTAGACTTGATATAATGTTTTCATGCTGGTCAGGTGATATAGATATAACACCACTTCATATGATGCCTGTGGGTCACTTTAGAAAGGTCCCTGACTGGAACTTTCAATTCACACAGCTTCAACATTTTCCCCCAAGCCGTGAGAATTGAAAGTCACCTCAGAAAATGCATAATACCGAGCTAATATTAGTAAATTTAGACTTGACATATTGTTTTCATGCTGGTCAGGTGAGATAGATATCTCACCACTTCAGTTGATGCCTGTGGGTCACTTTATATACGTCCCTCTCCGGAACTTTTAATTCTCACTTGTTCAACAATATTTTCCCAAGCACTGAGAATTGAAAGTCTCATCCGAAAATGCATAATTAATACCAAACTAATATTAGTCAATGTAGACTTCACATATATGATTTGGGAATCTGTTGATATACAGTCAAACCTGTCTTAAGCAGCCAATCAAAGGAGTCAGAGAAAGTGTCTGCTTAATACAGGTGGCTGCTTAATAGAGGTAAACTATATAATAAAACAACCGATTGGGAATCTGGAAACTTGCTGCTTAATACAGGTTTGGCTGCTTAATGGAGATGACCACTAACACAGATTTGACTGTATATATCTGACCACTTCATATGTTGCCTGTGGGTCACATTGATAGGTCTCTCATTGGAACTTTCAATTATCACAGGATTAACATTTTCAGAAAATATGTATCGGAATATATATATATATATGTGTATCATAATGTATATATGAATGTATCGGAATGTATATATATATATATTGGAATGTGTGTTTATGAGTGTGGCTACATATGGGTGTCCTCCATGTGGTGTCCTCCATGTTGCTTAGACTGGAAATGTCGCTTTTACAAATATGTAATGTAAATGTGACGGCCCACTGTACATATGAATGTAATACAACTTTGATATTAGTATGTATTGCCTACAGCACACAATTTTCAACAGGACAGCGATCCTAAGCAAGCGTCCAATGAATTCATAGAAGAACACAGGATAAACTGGGTACCATGACCAACTGGTAAGTTAGATAATCAATCAAAAGGATCCTAGTTAGATATTGTAGGCTTGATCCACGTCTGACCTTAATAATATTAATGACGAGGTCTCGTGTCGGTGCCTAAGCTGGACACTAAAAGAACCAGCGAAGACTTGGTTTAAACATATTTATTCACTCATAATGTACAGTACATATATATGTAACGGTCAGAATTTCAATAAAATTCATTAGTTACATAATTATAATTTTATTTCATTCCTATTATTTCAATCATTTAGTTTCTTTGTATAATGGTGACTTTTACATTATATTTTATATAAAGGACATCACTAACGCATTTTCTTAAGCAGATGTTATCTGATATTATTATCCATAACATATCTCAGAAGAGTTGTCATATTTGACATTATTTAGAATTTATGGTTTCTTTGATATAAATACCTTTAGTAGCATAAAGCAGCTACTGCTAATACAATGTATCATTTAGTGATATAATGCTAGCCACATTAAATCTGCTATGTTAATTTGTAACTAATAGTCTATGAACTATATATGGACACCATTAAAACCCATGCTGGACTGGTAATCCAGGTACCGCAGGTTCTATCCCCCATCTGACTCTAATAAAATTAATAGTCTTTCAGATGGGACTTTAAACTAAGGTCTCGTGTCGGTGTTGTACACCGTGCACGTAAAAGAACCACAGGAGACTGGAATGGGTCTCTGTCTGTATCATTGCACTATCCTCCAAACGTCTAAGAGGACTAATTTCTTCAGGAGGCGTCGCTCATATGGGCAACCGGTAGCCACGATAAATACACATAAAACACACACACACACACACTAAAACCACCTACATAATTAACGTGAACTTCAATCTGTGTTAATTATCGTTATTGCTGGACAATTATATATATATTAAATTAGTAACTGGAATCGTCATTGGTTTAAATCAAATTGACCATACACCGTGGACTGACCCCTTCATATGCCACCACGTTGTGTACGCTACTCTGTTGTACCACCCTAATTCCCCATTTAGAGTTAACCTGCACACAAGTTCAAACCCCGTGAACTCGAGTCGGTGACATATTGTATACAAAACGAAAATGGATTAAATCGAAAGCTTATAGCTTATTGAGATTATCTCCATTAAATATATAAGTGTGTGCACTATCGGCGATTAAGAGATAAACGTATTATGTAGTAATGCCAAAATATATAATACGTGTATGAAAATATAGTTTTATATCAAGTGAAAAACTAACAAAATGGGGATTGGGTGGGGATTGAAAGTGATGAAATAACAAAACAATTCTCAAAGTGAATCACTCTGCCAATGCATCAGTCCCTCAAAGACTATTGAATGGGTCTCTCTGCCTGTATCATTGCACTATCCTCCAAAATCTAAAATGACTCTTCAGGTGTCACTCACTTATGCAAACTGAGTAGTGACGATTACAAAAAGTAATGCATGCTAGTATTTATAAACATATAACATAGCAAAAGACACTGGACCCGCTACACTCTAAAGCATGGTATCTTGGGCAGGAGCTCGGATTTTATTCATATTCCTGTCTGGCCTCTATACCGTACAATCGTGGGACAAGCCGTCCGTGTGTCGAGTACCTAGTCAGTATGTATTTATGTACGCAGGCAGGCACACACACAATCTTATCTTTATATAAGATAATTATTCAAACTTAAAGCGAGTCGTGTGACGGGGGTGTACGTTTATATATCGTCGTTACCAGTTGCCCATATGAGCGACGCCTCCTGAATAGATTAGTCATTATAGATTTTTGGAGGATAGTGCAATGATACAGACAGAGACCAATTCCAGAGTCTCTTCTGGTTCTTTTACGTGCACGGTTTAAAGTCCCATCTGAAAGACGGTTAATTTTATTAGTGTCAGACGGGGGATCGAACTTGCGATCCCTGGATTACCAGTCCAGCGTGTTAACCGCCAGACTACATATCCGTCTGTAAAAGCGAGTTTCTAGTGGCCTTGTTTATCTTTTATATTTAAAATATTGATCTCGTGGCATTGACATTGTGGAAGTCGTGATCGTGCAGTTGTAGCGCATTCGCTTCAGGTACGAAAGGACCCGAGTTCGCACCCAGCTGTAGCTGTTATGATTGTGTCCCTTAGCAAGGGACTTAAATTTCTTCTTCTCTCCTTTATCGAGATGGATTATACCAGAAATGAGGCCTCGAGGACGATTAATATAATTTAGTAAACACTTGTTCTGCAATCTAGTTAAGTTAAATTTGTATAAACTAAACTACAAAAATCTATCTTAATTTATCTAACTTTAAATTATTTATGACAGTCAAAAGGGTCATAAACAATATACATATACGATTTTGCCCAATAATTTTATGTCCGTTTGTAGAATTGTGTGAATTATTAATATATTCACATTGTAATAGAACATGTAGGGGTGTCGCATCAACAGCTTAGGTCATAAGACTCCAGACTTTCATACAAATATTACGACAACACACTATTTCTACTTAGTAGTTTTGGCCTAACTAATACAGTTTCGGTAATGACAACGGCATTCATATTGTATGATAAAATCTAGATTATTAATCCATAATCGATTTCATAGTTGCATTTAAATTAGCTGGCTAATCTTACAATCAACTTAAAACTGCAGTATTGGGATACACAAGCTTACTTGAGGATGTGTGAAATATCGACAGCTGATTGGATTATCCATTATAGTTTGATTGACAGGTGTCGTGATCGATACCAATAAGCTGTTCCATCAATTGACCGCGTATTCTGTCATGGTTATACACAAAAACGAGCGTTTTTAAACATCATACACTGGAAATTGGAGTCTCACTAGTAGCCTTTATCTACTATCATTTATCTCTGTAAATAATTGAGAAATAAAATCTTTAAACTAAAGTGGAGGAAAGATATTGTTATTGACTTTCAATTCTCACAACTTACGTTTCTTATACCCGTAGCGTGAGCCCCGTAAGCCGCAACTAGCGAACTTACAATCCTCACGGACTTACGGGGCTCACGCTACACCGGTACCAGACGACATGTTCGAGCCAACGGGGTGTTCGAGCCAACCGAGTTCGAGGCAACGACGTTCGTCTGTAACTAGAAAACTGATAATGTGATATGTTAGCCAAAGGCACTGATATATTGTGTTCATTAAATGAAACTATTATGTGCATGTGCAAATTCTGAGACAAAATATGTGATCATAATCTTGTAAAGAAACAGGTTGGTCAAATTGTGTTGGTCACACATTGGAGAACTTCAAAAGAGCTTGGGCAATTCGATTCGATATGTATCTGATGGGTACTTCTATATTATGTTGTCTATTCTATACAACTTTTGTCAATAATAATATAGAATCTATATATATATATACATTTATGTATTACATACACATATTATTAAATAAAACACATTTTATCATAGGCTGATGCATAAAGCAACACATTTCGCTTTACAACAACAACAACAACAACAACATTTTTGCATTAAGATATCAGCTAGGCACAAGATATACTCACATTATATATGTGTGTGTTTATTTGCTCCATGGCACATTCCCTTTTTCATCTTCCGATCTAAATATGTGCCCCTCCTCTAACCCCACTTAATATATAAATGTCAGAACAATGATAAATCATAATAACTTTACCTTTCCTACATGGTATGTTGATACTATATATGCAGCATATGTAAGGCTGTTAGGCGATGTGCTACATGGTATGTTTATACTATATATGAAGCATATGTAAGGTTGTTAGGCGATGTGCTACATGGTATGTTTATACTATATATGAAGCATATGTAAGGTTGTTAGGCGATGTGCTACATGGTATGTTGATACTATATGTGCAGCATATGTAAGGCTGTTAGGCGATGTGCTACATGGTATGTTGATACTATATATGAAGCATATGTAGGGCTGTTAGGCGATGTGCTACATGGTATGTTGATACTATATATGAAGCATATGTAAGGCTGTTAGGCGATGTGCTACATGGTATGTTGATACTATATATGAAGCATATGTAAGGCTGTTAGGCGATGTGCTACATGGTATGTTTATACTATATATGCAGCATAGGTAAGGCGGTTAGGCGATGTGCTACATGGTATGTTTATACTATATATGCAGCATATGTAAGGTTGTTAGGCGATGTGCTACATGGTATGTTGATACTATATATGCAGCATATGTAAGGCGTTAGGCGATGTGCTACATGGTATGTTGATACTATATATGAAGGTTATGTAAGGTTGTTAGGCGATGTGCTACATGGTATGTTGATACTATATATGAAGCATATGTAAGGTTGTTAGGCGATGTGCTACATGGTATGTTTATACTATATATGAAGCATATGTAAGGCTGTTAGGCGATGTGCTACATGGTATGTTGATACTATATATGAAGCATATGTAAGGCTGTTAGGCGATGTGCTACATGGGATGTTGATACTATATATGAAGCATATGTAAGGCTGTTAGGCGATCTGCTACATGGTGTGTTGATACTATATATGAAGCATATGTAAGGTTGTTAGGCGATGTGCTACATGGTATGTTGATACTATATATGAAGCATATGTAGGGCTGTTAGGCGATGTGTTCCGGCCGTAACTAGTCACTGGACTGAGAAAATAAATGGGGCCCCACTTTGTTGGTGCCCGAAGCAATACACGTATAGCAACCCATCTAGAACTTCAGGTTCCTGAGCTAAAACACTTACTATATATAAGCAATGAAACCACAGTTAAAATAGTACACAAGGCAACATATCCACACCATGCAAGCATTCAGCAACCAGCCAACAGGCATATTATATAATTTATAATTACCCCTTTCCAAGCATACCACAGCTAGTATATGTAACACAGAGGACAGAAATAATGGTATCGCAACTCTTCAAGGCTATGCAAAGAATGGTTATATTCTTGCAAATCATATTGTTAGCGCTGGGTCTCGTGCTAAGTATACGTCGCCAGAAATTCAAACTGAACTTGCATCAGCATGATTTAGAAGAGATCACATTGATATGTAAACAAGCTGATTTTTTCATAATATTGGCTGACGAAGCAAACGATTGTTCAAAAAAGGAGCAACTGTCTATCTGTGTACGATACCTTGCATGCGCAGGTGGTAATCATGCATTATGTGAAGAGTTCGTAGGTTTTGTAGCATGCCATTCAATCAAATGAGTGGACTAGCCATAACTTATTATGAAGCACATACATGACAGTGGCCTCGATATTCTAAGATTGAGAAGGCTTCGTCGGAGCAAGTAATATGGCTGTTAAGTATAATGGTGTCCAAGACTTGATAAGAGAGCGAGCGCCCCTTGCCAACAACATGCATTTTAAATACTACTGCCTCAACGTGGCACTGGTACATACTTCATTGCGTTCGTACTATGATGAAGACGGTCAAGAGATTGCGTTCACATTAAACACAATTGGCTACTCCGCGAATCATCTACATTTGCTGACAAGTTGAAAACGCTTTGTGAAACCAGATGGATTAGTAGAGTGGATTCTTTGACCACTTTCACAAATGCGCTTCCAGTTGTTGTACATGCTCTTGAAACTCTGCAGACGACCCGACAAAGTTGAAAAGGCTGGAGAGAACGTCTACCAATTCTGCAGGAATATTTCAGCATAACGCTTTTGATGTGTAAACATGTGCTTTGCTTGATGGTTGGTTTGACGGCTATATAATAACAATAAGTGGACACTACAACCTGTGTAATGGCTTATTTATACATTGTTTACGAATAAGTAGGTCTACATATCCAATAATCCACACATACATGCATACATGTTACATCACGTAGTGTGTGGTTGTGTAGGTATTTGTTTAAAAGAACACAATCACCCGTTTCCGAACTGTCAGTGAAATGTATGTTCACTTTACTTTTGCAACCCGACATTGATTTATTGTACTTCTTTGAATACAGCATAATTAGCACGATCACCCAGAGTTACATCGCCGTCTATTAACCTAGGAGTGGTAATTGTTTCGTACCATTGTAACATATCATGCATGTCTTGAAATAGAGCGCAATGTACAGTGTAGCAGATAATGGTCAGTAGTTTCATATTCGCCGTACCGGCATAATGAGTACTTCGAAAATAAGTATTCTCTGAGAGAGAGGAAGTGGTTGCTAATGCGAGTCTGTTTATTACTCTCAAAACAATAGTATGTGTTGCAGCTCTTTGACGCAAATACGTGTCCTATAACCCGCCAATACGTGTCTTATAACCCGCATAGACGTGTCCTATAACCCACATATACGTGTCTTATAACCCGCATACACCTGTCTTATAACCCGCATACACGTGTCATATAACCCGCATATACGTGTCCTATAACCCGCATATACGTGTCCTATAACCCGCAAATACGTGTCTTATAACCCGCATACACGTGTCCTATAACCCGCATATACGTGTCTTATAACCCGCAAATACGTGTCCTATAACCCGCAAATACGTGTACTATAACCCGCATACATGTGTCCTATAACCTGCATATATGTGTCCTATAACCCGCATATATGTGTCTTATAATCCGCATATACATGTCTTATAATCCGCATATATGTGTCTTATAATCCGCAAATACATGTCTTATAATCCGCAAATACATGTCTTATAATCCGTATATACGTGTCTTATAGCCTGCATAATACATGCCTTATAATCCGTATATACGTTTATCATAATCCGCAAACACGTGTCCTATAACCCACATATACTTGTCCTAAAATCAGCAAATACGTGCATTATAATCCGCATATACGTGTCTTATACCCAGCGTATACGTGTCGTATAACCCGCAAATACGTGCATTATAATCCGCATATACGTGTCATATACCCAGCGTATACGTGTCTTATAACCCGCAAATACGTCTCCTATAACCCGCATATACGTCTACTATAACCCGCATACACGTCTCCTATAACCTGCATATATGTGTCCTATAATCCGCATATATGTGTCTTATAATCCGCAAATACATGTCTTATAATCCGCATATATGTGTCTTATAATCCGTATATACGTGTCTTATAGCCTGCATAATACATGCCTTATAATCCGTATATAAGTGTCTTATAACCAGCAAATACGTCTCTTATAACCCGCGAATACGTGTCCTAAAATCCGGAAATACGTGCATTATAATCCGCATATACATGTCCTATAATCCGGAAATAGGTGTCTTATAATCCGCAAACACGTGTCTCATAATCCGCATATACATGTCCTATAATCCGGAAATACGTGTCTTATAATCCGCAAACACGTTTATTATAATCCGCATATACGTGTCTCATAATCCGCATATACATGCCTTATAATCCGTATATACGTGTCTTATAATCCGCATATATGTGTCTTATGATCCGCAAATACATGTCTTATAATCCGCAAATACATGTCTTATAATCCGTATATACGTGTCTTATAGCCTGCATAATACATGCCTTATAATCCGTATATACGTGTCTTATAATCCGCAAATACGTGTCTTATAATCCGCATATACGTTTATCATAATCCGCAAACACGTGTCCTATAACCCGCATATACTTGTCCTATAATCCGCAAATACGTGCATTATAATCCGCATATACGTGTCTTATACCCAGCGTATACGTGTCTTATAACCCGCACATACGTCTCCTATAACCCGCATATACGTGTACTATAACCCGCATACACGTGTCCTATAACCTGCATATATGTGTCCTATAATCCGCATATATGTGTCTTATAATCCGCAAAAACATGTCTTATAATCCGCATATATGTGTCTTATAATCCGTATATACGTGTCTTATAACCAGCAAATACGTCTCCTATAACCCGCGAATACGTGTCCTAAAATCCGGAAATAGGTGCATTATAATCCGCATATACATGTCCTATAATCCGGAAATACGTGTCTTATAATCCGCAAACACGTGTCTCATAATCCGCATATACATGTCCTATAATCCGGAAATACGTGTCTTATAATCCGCAAACACGTGTCTTATAATCCGCATATACGTGTCTTATAATCCGCAAATACATGTCTTATAATCCGCAAATACATGTCTTATAATCCGTATATACGTGTCTTATAGCCTGCATAATACATGCCTTATAATCCGTATATACGTGTCTTATAATCCGCAAATACGTGTCTTATAATCCGCATATACGTTTATCATAATCCGCAAACACGTGTCCTATAACCCGCATATACTTGTCCTATAATCCGCAAATACGTGCATTATAATCCGCATATACGTGTCTTATACCCAGCGTATACGTGTCTTATAACCCGCAAATACGTCTCCTATAACCCGCATATACGTCTACTATAACACGCATACACGTGTCCTATGACCTGCATATATGTGTCCTATAATCCGCATATATGTGTCTTATAATCCGTATATACGTGTCTTATAGCCTGCATAATACATGCCTTATAATCCGTATATACGTGTCTTATAACCAGCAAATACGTCTCTCATAACCCGCGAATACGTGTCCTAAAATCCGCAAATACGTGCATTATAATCCGCATATACATGTCCTATAATCCGGAAATACGTGTCTTATAATCCGCAAACACGTGTCTTATAATCCGCATATACGTGTCTCATAATCCGCATATACATTTCCTATAATCCGCAAAGACGTGTCTTATAATCCGCAAACACGTGTCTTATAATCCGGAAACACGTGTCTCATAATCCGGAAATACGTGTCTTATAATCCGCATATACGTGTCTTATAATCCGCATATACGTGTCTTATAATCCGCATATACGTGTCTTATAATCCGCATATACGCATATAAGCGCCTAATGCTTCGCACATAACTCCGCAAATACTTCGCACGTAACTCCCCAAATACTTCACACATAACCCCGCAAATTCTTGGCATATAACTCTTATAATCCGCATATGCGTGTCTTATAATCCGCATATACGTGTCTTATAATCCGCATTTAAGCGCCTAATGCTTCGCACATAACTCCGCAAATACTTCGCATATAACTCAGCAAATACTTCGCATATAACTCCGCAAATTCTTCACACGTAACTCCGCAAATACTTCGCATATCACTCCCCAAATATTTCGCATATAACTCCGCAAATATTTTGCATATAATTCCGCATATATTCTGCACATAACTACGGATTGCCACCACTATAATGTTTGGAAGTGGGACTATACCTGTGCTCTCCTGACTCAGAGTTGATTGTTTCGGGCGTTACGCCTGCACCAACACCACTTAGAGCTATATCACCGACGGACAGCTTACCTAACACCACCTTCCCTGGGCAAGATCCAGCGGTTAACAAGTACTTGGTGCAACAACATCCGTAAGAAACTGCCAACTGGTTCACATAAATGAGACACGGCCTGAGCGGGGTTCGAAGCCATGATCATCAGTGGTGATTGATTCAGAGATATGCATCATAGATCCTTCAGTCTGCCCATTTCTTCAATAGAATAATCCTCAGTTCCATACTTTCTTCGGATTCCGCTTTTGCTTCAGAATTAATCAGTATATATAAGTTGCATAGTGGACTATATGATTTAATTAAACCAGGTAGGTGAACATAAAACAGTCATTCAGTTCAACTTCAACATAATATTAAATTATTGCATATCAATGCATTTCCTTTAGTTTGGATTAACAGTTCAAATAAAACAATATCAGTAGTATTATATAGTTGTATATAGTATTATATAGTTAACTGCTAACAAAGCAACACATTTATAATTTTACAACCCAACTGATATAACAAGGTCTACTTATTGTAATGCGTACCTACATACTAGTGAACAAACTACATCTCGGAAAGGACTTCATATAAGCATTATTTTTGCTTCTATCGGTATTCAATTCAATTCCAGTATATATTTATAATATTATGAACTTAAAAAACATATGTATAACACTATAACGGTCATCATAATATTATAAAATATGGATATTTTTATTTTAAACGATTTAGAAAACTTAGTCGCCCAAATTCATTTATGCGATGGCGACTTAAATATGGGGGGATTGGGATGTCTTGCTAATATATACCTCCATTCTCTAACCCCTACATCATTATTTATAGCACATGAATATTGCTATGGCAACAATTGTTGTCATAGCTTTTCTTGTTAATATTTACTTCCAATACAAAATGGACACCTTTGACAAGGGTCATGACTCTATGTTCAAACAATGTCAAATTTAGCAAATATATTGGTCATACCATTTGTACATATATTTTGTTTGTACATTGTTTAATACCTCTGCTACATATGTTGTAATACCGGAATTGTTCCACTACTAAAGAAGGAAGCCACACTAGTCAACCGGACATCGGAATAAGTACGAACGTGTTCAGGGACGACTATTCGACGGCGTATGGTACAAGTATGAGCGGGCAATTACTATGATAGATCAGAAGCATCGCAGTATTGGGACCAGCAACACCCAACGACGCCATACCCGATGAGCAGCAGTAAATTAGCATTGAATCTGATTCTTTGTAAAACTAATGTATAGTATTAATGTGAACATTCTGTGCAGACTGCACATACCAATCATAATCGTGACTGATTGTTCGGCAGTAATAAGTTGAAGTTGAATATTGTTTATGTAAATGTCAATATAAGCATGTTGTTACTTTGTCAAGTTGTCATGTGTACCTGTACTTATTTGTATTGTTGGTAAACTGTCATGTAGCATTACAATGCATTGCTACCTATCTTGTTTATTGATATATAATAAATAAATATTCTGATCATAGTTGGTCATGTTTCAATCATTAAGTAAATTATAGTTGTCCGAATATAAACTAAGACGACAGTGATACGAATGCACCTGTCCAGTAGATGTTCATACACATCAAATAAAGACATCACTATACATGTAATGTTAGCAATATACAATGGTGCACGTACGCTTGTATGAATATATTATGCACATTATCCATTGAAACATGCAATTAAAGTAGCACTGTGATGCATTCAATTACAATTCTAAGTGTTATGGGTGCCAGGTTTACAACACTGGAACGATGATATAGGCATTACCTTTGAGACTTCAACAAGCAAATCAATAAAAATACCATGTTATGCGTTTATCGAAGCGTACTTTTTGCAGATCAACAGTATTTCCATTTGTGATGGATCTCCCATAGCTGTTTGTTATTGGTTGTGTGATGGATATCACATAGCTGTTTGTTATTGGTTGTGTGATGGAACTCCCATAGCTGTTTGTTATTGGTTGTGTGATGGATCTCCCATAGCTGTTTGTTATTGGTTTTGTAATGGATCTCTCATAGCTGTTTGTCATCGGTTGTGTGAAGGAACTCCCATAGCTGTTTGTTATTGGTTTTGTGATGGATCTCCCATAGCTGTTTGTTATTGGTTTTGTGATGGATCTCCCATAGCTGTTTGTTATTGGTTTTGTGATCGATCTCCCATAGATGTTTGTTATTGGTTTTGTGATCGATCTCCCATAGCTGTTTGTTATTGGTTTTGTGATGGATCCCCCATAGCTGTTTGTTATTGGTTTTGTGATGGATCTCCCATATATGTTTGTTATTGGTTTTGTGATGGATCTCCCACAGCTGTTTGTTATTGGTGTTGTGATGTATCTCCCACAGCTGTTTGTTATTGGTTTTGTGATGGATCTCTCATAGCTGTTTGTTATTGGTTTTGTGATGAATCCCCCATAGCTGTTTTTTATTGGTTTTGTGATGGATCTCTCATAGCTCTTTGTCATCGGTTGTGTGAGGGAACTCCCATAGCTGTTTGTTATTGGTTTTGTGATGGATCTCCCATAGCTGTTTGTTATTGGTTTTGTGATGGATCTCTCATAGCTGTTTGTTATTGGCTTAGTGATGGACCTCCCATATCTGTTTGTTATTGGTTTTGTGATGGATCTACCATAGCTGTTTGTTATTGGTTTTGTGATGGATCTCTAATAGATGTTTGTTATTGGTTTTGTGATGGATCTCCCATAGCTGTTTGTTATTGGTTGTGTGATGGATCTCTCATAGCTGTTTGTTATTGGTTGTGTGATGGATCTCCCATATATGTTTGTTATTGGTTTTGTGATGGATCTCTCATAGCTGTTTGTTATTGGTTTTGTGATGGAACTCCGATAGCTGTTTGTTATTGGTTTTGTGATGGATCTCTCATAGCTGTTTGTTATTGGTTTTGTGATGGATCTCCCATAGCTGTTTGTTATTGGTTGTGTGATGGATCCCCCATAGCTGTTTGTTATTGGTTTTGTGATGGATATCCCATAGCTGTTTCTTATTGGTTTTGTGATGGATCTCTCATAGCTGTTTGTCATCGGTTGTGTGAGGGAACTCCCATAGCTGTTTGTTATTGGTTTTGTGATGGATATCCCATAGCTGTTTGTTATTGGTTTTGTGATGGACCTCCCATAGCTGTTTTTTATTGGTTGTGTGAGGGATCTCCCATTGCTGTTTGTTATTGGTTGTGTGATGGATCTCCCATAGCTGTTTGTTATTGGTTTTGTGATCGATCTCCCATATATGTTTGTTATTGGTTTTGTGATGGATCTCCCATAGCTGTTTGTTATTGGTTTTGTGATGGATCTCCCATAGCTGTTTGTTATTGGTTTTGTGATGGATCTCCCATAGCTGTTTGTTATTGGTTTTGTGATCGATCTCCCATATATGTTTGTTATTGGTTTTGTGATGGATCTCCCATAGCTGTTTGTTATTGGTTTTGTGATGGATCTCCCACAGCTGTTTGTTATTGGTGTTGTGATGTATCTCCCACAGCTGTTTGTTATTGGTTGTGTGATGGATCTCCCATATCTGTATGTTATTGGTTGTGTGATGGATCTCTCATAGCTGTTTGTTATTGGTTGTGTGATGGATCTCCCATAGCTGTTTGTTATTGGCTTAGTGATGGATCTCCCATATCTGTTTGTTATTGGTTTTGTGATGGATCTCCCATAGCTGTTTGTTATTGGTTTTGTGATGGATCTCTAGCTGTTTGTTATGGTTGTGATGACCCCAAGCTTTTGTTATTGGTTTGTGATGGACCCCATACTGTTGTTATTGGTTGTGATGGATCCCATACTGTTTGTTATTGGTTTTGTGATGGATCTCCAACAAACCATAGCTGTTTGTTATTGGTTTTGTGATGGATCTCCCATAGCTGTTTGTTATTGGTTGTGTGATGGATCCACCATAGCTGTTTGTTATTGGTTGTGTGATGGATCCGCCATAGCTGTTTGTTATTGGTTTTGTGATGGATCTCTCATAGCTGTTTGTCATCGGTTGTGTGAGCGAACTCCCATAGCTGTTTGTTATTGGTTTTGTGATGGATCTCCCATAGCTGTT
The DNA here is from genome assembly GCA_014843695.1 of Archivesica marissinica. Lineage (NCBI taxonomy): Eukaryota > Metazoa > Mollusca > Bivalvia > Venerida > Vesicomyidae > Archivesica > Archivesica marissinica. The sequence continues at coordinate 9,958,371 of CM026402.1, read as the reverse complement.
TGGTATTGGTTTTGTGATGGATCTCCCATAGCTGTTTTTTATTGGTTTTGAGATGGATCTCTCATAGCTGTTTGTTATTGGTTTTGTGATGGATCTCCCATAGCTGTTTGTTATTGGTTGTGTGATGGATCCCCCATAGCTGTTTGTTATTGGTTTTGTGATGGATCTCTCATAGCTGTTTGTCATCGGTTGTGTGAGGGATCTCCCATAGCTGTTTATTATTGGTTTTGTGATGGATCTCCCATAGCTCTTTGATATTGGTGTTCTGATGGATCTCCCATAGCTGTTTGTTATTGGTTTTGTGATGGAACTCCCATAGCTGTTTGTTATTGGTTTGTGATGGATCTCCCATAACTGTTGTTATTGATTTGGTGATGGATCTCCCATAGCTGTTTGTTATTGGTTGTGTGATGGATCCCCCATAGCTGTTTGTTATTGGTTTTGTGATGGATCTCTCCTAGCTGTTTGTCATCGGTTGTGTGAGGGAACTCCCATAGCTGTTTGTTATTGGTTTTGTGATGGATCTCCCATAGCTGTTTGTTATTGGTTTTGTGAGGGATCTCCCATTGCTGTTTGTTATTGGTTGTGTGATGGATCTCCCATAGCTGTTTGTTATTGGTTTTGTGATCGATCTCCCATATATGTTTGTTATTGGTTTTGTGATGGATCTCTCATAGCTGTTTGTTATTGGTTTTGTGATGGAACTCCCATAGCTGTTTGATTTGGGTTTTGTGATGGACTCCCATAGCTGTTTGTTATTGGTTGTGTGATGGATATCCCATAGCTGTTTGTAATTGGTTGTGTGATGGATCTCACATAGCTGTTTGTTATTGGTTGTGTGATGGATCTCCCATAGCTGTTTGTTATTGGTTGTGTGATGAATATCCCATAGCTGTTTGTTATTGGTTTTGCGAGTGTGTTGAGTGGTCATATAAATTATAACCCACACAAAAGAAATAATTTGATAAAGGGAAGGCCATATAAAGATGACAAATATATAAATCATGTTGTATATCTATGAACATGCAAACATAGAATGTTAGATATAGTAGTCATGTTAACAGAGAAATGTTGATGGATAAGGGGCTTGTATGGTGTGACAATTGGGTTCCGTAGGTGCTAGAAGGAATATGCAGTTTGGTGAAGTTTTGTACTTCTTTGAATACAGCATAATTAGCACGATCACACATAGTTACATCCCCATCTATTAACCTAGGAGTGGTAATTGTTTCGTAATATATCATGCATGTCTTGAAATAGAGCGCAATGTACAGTGTAGCAGATAATGGTCAGTAGTTTCAAATTCGCCGTATCGGCATAATGATTACTTCGACAATTGATGATCTGAGAGAGAGAGAGAAAGTGGTTGCGAATATGAGTGTGTTTATTACTCTCAAAACGATATTCTGTGTAGAGGAACTTTGGCACAATAGTAGAGCTATTGAATCGAACACGTCTTGTCTTGACATTGCTAACGAACCGTCATTTTGGATTTCCTCAGGGACGTCGTTCCATCAATGGTGGAAGCAGGATTGAGTTTGAGTATAATTGTAAGTGCATGGTAACCCTCATATACGTGTCTTATAATCCGCATACAACTCCGCATATACTTGGCATATAACTCCGCAGATACCTTGCATATAACTCTGCAAATAGTTGGCATATACCACCGCATATACTTGGCCTATTACTCCGCATATACTTGGCATAGAACTCCGCATATACTTGGCATAGAACTCAGCACATACTTGGCATAGAACTCCGCATATACTTGGCATAGAACTCAGCACATACTTGGCATAGAACTCAGCACATACTTGGCATATAACTCGGCATATACTTGGCATATAACTCCGCATATACTTGGCATATAACTCCGCATATACTTGGCATAGAACTCAGCACATACTTGGCATAGAACTCCGCATATACTTGGCATAGAACTCAGCACATACTTGGCATAGAACTCAGCACATACTTGGCATATAACTCGGCATATACTTGGCATATAACTCCGCATATACTTGGCATATAACTCCGCATATACTTGGCATAGAACTCAGCACATACTTGGCATAGAACTCCGCATATACTTGGCATAGAACTCAGCACATACTTGGCATAGAACTCAGCACATACTTGGCATATAACTCGGCATATACTTGGCATAGAAATCAGCACATACTTGGCATATAACTCGGCATATACTTGGCATATAACTCCGCATATACTTGACATATAACTCCGCACATATATCATAGCCTGGCATTGGATCGCTATCATAGCAATCGTTAATAAACCATCAATACACGTTACATGGAAAATATTCTGTTGTTTTATTGTTTTACCTCCCACCTGTATATTATGTCCGTTCTGGCGTTCCATAATTAACGTATATCGTTTGCATCTTGTATATATGTAAAATGTATTTATAAATGGTCATACTAACAATTTGCATGTGACATATTCTAACCAATCACTATTGTTGGTCACTTTCAGGTCAGCTTTGGAATAGATGATAAATCGACATTTTGGGCGTATATTTATAATACATTGTTATGACTATATTGAATATATAGCCAGGTAAAAATAGTTTTTGTGATTTATAAACTTCAGTCTATTCATTAGGTTGATATCGAATTGATAGTCACCTGTAATTGTATGTATTTTGAAATGTAAACTTGCTCGTGTATTTTCACAAGATGCTACGCTCGAACACACCTGAATGTATTGTTTACATATTTTGACAGCTGTCATCTGTCAAACTCATAAATTGTTATTTGTGCATTATGTGATTTGTTAATTTACTTTGTATGAAAATCAATGTATTTTCCGGAAAGGAAGTAAATAAACGGCATCATCCCTTATAAATAATTGCGTCGAGTCTTCACTCAAACCCACCCCCTCGAGATCCATATACCCGTTAGGAGGTGTAAGAGTCAGAGCAGACAAGGGACCGGCGACAAATACTTGGCATATAACTCCGCATATACTTGGCATTCAACTCTGCAAATACTTGGCATATAACTCCGCATATGCTTGGCATATAACTCCGCAAATACTTGGCATATAACTCCGCATATACTTTGCATACAACTCTGCAAATACTTGGCATATAACTCCGCATATACGTTGCATACAACTCTGCAAATACTTTGCATATAAGTCCGCAAATACTTGGCATATAACTCAGGGGTAGTCAAGCATTACCATCACTATACTGTTAGGAAGTGTGCTCTCTTGATTCAGGGTTGGTTTGTCCGGGCTTTACGCATGTACCAGCACCACTTAGGGCTATACCATCGGCGGACAGATTACCTAGCATCACCTTCTCTGGGCAAGCCAGCGGATAACCAGTACTTGGTGCATCAACTCAATTAGAATCTGCCAACTGTAAAATACAAGGACTTGTGATTTTCCAAATCCGATAAATATTAAAACTCAAGTGTGCCGTTATTCATTCAGTATGCATAATTTAAATTACTAATTAAAAGCACCGGTACTCGATATAGAACTATAATTATATGATCACAAGGGTATTTCATTCGTGTCCAATGTGCTGTTGATGTTCAACAGATCCTTAGCTAAAAGGTGACACATAAAGTAATCAACTGAACTGCTAGAGTTGACATTTTATGTCAGTCCACAATTAATTGTCTAAAAGGACGTACCGGTGTAGTGTGATCTAATATTGTGATTTGTAGTGTAATTGCAACTTCCAATAAGGATTATATTTACAACTCAGAAGTTTACCATGAACTGATGTTGTCCTGGACTTTGTAGCAATATCTGCTTATTTACAATGTGATAGTGTTGCTGAAAAAGGACAAGTGCTGGACTTGCTATTACTCAGGACAGTGTTCTTGTTTGTTTGAATTGCTACATAAATAGTCAATTTAGATAACAATCAGCTACTCGTTCATTATGTTTAGTTATTTGTTTATCTTGGTGATGCTAGATGTACACATATTGCAAGCACATGTCGCAAAGAAATTGTACTGGAATAAATGCATGACTATTCAACCAATAGCAATTATGGCTAGAATGTCACTAGTTGATTGTAAGAACGCATGCTCACAAAGAGAGAGGTGCATATCCATAAGTTATCGGAAAACTATGAACTTATGTCGATTGTATGATGCCAACGATACACCGACTCAATGTGTCGGAGAGGTTGTAATTTATAAAACTGATTTTCTAGAGGTAAGTTGTGAACGTTAATTTAATAACATGTATGCCAACATCGCTCAACTTGAATACGAGGTGCTATGTATAACTATTGAACAAAAGAAAAGACAAATAATTAAATTTAGATTAAAATTTGAATTTTTATTAGGAACTGTTAATGATTCATATTTCAACATTCACATCAATCCACAAACATTTTAAACAGCATAACTGTAGTGCATGCAACCCTAAATGAAACACAGATCGATTTGATTCCATAGGTGGTAAAAAGTTGTGTATATATGTCGTTTCCATTCCAATAATGTAAATGACCGTATGTGGTACACAAGTTGTGTATATATGTCGTTTCCATTCCAATAATGTAAATGACCGTATGTGGTACACAAGTTGTGTATATATGTCGTTTCCATTCCAATACTGTAACTGACCGTATGTGGTACACAAGTTGTGTATGTATGACGTTTCCATTCCAATACTGTAAATGACCATATGTGGTACGCAAGTTGTGTATATATGACGTTTCCATTCCAATACTGTAAATGACCATATGTGGTACACAAGTTGTGTATATATGTCGTTTCCATTCCAATATTGTAAATGACCGTATGTGGTACACAAGTTGTGTATGCATGACGTTTCCATTCCAATGTTGTAAATGACCGTATGTGGTACACAAGTTGTGTATATATGTCGTTTCCATTGCAATATTGTAAATGACCGTATGTGGTACACACGTTGTGTATAATTATATGACGTTTCCATTCTAATACTGTAAATGACCGTACGTGGTACACAAGTTGTGTATATATGACGTTTCCATTCCAATACTGTAAATGACCGTATGCGGTACACAAGTTGTGTATATATGACGTTTCCATTCCATTAATGGAACACATACTTTACTAATGCGCCTCAATGCATGACGTCAACAAAAACTCTAACCAATCACCAACATTTCAAAGGTAGCGGCGTGTCTTTTCTACAACTAAACAATAATAACAATACATTCCATTGTAATGACTAGACGGCGTACCCTAACGCAATGACTAGACGGCGTACGTGTATTGTACTGTCTGACACCTGGTTATGCACTATACATTTCTTTATTAAATACAGTATGTTTGAAAATAATTGCATATGTCAGACACGCTCTTCCATAGTCATGCAACTTTCCGACATTTCTAAAATGTTCACAAAATAACTCTCCGTCGGAGTTCTGTGTTTTTGATTTAACTCGCCTAGAAAAGCAGGGCTAAACAACTATTTTCTATAGAAAACCCCTATGTGCCCGTATGTCAATGTCAAATCAAAAGTTGGGCATCACCACAGTCAAAATTCAGAAATAAAAATGTTGATGTTTTCTGCACGAACTCATCTAGTATAATGAACCTTTCAATACTCTTACACTGGAGATTTAAAGAAACCACCGTGAACATCCCGTGCAAGACCTTACCAATACAACCACTATGCGGAATACGTTCCGCGGAATCACAAATATGCCACGCTATGCTTCCACACATGTACCTACCATTACAGTGTTTGCTCTTACAACTCCCATGGCGCTTCCAGCACCAGCCATTTACTGCGGCATTAACTGCCATTGTGGGTTCTCAAAGAATACAATCCCGCGTTGTTTTAAATTTATTCGTTCTTAATGTAAAGTACATATAATATATGCAATATATTGTATACAAAACAAAATTGATTAAATCGAATGCTTGACCAAAACTACAACTAAAAAGGCATGGTAGTATGCTGCACTAGAAGACCGACACCTTGGTGTAAATAAATGCATTCAATCATAGACATACTTAACCGAAACGTCTAAGTAGCTTATTTTGTAACACACAACTGTAAAGCCATTACACAACCTTCTCTGCCGTAGCCGTATTGGTCAGTTTTATATTTCTGTATGCATAATTAAATCAAACGTTATTAATAGTAGGGAGGCGGTATCGAACAATGATCAAATCAGAAGCATTTGGTGCATCCAACCCAGATAGTGTGTACGTAATGCGGTATACCTACCCATGGTGGATGTATATTCCCACATAGTGTGTACATAATGTGGTATACCTGCCCATGATGGATGTATAATACCAGATAGTGTGTACATAGTGTGATATACCTGCCCATGATGGATGTATAATACCAGATAGTGTGTACATAATGTGGTATACATGCCCATGGTGGATGTATAATCCCAGATACTGTGTACATAATGTGGTATAACTGCCCGAGGTGGATGTATAATCCCAGATAGTGTGTACATAATGTGGTATACCTGCCCATGGTGGATGTATAATCCCAGATAGTGTGTACATAATGTGATATACCTGCCCATGGTGGATGTATAATCCCAGATAGTGTGTACACAATGTGGTATACCTGCCCATGGTGGGTGTATATTCCATATAGTGTGTACATAATGTGGTATACCTGCCCATTGTGGATGTATACTCCCAGATAGTGTATACATAATGTGGTATACCTGCCCATGGTGGAAATATAATCCCAGATAGTGTGTACATAATGTGGTATACCTGCCTATGGTGGATGTATACTCCCAGATAGTGTGTACACAATGTGGTATACCTGCCCATGGTGGATGTATAATCCCAGATAGTGTGTACATAATGTGGTATACCTGCCCATGGTGGCTGTATAATCCCAGATAGTGTGTACATAATGTGGTATACCTGCCCATGGTGATGTATAATCCAAGATAGTGTGTACATCATGTGATATACCTGCCCATGATGGATGTATAATTCCAGATCGTGTGTACATAATGTGGTATACCTGCCCATGGTGGATGTATAATCCCAGATAGTGTGTACATAATGTGGTATACATGGCCATGGTGGATGTATTATCCCAGATAGTGTGTACATAATGTGGTATACCTGTCCATGGTGATGTATACTCCCAGATAGTGTGTACATAATGTGGTATACATGCCCATGGTAATGTAAAATCTCAGATAGTGTGTACACAATGTGGTATACCTGCCCATGGTGGATGCATAATCCCAGATGGTGTGTACATAATGTGGTATACCTGCCCGAGGTGGATGTATAATCCCAAATATTGTGTACATAATGTGGTATACCTGCCCATGGTGGATATATTCTCCCAGATAGTGTGTACATAATGTGGTATACCTGCACATGGTGGATGTATAATTCCAGATAGTGTGTACACAATGTGGTATACTTGCCCATCGTGGGTGTATAATCCCATATAGTGTGTACATAATGTGGTATATCTGCCCATGATGGATGTCTAATCCCAGATAGTGTGTACATAATGTGGTATACCTGCCCATGGTGGATGTATTCTCCCAGATAGTGTGTACATAATGTGGTATACCTGCCCATGGTTGATGTATAGTCCCAGATATTGTGTACACACTGTGGTATACCTGCTCATGGTGGATGTATAATCCCAGATAGTGTGTTCATAATATGGTATACCTGTCCATGGTGGATGTATGATCCCAGATAGTGTGTACATAATGTGGTATACCTGCCCATGGTGGATGTATAATCCCAGATAGTGTGTACACAATGTGGTATACTTGCCCATGGTGGGTGTATTATCCCATATAGTGTGTACATAATGTGGTATAGCAGCAGAGAGGGCGAGTAACAAAAATCAGATAGTGCTCGTACGAATCCATGAATGGTTATATTCCGTCACAAAATCGTATAGGTCGTATGTGTTGCCAATAATACATTGTTTTTGTAAATTTTAATGACCCGTTGTATCCGATGGTGAAATTTAAATTGAGATGAGAGGCCCATCACCTTCGTCCGACCTCAATTCAAATTTTAATGAATCGGATACATTTGATATTATTACCGAGAAATAATTCTATTTAAAGAGTAGTAGTATGTTACCTATATTGAAACGATGCCTAGAAAAGGTCTCAACGTTTGTCCTTGGATCATGATCGGGTCTACCGATGTTTGTGGTAAAAACTGCATTTTCATATATTGTAGTATTTACAGGGCTCATCTCCGCGCAAGGATGCTCGAACCGGTACCGTGTAGGAAGTGTGGGGTTGGAAATCAAAGTGAGAGTAAGTTGTGTCGACCTTGTGGTAGTGATCACATAAAACGTAAATTAATATACGCCGAACGTAGGGCACGAATAAGATTTGATAAAGTTTTGGTTCAACTTTTGGAATTAAATAATTTTGATTTAGAGAAAAAATATTTTGTATTATATAAGGTAACTTATTAGTATACTAAAATATTATGGTATTGGTTGCCGAGTTACGTGTACAAGCTCGTAATTTAGGAATTCGGGGTAGATCAAAATTTAAAAAACTAGATTTTATAAACGCTATAGCTAAAATTCGTGATGACGAATATAAGAAACGTCTCGAAAGAGCTATACAAACGGGAAGATTCCCCGCACTTAGGAAATATGATCCTCTTAAGAGTGCCCAATATAATCGTGAAATGATCCAAATTAATGCCGAAGTCGATGCGGCTTTAAGAGGTAAAGAATATACTGCTCGTGTTATGAAGGTTCCTAGAGCTCAACTATCTTATCTCCGTAAGCTTACCGATCGTTCGACTAAACCTCATTTATACGGTTTAACTAAAAAATTTAGAGAGCCTTTAGCTAGGGCTATAGCTAGGGAAGGTCGTGGTATTCTCGATGATCGTCCTATTCCTATAGATATTTTAGACTTAGATATAGTCGTTCCGCACCCCGTAAAATATCCCGAATATGAACCTTGGGTATATTTCTTATCCGACGCTAAAACTGAATTTCAACAAGATGGAGCCTCTGCCCTCTTCTCCACATGGATGGTAGAAGATCATTACGAATCTTTAGACGCTTCGATGACTATGAATAGAGCAGCGTCTCTCCTAAACAAGTTACCGGAAGGTACGTATATTCTTCGTCTTAAATATTTACGTGATCGGGATGACGATAATTGGATAATAGAAGATAAATTCGACCCTATCCGGACCGAAGTTAAAAAAGGACACGCGACCGTAACCATTAATCGTGGTACTAAACCGGGCGTTTTGGTAGGGATAGATAAACTTTACTTTCAGAACGCGTATCCTATTACAGCGGTTGTCTACGGTATTTATATAATTCGAGCTCCTGACCCTAATGATCTTAATCCATTAAAAAATGGAGCTCTTAATTGTGTAGCTCAATGCGTATTGGAATATTTTGATGGAAACTTAAGAGTTCAAGGTCTCAATCGTATTAGACGTCAGAAGATACGAGAATGGGAGGATAAAGTTCATACATCTGGAGCTACGGTAGTTGATGTGGCTACATTTGAAAAAATTCTTCAACGTTCGATCATCTTGAAGGACATTGCCGGTGAGGATATATATAACAGCGGTAAATACCAAAAAAGAGGTACCAGATTTTATGGAATGATAGAACTAATTTGTCACAACGGTCATGCCTGGTCTAAAGATCTCCATTTTCCACAAACTAGACAAATGCATACGTACGAAGGTGATGTATGGGAAGCTATTAAGAAAGCTACTAAAGATAAACCTATAGCAGTATGGCTTCTAGGGTGTGGTGACAAAAGACTTAACGTTACTCAGTTTGTACTTCAGGATGGTAGTACTTATAGAACCGAAGAGAAACAAAAAGAATTACGAGAAGTTTGTACTTATTTAGGGGATGAATCTCTCGTCGATAGAGCTTTCGGAGTAAACCATGCAGCTAGTATAATGGCTAAAGAAAAGAATAACTGGAAACCTACCCCGGCTACATTCGTATCCGATATCCAAAAAGCTTGTATAGAACATGGACACGGAGGGTTATGGAATTCTATGGATTATGATACAAAATATATCGTTAGTATCGATATGAAAGCTTGTTATCCAGCTAGTTTTCAAGGATTCGGTGAAGCAAACCCATATTTCGAAAGATTTGGTCATCCTACTCATAGGTTAACGAGGGTATCTATTAATGGGCCTTTACCTAAAGATATTAGTTCGGGGTTCGCCGAAGTTACGAATTGGAAATTCCGATTAGGTATCCATCCAGTAATTCTTAATTGGTTCGGAAAACATTTCAAAGAAATGAATTGGGCTCCTATAGCTCTTTTAGTATATCTTCTCGAATCTGGAATCTTAACGGAATTATATATTCGAGAAGCTATTATCTCCTATAGACAACAGAAAGAAGTCTGGCTTCCTGAAGATCGTAATCAAGGGTGTAGTATTATAGGTAAATTTACTCAAGGAGCTAAAGCTGGTGGACAACGATTAACCCGAAGATTAATAACTGATGCGGGAGAATTAGCTTTCTTAGTACGGGATACCATTAATAATGGTAATATAGTAGACGCTCCCCAGAAATGTCCTCTAGGCCATATTCTTACATATTATGACGGAAGCCAACCTCAATATACCCATTTAAGGGCTAGTATGTTAGCGTATGCCCATATTAATCTTCTTAGTATGCTTCAGCGTTTTGACGATACAGAAGCCGTTAGGGTAGCTACTGATAGTATATATGTCAGAAAAATGGCATTGTATAAACTTAAAGATGTTGAAGCTTATGTAGCTTATAAAACTTGTAATTGTAAACATGAATTATGTGTATCTTGTTTATTGGGTCAAGAATATTTACCTTCGGTAAAACCTGCTCAATGGAGAGATAAAGGAGATAAATTATATAAATCTCAAGAACACGCGTCGTATAATCCCGAGCCGGAATACTTAGGTTACTGAATAGATTTACCGATTAGTTCGGCTCCTAAATTCAGCGATCCATTAACTAGATATCAATTAAGTTATTTGAATGGTGGAGGTGGTAGCGGTAAGACAACACGGGCTATCGAAACATTTCGCGTTAAAAATCCTCTGGTATTCACTCCTACTCACAGATTAGCTAAAGATATGAAAGTTAGAGGTGTTAAAGCTCAAACCTACCATAGCTTCTTTAGATGGAGTGGTCAAACCAATTGGACACCGGATAGGATGGGTCAAACATACCTACCTAGGGTAATTATTTGGGATGAGATTTGTACTGTCCCAAAACCTATATTGGAAATGTTCTTAGATTGGTTATTACAAAGAGGTATTCATATTATTTGTTGTGGCGATCAAGGTCAACCTCCTCCGATTGCAGGTAAGATGCCACACGATTGGTTAAAACAAACAGCTCATTATTACGAAGAAGTATTCGAAGATTATAGGGCTAAAGACGAAACTCTCAAAGTTTTCAAAAAGAATATTCGTCTACAAACGGATAAAGTACAATGTAGTGAAATGAGAAAGGCTCTACCTGTATGTCTTGGTTGGGATAGATTCATTAAAGAGTGGAAACCTAACGATCTTATCTTAACATCGAGACAAAAGATACGTAATTGTGCTCAAGGGTTATTATTTAATTACCATAAAGAGCACTTCTCTAATGAACCAGTACCTCTCCTCTATCGTCCGAGAGATACTCGAAGACAAAATATTATGGTGACTATTCCAGGAACTGAAGAACAGGAAGAATTTGTTCTTAATGATATAGTCGAAGTATCAGTGCGTTACGCTCAAGAAGATTTGGATGGTGAATGGGGATATGATTGGAGTCTTGGTTATGCTATGACGATTCATTCTAGTCAAGGCATCACGATTTCTGATCCGAAAAAAGTATGGATTATTGATGATTATCTTCAATGGTCGAACCTCGTTTATTTAGCCGTTAGTCGTGTCGAATATATGCATCAACTCCAACGCGTAGTTTGTCCACCTGAAGAAGGTTCAGATGTGATAAACCCATGCAACAGAGTCTGTCTACCAGAAAAGAGTTCAGATGTGATAAAATCATGTATCGTAATTCCTAAACCTCTTCGTAAAAAACTTATATATTATAGAAAGCACGATAAAAATAAAAATCTTCGAGGATTTAATCTCAAAGCTGAAGCTATTCTAGAATTAAAAGATGCCCAAGATAATCGTTGTATTACGTGTAATATCGAATTACTTTGGGATTATCGACTTAAGGACACCCAACAATTCAGTCTCGAACTAATAGATAAAGTAAAAGTCATACGCTCGATAATATACGATTAACGTGTTTGGGATGTAATAGACAAAGCGAAAATACCCTTTAAACATCTATATCGGCTTATTATATAAGTAAAATTATGGAAGCATTTAAGTATAATCCTAGTACTACCTATACAATAGGTGGAAAGTATAAAAGACGATTATTCGATCGAAATTTAGTTCATTTATTTATTTCGGTAGCCCCTAATAAATTATTTGTAGCTAAATTTCCAAATATTTGGAATACGTATACATTACCCCGTACTACTAGCAGAGATACGGTGGATAATTGGGCTAATAACCCTATGCAATTTTGGCAAAATCAACTTAATTGTGTAACATTGTGCGCCACAGCAGGTTGCGGAGTGGCATACAAAGAACATCTAAAATATACCCAGGGTGAACCTCTATTACAAGGTATGTATCTCTTTCACATTTATTATACTACTCTAAAACTTTTATATGAAATGGGGGTTCCATTGTCTACTGATAAGATATTTGATCCAATTTCAAACGTATATAATAAAACTGCTTACGAACGGTTGTGCGTCGAATTTAATGTAAATCCATTAACTGATTGGAAACAAAAGGTATGTGTAATAAACGACGGACTTGGTAATGCGCATACCTATAGTCATGTTACTGAGACACGTTTTACGTGGGATGGTCTAGGTGATCTTGTTCGGAAGAATGTAGGGAAACTAGACTTCTCGACTATGACCTTCGGTCCGGAGGTTGTCGCAGATAGTGATTGTGGGTTTATTGTATGTAGTAGATTATCACCTACAAAATATCATATCGAATACCTAGAACAGTCAACATCAGTTAGGGGTGCTTGGAGTACCTTTGTACTTGATAAATCTGATGGATTTACTCAGGCGGGAGTTGGGCGTTTAAATGATACTATTCGAACATATGTCTATGCTGTCTTAGGGTCTCAAGCACGTACAAGATCTCGTATCGTAGGCCAGGGTACATCATTTGGTACCCAAAGAGAATTCCTACATATAATTAATGAAACTATAAGTACTCCTACTAGTGTTGCTGAATCTATCGAATTATATCAAGGAATTCTCCAACATGCTCAAGGGCAGGTTAATTATGTATTTGGTCAAAATCTTTATATGGCTCCTAGAGATATGGTACTACGAATAAAGAGTAATACGGTTGGATATAACAATAAAATTATAGTAGCTAGTCAAGATTTAACACTAGGAATTAATAAAAATGTTAATAAAAAAGATATTATAATTTCTCCATCTAACGGAAGTTTTCCCGTAAAATCTCAAACCCTTAACAAGGTAGATAAACGTCGTAGTTTCTCTCCACCTATCAAACCGCTTCCAGAAATTACCGAAGTTACCGAAGATGATACTCACGAAGATAATAAAACGGCTCTTATAATAGGAGGTATTATCGTAGGAACTGCTATTATGTGGGTTTTAACTTAAGGCCCTTTGAGACATACTTAAAATTACACTCCCTATCGCTACAATTAAAACCCATAAATTTGAAGCTATAAACCCGAGTACTTTATTCATAATTGTAAATATAAAAGATATAATACTTCCAATAATACCGGAGAGTGTCGAGGCTACTTTTCCGGCTAATTTTGATAATATATTACCTAAACTTGTCAAGGTTTTTTTAACCCAATCCTTAATATCTCCTTTTGGTGGAATCGGTACTACCGAACTAGCAGCACCACCAACGGCAGCACCACCACCAGCAGCACCACCACCAGCAGCACCACCTGTAATAGTTATTACTAGTGTAGTTACAACGAGGCTTATAGCGGTTATAATACTAGCTACCGTAATACCCTTTTTTCGGAATAATGTACGGATCTTTTCTCTAAGCTTAGGATTTTTATGCAGAATAATATCAAAATTCCCCTTAACTTTATTAGTTTGGATACGAATATCTTTCTCATTGTTCTTAATAGATGTTAAATGTTTTAATTTTTGTGAATTTAAATTTGCGAGGTTTTTTTCGATTGATTTTTTATTCCCTTTATTTATTTCACCTTTTTCTAATTTTTTCTTATCCAAACTAATTTGTGTATTTAATGGTTTTAATTTGGATACAACGGATTTTTGGAACCAACTAGTTTTATATTTAAGAGATTGAAAAATAGGATCTAAATATAAATTTTTAAAAGTACTACCTGTAGTTTTAAGGTCGAAAGCACTACCTTTAGGTTTAAGGCCCAACGGAGAAGTAAATGGTTTACTACCACCACTAGATAAGGGTATAGGATGAGGATTGGGAGAAAATCCGAAATTTCTATGAGAATTGTAAATACTAGGTATTTTGCTGGCACCGGCTGGAACTATATTAGACGAATTAGAGGTTTGTCTCGTTCCTGAATTGCTCTTAACCCCCCCCCCTACTTTGGAAGATTTTGGCCTCGATTTCATTAATTGGGACATTGTCACCGTATTAAAGGGTACACTTTGTTATATATATATTACAATGGCTTCAACTCACTATGGAAGAAAACTTAACCCGTCCCGTAGGTTACGGGAACCTCTCGGGGCTAAAGGGACGAGACAAAGTGTAGTTATTACGAATAATCCGTCTACTATCGATCAAAATCAACAATTATTAGTTCGATTTCCTAATCTAGGAACTGATGATGTAATAGTACCCGGAACTGTCCGGTTGGTTTTCACTATCTCGTTAACATCGACTGATCTAAATAGAACGTTGGTACAACATTTAGGACGAGTTATTATTAAGAAGACGACTATAAAGATTAGTGGTAACGAAATTGTGTCTATCGATGATTCAGATATATATTATGGTTACCAAGATCTATGGAAAACAATTAATGAACGGGAGAATGCTATCTACCAAGGCATTGATACGAGTACCGATCAGAATATAACGAAACTTAGGGTTAATGCTGGAGATGCTGATAATACACAACTTGTAGATGTTGCTATCGCTGTAGCTTATGGTAATATATATATTATCCCCCTTGATTTCGAGATACTAGAAACTCATATGCCGTTTTACCAAAATGGATTGATCGATCGTTTAGAATACGAATTAACATTTAACGATTATTCCAAAGTTATTAAATCTACCGATGCCCACTCGTCGTATAAAATAGATAATATGTCGTTGGAGTATGATATGGTTACAATGCCTGATCTAGCTCATAGTGTTGGTATTCAATATGAGATCAGACTCATGTTTCTATACGAGAGAATCCTTAGACATCGTAAAATAGCAAAAAATAAAAGTGATACTTTATGGAATATTAATATCAATGTTCCAGCACGTTCGATGAAGGGAATTCTAATATTATTCAAAGGACCAAATATCAATGATACCGAAATATACTACAATCCAAAAATTACTAAGGTAGAAGTAACTATCGAAGGGGTTCCTAATCAACTATTCAGTCAAGGTATGAGATCTTATCAACAATGGAATGAAGCTAAAAAAAAGTCTCAAATGGCTCAAAACTAGACCCTATTGTATCCGAAGTTCTTAAAGACTTACAATTATCACAAGTTACTATAACTAAATATTTATCTAATCAGTATGCGTTATGGCTTGATATGAGAACTATCGATGATGATCAACTCCACGGTAATGGCCGTAGTATAGAAAATGCTAGTGAAGGTATTACTATTCAGATAACTAAAGAAGCCGAAGCTGCTGCGCCATTAAACTTGTATTTATATATTATTAATGACGCTCAACTGAATATAAAAAATGGAAAATTCGTCAGCGCACTATACTAATTTACTTCTCAAAACTCCTCATTCGGCTATTATATGTGGACAAACTGGATGCGGAAAAACGATATTTATATTAGATCTATTAGAAGGACACTACCGTAAAACGTTTAAACATATAGTAATATTGTGTCCGACTATTAAGTATAATACAGCTTATAAAGAGCGTTCTTGGATTTGGAAAGATCCCGAAATATACGTAATTGATCCTCGTGAACAATTACATAACTGGTTACGAATATGCTTTCAAATGTTCCAAGGGGATCCTACGTTATACGTAATTGACGATTGTTCGGCTAAAGTAGCTCTGACTAAAAAAAGGGATATGTTGTCCGAATTAGCCTTTAGCGGACGACACGCGTCTCAAAGTGTTTGGGTTTTAACTCAAAAATATAACTCGGTTCTAAAGGATCTACGTGAACAAACCAGATGGAACGCTATTTTTCATTGTAAAGATCGAGATTCTTTCGAAGAATGTCTCCGGGAAAACGATGTAATTCCTACGTTTGAAGATCGAAATATAGTTCGTAAATTACTGGCTAATAATAAGTATAGTAAAGTAATATTAAAGACTGACCAACCAATTGATTATAAAGTGATATACAATAATTAAGTACCTACTACCACGTACCACCACATATTAAGCATCTACCACCCATCTACCACCACATATTAAGCATCTACCACCCATCTACCACCACATATTAAGCATCTACCACCCATCTACCACCCATCTACCACCACATATTAAGCATCTACCACCCATCTACCATCACATATTAAGCATCTACCACCCATCTACCACCCATCTACCACCCATCTACCACCACATATTAAGCATCTACCACCAATCTACCACCACATATTAAACGGATGTGGTAATGTACGAAGCATTTTTATTAATTAGCCAAATTATAATGTTAACTATATTATGTTGGGGGGCTGGACAATATATTAAACTAAAGAATAGATTACAAATAGTAATCAAGAATATGGATTGTGTCGATATTATAGATCAGTTATCTGGTAGCTCGGATAACAATGGATATAAAAGTCAACGACTTCAAGCCTTAGCTGCTGGTGGTCAAACTCAACAATATCTAGGAAAACAGATGACGATTGATCAAATAGAGAAAAGGACAACAATTGAGACCGAAAAACTATACGCAATATATGAAACGCGTCTCGGATCAACTATAACTAAAAATCTAGGATCTACTATTTTACACTTTTATGCTTTAACGGTAGGGTCCTTTCTACCTATAAGACAAGAAGATCAACAAAATTAGTAGATGATTTAGAATCTGACCTTTGTATATCACACGCTTTGAATACTATTACGTGCGAACTTTATCACAAATATGGCATGTACTTAGCACCAATTACAGCAGCGTTAACAACAGCTAAACATTGTCGATTTGGACACGAATGTCCACTAACTATAGATCAAAATGGACAGAGTAACGGACCCGACACCGAGCAGGACTTCGAAAGAACTATCGAAGGAATTATCAACGGAACAATCGACGAAAATATCGATGGAACCACGTCAAAAGGATCCTAAAAAACAAGCAGCGGGAAGACTCGGGGCTGCAAATAAAAAAGATAAAGAAGCAAAAATCAAAGAAGATGCATTACAAGATGAGTTGAGAAATATGAAAAAACGCATGGAAAATCCTCCCGACGATGTAATACAATCGACTAATTCCACAAATTGGACTCCCTGGGCAGTTGGTGGAGTAGTTTGTATTATATTATTAATGGTAAAAAATAAAAACCTTACCCAAGTAAATACTTGTCAATTAAAGAAACGCCCCGATCCATTCTATATGCAATAAATATATGCTTAACAATGCCGGTCGACGAGAAAATAATAATTAACGCATTATACCATGCGGGGGTATTAACTAGCATAGCAGCAGGGTATGCTCGTCTAACCAAAATGGTATTTAAAGCGGTAGCTCCTAAATTAGATTATACGATTTATGATTTAGGAATAGCTATTATAGATGTAGCATCCGCAATGTATACTAAAGATATATTAGTTAAACAAGGAATTATACCAGCTGATATTATGAAATAATAATGGCTTCATTTGCACTTTCACTCGGCGGTGCAGCAATTAATGCGATTGCATTTACCAGTGGTAATTATTTATTTAGTAAATTATTTGGTGATGATGATGGTGAGGAAATTAAACGTCATAATTTAACTATGGAACAATTACAAAAAGCGACTATAGCATGGGGTGAAAATCGGTCGAATACCTTAGATTGGGAAAATGAACGTCTATACCGTGAAATGCACTCGGCCCAAACATTTCAAGATGTAAATAATTCGGTAGTTAATTACGAACAAACATTTCTAACCCCAGAACCTAAATTATCCGATTTTTATACCCCTAGTGAATCGCAAAAGATAAAGAACTAGTATTTATCGTCGTAAGTATGGGATTATTTACATTCGCGTCGTATAAAATAGCCCAAAATTATAAACTGATATAATCACGTTTCATATATTAACTAATATTCAAAAGAAGGGTTGCCATTATTTTTTCAAATTAAACCGACATATGAAATAAATTATAATCATGTTTCAAACAATCACCGACGTACAGAAAACAGAAGCTACTAATCTTCAACAATACATCGATAATAGGAATGGATTATTATCTATTGGTCTTAGATCAATAATATTCACTGTAGGATGGTATAATACAAATAATGAAGGATTTAAAATCCTAAAAAATAGTGATACAACTATAATACCATTACCCTCGGGTTTATGGAGTTTCGAGGAATTACAAACATTTATCAATTTAGAACTTACCAACTTAGCTAGTGTCGATATTTGTAAAGCTAATGGACTCGTATCCCTAACTGTCCGACCGGGAGTAATATTGGGTATGAGTGCTGGTATTTGTGACTTATTAAGCATTTGTCAAACTGATAACGATTGGTTTAGTTCGGGTACATTTGTAGGAAATAAACCCATAAACTTTGCGCTTACTAAAACACTTAGATTTTACCTAAAACAACTAAATTCTTCGTATAATATATGCGATGGGAAGCCTAGTACGTTACTTAAAATAGTAAATTCTGGGAACTTGTATTTAGGGGAACCTATAATATTAGATTATTCCAATCCAGAGTTTAAAAAATTAAACTACGGATGTATTGATGAATTGGACATTACTATAAAAGACGATGAAGATCGAACTTTAAATAATCATGGGTACAAAATTTCTGTAGTACTAGAAATAAAATGAGTATCTACGGACCTGGTACTATAGTTAATAGTATCTACGGACCTGGTACTATAGTTAATAGTATCAAACCCTCGAATCTGAATGTAGAAGGGATTACTGAACAGATTAATCTAGTCAATAATCGAATGAAAACTTTTATTAGGAATGTAAATGGCGTAATAGAGGTTTTTACCGAGAAGATGACTACATTTACGAGTCAGATACAAAATGTTACTAGTAATGTAAATGAAACACACGGTAAGATAGATATAGTTAATAGTAATATAAATAAATTGGTATCAACGGATACTAGTAACTTTAATACTCTTAAACGACAAATAGAAGGAATATCAATAGAGGATATCGGTGGTTTGAAGGACCTTAACCTTCGAATAGATGGATTAACGACAGAGGTTGAAAAAATAGATAGTAGTAATCTAGATAAAGTTATCAATCAGATGGAAGAAATAATAACTACAGTGGATGCTGATAGATTAAACACTTTTGACCATGACATAAATGGGTTAATAGCAGTAACAACACAACTGGATAATAGATTAAACACTTTTAACCATGACATAAAGGGGTTAATAGCAGTAACAGCACATCTGGATAATAGATATAGTAATAAAAAAGAGGTTATTACTGTATGGGCCGAAGAGAGAGGACCTCTAGAAAGTGGAAAATTCGAATGGTCATTCGGTAATAGCGCCAATAATAAACAGTCTGGGTATCCTATGTCAGTATCGGGTAGAATAGTACGAATGTCCATATCCGCTGTAAAAACTGGTCGTACGGGTATAGCTTTAGACGCTATTACCGTACATATAGTAGTTAATGGTACTACAATTAAAAGAGGTATCACAAAGGCTAAAGATATTCGAACCGCATATACGGTTTTCGATACCCCAATTGAATTAGTGGCTGGTAACGTTATAAACTTTGTAACTATATCAGCCCCGACTATAGAAGCTGTTAGCGTAGTAGCACTCATAGTAGAACTAGATTTATGATATGAAAGAACCATATATTAAAAATGTCTCTGTACCCTACACTTCCTGTAGAGGAAGTAATTTCTATAAACCCGTCAGCGTTTAGAATGGGACGAATTATAGAAATTCAAACTTTACTACAAAAAGAACGTGACGATCGAATTAATATATCTAAAAAATATAAACGTATCGCTAATATTATCGAAGGATTTAATACATTATGTGTTACCGGTTCGGTAATTAGTGGTTGCGGGAGTATAGCGACAGCTACGACTATTATAGGAGCTCCTATAGCTTTAGGGCTAGGAGTAACCGCTGCCTCTAGCGGAATATTATGTATGATAGGACGAAGAATTATTTTACATATGGAAACTAAAAGTAAAAAACACGACAGGATAGCTATAAGCGCGAGAGCTAAAATAAATAGTATTGACGTCGTTGTAAGCGAATTTAAAATAGTTTGTGACGAATTAGATAGGTATCAGATTCTAAAGGAAGAAATTAGAAATAAGAATACAGTGTCTCCTAATATTTTATCTAACACGCGTATCGACAAATTAGTAAAAGAAGGTAGAGCCGATGAAAGAAAAAAAGGTGATAAAACAACTAAGCGAATAGTGTGCTTATGTATGTGGGGAGGACCTACAGGATATAAAAATCCGCCCAAATATACGCCTAATTTAATACCTAGCGCTCCGGTATATTAAAAAAACAAAACAAAATGATTCTTATGCGATCTTTCTAATACAAGAAAGGCGCCTGGGAATCATTTTTTGTGTAAAATTATTTACATTCGTTCTATTTTAACTAAGCACGGTTCACAAATTATTCTTCCATTAAGAATTCCTTTCGCGCATACCATACAAGGGTAGTGAATGATATCTCCCTTACGGAACATAATGAGATGAATCGGACAATAATCGAGATAACAAGCCCGACTACACGGTTTAACCATATCAAATTGTAACCATTTACATTCATTATTCATCGTAATACGGTGGTTCTTCGGTAGAGACTGCTTACGGAGCTAAAAGTGAAGCTATTTTACGTACCAATTTATGATGTTTTGAATGAAACTCACAATAAGGAAGTCCACATCTATAAATGGACCCATCAACTGGCCATACACATATATATTGACGTATAACTTTACCCATATTGATATATATAAATAGAATTATTTCTCGGTAAAAATATAAAATGTATCCTATTCATTAAAATTTGAATTGAGGTCGGACGAAGGTGATGGGCCTCTCATCTCAATTTAAATTTCACCATCGGATACAACGGGTCATTAAAATTTACAAAAACAATGTATTATTGGCAACACATACGACCTATACGATTTTGTGACGGAATATAACCATTCATGGATTCGTACGAGCATTATCTGATTTTTGTTACTCGCCCTCTCTGCTGCTGCTGCTATACCTGCCCATGGTGGATGTATACTCCCAGATAGTGTGTACATAATGTGGTATACCTGCCCATGGTGGATGTATAATCTCAGATAGTGTGTACATAATGTGGTATACCTTCCCATGGTGGATGTATGATCCCAGATAGTGTGTACATAATGTGGTATACCTGTCCATGGTGGATGTATGATCCCAGATAGTGTGTACATAATGTGGTATACCTGTCCATGGTGGATGTATGATCCTAGATAGTGTGTACATAATGTGGTATACCTGTCCATGGTGGATGTATAATCCCAGATAGTGTGTACATATTGTGGTATACCTGCCTATGGTGGATGTATAATCCCAGATAGTGTGTATATAATGTGGTATACCTGCCCATGCTGGATGTATAATCCCATATAGTGTGTACATAATGTGGTATACCTACACATGGTGGATGTATAATCCCAGATAGTGTGTACATAATGTGATATACCTGCCCATGGTGGATGTATAATCCCAGATAGTGTGTACATAATGTGGTATACCTGCCCATGGTGGATGTATACTTACAGATAGTGTGTACACACTGTTGTATACCTGCACACACTCTGCCATGCATGGTCATTTAACCCTCTTTAGTAGTGTCTTTGAGAAGTATCTCGTTGAAGTTCAAGATTTAATACATGACATCTTAAAGTTTCAAGTCTTCAAAAATGTGAACTCCTGTGACAGGATGGGCCGTCGTAAAGTTTGGATCACAATAACCAATGAGAAACAATCAACACTCGTGTACAATATTAATAAGTTTAATGTACAATGAAAGATGCATATCTACATTAATGCGAAGATACAAGAAAATAACATTAATTAACACAATACACTATGATGATTGTCCTGGGTGGAATATAATCTTCGCACGAAAACACAATGCTCATGATAGAATGAGTCACTTACAGTTTACTGTCTATAATGGCATCCCGTTAAATGTCTGTAATGAAATTCCGTTAACTATACAGAATAAACACACACACAGAATAAACTCACATAGTCATCAAGGAATCATACAAAGTACATAACTCACTTAAATGACAGGGTACAATCCTGACAACGATGTTCCCATTTTGGCTCCCAGTATGGTAGTGTTGGTTTGTCTCGGGCTTACATCAAGCCCACCAAGAATATCGACGTGGGGTTGAGACGTCACACGAGGAAGGTAACGGTTCCGGCGTACAGTACCCGGGCCGGGAATAAACGACGTCTTCTCCGGGATGTGTGTCTCCGTGAATGTAAACACCAATGGCTGCTGCGGTACGTAATCCGGCCTTAAAAAACATTTGGGGCTCTAATGTCCTCCAATTCCTCACCGGGAATATATGTCCGGGGAAGAAGCTTAAAATATATATAGCATATGGAATATACCTTATCAACCTTCATGTGTCAGTTATTATAACATAATCTGTTATATAAGAACCATAGTACACGTGCTACACGATTTTGTTGTCACGTTAGTCAGATATCAGACACTACACAGTAATATGAAAATACAAATGAGGATATGAATAGATATATACAAGGTAGATAACTGTATAACATCACATGAATAAAAGGCACTTCATATTCAAGTACGAACAATAACTCTGTGGTCATATTCGCCACGTGGTACCAACACATACAGTAACCCCTGGATATACCGTAACTTATAATAAGTGTAATACATCACATGGACATGCTGATGCTTGGTATGGAGCCATGAGTACAGAACAACTCAAAAGACAAGATGCAATGAAGTACTGAATACAAATCCAACTACCATATATGTACAATGATATGGAACAATGTGTATCGAACCACAATAATACAATATGCATCGGCATTAAATAGTTGTTAGTTATTAAACAAAACCATATTGCAATCATTCATAGTCGCTAACAATCTGAATCAACATATCACCGTTTACAGTATTCATTGCTAATACTGGAAACAAAAATACGACATCTGTCATTTGGTAATAACTGGATTTAGCCAACATATTATTTTATCAAAATGTTAAATCCTAATATAATTGTACACGTACTTTGACTTCAAATCACATCTACAATCCTAGCATTCAACGACTGACTGGTCGAAATGTTGCCAAGTAATACGATCCACACTCAGTACAGATTAGTGTATGCCTGTAAATAAACATAGTATAATTACTTGACACACAGTATTATTACTAGACTGTAAAACAATACACACAGTATAATTACTGGATTGTAAAACAATACACACAGTACAATTACTGGATTGTAAAACAATACACACAGTATAATTACTGGATTGTAAAACAATACACACAGTATAATTACTGAATTGTAAAACAATACACACAGTATAATTACTGGATTGTAAAACAATACACACAGTATAATTACTGGACTGTAAAACAATAAACACAGTAAAACACAAAACAAACACAAAAAACACAAAACAAACACAAAAACAAAAAACAACACCAATAATTACTGGACTATAAAACAATACACACAATATAATTACTGGACAGTAAAACAATACACAGTATAATTACTGGATAGTAAAACAATACACACAGTATAATTACTGGACTATAAAACAATACACACAGTATAATTACTGGACTGTAAAACAATACACACAGTATAATTACTGGACTGAAAATAATACAGACATTATAATTACTGGACAGTAAAACAATACACACAGTATAATTACTGGACTGTAAAACAATACACACAGTATAATTACTGGACAGTAAAACAATACAATTAGTATAATTACTGGACTGTAAAACAATACACACAGTATGATTACTGGACTGTAAAACAATACAAACAGTATAATTACTGGACTGTAAAACAATACACACAGTACAATTACTGGACTGTAAAACAATACACACAGTATAATTACTGGACTGTAAAGCAATACACACATTATAATTACTGACAGTAAAACCATACACACAGTATAATTACTGGACTATAAAACAATACACACAGTATAATTACTGAACTGTAAAACAATACACACAGTATAATTACTGGACTGTAAAACAATACACACAGTATAATTACTGGACTGTAAAACAATACACACAGTACAATTACTGGACTGTAAAACAATACACACAGTATAATTACTGAACTGTAAAACTATACACACATTGTAATTACTGGAGAGTAAAACAATACAAACAGTATAGATACAGGACTGTGAAACAATACACACATTATAATTACTGGACAGTAAAACAATACACACAGTATAGTTACTGGACTGTGAAACAATACACACATTACAATTACTGGACTGTAAAACAATACACACATTATTATTACTGAACTGTAAAACAATACACACATTGTAATTATTGGACAGTAAAACAATACACACAGAATAGTTACTGGACTGTGAAACAATACACACAGTATAATTAATGGACTGTAAAACAATACACACAGTATAGTTACTGGACTGTGAAACAATACAAACACTATAATTACTGGACTGTAAAACAATACACACAGTATTATTACTGGACTGTAAAACAATACACACAGTATAATTACTGGAGTGTAAACCAATACGCACAGTATAATTACTGGACTGTAAAACAATATACACATTATAATTACTGGACTGTAAAACAATACACACAGTATAATTAATGAACTGTAAACAATACACACAGTATAATTACTGGACTGTAAAACAATACACACAGTATAATTACTGGACTGTAAAACAATACACACAGTAAACACAAAACAAACACAAAAAACAAAAACAAACAACAAAAAAACAAAAACAGTATAATTACTGGATGTAAACAATACACACAGTATAATTAGGACGAAAACAATACACACAGTATATTACTGGAGTAAAACAATACACACAGTATAATTACTGGACTGTAAACAATACACACGTATAATTACTGGACTAATTACTGGATAAAAAATACACACAGTATAATTACTGGACGTAAACAATACACACAGTAAATCACACAAAAACACAAAAAAACACACAAAAACACAAAAAAACACAAAAAACACACAAACACACAAAAACAAAACAAACCACAAAACAAAAACAAACACAAAAAAAAAACCGTAAAACAATACACACATATAATTACTGGACTAAAACAATACACACAGTATAATTACTGGACTGTAAAACAAACAACAAACAAAAACAATACACACAGTATAATTACTGAACAGTAAAACAATACAAACAGTATAATTACTGGACTATAAAACAATACAAACAGTATTATTACTGGACTGTAAAACAATACACACATATAATTACTGCACTGTAAAACAATACACAGTATAAATACTGGACTGAAAAACAATACACACATTATAATTACTGGACTGTAAAGCAATACACACAGTAAATTATGGACTGTAAAACATACACACAGTATAATTACTGGACGTAAAACAATACACACATTATAATTACTGGACAGTAAAACAATAAACACAGTATAATTACTGGACTATAAAACAATACACACAAACAATTACTGGACTGTAAAACAATACACACATATAATTACTGAACTGTGAAACAACACACACATTATAATTACTGGACAGTAAAACCATACACACAATATGATTACTGGAATATAAAACAATACACACAGTATAATTACTGGACTGTAAACCAATACGCACAGTATAATTACTGGACTGTAAAACAATACACACATTATAATTACTGGACTGTAAAACAATACACACATATAATTACTGGAAGTAAAACAATACACATTATAATTAATGAATATAAACAATACACACAGTATATTACTGGAATATAAACATAAACATTAATTACTGGATTAAAACAATACACACAGTATAATTACGGACTTAAAACAATACACAGTATATTAAAAAAAACACACAAAAACAAACAAACCACAAAAACAAACAAACACACAAAAACACAAAACAAACACAAAAACAAAAAAACAAACAAACAAAAAAAAAAAACAAAAAACACAAAACATAAAACAATACACACAGTACAATTACTGGACTGTAAAACAATACATAGAGTATAAATACTGAACTGTAAAACAATACACACATTGTAATTACTGGACTGTAAAACAGTACACACAGTATCAGTACTGGACTGTAAAACAATACACACAGTATAATAACTGGACTATAAAACAATACACACAGTATAATAACTGTACTATAAAACAATACACACAGTATAATAACTGGACTATAAAACAATACACACAGTATAATTACTGGACTGTAGAACAATACACACAGTATAATTACTGGACTGTAAAACTATACACACAGTATAATTACTGGACTGTAGAACAATACACACAGTATAATTACTGGACTGTAAAACTATACACACAGTATAATTACTGGACTGTAAAACAATACACACATTATAATTACTGGATTGTAAAACAATACACACAGTATTATTACTGGATTGTAAAACAATACACACAGTATAATTACTGGACTGTAAACCAATACGCACAGTATAATTACTGGACTGTAAAACAATATACACATTATAATTACTGGACAGTAAAACAATACACACAAAACAATTACTTGACTGTAAAACAATACATACAGTATAATTACTGAACTGTGAAACAATACACACATTATAATTACTGGACAGTAAAACCATACACACAATATATTTACTGGACTGTAAACAAATACGCATGGTATAATTACTGGACTGTAAAACAATACACACATTATAATTACTGGACTGTAAAACAATACACACAGTATAATTACTGGACTGTAAAACTATACACATAGTATAATTACTGGAATATAAGACAATACAAACAGTATAATTATTGGAATATAAAGCAATAAATACAGTATAATTACTGGATTGTAAAACAATACACACAGTATAATTACAGGACTGTAAAACAATACATACAGTATTATTACTGGATTGTAAAACAATACACACTGTATAATTACTGGACGGTAAAACAATACGCACAGTATAATTAATGAACTGTAAATCAATACACACAGTATAATTACTGGACTGTAAAACAATACACATAGTATAATTACTGGAATATAAAACAATACAAACAGTATAATAATTGGAATATAAAGCAATAAATACAGCATAATTACTGGATTGTAAAACAATACACACAGTATAATTACTGGAATATAATAAAATACACACAGTACAATTACTGGACTGTAAAACAATACACAGAGTATAACTACGGAACTGTAAAACAATAAACACATTGTAATTACTGGACTGTAAAACAGTACACACAGTATCATTACTGGACTGTAAAACAATACACACATTATAATAACTGGACTATAAAACAATACACACAGTATAATAACTGGACAGTAAAATAATACACACATTATAATTACTGGACAGTAAAACAATACACAGAGTATAATAACTGGACAATAAAACAATACACACAGTATAATAACTGGACTATAACACAATACACAGTATAATAACTGGACTGAAAACCAATACGCACAGTATAATTACTGGACTGTAAAACAATATACACATTATAATTACTGGACTGTAAAACAATACACACAGTATAATTAATGAACTGTAAATCAATACACGCAGTATAATTACTGGACTGTAAAACAATACACATAGTATTACTACTGGAATATAAAACAATACAAACAATATAATTATTGGAATATAAAGCAATAAATACAGTATAATTACCGGATTGTAAAACAATACACACAGTATAATTACAGGACTGTAAAACAATACACACAGTATTATTACTGGATTGTAAAACAATACACACAGTATAATTACTGGACTGTATAACAATACACACTGTATAATTACTGGACGGTAAAACAATACACAGTATAATTACTGGACTGTATAACAATACACACATTATAATTACTGGACTGTAACACAATACACACATTATTATTACTGGACAGTAAAACAATACACAGAGTATAATAACTGGACTATAAAACAATACACACAGTATAATAACTGGACTATAAAATAATACATACAGTATAATAACTGGACTATAAAACAATACACAAAGTATAATTACTGGACTGTAGAACAATACACACAGTATAATTACTGGACTGTAAAACTATACACACAGTATAATTACTGGACTGTAAAACAATACATATATTAAAATTACTGGATTGTAAAACAATACACACAGTATTATTACTGGATTGTAAAACAATACACACAGTATAATTACTGGACTGTAAAACAATACACACTGTATAATTACTGGTCTGTAAAACAATACACAGTATAATTACTGGACTGTAATACAATTCACACAGTATAATTACTGGACTGTAATACAATGCACACAGTAAAAATACTAGACTGTAATACAATACACACAGTATAATTACTAGACTGTAAAACAATACACAGAGTATAACTACTGAACTGTAAAACAATACCCACATTGTAATTACTGGACAGTAAAACAATACACACAGTATTGTTACTGGACTTTGAAACAATACACACCGTATGCATACTGGACTGTAAAACAATACACACATTATCATTAATGGACTGCAAAACAATACACACAGTATAATAACTGGAAAATAAAACAATACACACAGTATAATAACAGGACTATAAAACAATACACAGAGTATAATTACTGGACTGTAAAACAATATACACAGTATAATTACTGGACTATAAAACAATACACACAGTATATTAACAGGACTATAAAACAATACACACAGTATAATAACTGGACTATAAAACAATG
This sequence comes from Archivesica marissinica, assembly GCA_014843695.1. Taxonomy (NCBI): domain Eukaryota; kingdom Metazoa; phylum Mollusca; class Bivalvia; order Venerida; family Vesicomyidae; genus Archivesica; species Archivesica marissinica. The sequence goes on along the minus strand of CM026402.1, from coordinate 9,928,871 downwards.
CACACAGTATAATAACTGGACTATAACACAATACACACAGTATAATTACTGGACTGTAAAACAATACACACAGTATAATTACTGGAGTGTAAATCTATACATACAGTATAATTACTGGACTGTAAAACAATACACACAGTATAATTACTGGATTGTAAAACAATACAAACGGTATAATTACTGGACAGTAAAACAATACACACAGTATAATTACTGGACTGTAAAACAATACACACAGTATAATTACTGGACTGTAAAACAATACACACAGTATAATTACTGGACCGTAAAACAATACACACATTATAATTACTGGACAGTTAAACAATACACACATTATAATTACTGGACTCTAAAACAATACCCACAGTATAATTACTGGACTGTAAAACAATACACATAGTATAATTACTGCAGAGTAAAACAATACACACAGTATAATTACTGGACTATAAAACAATACACACAATATAATTGCTGGACTGTAAAACAATACACACAGTATTATTACTGGACAGTAAAACAATACAAACATTATAGTTACTGGACAGTAAAACAATACACACAGTATAATTACTGGACTATAAAACAATACACACAGTATTATTACTGGACTGTAAAACAATACACACAGTATAATTACTGGACTGTAAATCAATACACACAGTATAATTACTGGACTGTAAAACAATACACACATTATAATTACTGGACTGTAAAGCAATACACACAGTATAATTACTGGACTGTAAAACATTACACAGAGTATAATTACTGGACTGTAAAACTATACACACATTATAATTACTGGACAGTAAAACAATACACACAGTATAATTACTGGACTATAAAACAATACACAAAACAATTAATGGACTGTAAAACAATACACACAGTATAATTACCGAACTGTGAATCAATAAACACATTATAATTACTGGACAGTAAAACCATACACACAATATGATTACTGGAATATAAAACAATACACACAGTATAATTACTGGACTGTAAACCAATACGCACAGTATAATTACTGGACTGTAAAACAATACACACATTATAATTACTTGACTGTAAAACAATATACATATTATAATTACTGGACGGTAAAACAATACGCACAGTATAATTAATGAACTGTAAATCAATGCACACAGTATGATTACTGGACTGTAATAAAATACACACAGTACAATTATTGGACTGTAAAACAATACACAGAGTATAACTACTGAACTGTAAAACAATACACACATTGTAATTACTGGACAGTAAAACAGTACACACAGTATCATTACTGGACTGTAAAACAATACACACAGTATAATAACTGGACTATAAAACAATACACACAATATAATAACTGGACTATAAAACAATACATACAGTATAATTACTGGACTGTAAAACAATACACACATTATAATTACTGGACAGTAAAACAATACACAGAGTATAATAACTGGACTATAAAACAATACACAAAGTATAATAACTGGACTATAAACCAATACACACAGTATAATAACTGGACAATAAAACAATACACACAGTATTATTACTGGATTGTAAAACAATACACATAGTATAATTACTGGACTGTAATAAAATACACACAGTACAATTACTGGACTGTAAAACAATACACACATTGTAATTACTGGACTGTAAAACAGTACACACAGTATCATTACTGGACTGTAAAACAATAGACACAGTATAATAACTGGACTATAAAACAATACACACAGTATAATTACTAGACTGTAAAACAATACACACATTATAATTACTGGACGTAAAACAATACACAGAGTATAATAACTGGACTATAAAACAATACACACAGTATAATAACTGGACTATAAAACAATACACACAGTATAATAACTGGACTATAAAACAATACACACAGTATAATTACTGGACTGTAGAACAATACACACAGTATAATTACTGGACTGTAAAACTATACACAGTATAATTACTGGACTGTAGAACAATACACACAGTATAATTACTGGTCTGTAAAACTATACACACAGTATAATTAGGAGTGTAAAACAATACAATATTAAAATTACTGGATTGTAAAACTACACACAGTAATTACTGGATGTAAAACAATACACACAGTTAATTACTGGACTGTAAAACATACACACATAATACTGGCTGTAAAACAATAAACAGTATAATTACTGGACTGTAAACAATACACACAGTATAATTACTGGACTGTAAACAATACACACAGTATAATTACTGGACTGTAAACAATACACACAGTATAATTACTAGACTGTAAAACAATACACAGAGTATAACTACTGAACTGTAAAACAATACACACATTGTAATTACTGGACAGTAAAACAATGCACACAGTATTGTTACTGGACTGTGAAACAATACACACCGTATACATACTGGACTGTAAAACAATACACACATTATCATTAATGGACTGTAAACAATACACACATTATAATAACTGGACTATAAAACAATACACACAGTATAATAACAGGACTATAAAACAATACACACAGTATAATTACTGGACTGTAAAACAATACACAGAGTATAGTTACTGGACTGTAAAACAATACACACATTATAATTACTGGACAGTAAAACAATACACACAGAATAATTACTGGACTATACAACAATACACACAGTATAATAACTGGACTATAAAACAATACACACAGTGTAATAACTGGAATATAAAACAATACACACAGTATAATTACTGGATTGTAAAACAATACACACAGTATAATTACTGGACTGTAAATCTATACACACAGTATAATTACTGGACTGTAAAACAATACACACAGTAAAATTACTGGATTGTAAAACAATACACACATTATAATTACTGGACTGTAAAACAATACACATAGTATAATTACTGCAGAGTAAAACAATACACACAGTATAATTACTGGACAGTAAAACAATACACACAGTATAGTTACTGGACAGTAAAACAATACACACAGTATAATTACTGGACTATAAAACAATACACACAGTATTATTACTGGACTGTAAAACAATACACAGAGTATAATTACTGGACTGTAAAACAATACCCACAGCATAATTACTGGACTGTAAAACAATACACACATTATAATTACTGGACTGTAAAGCAATACACACAGTATAATTACTGGACTGTAAAACAATACACACAGTATAATTACTGGACCGTAAAACAATACACACATAATAATTACTGGACAGTTAAACAATACACACAGTATAATTACTGGACTATAAAACAATACACACAGTATAATTACTGGACTGTAAAACAATACACATAGTATAATTACTGCAGAGTAAAACAATACACACAGTATAATTACTGGACTGTAATACAATACACATAGTATAATTACTGGAATATAAAACAATACAAACAGTATAATTATTGGAATATAAGGCAATAAATACAGTATAATAACTGGACTATAAAACAATACACACAGTATAATAACTGGACTATAAACCAATACACACGGTATAATAACTGGACAATAAAACAATACACACAGTATAATTACTGGACTGTAGAACAATACATACAGTATAATTACTGGACTGTCAAACTATACAAACAGTATAATTATTGGAATATAAAGCAATAAATACAGTAAAATTACTGGATTGTAAAACAATACACACAGTATAATTACTGGACTGTATAACAATACACACTGTATAATTACTTGACTGTAAAACAATACACAGTATAATTACTGGATTGTAATACAATACACATTATAATTACTGGACTGTAAAACAATACACAGTATAATTACTGGAGTGTAATAACATACACACAGTATTATTACTGGACTGTAAAACAATACATATAGTATAATTACTGGAATATAAAACAATACAAACAGTATAATTATTGGAATATAAAGCAATAAATACAGTATAATTACTGGATTGTAAAACAATACACACAGTATTATTACTGGACAGTAAAACAATACACAAAGTATTGTTACTGGGCTGTAAAACAATACACACATTATAATTACTGGACAGTAAAACAATACACACAGTATAATTACTGGACTATAACACAATAAACATAAAACAATTACTGGACTGTAAAACAATACACATAGTATAATTACTGAACAGTGAAACAATACACACATTATAATTACTGGAGAGTAAAACCATACACACATTATGATTACTGGAATATAAAACAATACACACAGTATAATTACTGGACTATAAAACAATAAACACAAAACAATTACTGGACTGTAAAACAATACGCACAGTATAATTACTGGGCTGTAAAACAATACACACATTATAATTACTGGACTGTAAAACAATAAACACATTATAATTACTGGACGGTAAAACAATACGCACAGTATAATTAATGAACTGTAAATCAATACACACAGTATAATTACTGGACTGTAAAACAATACACATAGTATAATTACTGGAATATAAAACAATACAAAGAGTATAATTATTGGAATATAAAGCAATAAATACAGTATAATTACTGGACTGTAAAACAATACACACAGTATAATTACTGGACTGTAAAACAATACACACAGTATAATTACTGGACTGTAAAACAATACACACAGTATAATTACTGGACTGTAAAACAATACACACAGTATAATTACTGGACTGTAAAACAATACACACAGTATAATAACTGGACTATAAAACAATACACACAGTATAATTACTGGACTGTAAAACAATACACACATTATAATTACTGGACTGTAAAACAATACACACAGTATAATAACTGGACTATAAAACAATACACACAGTATAATAACTGGACTGTAAAACAATACACACAGTATAATTACTGGACTGTAGAACAATACACACAGTATAATTACTGGACTGTAAAACTATACACAGTATAATTACTGGACTGTAGAACAATACACACAGTATAATTACTGGACTGTAAAACTATACACACAGTATAATTACTGGTCTGTAAAACAATACACAGTATAATTACTGGACTGTAATACAATACACACAGTATAATTACTGGACTGTAATACAATACACACAGTATAATTACTGGACTGTAATACAATACACACAGTATAATTACTAGACTGTAAAACAATACACAGAGTATAACTACTGAACTGTAAAACAATACACACATTGTAATTACTGGACAGTAAAACAATGCACACAGTATTGTTACTGGACTGTGAAACAATACACACCGCATACATACTGGACTGTAAAACAATAAACACATTATCATTAATGGACTGTAAAACAATACACACATTATAATAACTGGACTATAAAACAATACACACAGTATAATAACAGGACTATAAAACAATACACACATTATAATTACTGGACAGTAAAACAATACACAAAGTATAATTACTGGACTATACAACAATACACACAGTATAATAACTGGACTATAAAACAATACACACAGTATAATAACTGGAATATAAAACAATACACACAGTATAATTACTGGACTGTAAAACAATACACACAGTATAATTACTGGACTGTAAATCTATACACACAGTATAATTACTGGACTGTAAAACAATACACACAGTAAGATTACTGGATTGTAAAACAATACACACAGTATAATTACTGGACAGTAACAGAATACACACAGTATAATTACTGGACTGTAAAACAATACACACAGTATAATTACTGGAATGTGATACAATACACACAGTACACTTACTGGTCTGTAAAACAATACACAGATTATAACTACTGAACTGTAAAACAATACACACAGTATAATTACTGGACTGTAAAACAATACAAACAGTATAATTACTGGACCGTAAAACAATACACACATTATAATTACTGGACAGTTAAACAATACACACAGTATAATTACTGGACTATAAAACAATACACACAGTATAATTACTGGACTGTAAAACAATACACATAGTATAATTACTGCAGAGTAAAACAATACACACAGTATAATTACTGGACAGTAAAACAATACACACAGTTTAGTTACTGGACAGTAAAACAATACACACAGTATAATTACTGGACTATAAAACAATACACACAGTATTATTACTGGACTGTAAAACAATACACAGAGTAGTAATTACTGGACTGTAAAACAATACACACAGCATAATTACTGGATTGTAAAACAATACACACATTATAATTACTGGACTGTAATGCAATACACACAGTATAATTACTGGACTGTAAAACAATACACACAGTATAATTACTGGACCGTAAAACAATACACACATAATAATTACTGGACAGTTAAACAATACACACAGTATAATTACTGGACTATAAAACAATACACACAGTATAATTACTGGACTGTAAAACAATACACATAGTATAATTACTGCAGAGTAAAACAATACACACAGTATAATTACTGGACTATAAAACAATACACACAGTATTATTACTGGACTGTAAAACAATACACAGAGTATAATTACTGGACTGTAAAACAATACACACAGCATAATTACTGGACTGTAAAACAATACACACATTATAATTACTGGACTGTAAAGCAATACACACATTATAATTACTGGACAGTAAAACAATACACACAGTATAATTACTGGACTATAAAACAATACACACAAAACAATTACTGAACTGTAAAACAATACACACAGTATAATTACTGAACTGTGAAACAATACACACATTATAATTACTGGACAGTAAAACCAAACACACAATATGATTAATGGAATATAAAACAATACACACAGTATAATTACTGGACTGTAAACCAATACGCACAGTATAATTACTGGACTGTAAAACAATACACACATTATAATTACTGGACTGTAAAACAATACACACATTATAATTACTGGACGGTAAAACAATATGCACATTATAATTAATGAATTGTAAATCAATACACACAGTATAATTACTGGACTGTAAAACAATACACATAGTATAATTACTGGAATATAAAACAATATAAACAGTATAATTATTGTAATAAAAGCAATAAATACAGTATAATTACTGGATTGTAAAACAATAAACACAGTATAATTACTGGACTGTAATAAAATACACACAGTACAATTACTGGACTGTAAAACAATACACATAGTATAACTATTGAACTGTATACCAATACACACATTGTAATTACTGGACTGTAAAACAGTACACACAGTATCATTACTGGACTGTAAAACAATACACACAGTATAATAACTGGACTATAAAACAATACACACAGTATAATAACTGGACTATAAAACAATACACACAGTATAATTACAGGACTGTAAAACAATACACACATTATAATTACTGGACAGTAAAACAATACACAGAGTATAATAACTGGACTATAAAACAATACACACAGTATAATAACTGGACTATAAAACAATACACACAGTATGATAACTGGACTATAAAACAATACACACAGTATAATTACTGGATTGTAGAACAATACACACAGTATAATTACTGGACTGTAAAACTATACACACAGTATAATTACTGGACTGTAGAACAATACACACAGTATAATTACTGGACTGTAAAACTATACACACAGTATAATTACTGGACTGTAAAACAATACACACATTATAATTACTGGATTGTAAAACAATACACACAGTATTATTACTGGATTGTAAAACAATACACACAGTATAATTACTGGACTGTAAACCAATACGCACAGTATAATTACTGGACTGTAAAAACAATATACACATTATAATTACTGGACTGTAAAACAATACACACAGTATAATTAATGAACTGTAAATCAATACACACAGTATAATTACTGGACTGTAAAACAATACACATAGTATAATTACTGGAATATAAAACAATACAAACAGTATAATTATTGGAATATAAAGCAATAAATACAGTATAATTACTGGATTGTAAAACAATACACACTGTATAAATACAGGACTGTAAAACAATACACACAGTATTATTACTGGATTGAAAAACAATACACACAGTATAATTACTGGACTGTAAAACAATACACAGTATAATTACTGGACTGTAATACAATACAAACAGTATAATTACTGGACTGTAAAACAATACACACATTATAATTACTGGACAGTAAAACAATACACATACTATAATTACTGGACTGTAAAACAATACACACATTATAATTACTGGACTGTAAAACAATACACAGTATAATTACTGGACTGTAATACAATACACACAGTATAATTACTGGACTGTAAAACAATACACACATTATAATTACTGGACTGTAAAACAATACACATAGTATAATTACTGGAATATAAAACAATACACACAGTATAATTACTGGACTGTAAAACAATACACACAGTATTATTACTGGACTGTAAAACAATACACACAGTATAATTACTGGACTGTAAAACAATACACACAGTATAATTACTGGATTGTAAAACAATACACAGTATAATTACTGGACAGTAAAACAATACACACAGTATAGTTACTGGACTGTAAAACAATACACACAGTATTATTACTGGACATAAAAACAATACACACAGTATATTAACTGGACTAAAAAACAATACACACAGTATAATAACTGGACTATAAAACAATACACACAGTATAATTACTGGACTGTAGAACAATACACACAGTATAATTACTGGACTGTAAACCAATACGCACAGTATAATTACTGGACTGTAAAAACAATATACACATTATAATTACTGGACTGTAAAACAATACACACAGTATAATTAATGAACTGTAAATCAATACACACAGTATAATTACTGGACTGTAAAACAATACACATAGTATAATTACTGGAATATAAAACAATACAAACAGTATAATTATTGGAATATAAAGCAATAAATAGAGTATAATTACTGGATTGTAAAACAATACACACTGTATAAATACAGGACTGTAAAACAATACACACAGTATTAATACTGGATTGAAAAACAATACACACAGTATAATTACTGGACTGTAAAACAATACACAGTATAATTACTGGACTGTAATACAATACAAACAGTATAATTACTGGACAGTAAAACAATACACACATTATAATTACTGGACAGTAAAACAATACACACAATATAATTACTGGACTGTAAAACAATACACACATTATAATTACTGGACTGTAAAACAATACACAGTATAATTACTGGACTGTAATACAATACACACAGTATAATTACTGGACTGTAAAACAATACACACATTATAATTACTGGACTGTAAAACAATACACATAGTATAATTACTGGAATATAAAACAATACAAACAGTATAATTATTGGAATATAAAGCAATAAATACAGTATTATTACTGGATTGTAAAACAATACACACAGTATAATTACTGGACTGTAAAACAATACACACAGTATTATTACTGGACTGTAAAACAATACACACAGTATAATTACTGGACTGTAAAACAATACACACAGTATAATTACTGGATTGTAAAACAATAACACAGTATAATTACTGGACAGTAAAACAATACACACAGTATAATTACTGGACTGTAAAACAATACACACAGTATTATTACTGGACATTAAAACAATACACACAGTATAATTACTGGACTGTAAAACAATACACACAGTATAATTACTGGACTATAAAACAATACACACAGTATAATTACTGGACTGTAAAACAATACACACAGTATAATTACTGGACTGTAAAACAATACACACAGTATAATTACTGGACTGTAAAACAATACACACAGTATAATTACTGGACTGTAAAACAATACACACAGTATAATTACTGGACTGTAAAACAATACACACAGTATAATTACTGGACTGTAAAACAATACACACAGTATAATTACTGGACTGTAAAACAATACACACAGTATAATTACTGGACTGTAAAACAATACACACAGTATAATTACTGGACTGTAAAACAATACACACAGTATAATTACTGGACTGTAAAACAATACACACATTATAATTACTGGACAGTAAAACAATACACACAGTATAATTACTGGACAGTAAAACAATACACACAGTATAATTACTGGACTGTAAAACAATACACACAGTATAATTACTGGACTGTAAAACAATACACACAGTATAATTACTGGACTGTAAAACAATACACACAGTATAATTACTGGACTGTAAAACAATACACACAGTATAATTACTGGACTGTAAAACAATACACACAGTATAATTACTGGACTGTAAAACAATACACACAGTATAATTACTGGACTGTAAAACAATACACACAGTATAATTACTGGACTGTAAAACAATACACACAGTATAATTACTGGACTGTAAAACAATACACACAGTATAATTACTGGACAGTAAAACAATACACACAGTATAATTACTGGACTGTAAAACAATACACACAGTATAATTACTGGACTGTAAAACAATACACACAGTATAATTACTGGACTGTAAAACAATACACACAGTATAGTTACTGGACTGTAAAACAATACACACAGTATAATTACTGGACTATAAAACAATACACACAGTATAATTACTGGACTGTAAAACAATACACACAGTATAATTACTGGACTGTAAAACAATACACACATTATAATTACTGGACAGTAAAACAATACACACAGTATAATTACGGGACTATAAAACAATACACACAAAACAATTACTGGACTGTAAAACAATACACACATTATAATTACTGAACTGTGAAACAATACACACATTATTATTACTGGAAAGTAAAACCATACACAAAATATAATACTGGAATATAAAACAATACACACAGTATAATTACTGGACTGTAAACCAATACGCACAGTATAATTACTGGACTGTAAAACAATACACACATTATAATTACTGGACTGTAAAACAATACACACATTATATTTACTGGACGGTAAAACTATACGCACAGTATAACTAATGAACTGTAAATCAATACACACAGTATAATTACTGGACTGTAAAACAATACACATAGTATAATTACTGGAATATAAAACAATACAAACAGTATAATTATTGGAATATAAAGCAATAAATACAGTATAATTACTGGATTGTAAAACAATACACACAGTATAATTACTGGACTGTAATTAAATACACATAGTGCAATTACTGGACTGTAAAACAATACACAGAGTATAACTACTGAACTGTAAAACAATACACACATTGTAATTACTGGACTGTAAAACAGTACACAAAGTATCATTACTGGACTGTAAAACAATACATACATTATAATAACTGGACTATAAAACAATACACACAGTATAATAACTGGACTATAAAACAATACACAAAGTATTATTACTGGACTGTAAAACAATACACACATTATAATTACTGGACAGTAAAACAATACACAGAGTATAATAACTGGACTATAAAACAATACACACAGTATAATAACTGGACTATAAAACAATACACACAGTATAATAACTGGACTATAAAACAATACACACAGTATAATTACTGGATTGTAGAACAATACACACAGTATAATTACTGGACTGTAAAACTATACACACAGTATAATTACTGGACTGTAGAACAATACACACAGTATAATTACTGGACTGTAAAACTATACACACAGTATAATTACTGGACTGTAAAACAATACACACATTATAATTACTGGATTGTAAAACAATACACACAGTATTATTACTGGATTGTAAAACAATACACACAGTATAATTACTGGACTGTAAACCAATACGCACAGTATAATTACTGGACTGTAAAAACAATATACACATTATAATTACTGGACTGTAAAACAATACACACAGTATAATTAATGAACTGTAAATCAATACACACAGTATAATTACTGGACTGTAAAACAATACACATAGTATAATTACTGGAATATAAAACAATACAAACAGTATAATTATTGGAATATAAAGCAATAAATACAGTATAATTACTGGATTGTAAAACAATACACACTGTATAAATACAGGACTGTAAAACAATACACACAGTATTATTACTGGATTGAAAAACAATACACACAGTATAATTACTGGACTGTAAAACAATACACAGTATAATTACTGGACTGTAATACAATACAAACAGTATAATTACTGGACTGTAAAACAATACACACATTATAATTACTGGACAGTAAAACAATACACATAATATAATTACTGGACTGTAAAACAATACACACATTATAATTACTGGACTGTAAAACAATACACAGTATAATTACTGGACTGTAATACAATACACACAGTATAATTACTGGACTGTAAAACAATACACACATTATAATTACTGGACTGTAAAACAATACACATAGTATAATTACTGGAATGTAAAACAATACAAACAGTATAATTATTGGAATATAAAGCAATAAATACAGTATTATTACTGGACTGTAAAACAATACACACAGTATAATTACTGGACTGTAAAACAATACACACAGTATTATTACTGGACTGTAAAACAATACACACAGTATAATTACTGGACTGTAAAACAATACACACGGTATAATTACTGGATTGTAAAACAATACACAGTATAATTACTGGACAGTAAAACAATACACACAGTATAGTTACTGGACTGTAAAACAATACACACAGTATTATTACTGGACATAAAAACAATACACACAGTATATTAACTGGACTATAAAACAATACACACAGTATAATTACTGGACTGTAAAACAATACACACAGTATAATTACTGGACTGTAAAACAATACACACAGTATAATTACTGGACTGTAAAACAATACACACAGTATAATTACTGGACTGTAAACAATACACACAGTATAATTACTGGACTGTAAAACAATACACACAGTATAATTACTGGACTGTAAAACAATACACACAGTATAATTACTGGACTGTAAAACAATACACACAGTATAATTACTGGACAGTAAAACAATACACACAGTATAATTACTGGACAGTAAAACAATACACACAGTATAATTACTGGACTGTAAAACAATACACACAGTATAATTACTGGACTGTAAAACAATACACACAGTATAATTACTGGACTGTAAAACAATACACACAGTATAATTACTGGACAGTAAAACAATACACACAGTATAATTACTGGACTGTAAAACAATACACACAGTATAATTACTGGACTGTAAAACAATACACACAGTATAATTACTGGACCGTAAAACAATACACACAGTATAATTACTGGACTGTAAAACAATACACACAGTATAATTACTGGACAGTTAAACAATACACACAGTATAATTACTGGACAGTTAAACAATACACACAGTATAATTACTGGACTGTAAAACAATACACACAGTATAATTACTGGACCGTAAAACAATACACACAGTATAATTACTGGACTGTAAAACAATACACACAGTATAATTACTGGACAGTTAAACAATACACACAGTATAATTACTGGAGAGTAAAACAATACACACAGTATAATTACTGGACTGTGATACAATACACACAGTACACTTACTGGACTGTAAAACAATACACACATTATTATTACTGGACTGTAAAACAATACACACAGTATCATTACTGGACTATAAAACAATACACACAGTATAATTACTGGACCGTAAAACAATACACACATTATAATTACTGGACAGTTAAACAATACACACAGTATAATTACTGGACTATAAAACAATACACACAGTATAATTTCTGGACTGTAAAACAATACACATAATATAATTACTGCACAGTAAAACAATACACACAGTATAATTACTGGACTATAAAACAATACACACAATATAATTGCTGGACTGTAAAACAATACACACAGTATAATTACTGGACAGTAAAACAATACACACAGTATAGTTTCTGGACAGTAAAACAATACACACAGTATAATTACTGGACTATAAAACAATACACACTGTACAATTACTGGACTGTAAAACAATACACACAGTATAATTACTGGACTGTAAAACAATACACACATTATAATTACTGGACAGTAAAACAATACACACAGTATAATTACGGGACTATAAAACAATACACACAAAACAATTACTGGACTGTAAAACAATACACACATTATAATTACTGAACTGTGAAACAATACACACATTATTATTACTGGAAAGTAAAACCATACACAAAATATAATACTGGAATATAAAACAATACACACAGTATAATTACTGGACTGTAAACCAATACGCACAGTATAATTACTGGACTGTAAAACAATACACACATTATAATTACTGGACTGTAAAACAATACACACATTATATTTACTGGACGGTAAAACTATACGCACAGTATAACTAATGAACTGTAAATCAATACACACAGTATAATTACTGGACTGTAAAACAATACACATAGTATAATTACTGGAATATAAAACAATACAAACAGTATAATTATTGGAATATAAAGCAATAAATACAGTATAATTACTGGATTGTAAAACAATACACACAGTATAATTACTGGACTGTAATTAAATACACATAGTGCAATTACTGGACTGTAAAACAATACACAGAGTATAACTACTGAACTGTAAAACAATACACACATTGTAATTACTGGACTGTAAAACAGTACACAAAGTATCATTACTGGACTGTAAAACAATACACACATTATAATAACTGGACTATAAAACAATACACACAGTATAATAACTGGACTATAAAACAATACACAAAGTATTATTACTGGACTGTAAAACAATACACACATTATAATTACTGGACAGTAAAACAATACACAGAGTATAATAACTGGACTATAAAACAATACACACAGTATATTAACTGGACTATAAAACAATACACACAGTATAATTACTGGACTGTAAAACAATACACACAGTATAATTACTGGATTGTAGAACAATACACACAGTATAATTACTGGACTGTAAAACTATACACACAGTATAATTACTGGACTGTAGAACAATACACACAGTATAATTACTGGACTGTAAAACTATACACACAGTATAATTACTGGACTGTAAAACAATACACACATTATAATTACTGGATTGTAAAACAATACACACAGTATTATTACTGGATTGTAAAACAATACACACAGTATAATTACTGGACTGTAAACCAATACGCACAGTATAATTACTGGACTGTAAAAACAATATACACATTATAATTACTGGACTGTAAAACAATACACACAGTATAATTAATGAACTGTAAATCAATACACACAGTATAATTACTGGACTGTAAAACAATACACATAGTATAATTACTGGAATATAAAACAATACAAACAGTATAATTATTGGAATATAAAGCAATAAATACAGTATAATTACTGGATTGTAAAACAATACACACTGTATAAATACAGGACTGTAAAACAATACACACAGTATTATTACTGGATTGAAAAACAATACACACAGTATAATTACTGGACTGTAAAACAATACACAGTATAATTACTGGACTGTAATACAATACAAACAGTATAATTACTGGACTGTAAAACAATACACACATTATAATTACTGGACAGTAAAACAATACACATAATATAATTACTGGACTGTAAAACAATACACACATTATAATTACTGGACTGTAAAACAATACACAGTATAATTACTGGACTGTAATACAATACACACAGTATAATTACTGGACTGTAAAACAATACACACATTATAATTACTGGACTGTAAAACAATACACATAGTATAATTACTGGAATATAAAACAATACAAACAGTATAATTATTGGAATATAAAGCAATAAATACAGTATTATTACTGGATTGTAAAACAATACACACAGTATAATTACTGGACTGTAGAACAATACACACAGTATTATTACTGGACTGTAAAACTATACACACAGTATAATTACTGGACTGTAAAACAATACACACGGTATAATTACTGGATTGTAAAACAATACACAGTATAATTACTGGACAGTAAAACAATACACACAGTATAGTTACTGGGCTGTAAAACAATACACACAGTATTATTACTGGACATAAAAACAATACACACAGTATATTAACTGGACTATAAAACAATACACACAGTATAATAACTGGACTATAAAACAATACACACAGTATAATTACTGGACTGTAGAACAATACACACAGTATAATTACTGGACTGTAAAACTATACACACAGTATAATTACTGGACTGTAAAACAATACACACATTATAATTACTGGATTGTAAAACAATACACACAGTATTATTACTGGATTGTAAAACAATACACACAGTATAATTACTGGACTGTAAAACAATACACACTGTATAATTACTGGTCTGTAAAACAATACACAGTAAAATTACTGGACTGTAATACAATACACACACTATAATTACTGAACTGTAAAACAATACACAGAGTATAACTACTGAACTGTAAAACAATACACACATTCTAATTACTGGACAGTAAAACAATACACACAGTATTGTTATTGGACTGTAAAACAATACACACAGTATCATTACTGGACTATAAAACAATACACACAGTATAATTACTGGACTGTAAAACAATACACACAGTATAATTACTGGACCGTAAAACAATACACACAGTATAATTACTGGACTGTAAAACAATACACACAGTATAATTACTGGACAGTTAAACAATACACACAGTATAATTACTGGACAGTTAAACAATACACACAGTATAATTACTGGACTGTAAAACAATACACACAGTATAATTACTGGACCGTAAAACAATACACACAGTATAATTACTGGACTGTAAAACAATACACACAGTATAATTACTGGACAGTTAAACAATACACACAGTATAATTACTGGAGAGTAAAACAATACACACAGTATAATTACTGGACTGTGATACAATACACACAGTACACTTACTGGACTGTAAAACAATACACACATTATTATTACTGGACTGTAAAACAATACACACAGTATCATTACTGGACTATAAAACAATACACACAGTATAATTACTGGACTGTAAAACAATACACACAGTATAATTACTGGACCGTAAAACAATACACACATTATAATTACTGGACAGTTAAACAATACACACAGTATAATTACTGGACTATAAAACAATACACACAGTATAATTTCTGGACTGTAAAACAATACACATAATATAATTACTGCACAGTAAAACAATACACACAGTATAATTACTGGACTATAAAACAATACACACAATATAATTGCTGGACTGTAAAACAATACACACAGTATAATTACTGGACAGTAAAACAATACACACAGTATAGTTTCTGGACAGTAAAACAATACACACAGTATAATTACTGGACTATAAAACAATACACACTGTACAATTACTGGACTGTAAAACAATACACACAGTATAATTACTGGACTGTAAAACAATACACACATTATAATTACTGGACAGTAAAACAATACACACAGTATAATTACGGGACTATAAAACAATACACACAAAACAATTACTGGACTGTAAAACAATACACACATTATAATTACTGAACTGTGAAACAATACACACATTATTATTACTGGAAAGTAAAACCATACACAAAATATAATACTGGAATATAAAACAATACACACAGTATAATTACTGGACTGTAAACCAATACGCACAGTATAATTACTGGACTGTAAAACAATACACACATTATAATTACTGGACTGTAAAACAATACACACATTATATTTACTGGACGGTAAAACTATACGCACAGTATAACTAATGAACTGTAAATCAATACACACAGTATAATTACTGGACTGTAAAACAATACACATAGTATAATTACTGGAATATAAAACAATACAAACAGTATAATTATTGGAATATAAAGCAATAAATACAGTATAATTACTGGATTGTAAAACAATACACACAGTATAATTACTGGACTGTAATTAAATACACATAGTGCAATTACTGGACTGTAAAACAATACACAGAGTATAACTACTGAACTGTAAAACAATACACACATTGTAATTACTGGACTGTAAAACAGTACACAAAGTATCATTACTGGACTGTAAAACAATACACACAGTATAATAACTGGACTATAAAACAATACACACAGTATAATAACTGGACTATAAAACAATACACAAAGTATTATTACTGGACTGTAAAACAATACACACATTATAATTACTGGACAGTAAAACAATACACAGAGTATAATAACTGGACTATAAAACAATACACACAGTATATTAACTGGACTATAAAACAATACACACAGTATAATAACTGGACTATAAAATAATACAAACAGTATAATTACTGGACTGTAGAACAATACACACAGTTTAATTACTGGACTGTAAAACTATACACACAGTATAATTACTGGACTATAAAACAATACACACATTATAATTACTGGATTGTAAAACAATACACACAGTATTATTACTGGATTGTAAAACAATACACACAGTATAATTACTGGACTGTAAAACAATACACACAGTATAATTACTGGACTGTAAAACAATACACACAGTATAATTACTGGACTGTAAAACAATACACACATTATAATTACTGGACAGTAAAACAATACACACAGTATAATTACTGGACTGTAAAACAATACACACAGTATCATTACTGGACAATAAAACAATACACACAGTATAATTACTGGACTGTAAAACAATACACACAGTATAATTACTGGACCGTAAAACAATACACACATT
>CM026402.1:9860013-9908949 GCA_014843695.1 Archivesica marissinica | reverse complement strand
TATAATTACTGGACCGTAAAACAATACACACTGTATTATTACTGGACTATAAAACAATACACACAATATAATTACTGGAATGTAAAACAATACACACAGTATTATTACAGGACAGTAAAACAATACAAACATTATAATTACTGGAAAGTAAAACAATACACACAGTATAATTACTGGACTATAAAAAAATACACACATTATAATTACTGGACTGTAAAACAATACACACAGTATAATTACTGGACTGTAAAACAATACACACAGTATAATTACTGGAATATAAAACAATAAACACAGTATAATTACTGGATTGTAAAACAATACACACAGTATAATTACTGGACTGTAAAACAATACACACAGTATAATTACTGGACTGTAAAACAATACACACAGTATAATTACTGGACTGTAAAACAATACACACAGTATAATTACTGGACTGTAAAACAATACACACAGTATAATTACTGGACTGTAAAACAATACACACAGTATAATTACTGGACTGTAAAACAATACACACAGTATAATTACTGGACTGTAAAACAATACACACAGTATAATTACTGGACTGTAAAACAATAAACACAGTATAACTACTGGACTGTAATACAATACACACAGTATAATTACTGGACATAAAAACAATACACAGAGTATAATTACTGGACAGAAAACCAATACACACAGTATAATTACTGGACTGTAAAACAATACACACAGTATAATCACTGGACTGTAAAACAATACACACAGTATGATAACTGGAATGAAAAACAATATACACATTATCATTACTGGACTGTAAAACAATACACACAGTATAATTACTGGAATGTAAAACAAAAAAACACAGTATAATTACTGAACTGTAAACAATAAAAACAGTATAATTACTGGACTGTAAAACAATAAACACAGTATAATTACTGGATTGTAAAACAATACACACATTATGAGTACTAGAATGTAAAATAATACACACAGTATTATTACTGGATTGTAAAACAATACACACAGTATAATTACTGGACTGTAAAACAATTCACACCTTATTATTACTGGACTGTAAAACAATACACACATTATAATTTATGGGCTGTAAAACAATACACACAGTATAATTATTGGACTGTAAAACAATACACACACTATAATTACTGGATTGTAAAACAATTCAGACAGTATAGTTACTGGACTGTAAAACAATACACACAGTAGAATTACTGGACTGTAAAACAATTCACACAGTATAGTTACTGGGCTGTAAAACAATACACACAGTATAATTATTGAACTGTAAAACAATACACACACTATAATTACTGGATTGCAAAACAATTCAGACAGTATAGTTACTGGACTGTCAAACAATACACACAGTAGAATTAATGGACTGTAAAACAATTCACACAGTATAGCTACTGGACTGTAAAACAATACACACACTATAATTACTGGACTGTAAAACAATACACACAGTAGAATTACTGGACTGTAAAACAATACACACATTATAATTACTGGACTGTAAAACAATACACATGTAATTACTGGACTGTAAAACATACACACAGTATAATTACTGGACTGTAAAACAATACACACAGTATAATTACTGGACTGTAAAACAATACACACAGTATAATTACTGGACTGTAAAACAATACACACAGTATTATTACTGGACTGTAAAACAATACACACATTATAATTACTGGACAGTAAAACAATACACACAGTATAATTACTGGACTGTAAAACAATACACACAGTATATTACTGGACTATAAAACAATACACACAGTATAATTACTGGACTGTAAAACAATACACACAGTATAATTACTGGACTGTAAAACAATACACACAGTATAATTACTGGACTGTAAAACAATACACACAGTATAATTACTGGACTGTAAAACAATACACACAGTATAATTACTGGACTGTAAAACAATACACACAGTATAATTACTGGACTGTAAAACAATACACACAGTATAATTACTGGACTGTAAAACAATACACACAGTATAATTACTGGACTGTAAAACAATACACACAGTATAATTACTGGACTGTTAAACAATACACACAGTATAATTACTGGACTGTAAAACAATACACACAGTATAATTACTGGACTGTAAAACAATACACACAGTATAATTACTGGACCGTAAAACAATACACACAGTATAATTACTGGACTGTAAAACAATACACACAGTATAATTACTGGACTGTAAAACAATACACACAGTATAATTACTGGACAGTAAAACAATACACACAGTATAATTACTGGACTGTAAAACAATACACACAGTATAATTACTGGACTGTAAAACAATACACACAGTATAATTACTGGACTGTAAAACAATACACACAGTATAATTACTGACTAAAACAATACACCATAATACTGGACTGTAAAACAATACACACAGTAATTACTGGACTGTAAAACAATACACACAGTATAATTACTGGACTGTAAAACAATACACACAGTATAATTACTGGACTGTAAAACAATACACACAGTATAATTACTGGACTGTAAAACAATACACACAGTATAATTACTGGACTGTAAAACAATACACACATTATAATTACTGGACTGTAAAACAATACACAGTATAATTACTGGACTGTAAAACAATACACAGTATAATTACTGGACTGTAAAACAATACACACAGTATAATTACTGGACTGTAAAACAATACACACAGTATAATTACTGGACTGTAAAACAATACACACAGTATAATTACTGGACAGTAAAACAATACACACAGTATAATTACTGGACTGTAAAACAATACACACAGTATAATTACTGGACTGTAAAACAATACACACAGTATAATTACTGGACTGTAAAACAATACACACAGTATAATTACTGGACTGTAAAACAATACACACAGTATAATTACTGGACTGTAAAACAATACACAGTATAATTACTGGACTGTAAAACAATACACAGTATAATTACTGACTGTAAAACAATACACAGTATAATTACTGGACTGTAAAACAATACACAGTATAATTACTGGACTGTAAAACAATACACACATTATAATTACTGGACTGTAAAACAATACACACAGTATAATAACTGGACTGTAAAACAATACACACAGTATAATTACTGGACTGTAAAACAATACACACAGTATAATTACTGGACAGTAAAACAATACACATATAATGGACTTAAAACATACACACATAATTACTGGACTGTAAAACAATACACACAGTATAATTACTGGACTGTAAAACAATACACACAGTATAATTACTGGACTGTAAAACAATACACACAGTATAATTACTGGACTGTAAAACAATACACAGTATAATTACTGGACTGTAAAACAATACACACAGTATAATTACTGGACTGTAAAACAATACACAGTATAATTACTGGACTGTAAAACAATACACACAGTATAATACTGGACTGTAAAACAATACACACAGTATAATTACTGGACTGTAAAACAATACACAGTATAATTACTGGACTGTAAAACAATACACACAGTATATTACTGGACTGTAAAACAACAATATATACTGAAAACAATACACACATTATAATTACTGGACTGTAAAACAATACACACAGTATAATTACTGGACTGTAAAACAATACACACAGTATAATTACTGGACTGTAAAACAATACACACAGTATAATTACTGGACTGTAAAACAATACACACAGTATAATTACTGGACCGTAAAACAATACCACATATATTACTGAAGTTAAACAATACACACAGTATAATTCCTGGACAGTAAAACAATACACACAGTATAATTACTGGACTGTGATACAATACACACAGTACACTTACTGGACTTAAAACAATACACAAGTAACTGTAAAACAATACACACATGTAATTACTGGACAGTAAAACAATACACACAGTATTGTTACTGGACTGTAAAACAATACACACACTATCATTACTGGACTATAAAACAATACACACAGTATAATTACTGGACTGTAAAACAATACACACAGTATAATTACTGGACCGTAAAACAATACACACATTATAATTACTGGAGTGTTAAACAATACACACAGTATAATTACTGAACTATAAAACAATACAAACAGTATAATTTCTGGACTGTAAAACAATACACATAGTATAATTACGACTGCAAAACAATACACAATATATTACTGCAGAGTAAAACAATACACACAGTATAATTACTGGACTATAAAACAATACACACAATATAATTGCTGGACTGTAAAACAATACACACAGTATAATTACTGGACAGTAAAACAATACACACAGTATAGTTTCTGGACAGTAAAACAATACACACAGTATAATTACTGGACTATAAAACAATACACACTGTACAATTACTGGACTGTAAAACAATACACACAGTATAATTACTGGACTGTAAAACAATACACACATTATAATTACTGGACAGTAAAACAATACACACAGTATAATTACGGGACTATAAAACAATACACACAAAACAATTACTGGACTGTAAAACAATACACACATGTAAAACAATACACACATATAATTACTGAACTGTGAAACAATACACACATTATTATTACTGGAAAGTAAAACCATACACAAAATATAATACTGGAATATAAAACAATACACACAGTATAATTACTGGACTGTAAACCAATACGCACAGTATAATTACTGGACTGTAAAACAATACACACATTATAATTACTGGACTGTAAAACAATACACACATTATATTTACTGGACGGTAAAACTATACGCACAGTATAACTAATGAACTGTAAATCAATACACACAGTATAATTACTGGACTGTAAAACAATACACATAGTATAATTACTGGAATATAAAGCAATAAATACAGTATAATTACTGGATTGTAAAACAATACACACAGTATAATTACTGGACTGTAATTAAATACACATAGTGCAATTACTGGACTGTAAAACAATACACAGAGTATAACTACTGAACTGTAAAACAATACACACATTGTAATTACTGGACTGTAAAACAGTACACAAAGTATCATTACTGGACTGTAAAACAATACACACAGTATAATAACTGGACTATAAAACAATACACACAGTATAATAACTGGACTATAAAACAATACACAAAGTATTATTACTGGACTGTAAAACAATACACACATTATAATTACTGGACAGTAAAACAATACACAGAGTATAATAACTGGACTATAAAACAATACACACAGTATATTAACTGGACTATAAAACAATACACACAGTATAATAACTGGACTATAAAATAATACAAACAGTATAATTACTGGACTGTAGAACAATACACACAGTTTAATTACTGGACTGTAAAACTATACACACAGTATAATTACTGGACTATAAAACAATACACACATTATAATTACTGGATTGTAAAACAATACACACAGTATTATTACTGGATTGTAAAACAATACACACAGTATAATTACTGGACTGTAATACAATACACACAGTATAATTACTGGACTGTAAAACAATACACAGAGTATAACTACTGAACTGTAAAACAATACACACATTGTAATTACTGGACAGTAAAACAATACACACAGTATTGTTACTGGACTGTAAAACAATACACACAGTATCATTACTGGACAATAAAGCAATACACATAGTATAATTACTGGACTGTAAAACAATACATACAGTATAATTACTGGACCGTAAAACAATACACACATTATATTTACTGGAGAGTTAAACAATACACACAGTATAATTCCTGGACAGTAAAACAATACACACAGTATAATTACTGGACTGTGATACAATACACACAGTACACTTACTGGACTGTAAAACAATACACAGAGTATAACTACTGAACTGTAAAACAATACACACATTGTAATTACTGGACAGTAAAACAATACACACAGTATTGTTACTGGACTGTAAAACAATACACACAGTATCATTACTGGACTATAAAACAATACACACAGTATAATTACTGGACTGTAAAACAATACACACAGTATAATTACTGGACAGTAAAACAATACACACAGTATAATTACTGAACTGTGAAACAATACACACATTATTATTACTGGAGAGTAAAACCATACACAAAATATAATACTGGAATATAAAACAATACACACAGTATAATTACTGGACTGTAAACCAATACGTACAGTATAATTACTGGACTGTAAAACAATACACACATTATAATTACTGGACTGTAAAACAATACACACATTATATTTACTGGACGTTAAAACAATACGCATAGTATAATTAATGAACTGTAAATCAATACACACAGTATAATTACTGGACTGTAAAACAATACACATAGTATAATTACTGGAATATAAAGCAATAAATATAGTATAATTACTGGATTGTAAAACAATACACACAGTATAATTACTGGACTGTAATTAAATACACATAGTGCAATTACTGGACTGTAAAACAATACACACAGTATAATAACTGGACTATAAAACAATACACACAGTGTAATAACTGGACTATAAAACAATACACAAAGTATAATTACTGGACTGTAAAACAATACACACATTATAATTACTGGACAGTAAAACAATACACAGAGTATAATAACTGGACTATAAAACAATACACACAGTATATTAACTGGACTATAAAACAATACACACAGTATAATAACTGGACTATAAAACAATACAAACAGTATAATTACTGGACTGTAGAACAATACACACAGTATAATTACTGGACTGTAAAACTATACACACAGTATAATTACTGGACTGTAAAACAATACACACATTATAATTACTGGATTGTAAAACAATACACACAGTATTATTACTGGATTGTAAAACAATACACACAGTATAATTACTGGACTGTAAAACAATACACACTGTATAATTACTGGTCTGTAAAACAATACACAGTATAATTACTGGACTGTAATACAATACACACAGTATAATTACTGGACTGTAAAACAATACACAGAGTATAACTACTGAACTGTAAAACAATACACACATTGTAATTACTGGACAGTAAAACAATACACACAGTATTGTTACTGGACTGTAAAACAATACACACAGTATCATTACTGGACAATAAAACAATACACACAGTATAATTACTGGACTGTAAAACAATACACACATTATATTTACTGGAGAGTTAAACAATACACACAGTATAATTCCTGGACAGTAAAACAATACACACAGTATAATTACTGGACTGTGATACAATACACACAGTAAACTTACTGGACTGTAAAACAATACACAGAGTATAACTACTGAACTGTAAAACAATACACACATTGTAATTACTGGACAGTAAAACAATACACACAGTATTGTTACTGGACTGTAAAACAATACACACAGTATCATTACTGGACTATAAAACAATACACACAGTATAATTACTGGACTGTAAAACAATACACACAGTATAATTACTGGACCGTAAAACAATACACACATTATAATTACTGGAGTGTTAAACAATACACACAGTATAATTACTGGACTATAAAACAATACAAACAGTATAATTTCTGGACTGTAAAACAATACACATAGTATAATTACTGGACTGCAAAACAATACACATAGTATAATTACTGCAGAGTAAAACAATACACACAGTATAATTACTGGACTATAAAACAATACACACAATATAATTGCTGGACTGTAAAACAATACACACAGTATAATTACTGGACAGTAAAACAATACACACAGTATAGTTTCTGGACAGTAAAACAATACACACAGTATAATTACTGGACTAAAAAACAATACACACTGTACAATTACTGGACTGTAAAACAATACACACAGTATAATTACTGGACAGTAAAACAATACACACATTATAATTACTGGACAGTAAAACAATACACACAGTATAATTACGGGACTATAAAACAATACACACAAAACAATTACTGGACTGTAAAACAATACACACAGTATAATTACTGAACTGTGAAACAATACACACATTATTATTACTGGACAGTAAAACCATACACAAAATATGATTACTGGAATATAAAACAATACACACAGTATAATTACTGGACTGTAAACCAATACGCACAGTATAATTACTGGACTGTAAAACAATACACACATTATAATTACTGGACTGTAAAACAATACACACATTATAATTACTGGACGATAAAACAATACGCACAGTATAATTAATGAACTGTAAATCAATACACACAGTATAATTACTGGACTGTAAAACAATACACATAGTATAATTACTGGAATATAAAACAATACAAACAGTATAATTATTGGAATATAAAGCAATAAATACAGTATAATTACTGGATTGTAAAACAATACACACAGTATAATTACTGGACTGTAATAAAATACACATAGTGCAATTACTGGACTGTAAAACAATACACAGAGTATAACTACTGAACTGTAAAACAATACACACATTGTAATTACTGGACTGTAAAACAGTACACAAAGTATCATTACTGGACTGTAAAACAATAAACACAGTATAATAACTGGACTATAAAACAATACACACAGTATAATAACTGGACTATAAAACAATACACAAAGTATAATTACTGGACTGTAAAATAATACACACATTATAATTACTGGACAGTAAAACAATACACAGAGTATAATAACTGGACTATAAAACAATACACACAGTATATTAACTGGACTATAAAACAATACACACAGTATAATAACTGGACTATAAAATAATACAAACAGTATAATTACTGGACTGTAGAACAATACACACAGTATAATTACTGGACTGTAAAACTATACACACAGTATAATTACTGGACTGTAAAACAATACACACATTATAATTACTGGATTGTAAAACAATACACACAGTATTATTACTGGATTGTAAAACAATACACACAGTATAATTACTGGACTGTAAAACAATACACACTGTATAATTACTGGTCTGTAAAACAATACACAGTATAATTACTGGACTGTAATACAATACACACAGTATAATTACTGGACTGTAAAACAATACACAGAGTATAACTACTGAACTGTAAAACAATACACACATTGTAATTACTGGACAGTAAAACAATACACACAGTATTGTTACTGGACTGTAAAACAATACACACAGTATCATTACTGGACAATAAAACAATACACACAGTATAATTACTGGACTGTAAAACAATACACACAGTATAATTACTGGACCGTAAAACAATACACACATTATATTTACTGGAGAGTTAAACAATACACACAGTATAATTCCTGGACAGTAAAACAATACACACAGTATAATTACTGGACTGTGATACAATACACACAGTACACTTACTGGACTGTAAAACAATACACAGAGTATAACTACTGAACTGTAAAACAATACACACATTGTAATTACTGGACAGTAAAACAATACACACAGTATTGTTACTGGACTGTAAAACAATACACAAAGTATCATTACTGGACTATAAATCAATACACACAGTATAATTACTGGACTGTAAAACAATACACACAGTATAATTACTGGACAGTAAAACAATACACACATTATAATTACTGGACAGTTAAACAATACACACAGTATAAGTACTGGACTATAAAACAATACACACAGTATAATTTCTGGACTGTAAAACAATACACATAGTATAATTACTGCACAGTAAAATAATACACACAGTATCATTACTGGACTATAAAACAATACACACAGTATAATTACTGGACTGTAAAACAATACACACAGTATAATTACTGGACAGTAAAACAATACACACATTATAATTACTGGACAGTTAAACAATACACACAGTATAAGTACTGGACTATAAAACAATACACACAGTATAATTTCTGGACTGTAAAACAATACACATAGTATAATTACTGAACAGTAAAACAATACACACAGTATAATTACTGGACTATAAAACAATACACACAATATAATTGCTGGACTGTAAAACAATACACACAGTATAATTACTGGACAGTAGAACAATGCACACAGTATTGTTTCTGGACTGTAAAACAATACACACAGTATCATTACTGGACTATAAAACAATACACACCGTATAATTACTGGACTGTAAAACAATACACACAGTATAATTACTGGACCGTAAAACAATACACACATTATAATTACTGGACAGTTCAACAATACACACATTATCATTACTGGACTATAAAACAATACACACAGTATAATTACTGGACTGTAAAACAATACACATAGTATAATTACTGCACAGTAAAACAATACACACAGTATAATTACTGGACTATAAAACAATACACACAATATATTTGCTGGACTGTAAAACAATACACACAGTATAATTACTGGACAGTAAAACAATACACATAGTATAGTTACTGGACAGTAAAACAATACACACAGTATAATTACTGGACTATAAAACAATACTCACAGTACAATTACTGGACTGTAAAACAATACACAAAGTATTATTACTGGTCTTTAAAACAATACACACAGTATAATTTCTCGACAGTAAACAATACACACAGTATTATTACTGGTCTTTAAAACAATACACACAGTATAATTACTGGACTTTAAAACAATACAAAAAGTATAATTACTGGAATGTAAAACAATAAACACATTATAATTACTGCATTGTAAAACAATACACACATTATAATTACTGGATTGTTGTGAAACCAGATGATAGGTTGTGAAACCAGATGATATATTGTGAAACCAGATGATATGTTGTGAAACCAGATGATAGATTGTGAAACCAGATGATATGTTGTGAAACCAGATGATATGTTGTGAAACCAGATGATATGTTGTGAAACCAGATGATAGGTTGTGAAACCAG
The DNA here is from genome assembly GCA_014843695.1 of Archivesica marissinica. Lineage (NCBI taxonomy): Eukaryota > Metazoa > Mollusca > Bivalvia > Venerida > Vesicomyidae > Archivesica > Archivesica marissinica. Next base: position 9,897,946 of record CM026402.1, on the reverse strand, counting down.
ATGATAGGTTGTGAAGCTAGAGGATAGGTTGTGAAACCCATTCTATCTTAGCTTCAGTAAAATTAAACTTTGCATAACTATGCTGATACAGAGACTCAGGTAATGTGTGGTTTTGTATTATTATTTTACGTTGTGTATATGTATATTTATTGTATACAGAGACTCTGGTAATGTGTGGTTTTGTATTATTATTTTACGTTGTAAATATGTACATTTGTTGTATACAGAGCCTCTGGTAATGTGTGGTTTTGTATTATATTTTACGTTGTATATATGTATATTTGTAATGCTAGACAGGTGGATTGATTGCAAGTATTATAACTACCATGATTGTAGAGTATTGTATATGTAATGTTTTAATTATTATGATAGTAAATGGCATCCAACATTTACCGCACAATTTTTATCTGGTGGTTTCCACTTTAGGAAAAAAGATAAGGTTTGCTTTTACCAAACATGTTATAGTCCCGGACTGCAAACTCCGGTTTAATGGTATAGTTGTATAGACCCGGACTGTTATATCCGGTTTAATACTATAATTGTATAGACCCTGACTGCTAACTCTGGTTTAATACTATAGTTTTATAGACCCGGACTGCAAACTCCGGTTTAATACTATAGTTTTATAGACACGGACTGCAAACTCCGGTTTAATACTATAGTTTTATAGACCCGGACTGCAAACTCCGGTTTAATACTATAGTTTTATAGACACGGACTGCAAACTCCGGTTTAATACTATAGTGTTATAGACCCGCGCTGCAAACTCCGGTTTAATACTATAGTTTTATAGACCCGGACTGCAAACTCCCGTTTAGTACAGTACTATAGTTTTATAGACCCGGACTGCAAACTCCGGTTTAGTACTATAGTTTTATAGACCCGGACTGCAAACTCCGGTTTAGTACTATAGTTTTATAGACCCGGACTGCAAACTCCGGTTTAGTACTATAGTTTTATAGACCCGGACTGCAAACTCCGGTTTAGTACTATAGTTTTATATACCCGGACTGCAAATTCAGGTTTAATAAAGACGTGAGTATCCAATTCTACTGGCGTCAATAATGACTTGAGCATCCAAATCCACTGGCGTCAATAATGACTGGAGCATCCAATTCGACTGGCGTCAATAATGACTTGAGCATCCAAATCCACTGGCGTCAATAAAGACGTGAATTTCCAAATCAGTTTCCACTAAACTGACGTCAACAGAGACGGATGCCTTACTCATCACATTTTCATCATCTAGGAACCACATATTCAAATCTAATACATTATGAGCTTGTGGAAATTGCACTTGTCCGAACTAACCTATCCGATCAGGCTCTAGTTCGAACACACTCATTACATCAGCAATTATCCAATGCTGTAAACATATCATTAGCCTGCCTATTGAAGAAGCCTCTCCATTATCCCATTCCGAAGCTATGTAAACTGCATTATCCACATAAGTATGTGACATGATGCACTGCTCTCATGTGCATGTGACTCACGTACTATCACGTATTTGCCTCACGTATTCTCACGTATATGTGAGACACGTACTATCTCGCATATGTGGCTCACCTACTCTAACGTGCATGATACATATTCGCATCAGACTGGCGATCTGTTTACATGACCCTGCAGACATAAGACGTTGCAATACTTTGAAATACGACCCTGTCTTCCGGCTACGAGTTGCTGAATAATAGGTCTACTCCGTTGATTTCTCTGATAAACTACTACACTGCTTGAAGCTATACAAGGCCAGAACCGACCATACATCGTTAATCTGTTTGCTTACGCAGAATTGCTGCTCGTCGACTCCTTTTCTGAGTTTGAACCCGTCGGTCACTAGCAGTTGCTGTTGTAAAGCACTCAACTGGTACTGCGACTGGTACTGTGAATCATTCATTCGTCTATTGAAGCCATTTCAATTTATGATTAATAGTTCGCTCCATATGGGTACGTAGTACTACATGTTTGTTATTTTTCCTCCACCCGGTGCTGTTCGTGTTGTATATAGAGTTGCATAAATGTGATGTTTTCTGCACGAAATTGTCTAGTAGAAATGAACCTTTCAATACCTTTACACTCGATATTTAAACAAACATATACGGAATACTTTGCGCGGAACGACACATATTTAACGCAGCGGGCGTAATAACACAAGTATGTAATTTGCTGAAGAAAATAGATTGGACGGATTGCTACTAATTACTATGTACAACTTGTGTGCTATATACTGTGCTATATACGGCTAAGCCATGGTCTAGTGATTAAGAAGTCAGACTACTTACGAATAGTTGTACGAATGTTCGAACCGCATGTGCGTACCTGAGTGTTGGCAGCGGGTATGTATGAATATGAGTCGGGAAATACTGCTGTTCGTAATAGGTGACATATAATCATAAATGGCTGGTACTTTCAATATTGGTTTAACCGTTTACTTGTTTCAGGGCCCTGGGGATGCTTGCAGTGGAACATGTCCTGCGAAAGGTATAATTTATCATTGCTTATGTTGTCACGATCCTCTATTTCTTCTTATGTCTATTTTCCGATATCAATGCTCTAACCAGGGTGTATCCTATCGTAGACTCACTGGAGTTGTTCAGGGGGTTTCTCTACGGTCCTTCAACAATGCTCTAACCAGGGTCTATCCTATCGTAGACTCGCTGGAGTTGTCTAGGGGGTTTCTCTACGGTACTTCAAATACTATAACTCAACACAGTCTTTCATTTTCCTTTGTATAATATCATCCACAACAATCTCAACTTTATTTCAAATCTATAACATGTATCATTTATTCATGATTTCCCATATCATTTAGCCTTCAGTGTTTTCCGTCTAATACTATCTTTTATCTTATATTTCGTCTCACAATTTCAATTTGTAATAACAGTTCTACTAATATACTAATTTCCTTCACTTTATCAAACTATTCCAATATATATATTAGCCGAAACAATCGTTTCTTAAAAGGCCTAATTATCTTCCGTTCATGTATTTAATACGACTTTAATATTTAAGAGTTAATACTTCTTTAAATATTAATTTTTATAACTATCATAGAAACAGTTTATATTCTAATAGTGAGCAACACCATTTCCTTAGCGCCTCCATGACTGGATAAGAATGCACTAATTTCTTAATAATTATCCCTTACTTAAATAGCAGACTTAACATCTATAACAGAAATTACGGCGCTAAACATCTGTGATGCTATACAATATTATTACGTGTTAATATGTCACCAAGAGCGGCGGCGATTATCTTACACAACTGACCAGATGCAATCCGCTATCAAATATAATTCATTCCCGCGCAAACAGAGAACTGATAATTTAGGCGCGAAAATAATAGCAGACGATTATACATAATACATAATACTCATAATATTATATGGTTAACAACGGGTCATATATATAAATAGATAAATGTATTTATATAATACATTTCTATTTATATATGACAATAATCTATTCGTGCACATATATTGGTTTATTTTTCTATCTTTTGCACTATGTATGCTCTCCTGGCACTTGCAATATGCCCATACAGACAACATATTATATCCTATTTTTATTAGATATTATGTTAGGAGATACAGTTCAAATACCCATACAGACAACATATTATATCCTATTTTTATTAGATATTATGTTAGGAGATACAGTTCAAATACCCATACAGACAACATATTATATCCTATTGTTATTAGATTTTATGTTAGGAGATACAGTTCAAACGTTTTTATTGGATAGTTTATTTAGTATTGATTTAACTCTAAGCAGCACCTTGCGATAGTAAGTACTATCGGTTATTAATGATATCCGTCATTATTTCACAACCACGTACAGATTGGTGTTCAAGTATTGAAATGTTAATGTTCACCATTGACCAATCCATTAATATTTGATGCAGAGTGGCGGATGTATGCACTATACCGACTGCCATTTAGTTTTTTGTTCAAATACAAAGATACGGTACATGCTAAATATATTCAAAGGATAAACTGGTAAGATAATGTAAATATAACACCCCCATAATTTCAGATAAGGAAAGCCTACCCGAGGGCTGAAGATGCCTGCATAGAGCAATTGCCTGTCCGAGTGTGGGGTTTCCTTATCTGCAACACTATAGAGGTGGTAGATTTATTGTCTCACCTTTCTTATACTCTTGATGCAATATACAAAGTTTGCCTTAATCATACACGCCTCAGTGGCGTATGAATTTACTATAAACTGATGAGGTTATTATAATGTGACAATTGACTCACACTGATGTAGAGTGACAATTGAAATAGATGTAAACACCACTTTCATGTTAAGTTTAACGGTTTAATTTCTTTCTAAACATTTAAATCTAACACATGTAAAGATTCAATTGCCGGTAATCGATAACTTTAACCATCATAATCAAAGGAAGCAATACATGACAAGATACGGGGAGATCAGTGTGTCAATGGTAGCAACATGAATGGTAGCGAGACGTCACTGATTGCGTCATCGATGACGTTCACAGACGTTCTTGTAACGACTAACTCAACTGCAGTGTATGGATTGTAACGTTATCCAATAAAATTATATGAATTTGTACGCGGAAATCAACGGCAATTACCGGAAACTACCGGACTTGTTCGTGATATCTAATTAGCATAAAGTAGTCCCATTGTCTAGCCAAGCATATTACAGGAACATTACAAATTGGGGCACAATTCTACCAATATGGTGGTGAATTTAAAGATGGCAGTCATAACATTGTGTAGGCAATTAAAGGGGTGCATACTGATGAATCAATGAGAAAAAGTCTGCATAAGTATGTACAACAAAGGTATGACACACATTTTAATCATTCTTTTGTCATGCCTACTTATATTCAGTGGGTATGTACTTAGTTTGGCAAATACTTCAGCATAAACAGCCCAGGTATGCAGGACTTTCTTACCTTTTATCTAAAACTAGAGATAACGTCACGTTCGGTGACAGTGTAAACGATTGTGATGCATTTTGTCCTTTCCTCGCCAACTACTATGTTCAAAGCTTGAATACAGATACATCTTAAATTATTGCCTTGCCCAAACGCTACTCACACTTCACAAAGACCTAGATATTTGAATGGCTGATACACATTCGATCATATACAAGAATATTGGTGTCAGTGGCTTTAATCATCAGACGTGTATGACATGTAGTCAATGCACGTCGAGCGTGGAAGAACATTCGATAAATCACCCGCCTCTGCATGATTACAAGGATACAATACAATAAGTTTATTGCATAAAACAGTATACATGTCTGTAGCAATTAAGTAAAAACAGGCAGTGACATGGAACTTTACAAAAGAGCACAATCACAAGTTCAAATATATGTGTAAAATATGCGTTAGTTTCGTTGCTTATTTGCAAAATATATAAATTTGGAAAGACCAATGGTGATAGTTTTTGATTTCCATGACAAAATATTAATACATTTATGTAAGTCGGCCAAATATGGTAGTATATTTTAATGAATTTCGATACAGGTGTGTCAAATATGTGTCTGAATTTGGTTAATTTACTTGGTTTTCGATTGTTCAGTCTTTACCATGTGTGTCCTCTTCTTTCTGCTGATCTCTGCAGATGCAATCAGGTGATTCGGTCTCTGTTTCCTAGTTTGAGCGATTTGAAGCCCTGGGCTTAAGAACAACAGCTGGTAGCTCGGATGATGCTTAGCTTGCTTTTCTCTGTGTTTTGCCTCTATAGCGTTCCCGTAGTCGATTCGGGCTGGATCAAGATTGAGCGAAAACGGGGTTATTTCATAGAGGATATGAAATGCAGCAGCCAGTTAGCTATATCCGTCATATCCATTGCTTCCAAATTATGGGGAGATTAGATTCTTATATTTCATTTGCTACTGACAACATTTGGTCCATTCTTATTTCTGATTTGTCTGAACTAGAACTTGCCATATTTGTGATTATGTTAAGGCAGAGGGGTTATCATTTAAAAGCCGTTTACTAGACAAATTGTAATATTTTTCTTAAAGAGTGACTGTCATTGTACAACAAGGCGAGCTATCCTGTATCAGGACTTGTGGCATTATTGAAAATCTGAATGAGGTTGGGTCGTGACTAATGATACTGTCCTTTTACTAAACGGACATATACACAACCATCATACTGAATAGTCTAGCTTGTTCAAAACGCTTGTTACAGGATATCTCGATGTAAGCTATCTAGCTAGTTCCAAACGCGTGATACAGGATAGCTCGCTGTAAGCTATCTCGCTAGTTCTAAACGAGTGATACAGGATAGCTCGATGTAAGCTATCTGGCTATTTCCAAACGCGTTATACAGGATAGCTCGCAGTAAGCTGTCTAGCTAGTTCCAAACGCCTGATACAGGATAGCTCTCTGTAAGCTGTTTAGCTAGTTCCAAACGCGTGATACAGGATAGCTCACTGTAAGCTGTCTAGCTAGTTCCAAACGCCTGATACAGGATAGCTCGCTGTAAGCTGTCTAGCTAGTTTCAAACGCGTGATACAGGATAGCTCTCTGTAAGCTCTCTAGCTAGTTCCAAACGCCTGATACAGAGATAGCTCTCTGTAAGCTCTCTAGCTAGTTCCAAACGCCGGATACAGGATAGCTCTCTGTAAGCTGTCTAGCTAGTTCCAAACGCGTGATACAGGATAGCTCGCTGTAAGCTGTCTAGCTAGTTCCAAACGCGTGATACAGGATAGCTCGCTGTAAGCTGTCTAGCTAGTTCCAAACGCGTGATACAGGATTGCTCGCTATAAGCTGTCTAGTTAGTTCCAAACGCGTGATACAGGATAGCTCGATGTAAGATGTCAGTACCAACACGCATTTGTTTACCCCACGACACCTTAAGAACGTATGTTAAAATTACAAACAGTGACACATTCATAATATATAAATAATATATAAATAAATAACAATGTCTGTTTTCTATTATTTTATTGCAGAGTGTGGCAGCATACCATATGTCGATAATGCAATCTCTTCTGGAAATATGATGCACGTGGGAGCTAAGATTAAATACCAGTGCTCCGAGAGTGATGATATTTACTATATCGAGTGTCAACAAACTGGTCAATGGGGAAACCTAACGACGTGTCCTGGCAAAGGTAGAGTTTGTAAAACAAATGTGTTGAAATTTACGATTCGTAGGCGCCGATTAATTAGATCAACTGACCTTATTGTACTGATATTTATTTAAACATTTTGGCATGATAAACTAGTATTTTATGATGAGACGTTTTACTGAATTGTGTGTATAACATTGACGATTGTTTTCATTTATGGGACTCGGTAAACAGTTTGCTTATCGCCATGAATAACATGCACACATAGAGAAGTAGGGAACATTGGAATCACATATAGAAGTAGGGAACATTGGAATCACATATAGAACAGTAGGGAACATTAGAATCACATATAGGAGTAGGGAACAATGGAATCACATATAGACGTAGGGAACATTGGAATCACATATAGAGCAGTAGGGAACATTGGAATCACATATAGGAGTAGGGAACATTATAATCACATATAGGAGTAGGGAACATTGGAATCACATATAGGAGTAGGGAACAATGGAATCACATATAGGAGTAGGGAACAATGGAATCACATATAGACGTAGGGAACATTGGAATCACATATAGAGGTAGGGAACATTGGAATCACATATAGAAATAGGGAACATTGGAATCACATATAGAAATAGAGAACATTTGTATCACATATAGAAGTAGGGAACATTGGAATCACATATAGGAGTAGGGGACATTGAAATCACATAGATGTGTAGGGAACATTGGAATCACACATAGGAGTAGGGAACATTGGAATCACATATAGAAGTAGGGAACATTGGAATCACATATAGTACAGTAGGGAACATTAGAATCACATATAGGAGTAGGGAACATTAGAATCACATATAGGAGTAGGGAACAATGGAATCACATATAGAGCAGTAGGGAACATTGGAATCACATATAGAGTAGTAGGGAACATTGGAATCACATATAGGAGTAGGGAACATTATAATCACATATAGGAGTATGGATCATTGGAATCACATATAGGAGTAGGGAACAATGGAATCACATATAGGAGTAGGGAACAATGGAATCACATATAGACGTAGGGAACATTGGAATCACATATAGAAGTAGGGAACATTGGAATCACATATAGAAGTAGGGAACATTGGAATCACATATAGAAATAGAGAACATTGGTATCACATATAGAAGTAGGGAACATTGGAATCACATATAGGAGTAGGGGACATTGAAATCACATAGATGTGTAGGGAACATTGGAATCACACATAGGAGTAGGGAACATTGGAATCACATATAGAAGTAGGGAACATTGGAATCACATATAGAACAGTAGGGAACATTAGAATCACATATAGGAGTAGGGAACATTAGAATCACATATAGGAGTAGGGAACATTGGAATCACATATAGAGCAGTAGGGAACATTGGAATCACATATAGGAGTAGGGATCATTGGAATCACATATAGGAGTAGGGAACAATGGAATCACATATAGGAGTAGGGAACAATGGAATCACATATAGACGTAGGGAACATTGGAATCACATATAGAAGTAGGGAACATTGGAATCACATATAGAAGTAGGGAACATTGGAATCACATATAGAAATAGAGAACATTGGTATCACATATAGAAGTAGGGAACATTGGAATCACATAGATGTGTAGGGAACATTGGAATCAAACATAGGAGTAGGGAACATTGGAATCACATATAGAAGTAGGGATCATTGGAATCATATATAGGATTAGGGAGTAGACCATGTAAATACATTTGAAGAAGCCCGTGTTTATCTTCATACACTAGTATTAGTTTCTGAATAAATCTAAGCCCTGCAAGTGAAATTCAGCAATGTGTTTTGGTAGATATTTTACTGAGAAGGAATGATTAAACAATAAAATAAAATACCAACTTTATTGCACTCCAGACATGGACACTTATCGATATTAGGACGTTCCTCGAAAGTATTTGTTTCGTATTGAGTGCATATTCAGGAAACTGTCTAAGACATATGTGTAGATAGTGTTAAATCAAAGTACACTTGGATACAGAGATAATACTACTGTACATATGTCATGATACGTCGCACATTAACGTAATACGTTCGAGTCAAGTACACTTGGATACAGAGATTGTACTACTGTGCATATGTCATGATCCGTCCAAGTACACATGGATACAGATATTGTACTACTTTGCATATGTCATGATCCGAACAAGTACACTTGGATACAGATATTGTACTACTATGCATATGTCATGATCCGTCGCACATTAACGTAATACGTTCGAGTCAAGTACACTTGGATACAGAGAGTGTACTACTTTGCATATGTCATGTTCCGTCCAAGTACACTTGGATACAGAGATGGTACTACTGTGCATATGTCATGATCCGTCCAAGTACACTTGGATACAGAGATTGTACTACTGTGCATATGTCATGTTCCGTCCAAGTACACTTGGATACAGAGATGGTACTACTGTGCATATGTCATGATCCGTCCAAGTACACTTGGATACAGAGATTGTACTACTGTGCATATGACATGATCCGTCCAAGTACACTTGGATACAGAGATTGTACTACTGTGCATATGTCATGTTCCGTCCAAGTACACTTGGATACAGAGATGGTACTACTGTGCATATGTCATGATCCGTCCAAATATACCTGGATACAGAGATTGTACTACTGTGCATATGTCATGTTCCGTCCAAGTACACTTGGATACAGAGATTGTACTACTGTGCATATGTCATGATCCGTCTAAGTACACTTGGATACAGAGATTGTATTACTGTGCATATGACATGATCCGTCAAAGTACACCTGGATACAGAGATTGTACTACTGTGCATATGTCATGATCCGTCCAAGTACACTTGGTTACAGAAATTGTACTACTGTGCATATGACATGATCCGTCGCACATTAACGTAATACGTTCGAGTCAAGTACACTTGGATACAGACATTGTACTACTGTGCATATGTCATGATCCGTCCAGATACACTTGGATACAGAGATTGTAGTGCTGTGCATATGCCATGATCCGTCCAAGTACACTTGGATACAGCGATTGTACTACTGTGCATATGACATGATCCGTCCAAGTACACTTGGATACAGAGATTGTACTACTGTGCATATGCCATGATCCGTCCAAGTACACTTGGATACAGAAATTGTACCAATGTGCATATGTCATGATGCGTCCAAGTACACTTGGATACAGAAATTGTACTACTGTACATATGTCATGATCCGACGCACATTAACGTAATACGTTCGAGTCAAGTACACTTGGATACAGACATTGTACTACTGTGCATATGTCATGATCCGTTGCACATTAACGTAATACGTTCGAGTCAAGTACACTTGGATACAGACATTGTACTACTGTGCATATGTCATGATTCGTCGCACATTAACGTAATACGTTCGAGTCAAGTACACTTGGATACAGACATTGTACTACTGTGCATATGTCATGATCCGTTGCACATTAACGTAATACGTTCGAGTCAAGTACACTTGGATACAGACATTGTACTACTGTGCATATGTCATGATTCGTCGCACATTAACGTAATACGTTCGAGTCAAGTACACTTGGATACAGACATTGTACTACTGTGCATATGTCATGATCCGTCCAAGTACACTTGGATACAGATATTGTACTACTGTGCATATGTCATGATCCGTCCAAGTACACATGGTTACAGAGATTGTTCTACTGTGCATATGTCTTTATCCGTCCAAGTACACTTGGTTACAGAGAATGTACTACTTTGCATATGTCATGTTCCGTCCAAGTACACTTGGATACAGAGATGGTACTACTGTGCATATGTCATGATCCGTCCAAGTACACTTGGATACAGAGATGGTACTACTGTGCATATGTCATGATCCGTACAAGTACACTTGGATACAGAGATGGTACTACTGTGCATATGTCATGATCCGTCCAAATATACCTGGATACAGAGATTGTACTACTGTGCATATGTCATGTTCCGTCCAAGTACACTTGGATACAGAGATGGTACTATTGTGCATATGTCATGATCCGTCCAAGTACACTTTGATACAGAGATGGTACTACTGTGCATATGTCATGATCCGTACAAGTACACTTGGATACAGAGATGGTACTACTGTGCATATGTCATGATCCGTCCAAATATACCTGGATACAGAGATTGTACTACTGTGCATATGTCATGTTCCGTCCAAGTACACTTGGATACAGAGATGGTACTATTGTGCATATGTCATGATCCGTCCAAGTACACTTTGATACAGAGATGGTACTACTGTGCATATGTCATGATCCGTACAAGTACACTTGGATACAGAGATGGTACTACTGTGCATATGTCATGATCCGTCCAAATATACCTGGATACAGAGATTGTACTACTGTGCATATGTCATGTTCCGTCCAAGTACACTTGGATACAGAGATTGTACTACTGTGCATATGTCATGATCCGTCCAAGTACACTTGGATACAGAGATTGTACTACTGTGCATATGTCATGTTCCGTCCAACTACACTTGGATACAGAGACTGTACTACTGTGCATATGACATGATCCGTCCAAGTACACTTGGATACAGAGATTGTACTACTGTGCATATGTCATGATCCGTCCAAGTACACTTGGATACAGAGATTGTACTACTGTGCATATGTCATGATCCGTCCAAGTACACTTGGTTACAGAAATTGTACTACTGTGCATATGACATGATCCGTCGCACATTAACGTAACACTAGAGTGATGATCATGATTATCAAACAGAGAAATCGAAGAGAAATGTGTCTGAGTTAGAAGCCCGTGACTGCTGTGTTTGCGGGATTAAACGTAACTATATGTTGCTGTGAATATCTAGATATTAATTCTAAATTAGTATTTAAAACGGTTTCCATGACGATTGAATCCGATGCAGAAGTATAGTTTATAAAATGTCCTCGGATGACTTCATACCTTTTCTCCAGGAAACCGCTTCATAACTAACGTAGACTATGTTTGGAAATGTATGAGTCCCGCTTCATTCGCAAATATTAAATTGGTCACCTGACATTATTGCACAGCCATTTATAGACACAAAGTGACAGCGTGACATACTGATACAATTTGATAAGGTGATGTGTTGACTGCAATAACTTCGATGATTGTTTTCACTTATTATACTATGTAAGCACCACAAGCACCAATACTGTTCTCATCAGCATTGTTCATTGAATCAATTCTGATTTATATAGATAATTTCTTGTAAAGATATAGTTACCATCAACTTTTTAAAGTTATGTATGTACATCGAATTTCCAGAAGTAGACTGTGGCACACCTGTCGATCTTACACACGCCACTAGTGAATACACCTCCACGTTAGAAGGTTCTTCCGTGTCATACACGTGTCAGTCAGGTTACACGAACTACCATACCGATACAGAGATGTCCATTATATGTCTTTCGTCCGGACAATGGGATTCTATAGAGTTCAGTTGTGAAGGTAGCCACATTGATTTTCTGTTCAAATACTTGTTTTACAGTTCAATCTCCCATCAAATACAATTATATCACCCAGAATATTAATTCTCCGACAGGATCAGCGAAATTGTATCAAAATCCCTTTTTATTCACAATAATGTTATAGTTGTGAGCAATACTGACTTAACCTATTTCATCCAGGCGTGTTACAATATAAGTTTGAACCGGAATGTACGGTAATCGAATTAAATGTGCTTAAACCTGAAAAGTAAGCAACAGTTCCTCGGACGACGAATCCATTCAAGCTAGTGTTTAGCTTTACAAACTGCCTCATTATGATAAGATGTAATATGCCCAGAATTGATGATCATATAATTATATTGTCATAATAGTAGCCTTCGATACACAGACGGCATAATTTAAGTTAGTAACCATGTGTTGAATTTGAGTATCGCATACATTGAACTAATTGCTTAGAAATGGAATCGTAGCCATGGCATCACACGTACTACCTTGTAAAAGATTAAGCAATCTGAGTGAGCATTAAAACATAATACATGCGTGCATTAATTAACAAATAATATTTTTCTTTCCGTTGTTTAATGGCGAATACAATATGACCTGGAGCTCTGACGTGTAGGAATTACTCGTGCAGGCCGTATGACTAAGCTGCTGATTCCGGTGCTCAGAACCACAAACCATGTGTTATTCGAATATACATAACGCAACTACAGTAGCATGACTATATAAAAAGCGCAAACAGAGGTTGTGTTATTATTTTTAGAGTAGTACGTAAATAATGTCATATAACTACAACAATGACGTCACATTTAACATCAAGCGCTAAGCCATGTTTTAGTTTTAATTTAACAACGGTAAAGTCATCCGTTTGTGTATATACAGACAAAATGCCGAACCATGTTAGAACACATGACACATGCGTGATTTAATGCATAGTACATGCATGATTTAATGCATAGTACATGGGTGTATTAATACATAGTACAGTCGTATATTAATACACAATACATACGTGCATTTATACATATTATATGTGCGTATTAATACATAGTATATGCGTGAATTAATATAGTACATCCGTTCATTTATGCATAGCACGTGAATGTATTAATACATATTACATGTGTGCATTAATATATAGTATATGTGTGTATTACTACATAATACATGTGTGTGAATAATATAGTACATCCGTGTATTTATGCATATCACTTGCATGTATTAATAATTTAATACATAATACATGCGTGCATTGATCCACTATTCATGCGTTCATTAATACATAACTACATATGTTCATTAATCGATAGTTCATTCGTGCAGTAATGCATATTACATGCGTGCATTGATCCACTATACATGCGTTCATTAATACATAACTACATATGTTCATTAATCGATAGTTCATTCATGCAGTAATGCATATTACATGCGTGCATTGATCCACTATACATGCGTTCATTAATACATAACTGCATATGTTCATTAATCGATAGTTCATTCATGCAGTAATGCATATTACATGCGTGCATTGATCCACTATACATGCGTTCATTAATACATAACTACATATGTTCATTAATCGATAGTACATTCGTGCAGTAATGCATATTACATACGTGCATTGGTCCACTATACATGCGATCATTAATACATACCTACATATTATGTTCATTAATCGATAGAACATGTGTGCAGTAATGCATATTACATGCGTGTACTAATACATACAATGTACTGCATAATATTATGTGTATTAATACATAGAACATGTTTGCATTATCTCATGCTACATACGTGCACTAATACACACTACATACCTGTATCAATGCATAACACGTAAGTGTATTAATACATATAGAGCAGTGGTTTGGGTCAGGAATTTTGACTAGGGTGCTCCCCGAGGTAGAGCAAAGCGAAATTTGTATATTCTTGTAGGTTAATGTTTCATATACTCGAAAATAGTTATTGGCCTATTCAAAACAGTGATTCAAGAACATTACAGAGATCTTTGAAAATAAAACAACTGTTAAAGAAATGAAATCATATATATTATATACCATTGGAACGGGTATGCGTTGTACTTGATGATGCAAGAATTTATTAGTGCAGTATATATGAGGATGACGCCATGGTGACGTCATACGTAATAGTAGTCAAACACGGAAGTTGATATATTTTGTGATGCTGAATTTATATTTTATATATATAATTTGTACAAAAGATGAGTGATTTGGGTATCAATTGTTCTCGCTTGATCAATATCGAAACATCATTATCTATTTAATAATATTTTATTGCAACTTTTTTCAACAGCATATACAACACAATTTACATTTCACAATATCATTTCATCAATACAATCAAATTTACACATACATAAATCATGACAATTGTTCCTTACATATATACACTTAGGGCCACTTGTAACCCGACACTTAAATAAATCGGTATAATTGGATTATGTGTGAAAGGATTTCGCTCTAATTACGACTAGGTATAAATCAACACATCAAACGTACATACAAGAATTTTCTTTTGAATTGATGAACAAAAAGGTACAACATTTAACAAATAACAAACATCACTGTAAAATCAAAATTCACAAAATAACACAGCATAAGACCACACACTTTTCAAATCATGGTTCAATATATTAATTTGAAATTATAGATTATGTTATTCAGCTACATTATCTGAACAAAAATGATCATAACGTTCACCTGTGAGACGGATGTGTGTGCACGTCGTAAGAGACATGGGAGGACACACTAGATATTAGTTTCTCGGACATACGGATTGTATTGGGTGACTTTTCACATTGTTCAGATTTTGCGTTGTGTCATTATTTTGTGAATTTTGATAATACAGTGATGTTTGTTATTTGTTAAGTTTTATACATTATTGTTGATGAATTAAAAAGAAATTTCTAGTATGTACGTATGACATGTTGATTTATTCTTGGTCCAAACGTGAACAAAATCCTTTCACAAATAATGCAATAATACCGAATTATATAAGTGTCGGGTTACAAGTGGCCCTAAGTGTATAACATTTTCAAAAGTGCAAAAGGATCGGGCTACAAGTTTTGACAACATTAGCAACAGCCCTTTCCCAGAGGTCAATTTTGTTATACAATACATTCCGATGTATGTAGTTCTACTTTATTAAATTTACCAAGATAATTATTGCTTAGAATGAATAAGAAAAAGACGGGACATTTTGAATAAAATAATAAAACGATGAACAAAGTAAACTGAAAGGAAAAAAAAAAATCTGCCCTCACCATCTACTTCACTGCCTATCCCCGAACCCCCACCCCCGGACAATATAGGTCAAGTTGTGAAGACAGTACATGCTGAATTTGTATCGATTTATATTACATGTTAGTATTGATATTAGATTTCTTATACAGTTTCATCTGGAATGAGCAGTAATACACTTTGTATTATAAAACTTTGAATGATCAAAAATACTTGTTTAATAAGATAAAAGAAATAGTATGTAATAAACATCATTATCAGTTAGAAGTATTAAAATGTGAACATTTCCAATATATAGTAGCATGATGCTGTAGTGATATGCGAAATAAAATGATAAAATTCAACATTTTATACTTATTTTATAAAACATTAATCTAGTTGTTCTGATGCCAATACCTTTAATGTGATGCAGAGAATAAACTGTTTCTAGAGCAGAAGATTATCACATACGGTTACAATTATTCCCCTTTAAACAATTTACATTATAGATCATTAGTATATTACAAAACTTGGACCAGATGTACAAATTCGCCATGACCATGGGAGTAAAGTATGAACTAATTGACATGTTGCATTCTCTTGGGTCTTGTATGAGTTATGATGAATTAAGGCGATTTATGTAGTCTTTGGCTAAATGCCAGATCGGAGATAATAACAGGTATATTCCTACAGGAATGATCCCGATCGGGACAGAAGACTCATCATCCATAGATGCAGCAATTGACAACTTCGATCAGAATGAAGATACACTCGACGACAAGTCCACAACCCACTCAATGGCGACTGTCATATATCAGCGTAACACAACACATGTGCCAAGTATTCGCATACCACGAGTAACCAGTAAGACGCTGACAGACAGTGATGGTATAGATGAATCTAACTTGATTGAGAGATATAGAAAACCGCCCAATCGCCCCGAGCCCCAAGATGTTCCAGCCACAGTCTCCATCAACATTGACAAAGATCTGTCTTCGTTCAATACAGCTGTTTCCATGGATTTGCTTTGGTGTCTTGCTAGGTATATAAGCAAACAAAATGAGATTCCTTCGTGGACAGCATTTAATGCCATGTTGTCAGACTATACACAGTCTGTGACAACCATCCGATACTTACCTTTTTATACATGATCCACATACTGATCTGAATATAATATA
This sequence comes from Archivesica marissinica, assembly GCA_014843695.1. Taxonomy (NCBI): domain Eukaryota; kingdom Metazoa; phylum Mollusca; class Bivalvia; order Venerida; family Vesicomyidae; genus Archivesica; species Archivesica marissinica. Next base: position 9,880,934 of record CM026402.1, on the reverse strand, counting down.
CACTGCCTTGATTAAAATAGTACGTTTGGCAGACTCGCTTGGTCAAGAACATATATTTGTAACAGCAGACGTTTCCATTTATAGCAAAGCTCATGAATTGTTATGGAATAAACCCCCAATGTGACGATGCGGCTTGGCGTGATGCATCGGTAAATTGTATGCTGATGGCGGCTTACATGCATCTTGACTGAGTCGGGAGTGTATACAGATAGTTCGTGCACAATGCGTTTGCAAGGAAAACATCTGTCAAGAGGCATTCGAGCACTTAGGTTGGCAATGGAAGCTTTAACTAAACTGCTGTTTGAAAGTTTGGCAAAATGGATGGCTGCCAATGGCACGGAGTTCATGACCAATGCACTTCGACTTAACTTTGACTTTGACTGAAGATTTGCAACGTTCATTTACCTACCATGACAAGGATCTGTCAACTGATTTGATTGGCACTATTAATAAGAAGCTAGTTTCAATTTCAGAAGTCATCACTAAGTTTGTGAGTAAAGGGGTACAGCAATCACAGACATTTGACTATTGGTTTATGTTTCTAGAAGCATTGCATGTTTTGTTACGAGTACTTCGGGCAGATCGCAGCGCAGATTTTCAATTACATCTGAATGCTGTCGCAGAAGCCACCCCCATCCTGAGGGCTGCTGGGCGTACTAATTACGCAAAATACTAACCTGTATATATAAGAATAGTACAAGAGATGCAAAGGATTCACGTCAAATATTTGATATTATATCAGACAAGTGGCACAATCCATTCGACTTAGAAAATGTACCTGAAATGTTGATAGCATATCCACTGGTTTGGTTGCATCTCAAGATATAGCCACATCACTGCCTGGTTACATGGGAAATGGGGATAAACGTTCAGTCGAGTTCATTGAGAAGAGGTTGTGTGAAGACAGCAAGGCAGTTAGCTTTTGGAAGCCCGATTCAAGAATTAAACCATTAACATTTGCTGATATGAAACCATGTGTCACACTGCAATCGACACAGCTGAAGATCAATTCAGAAGTACTGTTCGGGCGATTATTAGCCGTTGCAAAACAAAGAAATGTTGATCTGAAAACTGTTATAAAACATGAGTAAGCCGCTGTACCCCCTGCGCTATTCAATGACGGTGGAACAATTTGAAAGACATCAAATTCATATCTTGCATGCAATATAGAATATATATACCCAGCTCACACGGACATATTCAGCCAAAAATCATTGCAAAGCACCGCATAATGATGGAATGGCCATGTTGCAGACAGTGAATGATAGATTGTTCAAGACGTTTGATGAATTAGCAAATATTGTTATGAATATACTTATATCAACCATGCGTGGTAGGCTATCAGTTGTAACCTGTGTTCTTGTATTCGATCGATACGACATGCCGGACTCGATTAAAAATGCTGAGCGTAACCGACGAGCTGGTGGCAGTGAAACTATGTCACATGTAGTCTCGGGTACACGCAATGTTCCAAATTACAAACGATTCTTGAAAACTTCAAAGAACAAAGGCTTCATTGACATCTCATATTTCAGAGTACATAGAAACACATATACAAATGCATATCCCTGTTGGAAGTTGCGTTATACTTGCAGGCGGCTATGACAATTGTGAAATTACCAGGCAAATAACACCAACGTCAGTGTTTGACTTGGAACATTTGTACAGTTCACACGAGGAAGCTGACACGATAATGTTACTGCATGTTATAGAAACCGTGGACAACCATACTCGCATTATTGTGCACTGTGATGACACCGATGTATTGGTGTTGCTGTTGTAGTACTGTGGCCGCGGAGATATACCCATCAACACGTACATGCATGCTGGTCACGAAGGAGCATTGACGAATAAGGTAAGATTCACCCCAATCAATGAAGTGACGTCAACCTTGGGTGCAGCTCACAATGCCTACCTGGAATACATGTATTAACGGGATGTGATAGTACAAGTTCATTGTTTAGGATCGTGTGAACTAGACCCACTCCCAACTTGGCTCTTGAAATCATGTATTGTTGAGCTTTTACCAATGCTGACAAGGATAGTCAACCTTTCAATGGAATCATCAACTGTACCAGCCTCTTTCAAATGTTCTAGAATACGACCACTGCTAAAAAAACCAACCCTCGATGAAAATGTACTAAAAAACTATAGACCAGTGTCAAATTTACCATATGTGTCTAAAATTGCCGAAAAAGTTGTCAGCACACGTATTGAAGAACATTTAACATCAAACAGTCTGCATGAGGAACACCAATCTGCATACAGAAAATATCACTCCACAGAAACCGCGTTGGTGAAAGTGCAAAACGACATTCTTCAATCCCTAGATAAGAGCAATGCTTCTATTCTAGTTCTGCTCGATTTGTCAGCAGCCTTTGACACAATTGACCATGTCACATTGCTGCATCGTGAAAACCATTTTGGAATTGCCGATAAAGCACTCCAGTGGATAAAATCATATCTCACTGATAGATACCAAACAGTTTGTATTGATGGAAAGTTGTCCAAACCAGTCAAGATGCATTTCAGTGTTCCACAAGGTTCGGTGTTAGGCCCTAAATTCTACACCATGTATACAAAGCCCATTGGTTCCATATGCAAAATACATGGTCTTAAACATCACTTTTACGTGGATGACTCGCAGCTATATTTATCCTTTGAACCAACGGATGATCAATCACAGTTAGAAACCATACGCCGTGTTGAAGATTGTTTTAACGAAATTGTTCAATGGATGCACATAAACATGCTCAAATTGAATGCAGACAAGACGGAAGTTATTGTTTTTTGCTCAAAACAAAAAGAACAATCAGTCGAAAATATCACAATAACTGTTGGAGACTCTGATATAAAACCATCAAAGTGCGTGAGAAACCTTGGGGCTATGCTAGACTCCCAACTTAATATGGAACAACATGTAAATTCAGTGTGCAGATCCAGTTATGGACAGATCAGAAATATTGGTCATATCAGAAAAATTCCTTACAACCCATGCAACAAAACCCCTAGTAAATTCGCTTGTGACATCGAGAATGGACTATTGTAATGGGCTGCTTCATGGTGTATCAAAATCAACGATTTCCAAATTACAGAATGTTCAACACACAGCTGCCCGCCTGATATCAAAAACTTCCCGGTTCGACCACGTGTCTCCTATTCTTGAAGATCTCCACTGGCTACCGGTCAACTACAGAATTAAATACAAAATCCTAACACTAACATATAAAGCACTAAATGACAAAGGCCCAGTTTACATTAAAAACATGCTGAAAGTGTACCACCCTAAGAGAACATTAAGATCGCAAAATGGTTCCCTTAGACTAGTCGAGGAGGACCCAAGACACATTAAGTCAGTGACATATGGTGAAAGAAGATTTGAAGTAGCCGCACCAAAACTATGGAACGCCCTTCCCAATGGAATCAGGGACTCAAAATCGTTGTGTTCCTTTAAAAGATCTTTGAAAACACACTTTTTCAAACAAGCGTATGGATGTTAAATATCAATGATTTCCAAATTACATGTTGATAGTTTTTCCTTTTTTAATATTATTCATAAATGAAGTTATGTTGTTTTAATGAAAGATTTAATAATAATTTTTAAATGTTTTTATTTTTGTTTATTTCTTAAGGTTATTTAAATCAAAGACATTAGGAATTATATATCTTATCTTAGGCATCTTATATTAGTTTTCAGTTCTTATAATTTTTAATGTTCTAATGTTTCGATAACTTGTTTCATTAATGATTATGTAGGTTTTATTTAATTTTAGTTTCTTTAGTTTAGTAATTTTAGTTTTAAGATCCATATTTTTCAATCTCTAATTACTTTTTATACATGTATTGTATTGTCATGTTTTGCTTACTTATTCATGTTTTACCATATCTGTGATATGTCATATGTTCAACTGTAAAGCGCCTTTGAGCGCATACCTTATTATGAAAAGGGCGCTATATAAATGTGGTATATTATTATTATTATTTATTATTATTTATTTATTATTATTTATTTATTATTATTATTATTATTATTTATTATTATTTATTATTATTTATTATATTATTATTTATTTATTATTTATTGACAAACGAACAGCATTCAACATCCTACAAAAGAACATGCAGGACATTGAGCCGATATCCCGTGCTGGGTGACAAGCTACAGGTATCTAATGAGATGCAGAGTATATCTAGGCTGTATGCCTTGAAACTGTATGGGAATAAGAAAAAAGAAAACGGCCAATTATGTACCGATTTAGATGAACTTAGATATGTTATTACTACATCTACAGACAAATCTGCTGCCGATCTACCACCAAATGAGGACGTTTTCATACAGCACGTACGTCGCTGCAGCTTACCAATTATACAGTTGGAAGCATAGTCACATTCAGCGGCCTGATGTCAGTAGCCCAATTGGCCATGGCTGGAGAAGACTGCCTGATGGTGCTATTGCCGCTGTCCTTTTCGAGAAAGATCCAGCACTAGTTGAAGTTAGAGCAATGGCACACTTATTTTGCATAGATTCAATGTGTGATAATAAGAAGCACTGTCAATGCATTCAGGCCGGATGTAATTGTACTGAAAACTGTCTTTGTTATGCAGAATATTTAAAGCACAACACCCAAGCAACACAAGAAGACCAATATTAGTCTGATGTATCAGTACAGAACCTAATATAATGGTTGGGTACGCTAGTACTTGACACGGACACGTGATATAGTTCAAAGTGAAGAGTTTGTGATTTTATGTTAAAAGCGGCATTACACTTCCCCTTTAATAATGGCATATACGTTCATCTTGCTTGATGTATAAACATATAGTGTTCATTTTCACAGTAGCTACTCTTTATTATCTCCATATCTTCCACTAAATAGTGTAATTCTGTGATGAGACATAAAATAAAACAAAGTATTGAGACCAAGATTGTGCGCACTTACAGTTTCAATGGCAAAATGTTAATTATGACGTCAGTATGAATCCGACGTCATTAATACATTATATTAAATAAGCCAAACAATTAGAACAATGTATTACCTTCCCAAAGGTATGTAACATGTATCGTTTTATAGGTGTTATAAATATGCATTTCTCAAAATATTTACCTTACCCTGCAATTTATTTTACTTTTGAAAATAGCAATACCATATAGTAAAGTAAGAATAAAAAACATTAAATCATCGAATTGAACATGCCAAGAACTTGCTTCTGGTCCATAATACCATAATTGATGATAATATACCAATTTCGTTTTGTTCAACCTCGGGGAGCACTAACTCCTTAATTATAGCTCTTTTGCGCCATTGACCGCTGCACTAATAGATCATGTGTGCACTAATACATAGTACATGGGTGCATTAATACATTCTACATGCGTACGATAATACATACTGCATGCGTGAATTAATGCATAGTACATGCGTGAATTAAAACATAGTAAATGCGTTAATTAATACATAGTACATGCGTGCATTAATACATTCTTCATGGGTGCATTAATACATACAATATGCGTGAATTAATACATAATACATGCGTGCATTAATACATTATGCATGCGTGCATTAATACATTCTACATGCGTGCATTAATATATACTACATGCGTGAATTAATACATAGTACATGCGTGCATTAATACATTCTGCATGAGTGCATTAATACATTCTACATGCGTATATTAATACATTATACATACGTACATTACTATATTCTACATGCGTACATTAATACATACTACATGCGTGAATTAATACATAGTACATGCGTGTATTAATACATTCTGCATGAGTGCATTAATACATTCTACATGCGTACATTAATACATTATACATACGTACATTACTATATTCTACATGCGTACATTAATACATACTACATGCGTGAATTAATACATAGTACATGCGTGTATTAATACATTATACATGCGTACATTAATACATTCTACATACGTACATTAATATATTCTACATGCGTGCATTAATACATACTACATGCGTGTATTAATACATACTAAATGCGTGCATTAATAAATAGTACTTGCGTTTATTAGTACATTATACATGCGTGCATTAATGCATACTACATGCGTGCATTAATACATAGTACATGGGGGAATTAATATATAGTACATGCGTGTATTAATACATTCTACATGCGTACATTAATACATAATACATGCGTGAATTAATACATAGTACATGCGTGTAATAATACATTATACATGCGTGCATTAATACATAGTATATGCGTATATTAATACATCCCACATGAGTACATTAATACATTATACATGCATGCATTAATACATACTACATGCGTGAATTAATACATATTACATGCGTGAATTAATACATATTACACGCGTGCATTAATACATTCTTCATGGGTGCATTAATACATACAACATGCGTGAATTAATACATAATACATGCGTGCATTAATACATTATACATGCGTGCATCAATACATTATACATGCGTGCATTACTATATACTACATGCGTGAATTAATACATAGTACATATTCTGCATGAGTGCATTAATACATTATACATGCGTACATTAATATATTCTACATGCTTGCATTAATACATAATACATGCGTGAATTAATACATAGTACATACGTGTATGAGTGCATTAATACATTATACATGCGTACATTAATACATTCTACATGCTTGCATTAATACATAATACATGCGTGAATTAATACATAGTACATGCGTGTATTAATACATTATACATGCGTACACTAATACATTCTACATGCGTGCATTAATACATACTACAGGAGTGCATTAATATATAGTACGTGTGTTTATTAGTACATTCTACATGCGTGCATTAATACATAATACATGCGTGAATTAATACATAGTACATGCGTGTATGAGTGCATTAATACATAGTACATGAGTGTATTAATATATTCTACATGCGTGCATTAATACATAATACATGCGTGAATTAATACATAGTACATGCGTGTAATAATACATTCTACATGCGTGCATTAATATATACTACATACATGCATTAATACATAGTACATGTGTGTATTAATACATAGTAATTACGTGCATTAATACATACAATATGCGTGAATTAATACATAGTACATGCTTGAATTAATACATAGTGCATGCGTTTATTAATACATTCTGCATGTGTGCATTAATACATACTACATACGTGAATTAATACATAGTGCATGCGTGTATTAATACATTATACATGTGTACATTAATACATTCTACATGCGTGCATTAACACATACTACAGGCGTGCATTAATAAATAGTACTTGTGTTTATTAGTACATTCTACATTCGTGCATTAATACATACTATATGCGTGCATTAATACATAGCGCATGCTGTAATTAATACATAGTACATGCGTGCATTAATACATTGTACATGCGTGCATTAATACATAATACATGCGTGAATTAATACATAGTACATGCATGTACTAATACATTCTACATGCGTGCATTAATACATACTACATACGTGCATTAATACATAGTACATGTGTGTATTAATACATAGTAATTGCGTACATTAATACATACAATGTGCGTGAATTAATACATAGTACATGCTTGAATTAATACATAGTGCATGCGTTTATTAATACATTCTGCATGTGTGCATTAATACATACTACATACGTGAATTAATACATAGTGCATGTGTACATTAATACAATATACGTGCGTGCATTAATATATACTACATGCTTGAATTAACACATAGTACATGTGTACATTAATACATTATGCGTGCGTACATTAATACATACTACATGCGTGAATTAATACATAGTACATGCGTATATTAATACATTCCACTTGCGTACATTAATACATTATACATGTGTGCATTAATACATACTACATGCGTATATTAATACATTCCACTTGCGTACATTAATACATTATACATGCGTTCATTAATACATACTACATGCGTGAATTAATACATAGTGCATGCGTGAATTAATACATTATGTATGCGTGTATAAATACATAATACATGCGTAAATTAATACATTATACATGCGTGCATTAATACATTATACATGCGTACATTAATACATTATACATGCGTGCATTAATACATACTACATGCTTGAATTAATAAATAGAATATGCGTGTATTAATACATATTACATGTGTGCATTAATACATTATGCATGCGTACATTAATAAAGTATACATTCGTGCATCAATACATAGTACATGCATGAATTAATACATAGTACATGCGTATATCAATACATTCTACATGCGTGCATTAATACATATTACATGCGTACATTAATACATTATACATGCGTGCATTAATATAGTATACATGCGTACATTAATAAAGTATACATTCGTGCATCAATACATAGTACATGCATGAATTAATACATAGTACATGCGTATATCAATACATTCTACATGCGTGCATTAATACATATTACATGCGTACATTAATACATTATACATGCGTGCATTAATATAGTATACATGCGTACATTAATATATTATACATGCATGCATTAATACATACTACATGCGTGAATTAATAAATAGTACATGCGTGTATTAATACATTATACATGCGTGCATCAATACATTCTACATGCGTGCATTAATACATATTACATGCGTACATTAATACATTCTGCCTGCGTACATTAATATAGTATACATGCGTGCATTAATACATGGTACATGCGTGAATTAATACATAGTACATGCGTGCATCAATACATTCTACATGCGTGCATTAATACATACTACATGAGTACATGATGAAAGGTACCACTGAGGTGAATTTGAAAGACACGCTGATGGATGCACACGTTTGTCTCAATAAACAGTCCCTGCGTTCTTATATATTATATTACAGTAACAAGCCCTGCAGGGAGTATTTGCTCCGTGGACAGTGACTGTGTCGACCCCAACTCCAGATGTTTATATAGTCACACTTCTGATACACAAGGAAAATGCTTTTGCAAATCATTGTATGAGTATGATCACTCGCAATGGAAATGTACAAAGGGTAAGTGCATCTCCTTTTACAGTATCGCAAGTCACAAACATTCCATATGTAAACATTTATTCATTGCATCTACATACATATACGTGACCTATTTCTAGTTGTATACAATGTCTCTTTATACATATATATGACTCGCTGCTTTAGTTCTTTATTAGAGAAGTTCAACGTTTTCTGATTTGCCCAAATAGTGTTCGATCCTCGGACCGGGAAGTATGTGAGATGGTACGGTGGTCGCCATATCGAACAGGTGTGTTTCCTCCAGGTAGTCCGGTTTCCTGCCACACGAATGACCACATTTACGCTTTCATCCGGTGCCAACGAGAGTGATTAATATAAGTTGTTAAAACTTGCTTCGCAATCCTTGTAAAATAAATAAATAAAAATTATAATGCGTAACCTATTCTGTTAATATCTAGATATATAATCAATTAAATTAATAGGTTATATCATCAGAACAATATATATATTTACCTGGATTACGATCAAATAAATAGGGACACTTATATTAATTGAAAAAGAAAGAAAAATAAATAGCCTGTATTATCATACAAAATACCCCAAGATCACTGCTCACATATAGCAATAGTATTTGCTACACTAAACAGTAATAAGAAAACATTCCATTGTAATGACTAGACTGCTTGCCCTAGTGCAAGGATTAGAAGGCGTGCCCTAGTGCAAGTACTAGACGGCGTGCCCTAGTGCAAGGAATAGACGGCGTGCTCTAGAGCAATGACTAGTCGGCGTGCCATAGTGCAATGACTAGTCGGCGTATCCTAGTGCAAGGACTAGACGGCGTGCCATAGTGCAATGACTAGTCGGCGTACCCTAGCCCAAGGAATAGACGGCGTTCCCTAGTGCAATGACTAGACGGCGTGCCATAGTGCAATGACTAGTCGGCGTACCCTAGTGCAAGGACTAGACGGCGTGCCATAGTGCAATGACTAGTCGGCGTACCCTAGCCCAAGGAATAGACGGCGTGCCTTAGTGCAATGACTAGACGGCGTGTCATAGTGCAATAAATAGACGGTGTGCCCTAATGAAATGAATAGACGGCGTGCCCTAGCGTAAAGACTAGACGGCGTACCCTAGCGCAATGACTAAACGGCGTACCCTAACGCAATGACTAGACTGCGTACCCTAGCGCAATGACTAGGCGGTGTACACTAGCGCAATGACTAGACGGCATACCCTAGTGCAATGACTAGACGGTGTACACTAGCGCAGTGACTAGACGGCATACCATAGTGCAATGACTAGACGGTGTACACTAGCGCAATGACTAGACGGCATATCCTAGTGCAATGACTAGACGGCGTGCCCTAGCTCAAGTACTAGACGGCGTACCATAGCGCAATGACTATAGGACGTACCCTAGAGCAATGACTTAACGGCGTACCCTAGCGTAATGACTAGACGGCATGCCCTAGCGCAATGACTAGACGGCGTACCCTAGTGCAATTACTAGACGACGTGCCCTAGCGCAATGACTAGACGGCGTACCCTAGCGCAAGGACTAGACGGCGTGCCCTAGTGCAAGGAATAGACGGCGTGCTCTAGAGCAATGACTAGACGGCGTGCCATAGTGCAATGACTAGTCGGCGTATCCTAGTGCAAGGACTAGACGGCGTGCCATAGTGCAATGACTAGTCGGCGTACCCTAGCCCAAGGAATAGACGGCGTGCTCTAGTGCAATGACTAGACGGCGTGCCATAGTGCAATGACTAGTCTGCGTACCCTAGTGCAAGGACTAGACGGCGTACCATAGTGCAATGACTAGTCGGCGTACCCTAGCCCAAGGAATAGACGGCGTGCCCTAGTGCAATGACTAGACGGCGTGTCATAGTGCAATAAATAGACGGTGTGCCCTAATGAAATGAATAGACGGCGTGCCCTAGCGTAAAGACTAGACGGCGTACCCTAGCGCAATGACTAAACGGCGTACCCTAACGCAATGACTAGACGGCGTACCCTAGCGCAATGACTAGGCGGTGTACACTAGTGCAATGACTAGACGGCATACCCTAGTGCAATGACTAGACGGTGTACACTAGCGCAGTGACTAGACGGCATACCATAGTGCAATGACTAGACGGTGTACACTAGCGCAATGACTAGACGGCGTATCCTAGTGCAATGACTAGACGGCGTATCCTAGCGCAAGGACTATACGGCGTGCCCTAGCGCAATGACTAGACGGCATATCCTAGTGCAATGACTTGACGGTGTGTCCTAGCGCAATGACTAGACGGCTATCCTAGGCAAATGACGGGCTAGCGCAATGATAGACGGCGTGCCCTAGCGCAATGACTAGACGGCGTACCCTAGCGCAATGACTAGACGGCGTGCCCTAGCGCAATGACTAGACGGCGTGCCCTAGCGCAATGACTAGACGGCGTACCCTAGCGCAATGACTAGACGGCGTGTCCTAGCGCACTGACTAGACGGCGTGCCCTAGCGCAATGACTAGACGGCGTACCCTAGCGTAATGACTAGACGGCGTGCCTAGCGCAATGACTAGACGGCGTACCCTAGCGCAATGACTAGACGGCGTACCCTAGCGCAATGATAGACGGCGTATAGTGCAAGGACTAGACGGCGTACCCTAGCGCAATGACTAGACGGCGTGCCCTAGCGTAATGACTAGACGGCGTACCCTAGTGCAATGACTAGACGGCGTACCCTAGAGCAATAAGATGCGTACCCTAGCCAATGACTAGACGGCGTCCTAGTGCAATGACTAGACGGCGTGCCCTAGTGCAATGACTAGACGGCGTGCCTAGTGCAATGACTAGACGGCGTGCCCTAGTGAATGACTAGACGGCGTGCCCTAGTGCAATGACTAGACGGCGTCCCTAGTGCAATGACTAGACGGCGTGCCTAGTGCAATGACTAGACGGCGTGACCTAGCACAATGACTAGACGGCGTACCCTAGTGCAAGGACTAGACGGCGTGCCCTAGTGCAATGACTAGACGGCGTATATAGCGCAATGACTAGACGGCGTACTCCTAGCGCAATGACTAGACGGCGTGCCTAGTGCAATGACTAACGGCGTGCCCTAGCGCAATGACTAGACGGCGTACCCTAGGCAATGACTAGACGGCGTCCTAGCGCAATGACTAGACGGCGTGCCCTAGCGCAATGACTAGACGGCGGCCCTAGTGCAATGACTAGACGGCGTGCCCTAGCGCAATCACTAGATGGTGTGTCCTAGCGTAATGACTAGACGGCGTGCCTTAGCGCAATGACTAGACGGCGTGCCCTAGCGCAATTACTAGACGGCGTACCCTAACGCAATGACTAGATGGTGTGCCCTAGCGTAATGACTAGACGGCGTGTCCTAGTGCAATGACTAGACGGCGTACCCTAACGCAATGACTAGACCGCGTGCCCTAGCGCAATGACTAGATGGCATACCCTAACGCAATGATTAGACGGCCTACCCTAACGCAATGACTAGATGGTGTGCCCTAGCGTAATGACTAGACGGTGTGCCCTAGCGCAATGACTAGACGGCGTACCCTAATGCAATGACTAGACGGCGTGCCCTAGCGCAATGACTAGACCGCGTAAGTTTATTGTTGATAAGCATATATGTGGCAATGAATTTTCTTTTTAAATACAGTATATTTGAAAATCATTTCATATGTCAGCCACACTCTTGCATATATATACTATTATTATGTGTGTCATACGCTAACAGGTTGAACGCAACGTTCCGACACTGACCTCTACCATGACGTTTATTTGAAATCCCAAATTTCTAAAATGTTCAAAATAAAGCTCCGTCTGAATACTGCGTCTTTGATTTGACTCGCCCAGAAGAAAACAGAGATAACAAACTCTTATAGGAAAACCCCTGGACTCTGTTCTGGTTTGGTGTAGTCATACACTGCATATTACAAATTAACACTTATATACGTAACTATGCATATGAAAGCTATAGAATAATTCGTACTCAATTAATGTTGCAAATATAACCTTTTAGATATGTCATCCATTTGCTTACCATGTTAGTATCAAACATATATTTGTGTAGAATACAATATTTAAACAAAGCGTATATATTAACCGTGTCCGCTCTACTCAGACCTAGGAAATAGGCATTGTATATACTGAAACCAACAATAGCAAGTATGACATTTATATAGAAATAATCAGGTTGCGATATGTTGTATCATAATACAATAAGTGGAAGTCGTGATAGCGCAGTGGATGCGCGTTCGCTTCAGGTGCGAAAGGTCCGGAGTTCGAGCCCCGCTGGAGCCGTTACGATTGTGCCCTTAGGCAAGGCATTTAAATTCCACATTGCCTCTTCTCTCCTTCATGGCGATGGATTCCATCAGGAATGAGGTCTCGAGGGTGATTAATATAAGTTTGAAAGAACTTGTTTCGCAATCGAGCTAAAATAAATTTGTATAAACTATAATACAATAGTTCTAGGTAATCGTAGTTCGGTATTTATTCCGATATGTTGCATCACTTCTATTGGAGTTCCGTATTTATTCCGATATATCGCATCACTTCTATTGGAGTTCCGTATTTATTCCGATATATCGCATCACTTCTATTGGAGTTCCGTATTTCTTCCGATATGTCTCATCACTTCTATTGGAGTTCCGTATTTATTCCGATATATCGCATCACTTCTATTGGAGTTCCGTATTTATTCCGATATGTCGCATCACTTCTATTGGAGTTCGTATTTATTCCGATATGTCGCATCACTTCTATTGGAGTTCTTATTTATTCCGATATGTCTCATCACTTCTATTGGAGTTACGTATTTATTCCGATATGTCGCATCACTTCTATTGGAGTTCCATATTTATTCCGATATGTTGCATCACTTCTATTGGAGTTCCGTATTTATTCCGATATGTCGCATCACTTCTATTGGAGTTCCGTATTTATACCGATATATCTCATCACTTCTATTGGAGTTCCGTATTTATTCCGATATGTCGCATCACTTCTATTGGAGTTCCGTATGTATTCCGATATGTCTCATCACTTCTATTGGGGTTCCGTATTTATTCCGATATGTCGCATCACTTCTATTGGAGTTCGTATTTATTCCGATATGTCTCATCACTTCCATTGGAGTTCCGTATTTATTCCGATATGTCTCATCACTTCTATTGGAGTTCCGTATTTATTCCGATATGTCGCATCACTTCTATTGGAGTTCCGTATTTATTCCGATATGTCGCATCACTTCTATTGGAGTTCGGTATTTATTCCGATATATCGCATCACTTCTATTGGAGTTCCGTATTTATTCCGATATGTCGCATCACTTCTATTGGAGTTCCGTATTTATACCGATATGTCTCATCACTTCTATTGGAGTTCCGTATTTATTCCGATATGTCGCATCACTTCTATTGGAGTTCCGTATTTATACCGATATGTCGCATCACTTCTATTGGAGTTCCATATTTATTCCGATATGTTGCATCACTTCTATTGGAGTTCCGTATTTATTCCGATATGTCGCATCACTTCTATTGGAGTTCCGTATGTATTCCGATATGTCTCATCACTTCTATTGGAGTTCCGTATTTATTCCGATATGTCGCATTACTTCTATTGGAGTTCCGTATTTATTCCGATATGTCTCATCACTTCTATTGGAGTTCCGTATTTATTCCGATATGTCGCATCACTTCTATTGGATGTGTTCATGGTTCATTTACAGTGGAGCATGTGACAAATACAGGTTCATAGGATTCAGGAACATCACAGACAAAGCAATTTACCATTTGCCACTTGTATCTCAATATGTTAGACGGAAATATTCTATTCATTAGCTCTAATATAAATTGTTTTACCTTATTGTCTCCTATATTGTTTATTAATATGTAAAGAGGTACACTTCGCCAAATAGGGTTTAGTATTGATCGATACATTTATTTGTTGTTTCCCAATGTGCTTTATTTATGTTTGTATTTAGTTTTAGGATTATTGTCGACGTTTGTATTTACTCTAATACAAATTTCTAGTAGGTTTTTATAAAACGGAGATAGATGCGAAACATTTAAACTGTTAATGCTATAAGTATTCATGTAAAATATTAGAACATTGTCACTTGTTAAGAAACGATCTTTGAATAACTTTCCAGTTCGCACTATTCGCATTCGTGTTACTCATTGATTCTATAATTATACTCAACTCGAGTCGTTCTCGAAGCATATTTCCTATTAACGCTGCTCGTTTAATATGTTCTCGTTTGCCATTCCAAAGACACTCGTATATCTTTTTATGTATTTCCTTAATTACTGCATTTGGGAAATCAATGAGTGTATAGCATAGGTAAATTTCGGTATCGATATGGTTTTAATAATTTGAAGATTATCCACTAAATGTAACGCTGTCCATTTTAATAAGGGAATGTCCATTCATTCCCAATATTAAAATGCCTATATTGGGCATTTGAGCATCTACAATGCACTGTTATTTCTATATAATATTTTCAAAAACCAACACAGGTGAAAGTGAGAACACATTGTATTAAAATGCATGATAATTAGCATAATATAGTACTAAATCAGATCAAATACATCAATATAAACCATAATTTACATCTATATGAAATAGTAATAATTTCATAAACAAGGTATCTTACATGATACGCCGGCGTATCAAAATGGAATTGTCAGAAATGTGAAAAGACAAGACCTGACATAAAATAGAAATAAGATTAGTAATATTGTCTCTCAAATGATACGCCGGTGTAGCGTGAGCCCCGTAAGTCCGTGAGGATTGAAAGTTCTCTAGTTGCGACTTACGGGGCTCACGCTACTGGTATGAGAAACGTAAGTTGTGAGAATTGAAGGTCAATAACAATATCTTTCCTCCACTTTAGTTTAAAGATTTTATTACTTAATTATTTACATATGAGCTACTAATGAGACTCCAATTTCCAGTGTATGAGGTTTAAACACGCCCGTGTTTGTGTATAACTATTAGGTACAGAATACGCGGTCAATTGATGGAACAGCTTATCGGTATCGATCACGACACCTGTCAATCAAACAATAATTGATAAGCCAATCAACTATCGATATTTACACCTCCTCAAGTAACCTTGTGTATCCCAATACTGCAGTTTTAAGTTGATTGTAAGATTAGCCAGCTAATTTAAATGCAACTATGAAATCGATTATGGATTAATAATCTAGATTTTATCCTACAATATGACTGCCGTTGTCATTACCGACACTGTATTAGTTAGGCCACAACTAATTAGAAATAGTGTGTTGTCGTAATATTTGTATGAACGTCTGGATACTTCCTCCATGCCAGCCGGAGAATCGCCATATGACCTAAGCTGTTGATGCGACACCCCTACATGTTCTACTACAATGTGAATGTATTAATAATTCACACAATTCTACCAACGGACATAAAATTATTGGGCAAAATCGTATCTGTATATTGTTTATGACCATTTTGACTGTCATAATAATCTAAAGTTAGATAAATCAAGATAGATTTTTTGTATGTAGCTTCTTCCACCAATCATGTCAATTTAGTTTATACAAATTTATCTTAACTAGATTGCAGAACAAGTGTTTACTACATTATATTAATCGTCCTCGAGGCCTCATTCCTGGTAGAATCCATCTCCATAAGGGAGAGAAGTAGCAATTTAAGTCCCTTGCTAAGGGACACAATCATATCAGCTACAGCTGGGCGCGAACTCGGGGCCTTTCGTACCTGATGCGAATGCGCTACAACTGCACTATCACGACTTCCACAATGTCAATGCCACGAGATCAATATTTTAAATATAAAAGATAAACAAGGCCACTAGAAACTCGCTTTTACAGACGGATATGTAGTCTAGCGGTTAACATGCTGGACTGGTAATCCATGGATCGCAAGTTCGATCCCCCGTCTTTTTTAACCGTCTTTCAGATGGTACTTTAAACCGGTCTCGTGTCAATGCTTAAACCGTGCACTTAAAAGAACCAGAATAGACTCTGGAATGGGTCTCTGTCTGTATCATTGCACTATCCTCCAAACATCTAAAATGACTAATCTCTTCAGGAGGCGTCGCTCATATGGGCAACCGGTAACGACGATATATAAACGTACACCACCCTCCACCCGACTCGCGTTAAGTTTGAATAATTATCTTATATAAAGATAAGATTGTGTGTGTGCCTTCATGTGGGTGTGGTTGTGTGAATGACTGTGTACATAAATACATACTGACTAGGTACTCGACACACGGACGGCTTGTCCCACGATTGCACGGTATAGAGGCCATACTGGAATATGAATCCGAGCTCCTGCCCAAGCTACCATGCTAAATAGTGTATCGGGTCCAGTGTCTTTCGCTATGTTATATGTTTATAAATACAAACATGCATTACTTTTTGTAATCATCGCTACTCAGGTTGCCTAAGTGAGCGACACCTGCATAATCATTTTAGATTGTGGAGGATAGTGCAATGATACAGACAGAGAGACCCATTCAAGAGCCTTCGATGGACTGATGCATTGGCAGAGTGATTCACTTTGAAAATTGTTTTGTTATTTCATCGTTTATAATCCAAGATGGAGAGATGGGTAGATCATTACCTTGAACTATACGCCACAGAGAACACAGTCTCCGAGGAGGCCCTCAACAGTATCCCGACACTTCCCGTACTTGAGGAGCTCGACAGCGAGCCAACCATGGCTGAACTTGAAAAAGCAATCAAAGCCCTCACCAGCGGAAAAGCAGCAGGAACTGATGCCATACCCCCTGAGCTGATTACACAAGGGAAGCCGGCTCTACTACCACTTCTCCATGAACTTCTCTGTCTATGCTGGAAGGAAGGTGAGGTGCCACAAGACATGCGCGATGCAAAGATAGTCACACTCTTCAAGAATAAGGGGGACAGAAGCGACTGAAACAACTATCGCGGCATATCCCTACTCAGCATGGTTGGCAAAGTATTTGCTCGGGTTATTCTCGCAAGAGTACAGGTGGTAGCAGAGCGCATATACCCAGAATCCCAATGTGGTTTCCGATCTGGCCGATCCACCATCGACATGATCTTTTCAGTGAGGCAACTCCAGGAAAAATGTATGTAGCAACAACAGCCACTGTACCTCGCATTCATGGACCTAACAAAGGCGTTCGACCTTGTCAGTCGCTGTGGACTTTTCAAACTGCTACACAAGATTGGCTGTCCACCAAAATTGCTAAGCATGATCACGTCGTTCCACAATGATATGAATAGCACCGTCAGCTTCGACGGCGACACTTCCAAGCCTTTTGCCATCCTTAGCGGAGTCAAGCAAGGCTGCGTCCTCGCACCGACGCTCTTCGGCATCCTCTTCTCACTCCTCCTGTCATATGCCTTCCAGTCCTCCTCTGACGATGTCTACATCCACACCCGACACGATGGTATGCTATACAACTTGGCCCGCTTGCGCGCCAAAACCAAAACAACTCGTGTCCTACTCAGGGAGATGCTGTTCGCTGACGATGCAGCCCTCGCAAGCCACACATGCGATGGCCTCCAGCGCCTCATGGATCAGTTCTCCAATGCATGCCGTGAGTTTGCAATAACCATCAGCATAAAGAAAACAGAGGTCATGGCCCAGGAAGTTGCAGATCTAGATCCCATAGCCATTAACGGCTCTACACTCGCCATGGTCGACAACTTCAGTTATCTAGGGTCTTTGATATCCAACAACCTGTCCCTCGATGCTAAGATCAATGCACGCATTGGGAAAGCAGCCATCGTCATGTTAAAACTCACCAAGAGAGTTGGGTAGAACAGACACCTAACGCTGAACACCAAGTTGAAGGTCTACCAGGCCTGCATACTCAGCACGCTCCTCTACGGCAGTGAGTCATGGACGACATAATTATGCCAGACAAGAGACAAAGCTGAACTCATACCATATGAGATGCCTTCGCAGGATCTTGGGAATCACTTGGGAAGATAGGGTCACCAATACAGAGGTCCTCAGCAGAGCGAGTTCAACAACCATCTATGCAATGCTCAGTGAACGCCGCCTGTGATGGCTAGGTCATGTCCAACGCATGGACAAAGGACGCATCCCCAAAGAGCCACCGTACGGTCAACTTGAACAAGGATCACGTCCAACTGGTCGCCCCTACCTAATATACAGGGACGCTTGTAATAGGGACCTGCGTTCAGCGCAAATCGACATAGAGTCTTGGGAGGATACAGCATCAAACCGGTCATCATGGAGACACGTTGTGAAAGCTGAGGTCAGACGTGCCGAGGCTGAGCGAACTCGGCTTCATGAGCAGAAACGACAGAAACGAAAGGCATCAACACAACTGGATGAATCGATCTTCACCTGCGATGACTGCAACCGAGACTGCCACTCAAGAATAAGCCTACTCAGTCACCGCAGAAGATGTTCCTCAACAAGAGCGCAATCCATCCTCTCATAAGACGGACGGAGGCTGATGATAATCCCCACCCATTCCCCATTGTGTTAGTTTTTCACTTGATATAAAACTATATCTGCATAGGCTTACTATATATTTTGGTATTACTACATAATACGTCTATCTCTTAATCGCCGATAGTGCACACACTTATATATATAATGGAGATAATCTAAATAAGTTACAAGCTTTCGATTTAATCCATTTTCGTTTTGTGTAAAATGTCACCGACTCGAGTTCATGGGGTTTGGACTTATGTGCAGGTTAACTCTAAATGGGGAATTAGTGTGGTAGAGCAGAGTAGTGTACACAGAGTGGTGGCATATGAAGTGGTCAGTCCATGGTGTGTGGTCAATTTGAATTAAACAAATAGACGATTCCAGTTACTAATTTAATATATACATAATTGTCCAGCAATAACGATAATTAACACATCTTGAAGTTCAAGTTTAATTATGTAAGTGATTTTAATGTGTGTGTGTGTATGTGTGTGTGTGTGCGTGTGTGTGTAATTTATGTTTATTTATCGTCGCTACCGGTTGCCCATATGAGCGACGCCTCCTGAAGAGATTAGTCCTATTAGACGTTTGGAGGAGAGTGCAATGATACAGACAGAGACCCATTCCAGTCTCATGTGGTTCTTTTACGTGCACGGTGTACAACACCGACACGAGCTCTCAGTTTTAAGTCCCATCTGAAAGACTGTTAATTTTATTAGGGTCAGATGGGGGATAACACCTGCGATACCTGGATTACCAGTCCAGCATGGGTTTTAATGGTGTCCATATATAGCTGATAGTTACAAATTAACATAAGTCCTGTAGCAGATTTAATGTGGCTAGCATCATGTCACTAAACGCTACATTGTATTAACAGTAGCTGCTTTATGCTAATAACGGTATTTATATTAAAGAAACCATAAATTCTAAATAATGCCAACTATGACAACTCTTCTATGACATGTTATAGATACTACTATCAGATAGCATCTGCTTAAGATTAGTGATTGGTATCCTCTTTATAAAATATAATGTAAAAGTCACCATTATACAAAGAAACTAAATGATTGAAATTATAGGAATGAAATAAAACAATGATTATGTAACTACAGAATTTGATTGAAATTCTGACCGTTACATATATATGTACTGTACATTATGAATGAATACATATGTTTAAACCAAGTCTTCGCTGGTTCTTTTAGTGTCCAGCTTAGGCACCGACACTGGACCTCGCCCGAAAGACTATTAATATTATTAGTGTTAGACGTGGAGCAAATCTACACTATTTAACCAGGATCCTTTTGATTGATTATCTAACTTACCAGTTGGTCATGGTACCCAGTTTATCCTGTGTTCTACTATGAATGCATTGGACGCGTGCGTAGGATCGCTGTCCTGTTGAAAATGGTGTGGTGTAGGCAATATA
>CM026402.1:9788590-9859013 GCA_014843695.1 Archivesica marissinica | reverse complement strand
GCGTAATGAATAGACGGCGTACCTTAGCGCAATGACTAGACGGTGTGTCCTAGCGCAATGGCTAGACGGCGTGCCCTAGTGCAATGACTAGACGGCGCTCCCTAGTGCGATGATCATACGGCGTGCCCTAGTGCAATGACTAGACGGCGTGTACTAGCGCAATGACTTGACGACGTACCCTAGCGCAATGACTAGACGGCGTGTCCTAGCGCAATGACTTGACGACGTACCCTAGCGCAATGACTAGACGGCGTACCTAGTGCAATGACTAGACGGCGTGTCCTAGCGCAATGACTAGACGGCGTATCTAGTGCAAGAAATAGACGGGTGCACTAGCGCAAGGACTAGACGGTGTGCCCTAGCGCAATGACTAGATGACGTACCCTAGCGCAATGACTTGACGGCGTACCCTAGCGTAATGACTAGACGGCGTACCTAGTGCAAGGACTAGACGGGTGCCCTAGCGCAAGGACTAGACGTTGTGCCCTAGCGCACGGACTAGACGGTGTGCCCTAGCGCAATGACTAGACGGCGTACCTAGTGCAAGGACTAGACGGCGGGCCCTAGCGCAATGACCAGACGGTGTGACCTAGCGCAATGACTAGACGGCGTACCCTACCGCAATGATTGGACGTTGTGTCCTAGCGCAAGAACTAGACGGCGTACCCTAGCGCAATTACTAGACGGTGTACCATAGCGTAATGACTAGACGGCGTACCATAGTGCAAGGACTAGACGGCGTACCCTAGAGCAGTGACTAGACGGCGTAGCCTAGCGCAATGACTAGACGGCGTACCCTAGTGCAATGACTAGACGGCGTGCCCTAGCGCAAGGACTAGACGGCGTGCCCTAGTGCAATGACTAGTCGGCGTGCCCTAGTAAATGTCTAGATGACGTGCCCTAGTGCAATGACTAGACGGCGTGGCCTAGTGCAATGACTAGACGGCGTACCCTAGCGTAATGACTAGACGGCATACCCTAGCACAAGGACTAGAAGCGTACCTTAGTGTAAGGACTAGACGGCGTGCCGTAGTGCAATGACTAGACGGTATACGCTAGCTTAATGACTAAACGGCCTAGCGCAAGGACTAGACGGTGTGCCCTAGTACCATGACTAGACGGTGTGCCCTAGTCCAATGACTAGACGGTATTCCATAGCGCAAGGAGTAGACGGCGTGCCCTAGTGCAATGACTAGACGGCGTACCCTAGCGCAATGACTAGACGGCGTACCCTAGCGCAATGACTATACGGCGTACCCTAGCGCAATGACTAGACGGCATATCCTAGTGCAATGACTATACGGCGTACCTTGTGCAAGGACTAGACGGCGTGCCCTAGTGTAATGACTAGACGGCGTACTTTGTGCAAGGACTAGACGGCGTGCCTAAGGGTAATGACTAGACGGCGTACCTTGTGCAAGAACTAGACGGTGTGCCCTAGCGTAATGACTGGACGGTGTGTCCTAGCGCAAGGGCTAGACGGCATACCCTAGTGCAATGACTAGACGGTATACCCTACCGTAATGACTAGACGGCCTAGCACAATGACTATACGGCGTGCCCTAGTACAATGACTAGACGGCGTGCCCTAGTGCAATGACTAGACGGTATTCCCTAGCGCAAGGACTAGACGGCGTGACTTGTGCAAGAACTAGACGGCGTGCCCTAACGCAATTACTAGACGGTGTGCCCTAACGCAATGACTAGACGGCGTACTCTAGCGCAAGGACTAGACGGCGTGCCTTAGCACAATGACTAGACTGCGAACCCTAACGCAAGGACTAGACGGCATGCCCTAGCGCAATGACTAGACGGCGTACCCTAACGCAATGACTAGACGGCGTACCCTAACGCAATGACTAGACGGCGTGCCCTAGCGCAATTACTAGACGGCGTACCCTAACGCAATGACTAGATGGTGTGCCCTAGCGTAATGACTAGACGGCGTGTCCTAGTGCAATGACTAGACGGCGTACCCTAACGCAATGACTAGACCGCGTGCCCTAGCGCAATGACTAGATGGCATACCCTAACGCAATGATTAGACGGCCTACCCTAACGCAATGACTAGATGGTGTGCCCTAGCGTAATGACTAGACGGTGTGCCCTAGCGCAATGACTAGACGGCGTACCCTAATGCAATGACTAGACGGCGTGCCCTAGCGCAATGACTAGACCGCGTAAGTTTATTGTTGATAAGCATATATGTGGCAATGAATTTTCTTTTTAAATACAGTATATTTGAAAATCATTTCATATGTCAGCCACACTCTTGCATATATATACTATTATTATGTGTGTCATACGCTAACAGGTTGAACGCAACGTTCCGACACTGACCTCTACCATGACGTTTATTTGAAATCCCAAATTTCTAAAATGTTCAAAATAAAGCTCCGTCTGAATACTGCGTCTTTGATTTGACTCGCCCAGAAGAAAACAGAGATAACAAACTCTTATAGGAAAACCCCTGGACTCTGTTCTGGTTTGGTGTAGTCATACACTGCATATTACAAATTAACACTTATATACGTAACTATGCATATGAAAGCTATAGAATAATTCGTACTCAATTAATGTTGCAAATATAACCTTTTAGATATGTCATCCATTTGCTTACCATGTTAGTATCAAACATATATTTGTGTAGAATACAATATTTAAACAAAGCGTATATATTAACCGTGTCCGCTCTACTCAGACCTAGGAAATAGGCATTGTATATACTGAAACCAACAATAGCAAGTATGACATTTATATAGAAATAATCAGGTTGCGATATGTTGTATCATAATACAATAAGTGGAAGTCGTGATAGCGCAGTGGATGCGCGTTCGCTTCAGGTGCGAAAGGTCCGGAGTTCGAGCCCCGCTGGAGCCGTTACGATTGTGCCCTTAGGCAAGGCATTTAAATTCCACATTGCCTCTTCTCTCCTTCATGGCGATGGATTCCATCAGGAATGAGGTCTCGAGGGTGATTAATATAAGTTTGAAAGAACTTGTTTCGCAATCGAGCTAAAATAAATTTGTATAAACTATAATACAATAGTTCTAGGTAATCGTAGTTCGGTATTTATTCCGATATGTTGCATCACTTCTATTGGAGTTCCGTATTTATTCCGATATATCGCATCACTTCTATTGGAGTTCCGTATTTATTCCGATATATCGCATCACTTCTATTGGAGTTCCGTATTTCTTCCGATATGTCTCATCACTTCTATTGGAGTTCCGTATTTATTCCGATATATCGCATCACTTCTATTGGAGTTCCGTATTTATTCCGATATGTCGCATCACTTCTATTGGAGTTCGTATTTATTCCGATATGTCGCATCACTTCTATTGGAGTTCTTATTTATTCCGATATGTCTCATCACTTCTATTGGAGTTACGTATTTATTCCGATATGTCGCATCACTTCTATTGGAGTTCCATATTTATTCCGATATGTTGCATCACTTCTATTGGAGTTCCGTATTTATTCCGATATGTCGCATCACTTCTATTGGAGTTCCGTATTTATACCGATATATCTCATCACTTCTATTGGAGTTCCGTATTTATTCCGATATGTCGCATCACTTCTATTGGAGTTCCGTATGTATTCCGATATGTCTCATCACTTCTATTGGAGTTCCGTATTTATTCCGATATGTCGCATCACTTCTATTGGAGTTCGTATTTATTCCGATATGTCTCATCACTTCCATTGGAGTTCCGTATTTATTCCGATATGTCTCATCACTTCTATTGGAGTTCCGTATTTATTCCGATATGTCGCATCACTTCTATTGGAGTTCCGTATTTATTCCGATATGTCGCATCACTTCTATTGGAGTTCGGTATTTATTCCGATATATCGCATCACTTCTATTGGAGTTCCGTATTTATTCCGATATGTCGCATCACTTCTATTGGAGTTCCGTATTTATACCGATATGTCTCATCACTTCTATTGGAGTTCCGTATTTATTCCGATATGTCGCATCACTTCTATTGGAGTTCCGTATTTATACCGATATGTCGCATCACTTCTATTGGAGTTCCATATTTATTCCGATATGTTGCATCACTTCTATTGGAGTTCCGTATTTATTCCGATATGTCGCATCACTTCTATTGGAGTTCCGTATGTATTCCGATATGTCTCATCACTTCTATTGGAGTTCCGTATTTATTCCGATATGTCGCATTACTTCTATTGGAGTTCCGTATTTATTCCGATATGTCTCATCACTTCTATTGGAGTTCCGTATTTATTCCGATATGTCGCATCACTTCTATTGGATGTGTTCATGGTTCATTTACAGTGGAGCATGTGACAAATACAGGTTCATAGGATTCAGGAACATCACAGACAAAGCAATTTACCATTTGCCACTTGTATCTCAATATGTTAGACGGAAATATTCTATTCATTAGCTCTAATATAAATTGTTTTACCTTATTGTCTCCTATATTGTTTATTAATATGTAAAGAGGTACACTTCGCCAAATAGGGTTTAGTATTGATCGATACATTTATTTGTTGTTTCCCAATGTGCTTTATTTATGTTTGTATTTAGTTTTAGGATTATTGTCGACGTTTGTATTTACTCTAATACAAATTTCTAGTAGGTTTTTATAAAACGGAGATAGATGCGAAACATTTAAACTGTTAATGCTATAAGTATTCATGTAAAATATTAGAACATTGTCACTTGTTAAGAAACGATCTTTGAATAACTTTCCAGTTCGCACTATTCGCATTCGTGTTACTCATTGATTCTATAATTATACTCAACTCGAGTCGTTCTCGAAGCATATTTCCTATTAACGCTGCTCGTTTAATATGTTCTCGTTTGCCATTCCAAAGACACTCGTATATCTTTTTATGTATTTCCTTAATTACTGCATTTGGGAAATCAATGAGTGTATAGCATAGGTAAATTTCGGTATCGATATGGTTTTAATAATTTGAAGATTATCCACTAAATGTAACGCTGTCCATTTTAATAAGGGAATGTCCATTCATTCCCAATATTAAAATGCCTATATTGGGCATTTGAGCATCTACAATGCACTGTTATTTCTATATAATATTTTCAAAAACCAACACAGGTGAAAGTGAGAACACATTGTATTAAAATGCATGATAATTAGCATAATATAGTACTAAATCAGATCAAATACATCAATATAAACCATAATTTACATCTATATGAAATAGTAATAATTTCATAAACAAGGTATCTTACATGATACGCCGGCGTATCAAAATGGAATTGTCAGAAATGTGAAAAGACAAGACCTGACATAAAATAGAAATAAGATTAGTAATATTGTCTCTCAAATGATACGCCGGTGTAGCGTGAGCCCCGTAAGTCCGTGAGGATTGAAAGTTCTCTAGTTGCGACTTACGGGGCTCACGCTACTGGTATGAGAAACGTAAGTTGTGAGAATTGAAGGTCAATAACAATATCTTTCCTCCACTTTAGTTTAAAGATTTTATTACTTAATTATTTACATATGAGCTACTAATGAGACTCCAATTTCCAGTGTATGAGGTTTAAACACGCCCGTGTTTGTGTATAACTATTAGGTACAGAATACGCGGTCAATTGATGGAACAGCTTATCGGTATCGATCACGACACCTGTCAATCAAACAATAATTGATAAGCCAA
The DNA here is from genome assembly GCA_014843695.1 of Archivesica marissinica. Lineage (NCBI taxonomy): Eukaryota > Metazoa > Mollusca > Bivalvia > Venerida > Vesicomyidae > Archivesica > Archivesica marissinica. The sequence continues at coordinate 9,853,346 of CM026402.1, read as the reverse complement.
TCAACTATCGATATTTACACCTCCTCAAGTAACCTTGTGTATCCCAATACTGCAGTTTTAAGTTGATTGTAAGATTAGCCAGCTAATTTAAATGCAACTATGAAATCGATTATGGATTAATAATCTAGATTTTATCCTACAATATGACTGCCGTTGTCATTACCGACACTGTATTAGTTAGGCCACAACTAATTAGAAATAGTGTGTTGTCGTAATATTTGTATGAACGTCTGGATACTTCCTCCATGCCAGCCGGAGAATCGCCATATGACCTAAGCTGTTGATGCGACACCCCTACATGTTCTACTACAATGTGAATGTATTAATAATTCACACAATTCTACCAACGGACATAAAATTATTGGGCAAAATCGTATCTGTATATTGTTTATGACCATTTTGACTGTCATAATAATCTAAAGTTAGATAAATCAAGATAGATTTTTTGTATGTAGCTTCTTCCACCAATCATGTCAATTTAGTTTATACAAATTTATCTTAACTAGATTGCAGAACAAGTGTTTACTACATTATATTAATCGTCCTCGAGGCCTCATTCCTGGTAGAATCCATCTCCATAAGGGAGAGAAGTAGCAATTTAAGTCCCTTGCTAAGGGACACAATCATATCAGCTACAGCTGGGCGCGAACTCGGGGCCTTTCGTACCTGATGCGAATGCGCTACAACTGCACTATCACGACTTCCACAATGTCAATGCCACGAGATCAATATTTTAAATATAAAAGATAAACAAGGCCACTAGAAACTCGCTTTTACAGACGGATATGTAGTCTAGCGGTTAACATGCTGGACTGGTAATCCATGGATCGCAAGTTCGATCCCCCGTCTTTTTTAACCGTCTTTCAGATGGTACTTTAAACCGGTCTCGTGTCAATGCTTAAACCGTGCACTTAAAAGAACCAGAATAGACTCTGGAATGGGTCTCTGTCTGTATCATTGCACTATCCTCCAAACATCTAAAATGACTAATCTCTTCAGGAGGCGTCGCTCATATGGGCAACCGGTAACGACGATATATAAACGTACACCACCCTCCACCCGACTCGCGTTAAGTTTGAATAATTATCTTATATAAAGATAAGATTGTGTGTGTGCCTTCATGTGGGTGTGGTTGTGTGAATGACTGTGTACATAAATACATACTGACTAGGTACTCGACACACGGACGGCTTGTCCCACGATTGCACGGTATAGAGGCCATACTGGAATATGAATCCGAGCTCCTGCCCAAGCTACCATGCTAAATAGTGTATCGGGTCCAGTGTCTTTCGCTATGTTATATGTTTATAAATACAAACATGCATTACTTTTTGTAATCATCGCTACTCAGGTTGCCTAAGTGAGCGACACCTGCATAATCATTTTAGATTGTGGAGGATAGTGCAATGATACAGACAGAGAGACCCATTCAAGAGCCTTCGATGGACTGATGCATTGGCAGAGTGATTCACTTTGAAAATTGTTTTGTTATTTCATCGTTTATAATCCAAGATGGAGAGATGGGTAGATCATTACCTTGAACTATACGCCACAGAGAACACAGTCTCCGAGGAGGCCCTCAACAGTATCCCGACACTTCCCGTACTTGAGGAGCTCGACAGCGAGCCAACCATGGCTGAACTTGAAAAAGCAATCAAAGCCCTCACCAGCGGAAAAGCAGCAGGAACTGATGCCATACCCCCTGAGCTGATTACACAAGGGAAGCCGGCTCTACTACCACTTCTCCATGAACTTCTCTGTCTATGCTGGAAGGAAGGTGAGGTGCCACAAGACATGCGCGATGCAAAGATAGTCACACTCTTCAAGAATAAGGGGGACAGAAGCGACTGAAACAACTATCGCGGCATATCCCTACTCAGCATGGTTGGCAAAGTATTTGCTCGGGTTATTCTCGCAAGAGTACAGGTGGTAGCAGAGCGCATATACCCAGAATCCCAATGTGGTTTCCGATCTGGCCGATCCACCATCGACATGATCTTTTCAGTGAGGCAACTCCAGGAAAAATGTATGTAGCAACAACAGCCACTGTACCTCGCATTCATGGACCTAACAAAGGCGTTCGACCTTGTCAGTCGCTGTGGACTTTTCAAACTGCTACACAAGATTGGCTGTCCACCAAAATTGCTAAGCATGATCACGTCGTTCCACAATGATATGAATAGCACCGTCAGCTTCGACGGCGACACTTCCAAGCCTTTTGCCATCCTTAGCGGAGTCAAGCAAGGCTGCGTCCTCGCACCGACGCTCTTCGGCATCCTCTTCTCACTCCTCCTGTCATATGCCTTCCAGTCCTCCTCTGACGATGTCTACATCCACACCCGACACGATGGTATGCTATACAACTTGGCCCGCTTGCGCGCCAAAACCAAAACAACTCGTGTCCTACTCAGGGAGATGCTGTTCGCTGACGATGCAGCCCTCGCAAGCCACACATGCGATGGCCTCCAGCGCCTCATGGATCAGTTCTCCAATGCATGCCGTGAGTTTGCAATAACCATCAGCATAAAGAAAACAGAGGTCATGGCCCAGGAAGTTGCAGATCTAGATCCCATAGCCATTAACGGCTCTACACTCGCCATGGTCGACAACTTCAGTTATCTAGGGTCTTTGATATCCAACAACCTGTCCCTCGATGCTAAGATCAATGCACGCATTGGGAAAGCAGCCATCGTCATGTTAAAACTCACCAAGAGAGTTGGGTAGAACAGACACCTAACGCTGAACACCAAGTTGAAGGTCTACCAGGCCTGCATACTCAGCACGCTCCTCTACGGCAGTGAGTCATGGACGACATAATTATGCCAGACAAGAGACAAAGCTGAACTCATACCATATGAGATGCCTTCGCAGGATCTTGGGAATCACTTGGGAAGATAGGGTCACCAATACAGAGGTCCTCAGCAGAGCGAGTTCAACAACCATCTATGCAATGCTCAGTGAACGCCGCCTGTGATGGCTAGGTCATGTCCAACGCATGGACAAAGGACGCATCCCCAAAGAGCCACCGTACGGTCAACTTGAACAAGGATCACGTCCAACTGGTCGCCCCTACCTAATATACAGGGACGCTTGTAATAGGGACCTGCGTTCAGCGCAAATCGACATAGAGTCTTGGGAGGATACAGCATCAAACCGGTCATCATGGAGACACGTTGTGAAAGCTGAGGTCAGACGTGCCGAGGCTGAGCGAACTCGGCTTCATGAGCAGAAACGACAGAAACGAAAGGCATCAACACAACTGGATGAATCGATCTTCACCTGCGATGACTGCAACCGAGACTGCCACTCAAGAATAAGCCTACTCAGTCACCGCAGAAGATGTTCCTCAACAAGAGCGCAATCCATCCTCTCATAAGACGGACGGAGGCTGATGATAATCCCCACCCATTCCCCATTGTGTTAGTTTTTCACTTGATATAAAACTATATCTGCATAGGCTTACTATATATTTTGGTATTACTACATAATACGTCTATCTCTTAATCGCCGATAGTGCACACACTTATATATATAATGGAGATAATCTAAATAAGTTACAAGCTTTCGATTTAATCCATTTTCGTTTTGTGTAAAATGTCACCGACTCGAGTTCATGGGGTTTGGACTTATGTGCAGGTTAACTCTAAATGGGGAATTAGTGTGGTAGAGCAGAGTAGTGTACACAGAGTGGTGGCATATGAAGTGGTCAGTCCATGGTGTGTGGTCAATTTGAATTAAACAAATAGACGATTCCAGTTACTAATTTAATATATACATAATTGTCCAGCAATAACGATAATTAACACATCTTGAAGTTCAAGTTTAATTATGTAAGTGATTTTAATGTGTGTGTGTGTATGTGTGTGTGTGTGCGTGTGTGTGTAATTTATGTTTATTTATCGTCGCTACCGGTTGCCCATATGAGCGACGCCTCCTGAAGAGATTAGTCCTATTAGACGTTTGGAGGAGAGTGCAATGATACAGACAGAGACCCATTCCAGTCTCATGTGGTTCTTTTACGTGCACGGTGTACAACACCGACACGAGCTCTCAGTTTTAAGTCCCATCTGAAAGACTGTTAATTTTATTAGGGTCAGATGGGGGATAACACCTGCGATACCTGGATTACCAGTCCAGCATGGGTTTTAATGGTGTCCATATATAGCTGATAGTTACAAATTAACATAAGTCCTGTAGCAGATTTAATGTGGCTAGCATCATGTCACTAAACGCTACATTGTATTAACAGTAGCTGCTTTATGCTAATAACGGTATTTATATTAAAGAAACCATAAATTCTAAATAATGCCAACTATGACAACTCTTCTATGACATGTTATAGATACTACTATCAGATAGCATCTGCTTAAGATTAGTGATTGGTATCCTCTTTATAAAATATAATGTAAAAGTCACCATTATACAAAGAAACTAAATGATTGAAATTATAGGAATGAAATAAAACAATGATTATGTAACTACAGAATTTGATTGAAATTCTGACCGTTACATATATATGTACTGTACATTATGAATGAATACATATGTTTAAACCAAGTCTTCGCTGGTTCTTTTAGTGTCCAGCTTAGGCACCGACACTGGACCTCGCCCGAAAGACTATTAATATTATTAGTGTTAGACGTGGAGCAAATCTACACTATTTAACCAGGATCCTTTTGATTGATTATCTAACTTACCAGTTGGTCATGGTACCCAGTTTATCCTGTGTTCTACTATGAATGCATTGGACGCGTGCGTAGGATCGCTGTCCTGTTGAAAATGGTGTGGTGTAGGCAATATATACTAATATCAGTGTTGTATTACATTCATACGTACGGTGGGCTGTCACATGTACATTACATATTTGTAAAAGCGACATTTCCAGTCTAAGCAACATGGAGGACACCCATATTAAGCCACACTCATACACACATATTCCAATTATATATATACATTCCGATACATTCATACATACATTATGATACACACATATATATATTCCGATACATATTTTCTGAAAATGTTAATCCTGTGATAATTGAAAGTTCCAATGAGAGACCTATCAAAGTGACCCACAGGCAACATATGAAGTGGTCAGATTTCTACAGTCAAACCTGTGTTAGTTGTCACCTCCATTAAGCAGCCAAACCTGTATTAAGCGGCAAGTTTCCAGATTCCCAACTCATATTATGTGAAGTCTAAATTGACTAATATTACTTTGGTATTAATTATGCATTTTCGGATGAGACTTTCAAATCTCAGTGCTTGGGATAAAATTGTTGAACATGTGAGAATTGAAAGTTCCGGAGAGGGACATATCTAAAGTGATCCACAGGCATCATATGAAGTGAATATATATCTGTCTCCATTAGCCCACCGGAAAACAGTATGTATAGTCTAAATATATTAATATAAGCTTGGCATTATGCATTTTCTGGGAATTGGGAGGGGGGTCTATTAATTTGGCGCAATAATAAAAATTAGGACAAAAATGTAACTTTTTTTCAGTTGTCAATACCATTTATTATAATTATATATCAAATTGTCCAACCTTAGTTGTCTCCTAGTTAAGTTCCGTTTCACACCTGCCAGCAAATCCCATAATCCTGGAAAGGATTTTAATTTGACTACCCCTCATTGGTTATTGACCTGGAATATACACGACAGTAATTCTTGGAGCATTGGCAGGTCATCAAAGCCTTACATGGTGGTATTGTTTATGACATATAAGAATAAAGGTTTAGTGTGAATATTTGAAATATGACAAATAGTTGTGTTCTAATAATAACAGCCAACTGCTGGCACAAAGATTTTATGAGAAATGAGAGGCGTATTTAACCCATTTCATTCTGGATACATTTAAAGTTTGGTGATCAGGATATATGTTGTTTGCTGCATAGCTAAGTGTCTTAGCAAGATCGTCTGAATAGCAAACAGCATATAGCCTGATAAGACGGCATATTTCTATATACAGTTCTATCATTGCAATTAGTAAACCAATGTGGGAAAATCTACAACGACAAGGACAAAATAATTTGAAATATATATCAATACCCCCGCTAATAGAACCCTTCGGACAGATCCAACGCTTATGCCTCTGTCCACACAGCCACGTTAATATATTATGAAAATAAATAACTACTTATCAGTTAATACAATAGTTTCAGTAATATAAGTAATTACTAGTAATTACTTATATGACCCCCCTATTTTTGTATTAATATCGCCTCTCCCCCCTGTGACCAAATATGTAGGAGACAAACATTTGTTCATCTCTTCATAAAATCTGCCCTAAACTAATAGATGTAATCATATATATGGGAATAATATTGTCCGAGTCAGACCAGGTGAAATCCAGAGCCCCTGGTCCAATCCACCCAGAGTAGTAGGTAAGATAGCACGCAGAACAATTGATAAGTACAGCCAGGCTAGATACCAAACCAATGATCAATTTCTTACGGAGGTTGGTGCACCCAAGTACTGGTTAACCGCTGGAGCCTGCCCAGGAAAGGTGTTGTTAAGTAAACTGCCCGCCGGCGATATAGCCCAAAATGGTGCTGATGCAGGCGTAAAACCCGAAATATAACATAACATAATCGGACAGATCCAACGCTTATGCCTCTGTCCACACATCCACGTTAATATATTATGAAAATAAATAACTACTTATCAGTTAATACAATCGTTTCAGTAATATAAGTAATTACTTATATGACCCCCTTATTTTTGTATTAATATCGCCTCTCCCCCTGTGACAACATATCTAAGAGAAACATTTGTTCATCTCTTCATCAAATCTGCATTAAACTGATATATTTAATCATATATATGGGAATAGTGTTGTCTGAGTCAGACCAGTTGAAATCCAGAGCCCCTGACCCAATCCACCCAGAATAGGAGGTAAGATAGCCGCAGAACAATTGATAAGTACAGCCAAGCTATAGGTACCAAACCACTGATCATGTATCGGGATGCCAGGGGCTGAGGTTTTCGACCTCCTCGTTTGGGCTAGGAATAATCTAGTTACCTATTGGGTGTTCTATGTACCTAGTAGGATGGTACACTTAGTGTACCTGTTCCTGGTTATCCTGACCAGATCATGATTATAGAAATTTGAACATCCCTTATCAAAACTGACCAAACATAGAGATTTCTTCAAATGCAAATAATTAGCAACATTTTGAATCCAGTATCTTCTCAAATTATCTGATTTATCCAGATTATTTGTATATTTTACAGAAGCATTAACATGTTATTGACCCAAAATGATCAATTAAGGTAGCCTGATTATAGTAGGATCATAATTGATGCCCCTGTGCTATGACATATGTGTAATGTCAAAACGTAGTGTATTTGTTCAGTTTTTGGTCAATTACACAACGGATTGGAAGTATTAAGGGGTAAAATCCACATGTATACATAACAAAATATTATAAACATAATTAATCAAACTAGAGTGAGGTTGGTAAAATTTCCAAGAAAATATCCTTTGAGATTTTCTCCATATCAAGTGAGAAATCTGATTTATTATACCACATGTGTCATGTATACATAACCTAGTATTTATGATCATTTATCTAATATCCCCATACTGTTTATGCCTTTCTATAAACAGTTATATGATATTGACTTCAAACAATCTAATAAGGTTACATAACTGTATTATAACCACAGTTAAAGCCATTTTGCTGTGACATATGGGCAATGTTGTCCAAATCTAACTGTTTTGGATTATATACATACATAACCTAGTTTTTATGATCATTTATCTAATATCCACATACTCTTTATACTTTTCTATAAACATCAATATGCTATTGACTTCAAATAATCAAATAAGGTTACATAACTGTATCATTACCACAGTTGATGCCCTTATGTTGTGACATATATATGAGCAATGTTGTCCAAAACTTGTTTGGATTATATGTGCTCAGTCAAACTATCCTATGAGTGCTTCTTGGGATAAATATCCTAAAATGTATAGAATATAACACTATATTTATTGCACAATGTTATTATCTTCCCCATACCCCCTAGACACAAAATCACATCCTCAGTAACCTACTATGTTTCAAGGGAAAATTAACTTTCACTTATTGTAGCTTACTGCAACGAAATATGGGTTTAGTTATATATTTATGTGTTTAAGGGTAACCCATATTAGTTTGGTCTTTCTTAAATATGTTAAAACAGATGTCCAAGCGACATAGTGTGCCCAGGACACAAATGTGATATATAAACACAATTATAATGTCCCATGTATATGGGAGATCTGTTAGTACCAGCTATTTATTTGTATGACTGGTTATAATTATATGTACCCGGGGTGATCAGTTATGAACTATCATAGTACAGATACATATTAAGACAGTCCACTTGCTCTTAATATTCTTAGTACACATATTTTAAACTTCGTAGTCTTAACTAAAAGTATTTTAGTCCACAACTCTCTAATTTTAATGCATAATGTCGGATGCTGGATGGCTATGGGTGCACAACTGTATTGTCTTTGTGATATGTAGATCACAGTATTATAGTATAACGCGACATTGCACATGTAATTAGGTATTCTCGTCACATAACCGTATTAGAAATGGTTAACATATATATATATGCAATCTTAAACATCTTAGACGTATACGTGCACCGGATATTGTATTCACCCGGTCTACCCCCGACTGTCGCTGACACAAATTATTGTGTGAGCGACTGTTGGCGATATGAAAACCAAACACACACTGAGATTACAGCATCCCTCATAGCCCATTAAATATCTAGTTATAATAATTGAGATAGGCAAATCCATCACTTAGATGATGGGTATTTTAATTATCTTAGAAAACTCAGTCGCCCAAATGCATGTATGCCGTGGCGACTTTAAATAAACTTAGTAGTCAGACAATAGTCAGAATTACAATTGTTAACAACATATTACATAGTTGTATATATTTTCTGGAAAGTTTAAGAGAACATGAATGGACATGATAACAATGGTGCGCTATAAAAGGAGGATAACATATTAATTAAATTTGTTAATGAAACACGACTGTTAATTTTAAGTCAGACGGGAGATCGAACCTGCGATCCCTGGATTACCAGTCCAATAGTTAACAACAGGATTACAGTCCGGCTGTCACCCTAAATCATAGGGTGGTCATTAATCCAATGCATCGAAATGTGCATAGTCTACACATAGAGGGGTCATTATTATATGGCATTGAAAAGTGACCTGCCCTCACTTGTTCAGTGTATGCATAGGGGGTGGGGATCATTGTTATTCTTTGTTGTATGCGTGTCTGTATAAATAGTATGCATATATATTATGTGAACCTCCTAGTTATACAGCACCCACCACCCCATTATCATCTTTAGAAATTGATAGCGACAAATTAGCTGTGTACTTTTATTTTCATATTCAATATATTTATGTTATTCTGTACATCATTGATTCAAAATAAATGTTGCTAGGCAAATTATAATAAATTTAATATGTTACCACTATATATTTCCATTGGCAAGGGGGGTAGTTGTTCCGCAAGGGGGTCAATATTCTATGACCGACTAATAACCCGCGAGTCATTATTTTGAGGGGGGGTCAATATTCTATATGACACCGGGTTCAATACTCGGTCAGGCCACATATGTAATGTCATCGAGCAAGGCGTCTCACACACATGGCTTAGTATTGGTTAACCGCTTATGTCGGCTAAGCCTACCTAGTCGTGTCGGCTAAGCCTGTCCAGGAAATCAAGCGTAGTTCCTCGCAAGGGGTTTGACATAGGGCAGATAGTAAGTCAATAAGATGTATCTAGCTTAATAAATAGTTAAGCACAAGCTGCTTCGTTCTTATATTGTTCTTATATACTGTTTTTCGGTGTATTTCGGTATTTCTACAGGTTGGAGAACAGTCTATTTCTACACAAATTGTAAGAGGCACACTTTCCGTCCGCGTTCGATATTTCGGATAGTATTGTATTAATAATTTTAGAGTAGACACATTTTGTGAATGGTTCTGTATAGTTTATCCATACTGTTTAGTATGCAAACATATATGTAGTTGTTGGGATCCTCTATGTTCCCACCTTTAAAAATGAGTACTATAATTACCTCGTCAAGAAAGAAGACGACGGTCAAATGCATCGATCACGTACTCGCTATATTCACGCACCGGCATCAATATAAGTTGACAGCTCGCTGTCATCAACAAATAAGTAGTTATCATGATCTATAAACACCTAGATTTGAATCTCCTATTACAAAGATTGTGTTCACTTGTATATACCTCTCAATATCTGATTCAATCGGTGGCACATATAAATATCCGCATGATATTTAAAGCGATACTACATCAGTGAAAACGCAACTTTCTACAGAATGTATTTTCCTATTTTATGGTATAATATTTTTCCAAAAATGTGTTTCAAACATTGAGTATTTCAACTAATACGCAAACGTCGTATACGCGGTTTGTTGACATAACAAAATAATGAAAATAGGGTCAACATCCATGCGTAATACAACTCTTGTATCATGAATAACACAATGTTACCGTTATATCTCACATGTACATTTATTTGTAGACTAGTCTTAGTTAAATTATCTTTAAACGAAATTATCTCGCGTTTAGTATTGACTCCCATGACAAACACATGTCAATTCATGAGCGTAGATGATCGTTAAATGAAATCCTACTTTCAATTTTGAAAGTTTGTAGATCACCAAAACACTGTTTATTGATTCCATGTTAGTATTCGAATGTATTCGGAAGAATTTGTAGTAGCCACTCATGTATACGTGAAAAATATAATGTCGCTTTAAGCAAGTCATTTGGCAACTTCTATAGCAATACTTTACACCTTTGTATGTTGTACTATCGCCCACTGTTTGTATGTTGTACTATCGCCCTCTGTTTGTATGTTGTACTATCGCCCTGTGTTTGTATGTTGTACTATCGCCCTGTGTTTGTATGTTGTACTATCGCCCTCTGTTTGTATGTTGTACTATCGCCCTGTGTTTGTATGTTTTACTATCGCCCTCTGTTTGTATGTTGTACTATCGCCCTATGTTTGTATGTTGTACTGTAATTGTTGCCATAGATGTGTACACCTAAATATCCATGTAAATCAAGGTTAATATATGTTGACAAACCATATCTCCTGTAGGAGTATAATATCATATGCATTCAACGTTTCTAGAATGTCTATGTCGTTGATTGTTCTACTTGACCGTTCACATTCCATGATCATAGATTTAACTGTTTTAAATGTTCTTCCCGACGGTTCTATCGTCTCGTAGGAAACATGTATGGTGGTTGGTCTATCACTTTATCGTCACTATAGATTGTAAACAAAATACCGTATATATACAGTTTACATCCTTGTTGTCTGAGCTTACGTTTTAGCTCCTATTGCTCGTCAACGGTGATCTCAAACGCTCGACTAGCATCCCTTGTAAGTTGTGGCCGCTGCATATCAAAACAACGCTTGGTGTCGCTTAACGTTTGTTTAATGTCGCCCTTGTACGACCGCTGACACACGATGCCTATGTTATATATAACGGGTACCTTCCTAAGTCACCGTAAACTGCTACGTTACTTATATATTGCTTAAACCCTAATACCCTCATACAAAACGTTAAATGAAATATTTACAAATTGACAGCTTTGCCCTAAACCTGTTAGTTCGCAACCATAGTACAGCGTGGATGCAACAAACTAGTCAAATTATTGTTTCTAGTCCGCCTCCATAGTCGAGTGGTTAAGGTAGCTGACTTGTATACCACTGTATCCTATCATCACTGATGGTCACGGGTTCGAGCCCCGCTCAGGCCGTGTCTCATTTATATGAAAAAGTTGGCAGAGTCTTACGGAGGTTGGTGCACCCAAGTACTGGTTAACCGCTGGAGCCTGCCCAGGAAAGGTGTTGTTAAGTAAACTGCCCGTCGGTGATATAGCCCGAAATGGTGCTGATGCAGGCGTAAAACCCAAAATATAACATATAACATAACAAATTATTGTTTCGTATTGTATCGACTTAGATTTGCCGTTAAAATGTTCATGGCGTTTCAGCCGGTTCCATATAAAACAGTATTATTTAATACAAATAAACCCGCATAATTAAATATAAATCCTAAGTAGAAACAATCGCTTACTATGTCCAGGGGCTGTTGTAAGTCCAACACTCATCACGCCCAATTTTACCCTTCTATCTCTGAAAACACATAGTTTGTTTCTTCGGTGTTCAACTCTAATCCCGAAAGTATCACAATAATTGGCTAAGCTAAACAGAGAATGGTGTGGTGTGAGACAAATTATAACCATGTCGTCGGCAAATAGTAACAAAATAATACAACAATCTTCAACTGATATTCCACAATCAAGTATGTTCTGGAGGAATAACTCAAGATCCTCGACGAACATGGAGTACCATATATGTGAAATTATCTCCCCTTGTCTTAAGCCAACCGCTATACAAACTATCTATGTGTATTTATGACTGTTACAGTGTTTAACACTTGATTTTATAGAACTGTACATAGACCGTAGTATGGGAAGTAATTTCCCACGTATACGTGTACAGCTTAAACCAAAGCCCATTCCTGTATACGGATTCGATACATTGTGTCATGTCTACGAGCTTCAAGGCACACTATAATATTTTATTGAGATTTAATACTTTCCCTATGAGCGTATGCAGGACGAATATGGCATCAAACTATAACAGCCTTTACAAAAACCCAAGTGTGCATCAGATAGTACGTCATTTTCTTTGGACCATTTATACATGTGGTTATTTAAAAAGCTTGTAAACAGCTTACCAAAAATGCTTAATCATGTAATCCCGCGATAATTATTAACATTCGGTATTTCTCGTTTCTTGCGTAACGTGGTAATAAAGTCCCTAGTCCATGCTTTTGGAAATTAATGTACCATTATTTTATATTATTTTTAATTTAGTCAAATTCTCTGTATCATGTCCCGTTAAAATATCACTACCTTCAATGAAGTAAGCATTTGATAAACTATCATCAACAGACGTCTTGTTGCGATATAATTATATTATGCAATGTGTCACCTCCTCATATGTAATAAGTTGATATTATTCCTCGAGCGTGTGCTTACATTCATCTAACTCATGTTAAGTATTAAATTGCTCGGCATCTGTATTTGTTGAAGTATTGACATTTTCAACTAGTTATAAGTGCTCCTTAAAGTCCTCTACGTTTAGAAAATATGTTATTATTGGAATGCCTAGGCTTGTAATATTTCCAGAATTCTTTCGGATTCGAAAGTTTATGGTTTACAAAGTTTTTAATTTGTGTGAATTTAAACTGTCCGTGTTTTTGCCTAACTAATAATTTGTATGACCTTTTGAGTGCATTCATGTCGACCCAATGTTCTTCTGACATAACGTGGTTGTGTGTGTCCAATTTATTACTATTATATATATATAGTTTGCTTGCTTGCATTCGTAAGCGGACCATGTATTACGATGTTCTACATATATATCATCGAATCCATGTTTACTACATTATACTTTCGTAAAGAGCGGATCCACAACGTCGTTAACAAGACTATAAACATGTTACTAGGCTGTTACCCTCATAACGGTGGCCATTTATAATACTATCGTAACGGTGGACATTTATAGTACTATTAAACAACGGTAGATTCTCAATTAGTTTTGCTCGAAAAGCATATCTATGTTCCGACAGCAAATGCGTTGATTTATACTCAGGATTATACTGTTGTTTCATTCAATTTCTGTTAACGTTCGATGTAACGGTATAGTGTTGCATTGCCTGAGAACGGGAGGAACGTTCATCCTATGAGAACAGTGACAACATAGTATAGACGCGTTATCAGAGAGAGGAACTTTCCTCCATTTGAGAAACACATTCATTTCTGTTTCTTGTAACTACTGCAAATAATGTATCAGATTTGATTTACTTTCATTGAAAACGTACATATTGGTACTAATTATCAAGGGGCCATTCCCCCATTCCTAAGAACAACTATTCTGTGTGCTATTTAGTGTTTACTATAATGCATTTATTTCCACACTTGAACATATTTGCCAAATAAATGAGCTACTTTAGCGCAAGTATTTGGTGTATCTTCAATTCGACCCCTTAGCAGCCAGTAAAATGTACCTGCATTATATTGTCGAAGGGATGCATAGAGTGTTGGCACTGTCCGTGTTCCCGTGCGTGTGTTCGTCCGCCAGAATCAATAGTTCCAGTCCGGATTGTATCTATACTTCTAAGATACGAGAGCTTTACTCACCTACTGTGATATTGTTTTTATATTTCACTAAGATATTCAACATCGTCGAAGAAGTGTACCACTTGCAATGTAAATACGTTAACATCAGCATCATTTTAACGGCGATTGATGCCTCATTACAATACATAGCAATACATAATATTATTTCCGCAATAATTTCAAAATCATACGTTAAAAATCGTGTGACTCCATTGTGCACACATGTACAACATTCGCTAAGACAAGTTCTGCCCCAAATAGTTGTTAAGTGTGTGTCATATAGAATATACACATAGAGGAAGTAAATTTAAATTTAAACTTTATTTATATTACAACGAATAAAGAGATAAGAGTTATGAATCTTCTGATGAATTAGAACAATTTCCAACATATATAAACGAAGCCAGTGTAGATCATGAAGAGGTCGTCCAAGATCAACCAACTGTAAAGAGAAGAAAACGCAGGTCGGAACATGAATGGAACAGACAAAAGAAAATGGTGGCCATAATGGCAGGAAGGTCATACAAAGGTTGGAAGAAAAATGAAGAAGGAAAGTGGCTGTTAACTGAAGCGAGAAAAGAGAGGGTTTTGAAACCACCAGGTTGTTCAAAACAGTGTCGGAATTCAAATATTAAGTGTTGTGATCAGATTTCTGAGAACCTTTATTCAATCAGTTCTGGACGCAGTATGATTGGAATGAGAAGAAACTGTATGTCTCTATCTCAGTTCTAGAATCCGAAGTTAAGTCGACATCAGCCGAAAGCTCTGGTAAAAAGGGCAAGACCGACAAATATTACATGACAGTCAGAGAAAAGAGAATATGTGTCTGCAAAAACATGTTTTTGAACAATCTATGCATCAAGAAGCGACATAATATGCAGAGGCCTCTGACGATAACACACGTACATGAGGTAGACAGCGTGTGCAACCCCATAAAGAAAAGCCACAGTCAGAAGTTAGACAGAGTGCACAAGAATATCTAGAACAACTACCCAAAATGGAATCACACTACTGTAGGGCAACTAGTAAAAAGCTTTATATTGAACCAGTTTTCACAACAAAAGCTGAACTGTACAGGGCAGGGCGTATGTCGAGAATTGTAAGGAAAATGGTCATAATGCAGCATCAAACTGTCTCTTTATGACAGTATTCGATGAAATGAATCTTTCACTGTACACACCTAAGAAGGATCAATGTGACAAGTGCTGTGAGTATGAATGTGGAAATATCACAGAAGATGTATATAGCCAACACATGCAAAGAAAATAAGATGCTAGACAAGCAAAGGCAGAAGACAAAGAAGTGTCTTAGTGACAACTCATACAAAGTGCTGACAATGGAGTTACAGGCTGTTATGCTTTGTCCATAACGTCAAGCCAACTTTATATTACAAGACGAAGTTCGCATGTCATAACTTCATAATTATGGACATGGGAAGCAAAGATAACACGTGCTATTTTTGGAATGAATCAGACGGTGACCTGTCAGCAAGTTCGTTTGCTACATGCATAATACATTACATAGAGCACTTGTTGGCAACCGAACCAGGAGTTAAATAAATTGTTCTGTATAGTGACGGCTGCAATTATCAGAATCGAAATGCGGTGTTGGCAAACGCCATTTTGAAGACAGCCATCGACAAACAGATTACCATTGTCCAAAAGTTCCTAGAGCGTGGACATACCAATATGGAGGTAGATGCAATGCACATTCTCATAGAAAGGAATCTGAAGAAAAAGCCCATCTACGTGCCTCAGAATTATGGAGACATAATTTCGTCAGCAAGGCCGAAACAGAAATTCATGGTACACTACGTACCGTACACATTCTTCAAAGACATGAAAAATCTGTCATACTACAGCTCAATAAGGCCAGAAAATAAAGTTGGGGACCCAACTGTGACGGAAATTCGTGTACTCAGGTACAGTACAAATGGGACCATCTATTACAAACTTGGATTCCAAGAGGACTACCAGGACCTTCCACGGAGGGCAAAGCAACAGACCGGAGTTGGAGCAATTACAAGCCTTCATCAGAACAAAACTCCATTCAAACAGTCTAAATATAAGCACCTGCAGGAACTGAAACGAATTATACCTCAAGACTACCATACATTCTATGACTGCTTGCCTTTTCATTAAGTACACAAGAGTGAAAACTCTGCTATCTGTGCTATACTGTAGATAGCTGTTATTTTGAACTACTTACTGTAGAAATTGAGAGCTGTCTTAAGTCATAATGTTCATTAGTGGAGGTTACAGGAGTATCTTGTGATTTTCCTTCCATTACAAAACAATTCAAAACATTGAAACTTTACTGCTCATTATGAGCAGTTATTTTCGGCATTGTTTTTGTATAACCCTATTGTGCGTTTTACGCATTGTTTTTGTTCACATTTGCAGATTTCTCTTTGCTTTCAACTTATAGCATCATTGGCATTTACAGTCAAACATGTTTTATACGACCATATGACATACAACATAGTGGTTGTTCTGGACAGGTGGTAGTATAATACAGGTCAAATGTAATGCAGGAAGCTCCAACTGCCACCTGCCTGAAAGGTATTATTGTCTATGGCCGATTGATACAGGTTTCACAGTAGATCTAGTTATAGTTCTATATTACAGGAAGTAAATAATTATAGTTAGTATTTCAACGTTATTTCTTCTTTGAAATTATCTGTTATAAATGTTGTTCTTATAAGCCAGAGTGTTTTTAATCTATTGCTACCATACTTCAAACCTGTCCTAAGCGACACTATAAGAGAAGTTAATATCTTGGGATTACATTCAACCTAAATTTAGCGACCATCTTGCAATAGTAATCACCACATTCCTGGTGTGACGATCGATGAATACAACTTTTACTGTAGGTGGAGTTGTCCCCGAGAACGTGATTTTTTCCTATGAAGAATATGGTTTACATTTGTTTGCTACAATGTCAATATTTTGATATAAATACCATCTATTCATACAGAATAATTGTATATTGCATTATTGAGTACCACAATACAAAAAGTCGTATATGTATTAAAAATTTAAAACTGGTGCCAAACGATCGTATACGAGATTACTCATCTATTTTGTTTACAAATGCAAAAATCAGATTGCTAAGCAATGTGTTATGACATCATAATGGTACATTCGAAATTTAGAAAGATTCCAACAACATTTGAAACAATGAGAAACAAAAATGTCTCTCCTGCAAAAATATAGAAAACTGGCTATACGAGGTAATGATATTAGGCCGACGATGTGTTATTATCGTGTGTTTGTAGAAACAGACAGACCGCCATTGGCATGTGTTATTATTGTGTGCTTGTAGAAACAGACATACCGCCATTGGCATGTGTTATTATCGTGTGTTTGTAGAAACAGACAGACCACCATTGGCATGTGTTATTATCGTGTGTTTGTAGAAACAGACAGTCCACCATTGGCATGTGTTATTATTGTGTGTTTGTAGAAACAGACAGAACCCCATTGGCATGTGCTATTATCGTGTGTTTGTAGAAACAGACATATCGCCATTGTCATGTCTTATTATCGTGTGTTTGTAGAAACAGACAGACCGCCATTGCCATGTCTTATTATCGTGTGTTTGTAGAAACAGACATACCCCCATTGGCATGTGTTATTATTGTGTGTTTGTAGAAAGAGACATACCGCCATTGGCATGTGTTATTATTGTGTGTTTGTGGAAACAGACAGACCGCCATTGCCATGTCTTATTATCGTGTGTTTGTAGAAACAGACAGACCCCCATTGGCATGTGTTATTATTGTGTGTTTGTAGAAACAGACATACCGCCATTGGCATGTGTTATTATTGTGTGTTTGTGGAAACAGACAGACCGCCATTGGCATGTGTTATTATCGTGTGTTTGTAGAAACAGACAGACCGCCATTGGCATGTCTTATTATCGTGTGTTTGTAGAAACATACAGACCGCCATTGACATGTGTTATTATCGTGTGTTTGTAGAAACAGAAAGACCGTCATTGGCATGTATTGTTATCGTGTGTTTGTGGATACAGACAGACCGCCATTGACATGTCTTATTATCGTGTGTTTGTAGAAACAGACAGACCGCCATTGGCATGTATTGTTATCGTGTATTTGTTGTGGGAGATTAAAGTCGCACGTACAGCTTATCATTCCAGCTATAGTTTGTGGCGGAAGACCCTGGTACCCCTCCGAGCAGTATTCCAGACAGTTGGTGGCTGAAGACCCTGGTACCCCTCCGAGCAGTATTCCAGACATTGTATTATTGAGTGTGTCATTGAATGTAGTAATGTTATCACACTTTGTAACTGTGAATATCTAAAACGAAAATCAACAGTAAACGTGTAGTTAGTTTTCAAATTAATGTTCGAGAACAGTTTCAAAAATGCTTTACAATACGCCATTCTCTGTTTTAGTATGCGACAGTTATACTACCCTAGAGACGTATTCCGGTCAGTGTATATACGGTTATAACTTAGATAACCTCAAAGTCATAAGTACCGATGACGACTGTATACAGACATGTGAGATGAACCATGGCGACAATTGCCTCTCTGTCGAGTACAAAATTAGTTATAAGGTGTGCCAGTGTTTGAGTGTTACAAGACAACAGGTGTTAGACAGTAGCCCGAGAAACCTGCATGGAAATGTGTGTAATCTCTACACAAAAATATGTGGCTAATGATGCACACTGCTCAATTTCGTCCGTCGTTCTATCGCACGTGTTGTCACAGTTCAAGTATCTGTTCATAACAACATGTAATTATGTATACTACAAAGGTTAAATACGCTGTTACCATGTCCCCACACGTGCTATTACCATGTCCCCACACGTGTTATTTCCATGTCCCCACACATATTATTACCATGTTCCCACACGTGTTATTACCATGTCCCCACACGTGTTATTACCATGTCCCCAAACGTATTATTACCATGTCCATCCCTCTCGCTCCACGCAATGCACATTGTTCTCCGTGCGTCAATGTTTACAACTGTGTTAATGTTTATTTTTCAATGCATTTCGCATTTGTATATTGCACATACTCTGTTAGAAAGTGTAGGATACATGCTGAACCATTATGGATTTATTGCATAATGTAATATAGTCGTATATAACTAACAATTATTCCGCATGACCGTCTGTGGTAACTCATTACATTATTAGTGATGATGCCCTAGAGTGTCTTGAAGAGCAACGAAAAATACCCAAGTAATTTGGGGGGGGGAGAAGGGAATATTGATATGATATTGTTTATCTAGAATCCTGCGGATATTTATGAACAAATGTCCGTAAGGAACGTTAGGCAATATTTCTTAGGAATAAGCCCACACGGATGAGCCATAGGAGGGCAATATAATGGCAACTCAATCCAGGCCTCTCTGTTGTTTAGTAGAATACGGCTGCATTGTCAATTATTGTTGTGTAACAAGGGAACACTATTTTTGTTGAAAATAATTGAACAATATGCCATATTTCCAGGATCAAGAGAACATGGGTGGCAATATTGTGAGGACCTCAAGAGATAATGTATATTTTGTACTATTACGACATGTTTTCATAATTGAATGAAGTTTATCATTCACACTTTAAATACGTGCAGTTGTACTATATATAATAAATAACGTCCGGCTATTTCACATAATTATATAGCCAATCACTGGACCGTCTAAGCTACGTGATACACTTCTGGGTAGTAGGCACATATTTGGTGTGTCATTTTAATCACTTTTAAACTATATGTGAGCTGATGTGTAAATATACATTTTATTATATAAATGTGTTAGCTTATTGTAATATAATAGGATGTATCGATGCATGTATTGAAAAACACAGGGCACTATAATAAAATATGTACTCATTTTATTATTAATATAAAGGACCATGATACTATTTCTACGACATATTTATTTCAGTAGCTTGTATGTATTGTATGTTATGTGTATGTATATATTCGGGTAAGGTATATATGCATACACATTGTGTTATACATGCAATTATTGCAGACACATTGCAAATACTATTTCACTAACTGTTCACTATTAAAGTAAAACGAAAAGTAATGGATCCGGAAATATGTTAAAAAGGAAATGTAGCTGGGTATCAGATTACAGGGCCTTCTCTTCGTTTGTATGAACTTGTTTATGACGATGTTCACTACACAATGTTGCTTCACTGTTCGCTGTCTTGTTAACCTCGTGTGCAAATTAGCCTACAACATTTGAAATAAACTGTATGTATGTATTTCTGTCATAATATATGTATGCATATCACTGTAATATTGTATAAAGCACACTTAACATATGTACACAAACTATTTAAGGCATTTAAATTCCACGTTGCCTCTTCTCTATCCCTCTTGGCGATGGATTCCATCAGGAATGATGTCTCGAGAGTGATTTATATAAGTTGAAATAACTTGTTTCGCAATCGAGCTAAAATAAATTTGTATAAATTAAACAAAATATATATAAAGTATACAGTAATAAAAATTAATTTACCTTTAATAGTGCCATTATGTCTTACCCTACTGGAAGTGTTACTAATTTATCGAAACTAGATTATACGAGTGTGCATAATAGGACAAATACATTTTATGTCTCATAAATATATATTAATTAGCGTGTATAAGAAAACGTAAACGTGTTTTTCGAACGCAGCACCTCCCACACTCAATCCACAGTGCAGAACCCACCACCTCCCATACTCCATCCACAGTGCAGAACCCACAACGTCGTACACTCCATCCACAGTACAAAACCCACCACCTCCCACACTCCATCCACAGTGCAGTACCCACCACCTCCCACACTCTATCCACAGTGCAGTACCCACCACCTCCCACATCCATCCACAGTGCAGTACAAATAGTCAGAACCCACCACCTCCCACACTCCATCAACATTGCAGTACAAATAGTCAGAACCCACCACCTCCCACACTCCATCCACAGTGCAGTACAAATAGTCAGAACCCACCACCTCCCACACTCCATCCACAGTGCAGTACAAATAGTCAGAAACCACCACCTCCCACACTCCATCCACAGTGCAGTACAAATAGTCAGAACCCACCACCTCCCACACTCCATCCACAGTGCAGTACAAATAGTCAGAACCCACCATCTCCCACACTCCATCCACAGTGCAGTACAAATAGTCAGAACCCATCACCTCCCTCACTCTATCCACAGTGCAGTACACATAGTCAGAACCCACCACATCCCACACTCCATCCACAGTGCAGTACAAATAGTCAAAACCCACCACCTCCTACACTCCATCCACAGTGCAGTACAAATAGTCAGAATATCCTTGAACCATTTGTGTGGTTAGATGAACCCACCACCCCCACACTCCATCCACAGTGCAGTACAAATAGTCAGAATATCCCTGAACCATTTGTATTAACAGTCTTTTAAATGGGACGTTACACCGAGGTCTCGTGTCGGTGCTTTACACCGTGCACGCAAAAGAATCAGAGGAGATTCAGGAATGGGTCTCTGTCTGTATCGTGCACTATCCTCCAAAATCTAAAATAACTAATCTCTTCAGGAAGGCGTCGCTCATATGGGCAACCGGTAGCGACGATAAATAAACGTTAAAACACACAACCATTTGTATGGTTAGATTAGTTTATTTGTATTATCAGTATGCTAGTTTTATTAGTAGTTTGGTTTGTTGTTTTAACTAGGTTTTGTTTTCTATTCATGGTGGCACCTTGTGCCCATCCAGTTTAAAGATTAGTTGGCACTTTTTCTTACTAGAGGGCACGCACTTCTTGTCGCCCACATGTATCGAAATGTAGTGCCAACTACATTATTTATGTATGTAACTATTGTTTCAATCAGAAATGTGTCTGCTTTGTAGACTTGTTAATTTTTATGGCTTATATATAAAGCCCATGTATCAATCTACTTGTGTGTTGGGTTAAATTGCTCCATACTAGCTTCCCATGAACATTTGATGGTACAACGTAGTGTGTTCAACATAAATAAGAATGCTGGTACGACGTATACCTTTTAATTTCATACGGTAGGAACATCATTAAATAGCAATGCTGGTACGACATATACTTTTCAATGTCATACAGTAGGAGCATCATTAAAATTGGCAAATGTCAAAACAAGTTTAAAAGAAGCATTTACATTACAATTTTACAGAAAGAATACTAAGTCTTATAAAGCGAATGCCATTGACTGCTTAGAACAAAATGTCGATGTTCGTGAAAATATCATAAAATGTTATATTAAGATAACATAATAATAGCTGATCCATAGAACAATGCATTAAATGCGATTAAATGGAAACCTGTGTCATACATTAAAACAGTTTATATATGTTTTACTATGTACAGTACATACATAATGGCTCAAGCATTGTCAGCGATGATGTGATGGAAAATTGCTTTGGATCGAGGTGTGTTATCACAATTCATAGTAGGTATCCATCGCAACTTCATCGCGCAGTAAATTAGTCATCGCAACGGGTTCCGATAACAAATATTGTTATCTGGCAGATAACAACATCATCGCAATATCACGACAGACTACTGGTTGTCAAACCTGTCGATTTGTAAATGACTGTGTAATACAATAAAGAAAATACGTGTTGATCATACTTGTTTGCAAACACAATGCCTGCAGTGTCCCCGGATCATAAACATTGGACATAACATGTACTATGAAATAATGTATATTGACTTTTTCGAGCAGATTGAGGCTGGAATAGAGAAATATAAATATCTAGAAAAATATTTCATTTCGTGTGACATGAATAGTCGAACTTCGGATGAACTATATTCAAAGATGTGTATGTTATGCTAGAACTACTGTGTATGTACCACTGTAATATCATTGTGAAGGCATGTACTTTATTTGCATCGTAAATGGTATGCCTTTCTCTGTAACTATCATATGTATAGATATGTACTTGACGTGCATTGTACCTATGCGTTGTATAATTGCCAAGTATAACTGTAATTTGTATTATATTAGATTGTGTTCTTTGTAAATTAGATGATTATGTTTATATTGTATGTGAATCTCCCTACAGTGGAGGAAATAAAGTTATCTATCTAGGTCAGTTTACATTTTGATAATATTAATGACGCTAGCACAGTGGATTATCTTTTATATAATCATAATGATTCTAAATATGTTACCCAATTCAAAATAATTGAACCTGCATAATTTCCAGATCAGTAAGCGATCGAATTTTGCATAGAGATGATAATTATGCCCTCTACAAATAAATCATGACGAGTATTCATCCGCGACTGACATTCTGTTTATTTCGTGGGATGATTCGTTGGATAATACCTTTAGAAATGAGATGATATACAAAGAAAAAAGCTTGACCAGCTAACTGAAGATTTAAATAGTTAAGATATCGATAGCACGGTAAATTCATTCACGAAATGCATGCAGGATAACGCATTCAGTGTCTTCGGAACAAAGCACAAAATTAAATTTGCTAATCCAACAATTCCGCATCATGCAAAAAAGAAAATGGTCAATCAAGAATGTTATGAAGCTAGGAAACAATTTAATATAGCCAGAAACACGTTTATATCAGAAACAGAACTAATGAAAATAAAGTCCTATTTCTAAATAAGAAAACAATTTACTCAAGCATGAAAAATAAATACAAACATTTTTTTTATGAAAAATGAAGGAAAACGTATGTCGAAACTTGCACAAAAAAAACCAAGACATTTTGGAAACATATATTAGTTTAAACATATTTTATTTCCCAATATAATACATATTGAATAATGCATACACCACGCATAATTAGAATACAGAAACAGGATTAGAATGGCAACATATTAGAAAACAATGTACAAATAAAATACCTGATTCTGATCAACTAAACGTCACACACCTATGTAATCATTTTAATGATTTATATGACAATGATAGTAATAATATACACGTAGAAACCGTATTAAACGATACATATATAACATGATCCAGAATTAGATTGTATTTCCGAATATGAATTAAAACAGGCAATTTGTTCACAAAATAATGATAAATGTCCCGGTACAGACACTTTAATTGATGAGGTATTTAAACAGTCCTATGATACTATTGCACCCTTTTCTATTGAAATTTAAAGTATCTGATAGTGACACCTAAATCCTGGGGAGAAGGTATGAGTGTGCCAATATTCAAGGGAGGCAACCTAGATGAGGCCAAATATTATAGAGGAATTACATTAACAAATATATTAGCTAAAATATATTCTCAAATACTTCTAAATAGACTCACAAAATGGTCTATTAAATATGAGAAAATAATAGATAATCAGTTTGGATTTCAAAAAGGAAAGGCAACTTCTGATTGTATATTTATATTAAATGCACTAATTTCAAAAACACTAGCCAACAAAAACAGTTATACGTCGCATTTCTGGACTGGGAAAAACATAAATAAAACAAACATTATGATCTTTGGAAATGGTCAGCACACAAATTATGATTTTTACCTTAATATTACTAAAATTGATATTGCTACATCATTTAAATATCTAGGTGTACATCTTTTTAAAAATAATAGCTGGCATATGTCACACAAGAGAACAGCACAACATGCAGCCTTTTCACTACACAATCTATATATTGTCTATAATCAGCTTGAATTGCCTACTTCTGAAAAATCCAAACATTTTTGATTCACTAGTAGCCCCGATCCTTAATTATAGTGCGGATGTATGGGGACATTATGAATGTAAAGACATTGAACTTATCCACACAAAATGTTGCAGTAAATTGTTGGGAGTAAATAAATCTACAAATCTAGACGCACTATATGGGGAATTAGTAAGGATACCAATGAAAGTAAGCCGACAAATAATAATGATAAAATACTGAATAAAAATATTGTCATCTAAAGAAAATTCAATCATAAAAAAAGTTTACAATATGCTTAAAAATGATACTAACAATGGCGAAACGTATAGTTGTTCTAACTGGGCTTTTCAAATTAAGCAATTACTCGACCATTGTGGAATGCCACAGATTTGGCAAACTCAGCTGAATTATCCTGGTAATTTTGTTTCCATAAAACATAGAATCATTGATATGTATCACCATATAGACCACGTACTTGTATACCACTGTAACCTATCATCACTGATGGTCACGGGTTCGAGCCCCGTTCAGACCGTGTCTCATTTATATGAAAAATGTGGCAGTTTCTTACGGAGGTTGGTGCACCAAGTACTGGTTAACGACTGGAGCCTGCCCAGGAAAGGTGTTGTTAGGTAAGCTGCCCGTCGCTCAAATGGGAAACCGGTAGCGACGTTAAATAAACTTAAATAAATATAAAAAAATGTATCACCAAAGTTGGTACGCAGTTATAAATAATTCTAACAGGTTAGAAACATATAGTATATTCAAGCACGAATTCATCATGGAAAGCTATCTTGACTTCAAAGAAAAGATTCCTATTTGCAATGTCAATATTTAGAACATCTTCCCACCAATTAAACATTGAAACCGGTAGATATAGCAATATCCCAAGAGGTCAGCGAGTATGCATTAGCTGTAATTCAAATTTGATAGAAAATGAATATCATTTTCTTATGGTTTGCCCAAAATACAGAGATTTAAGTATACAAATCTTTTAAGCGATACTATTGTCAATGGCCTAATATACATACGTTTAAAAACATTTTGTCTAAAAACTGTAAACAAGTAATAGAAAATACAGTAAAGTTTATATATGTGTATTATGCGGACAGGAAACTAATTACAGCTAGATAATGGACATATGCATTCATATTTCACACAACAGTTATTTATCGAGATAGAGATCAATATAATCTTTAATATATGTGTCTTTATCTTGTGAAATGCAGGACACAATTGTACAATATTATATACAATTAAACCTGTGCTAGTGTTCACCTCTTTTAAGCAGCCAGTTCGGATATTCCAAATATATGTTATACATTTTACCTCTATTTAAGCAGTATCGTATGTAACTATATGTGATTCCTGTGGCCGGCTGCTTAAGAAAGGTTTGTCTAATGTGCTGAATGGAAACTACACTACTTATAAATACATTAAAATGTCATGTATGTCATTCATTAAATCAATGTATTGTAACACTATAATATATAGATATTTTATATTTTAGTACAAATATATAAATCAAAATTTACAACGACCCAAACAAATATCCCAACATTACAGAATATTTTACTTAATCCAATAAATATCCAAAATACATTCAATCATTCAATAAAAGAGCACATCCGTTAACCGCGACGTAGTAATTGATAGTTCTACGTCAATAAAACAAATTCGTGGGAACATATTTCTACTTCATTGAAGTATAAGGCGATTTAAAGATAACGACCTACATACTACTGGTAGTATTTAATTGATAGTACTACTTTCCTCTTAAATCTCGTGCGAAAAATACTTTAATTATTGAGGCTCATGAATGAAATTATACAACGACCGACACACAACAATTTTCATAAAGTTTGATTTTTCATAAATATGAATTAGCTAGCATGATATATACTTATATATCATTCAATTATTTGCCTTCGAATTATCCTTTTCAATGTTCACGTACACGCTTCTCCGAAACTACTCTATTATAAACCATGTTTTCATGTTTTCACTTTTTCACAATACATTTATATGTATTGTATCTGTATATGCTATAAGCATCAGCTGATGTCTTAATACAATAAATGTTGTTGCTGTTGTTGTTGTTTTTGAAATATAAGTTTGATTAGCTCAATCAATGATTACACTCAAATTCAATAGTGGGTCCGACCGTCAATTAGATTGCCGTACGCAAATATTAACGCATGCATTTCATTGTTCACACCTCCGAAAATACTAGTTTTGTGTTCGAATACGATTGGCATTGCCATCCCTAATTTAAGGTAATACATTGTTTTCTGATCATTGCATAACGCCGGTAAGATTCCGAACCGGTTCCCCATTTATTACGCACAGTATTAAGTAATATACATGTGTAAAATGCGTAATAAGCATCACATTAGGAAAGTCGAAAGTATCAAGAAAACATAAATACATTTATACTTCCTCCAACATCACATATGTCTCGAAGTTCATTTATATAAAATTAAATGTTAAGGTATACCTCCAATTAGTTGTTTCTAGAATGACCCGTCATTCCAAACATCCACAGCCATTGTAAAGGAACACAAACAATTGAATAGGAATGAATATGTCTGTCTCCAACATGGACGGTTTATTTTGAGACAAGATAATCTGATTAAGCAAAAGGTGTAAATGAATGTACCGTAACAATGTTCAAAATACATAAAGTTGGACATAGCATCCACCAACCGTCCAACCAAGAGACATACGGACATGTGATGAAGTAGGAATTTGAAAAATGTGAAAACCTTTACAGAACACGTACTGTATAACCAAACGAACAAGTTACAGACCAGTATTGTTAAGCATATGGGTACAGGTCTGCAGACCATTATAGGTAAACATCTGGGTACAATACTGTAACGCTCAGTGTACAGGTTGCATACTAGAGTAGGTAAACATTCAGGTACAAGCTGCAGACCCGTTTGGATAAATGTTCAGGCATAGTTCTGCAACCTTCCGTTTCGGATACCGTACTAGTATTGTTAACAGTTATGTTACACGTTACAGACTGGTACATGTAAACATATTGGTACGTACACATATACTAACATAGCATAGACGCTGTAACACATGGTGCTACTCGTAATCATTCAGCATTAAGTTTGCAATACGGTCAGATTGACGTGTGTACGTGATGATTAGTGTAAATGTCACATACTGACTTGAGGCTAATAACCCAAATTTAAGAGGATTCTTATCTCGAACCACCGGGGTTTAAATCATGGAATTACAGATAATTCCTAATTGTCATATGACAAAGTGGTGTAAGTAACATGATTCTAGATTAGTACATACCCCATGTACTACCTGTATTATGCACAACATGTCAGTGACAGAATTGTACAGATCACTGTAGTACATAACACATGTACTACTTATATTATACACAACATATCACATACAACACTCTACTGTAGTACACAACCCATATACTACTTATATATACACAACATGTCAATGACAGAATTCTACAGACGACTGTAGTACACAACCTATGTACTACTTATATTATATAAAACATATCAACTACAGCACTCTACTGTAGTACACAACCCATGTACTACTTATATTATACACAACATATCAATAACATCACTCTACTGTAGTACATAACCCTTACTACGAATATTATACACGACATATCAATAACAACACTCTATTGTAGTACATAATCCATGTACTACTTATAGTATACACAAATGATCAATGGCATTAGGACCAGTAACAAAATAATTTACACTTTACAACAATTGTGTTTGCAGCAAATGGCATGTTGACTACATAGTCGAATTGTTTCACACTTATTAATCATGATTGCTAACAATAGTATTAGGGTGTACAGAACAATAACTAGAGATAGGTAAATTCACACCGTGCAGACAAATCAGCCACCTAGTTATAGTAGGAAGGTATTTCAGACAAATACCTCATGTGTCCGAGAGTATAAAGTATCGTATGTGCTTGCGGAGATGTTGGCAACATACCCCATGCTAACAATTTCCACATTAACTAGTAAAATGTGTTAGCATACATAATGCCATCATGATCTGTGCAATATATGGTAGACGTTGACAGCTACCAAGGTATGTGTGAAAGTGAATTGACAGTGCTAAGGTTAGGCAACTGTGTGCTTATTATGTATTGGTGCGACTGGGTTTGCCTCGGGGGATATGTGGTGTGAGTGCAGGGACTCGGATGTAGTTAAGCACTGCTCTTGATTTCCACCGGCCCATTCTCATGACGTCCGACTCTGAAGTCCCAGAGATAATTGCCTGTGTGCAAGCACCAATGTGGAAGCTATGGGGTTTATAATGGGTAGGTGGTAAGTTTATGAATTCGATTGCCTTTTTGAGAAATGTCCTGAAGGATGCATAACTAGTTGATTGGGATCGGCAATCAACGAAAAGTGGTCCTGGATCATTCCCACGATTATATAGGTATGCGATGATATGATTACGAGGGCATGGGTTACTCTTAGTAGCGGGAATGTACATATTCACTGCGGATGTGCTCTTCTGTGTTTTATGATGATGCAATCGAATATGGATGAAGTCTGTTGGTAGACGTATGTCACGGTATTGCACTACATGTGATACGCATGACTTTGTTGATGGTAATAGTTCACCTTTCCTAAAGAGGCCGTGGAAAGCGAGCAAAATAATGGCCATGTAGAGAGTGATATTACATTGGCCAGTGAGTATTGACGAACAGCAGTCTACAAGCTGGGACAGCTGTGGTAGCAAAATCGGTAACCGGCCATCGGGCGTTTGATCCGATTTTCGGCAACCAATGGTCATTCTCCGGATAAGGGGTTGTTGTGTGGGGTCAGCGAGTTGATGGGTGTGATGTTGGAAAGCAATTGCCGATAGGTGGCTACTAATGGACGACGGAGAGAAACCACTTTGGTGTAAATTTGAAATGAACAGTGCTACCGTGGAAGTTGTGGCAGGTATAGCATTAGTCTGTACAGTATGGCCACAACAAGTGGCGAATCTGGACCAATATCGACAATAGGCGGCGCGTGTTGATGTAGACAGGGAGGACTGTAGCAGCTGACGAGTTATAGAAGTAAGCTCTCTGGTGACAGTTCCTCTGGAACCTTCGTTTATGTGGATTCTAGGTGTGGCGCCAGTCGAAGTGCTTCTGCTACCTGAATTTGTCGCAAATAACATTTGCATGAGAAGCTATATGTTTAGATACAAAGCAGAAATTATACTGTAATCCTTTCAGAACGATCCGCCTAAGGAGACGCATGATAATAGTGTATTTGCTGCTTTGTTTGTTCAAGCAATGGACTATATTCAGGTTATCAAATATGAACATGTTCTTGTTTTCCCAATGCTGACCCCACAAATCAACTGCTAGTGATTTAGGGTAAAGAATCAGTATGTTAATGTGATGTTCCTTGACGTCACTTGAAAATGGACCATAAGCCCAATGGCTAGAAAAAGTGCACCCACACCCTTTTGTTGCTGCAGCATCAGTATGTAGATGTAATATGACAGAGGATATAAAGTGATCCCTTGTAAGGAGTGTGCATCCATTGTAAGAGTCTATGAACTGAGACCAAACCTCGAGATCGGAGCGAATGACGTTGGTAAATTTGAGAAAGTGATATGGGTTATGCTTGCCCTTTGTCAGGTCTTGTAATCGACGTAGAAAACAGCGGCCTGGTTTTATTACCTTACATGCAAATTTCAGGTGACCGATCAGGCTTTGAAGTTCTTTCAATTTCATTTTCTTACACTTCTTGCTAGATTGTAGAATAGATCGCAAGGCATTGACTTTGTCCGGGGGTAAGGTTGCCCGGAGAATGTTTGTGTCGATGGAGATGCCATGCACAACAGCTGAAGTTGTTGGTAGGCCCGTCTTCTAGTGTTTTTCAGAGCATAGCTGAACGAATGATTCCAAGTTTGATAGACATTTGCTCCGTGTGGAAGCGACACAAATGAAGTCATCGACAATGTGTGAAACCTCTTGAATAGACTATTTATTCTGTAGAATCCATTGAAGTGATGACGAAAATGCCTCGAAAAGTTTAACTGAACTGGAAGCACCCATGGGCATTACCCTGTCAAAATAAAATTGAGTGTTGAAGCTGAACCCCAGCTTGTGGTAATCGGTGGGATATATTGGAAGGATGCGAAAACTATCCCTTAGATTTGCTTTTGCAATGTAGTAGCTTTCACCAACAGCTAGTATCAGATTTGCCACTGTATCGAATGTCTCTAAAGAAACTGTGGAATTACATTCTGGAATCAAGTCGTTCACAGAAGCATGTGCGCGGCTGAAAGATAAATCATGAATGACTCTTAATTCATTTGGAGTCTTCTTCGGTACTATTCCAAGTGGACTGCTGACGAACGAGTCTAATGGGGGTGACGAATATGGTCCTTTGATACATCCCAGTTGGGTTTACTTTGCAATGTAGTTGGTAACAAATTGTAAATGTTTGGACACCGAAGGATGGTTAACCGATAGTGAAGGGGTATTATGACCGACAACTCCCAGAGGGAAACCGAGAGTAAAACCATTGAATAGGAAAAATAGCTGAGATTTGTTGTAGCCTTCTAGATAGGACGCGAGAACTTGCGGATTAACTGTTGTTGGAAGAACGAGGGTTGGTTTGGGCAGACACGGGTTTGACTCCTTGGGGATTTTGCCGAGTGGCATGGGGTTGTGTGCTTGTAGGGGTC
Source organism: Archivesica marissinica (assembly GCA_014843695.1). NCBI lineage: Eukaryota > Metazoa > Mollusca > Bivalvia > Venerida > Vesicomyidae > Archivesica > Archivesica marissinica. The sequence continues at coordinate 9,821,724 of CM026402.1, read as the reverse complement.
TTCTTCTGGGGCCTTGACCATTGTGTGGAGCAGTGTGATGCGCCATGACTACCGCTGCAGCCGCCACATATGTGCAAGGTATTGCACTGCTGCTTGGTGCAGGACCTTGTGTCTTGATACCCCCAGCAGAAGCCCTTTCTACGGTATATATTGGTTGAGGCGGAATAGGGTTTGTTTGGAAAATGTGGTTGTGGAAACCGCCGGGACTGCCGACGAAATGGCTGGATCTGCTTGGGTGCCTCTATGCAGCAGTAAAAGTATGTTTCTGTATGCACAGGGACCCACGGAATGTCCCTAGTTGCACGTTGGGTACGGACTTTCTGGTCGTACAACTGCCAGTTGGGGGAATGTTGGGATAGGGACTGGATCAGTGACATATACTGAAACATTTGGGAGGCCTCAAATGGGTATTTGACCGTAAAGATAGAGGCATAGAGTTGGAATGCCTTCGACAAGAGGAGAATGGATGAGATTTGGCGCTGAGCCGCCTGTTGAACTGATGTGACGGTGTCCGATGACATGGTCAGCACGGTGGTCAGTGTGTCGGTTGTAGTGCCAAAGTAAAGTTTGGCCATATCAACAAACTATATAGACCAACTAACGGTCTTTAGCCTCTCTGGGACAGTAGCTGCACCATAGGTGAACACGCCCAGACTGGAGGACACAGGCTCGGAGGGCACCGGAAGCGGAGAGATATGATTCACATTAAACACTGAATCGCAGAGGTCCTACACCCACCGAGCCACAGTCCTCCACCCATGGGTACAGACATAGCTGACATAGAAGTGGTACATATCACAGATGCGGCAGGAGAACAAACAGGTGAACAATATAAAATATTATTACATGTGGGTTGATGTTGCAGGCTTGTAGATGCTGTCGGTTCAGTTTGAGTTGTAGGCTGTAGCACCGAAGCGAGTTGCTGCCGCAGTATGGGGTCTGCCGATATGGCAGCTGAAAGGACGTCAGCCAAGCGAGAAGAGGGAGGAGAGTCTGGACTGGTGTATGTGGGCTGAGGTGTACTAGCCTTCCGCTTTGTTGCCCTCTTTTTTGCTGGCATTCTGCTGAAATAAATAGGGGAGCCTATATGTTTGTCTCAATGGTTTTACATACATATATGTCCTGGTGCAAATGGTGGCACACTTACTGAGCCTACTCAGAACATGAAGCCTATATGCATGGTATTTGGTAGTGCATGTCATACTCCACTATAGTAGCAAATGACTGTGTTAGTACTTATGGATGGGTAACTTGCTTGCTATTATATAGATGTACACCAACCATGTAGTGAAGTATGGGGATAGACCACGCATGACAATACAACCGCAATACAACACTTATCAGGCGACAAGTCGTGGCCAGACTTATGAGCCACCACTAAAGATCAGATTAGAAATTTATGTTAGCCGACAGTGAAGGTCAGACTAAAGGAGCCGACATTAAAGGTCAGGCTCAATAATATGCGAACTGGTAATAAAGCCCAGACTCAAAATGTATGCGAGCTGGTAATAAAACACAGACTCAGTAAAATGCGAGCTGACACTAAAACCCAGACTCAGTAAAATGCGAGCTGGTAACAAAGCCCAGACTCAATAATATGCGAGCTGGTAACAAAGCCCAGACTCAATGATATGCGAGCTGGTAATAAAGCCCAGACTCAATGATATGCGAGCTGGTACTAAAGCCCAGACTAAGTACAATGCGAGCTGGTAGCAAAGCCCAGACTCAATAATATGCGAGTTGGTAAGAAAGCCCAGACGCAAGAATATGAGAGCTGGTAACAAAGCCCAGACTCAATAATATACGAGCTGGTAATAAAGCCCAGATTCAAGAATATGCGAGCTGGTAACAAAGCCCAGACTCAAGAATATGCGAGCTGGTACTAAAGCCCAGACTCAAGAATATGCGAGCTGGTAATAAAGCCCAGATTCAAGAATATACGAGCTGGTAACAAAACCCAGACTCAAGAATATGCGAGCTGGTAACAACGCCCAGACTCAAGAATATGCGAACTGGTAACAAAGCCCAGACTCAAGAGTATGCGAGCTGGTAACAAAGCCCAGATTCAAGAATATGCGAGCTGGTAATAAAGCCCAGACTCAAGAATATGCGAGCTGGTAACAAAGCTCAGACTCAAGAATATGCGAGCTGGTAACAACGCCCAGACTCAAGAATATGCGAGCTGGTAACAACGCCCATACTCTTAGCCCGCAGTAAGATCTGGACTAAATATGCCGACAATACATGTCGGACTTCAGACTATGTGAGCTGACAGTGCATGCTATTATTGATTTGCTCATTGATTGGGTTGTGTAACCGTAAGTAAAACTACTTTACATTAGTCTGTGGATGTAGGGACGGTGGTGCAGATAACAATAGGAATGGGATAGTTCTGTAAAATGAGAGTAGTTGGTGTAGTGGTGCCAGAACTTCAAACTCTCACGGTGGTTTTGTCAGCAAATGTGTATTTATATATACATAATATAACAGTGTGGACTATGTAGTTGATGCACTGGTATGAGTACCTCTGGCTCAGCAATAGTGTTGCCTGGAAGTGGATCAGCGACAACTGCTACATGTGTCAGCTCATTGGATGGCTGCAACATAATAATTCATAACAAGCCAGAAACAACTGCATTGTACCCAACGATCAAACGGGAGATAACTCCAAAACAAGCGTGAATTATGATGTATGCAAAGTTTCAGTCATAACAATGACTGTTTTAGAGAAATGTTAATGTTTGAGGGTTTTTTACGAAAACTTTTCTGAAATCAGACTACATGATTGTATATCTGTATCTGTTGAAGTACGTAGCACAGGACAACTGCTGGTATAACGTCTACGGGATACATTCAATTTGTATATTTGGCCAACGTCCACGTCTCTAAAGTCACTATTGGGGGTTGGGACTTACTGTGGTTGTAGATAATTAGCACTAGGATATGTATATAAAGTGTCAAAGCAATAACGTGGAAGGTTTTTGAGAAATGTTAATGTTTGAATTTTTGGTTACGACTTCACCCTCGACATAACGTAGCCAGGAGTACATGTATGTGAGTAGCCAGGAGTACATGTATGTCAGTAGCCAGGAGTACAGGTATGTCAGTAGCCAGGCGTACATGTATGTCAGTAGCCAGGAGTACATGTATGTGAGTAGCCAGGAGTACATGTATGTCAGTAGCCAGGAGTACAGTTATGTCAGTAGCCAGGCGTACATGTATGTCAGTAGCCAGGTGTACATGTATGTCAGTAGCCAGGAGTACAGGTATGTCAGCAGCCAGGAGTACAGGTATGTTAGTAGCCAGGCGTACATGTATATCAGTAACCAGGAGTACAGGTATGTCAGTAGCCAGGAGTACATGTATGACAGTAGCCAGGAGTACATGTATGACAGTAGCCAGGAGTACATGTATGTCAGTAGCCAGGAGTACATGTATGACAGTAGCCAGGAGTACATGTATGACAGTAGCCAGGAGTTTTGATATAATCGGATTTTTTTCTATTTGCAAGTGCTTTCCTCGGTAGTAATATTATATATTGTCAAACTATTTTGCTACAGAACTTCATAATGTTCCTGTGTGGTATCGTTAGGCATTGACATCCAGGAACTGACAGACATAGTTTTACAAAACAAATTATTAAATGAACGATTTGATTTGCATGTATTATGTACATTATATCAAATAATTGCTAATAAATGGAATTGTAGCCATGGCATCACACGTACTACCTTGCAAACGCCTAAGCAATCTGAGTGAGCATTAAAACATAATACATGCGTGCATTAATTAAGAAATAATATTTTTCTTTCCGTTGATTTAAAATATGGCTTGTATGACTAAGTTGCTGATTCCGGTGTTCAGAAAGACAAACCATGTGTTATTCGAATATACATAACGCAACTACAAATAGTATTTCGATTCTAGCATGACCAAACTATATAAAAAGCGCAAACAGAGGTTGTGTTAGATTTTTTAGAGTAGTTCGTAAATAATGTAATAAAACTACAACAATGATGTCACGTTTAACATCAAGCGCTAAGCCATGTTTTATTTTTAATTTAACAACGGTACAGTCATCCTTTTGTGTATATACAGACAAAATTCCGAGCCATGTTAGAATGCATGGCACATGCGTGAATTAATGCAAAGAACATGCGTGTATCAATACATAGTACACGCTTGTATTAATACATAGTACATGCGTGCATTAATACATAGTATATGTGTGTATTAATACATAGTACATGTGTGAATTAATATAGTTCATCCGTGTATGTATGCATAGCACAAGCATGTATGAATACATAATACATACGTGCATTGATCCACTATACATGCGTTCATTAATACATACCTACATATGTTCATTAATCGATAGTACATTCGTGCAGTAATGCATATTACATGCGTGCATTAATACATACCATGTACTACATGTGTGTATTAATACATAGAACATGCGTACATTACCTCATACTACATACGTGTATTAATACACAATACATACCTGTATCAATGCATAGCACATAAGTGTATTAATACAAAGATCATGCGTGCATTAATACATTCTACATGCGTGCATTAATACATAGTACATGCGTGCATTAATACATAATGCATGCGTGAATTAATACATAGTATATGCGTGCATTAATACCTTTTGCATGCGTGTATTAATACATTCTAATTGCGTAAATTAATATATAGTACATGCGTACATTAATACATTCTACATGCGTGCATTAATAAATACTACATGCGTGCATTAATACATTATACATGCGTGCATTAATACATACTACATGCATGAATTAATACATACTACATGCGTGCATTAATAAATACTACATGCGTGCAATAATACATTATACATGCGTGTATCAATACATACTACATGCGTGCATTAATACATACTACATGCGTGTATCAATAAATACTACATGCGTGCATTAATACATACTACATGCGTTCTTAATACATACTACATGCGTGCATTAATACATTCTACACTTGTGAATTAATACATACTACATGCGTGCATTAATACATACTACATGCGTGAATTAATACATACTACATTCGTGCATTAATACATTCTACATGCGTGCATTAATACATACTACATGCGTGCATTAATACATACTACATGCGTGTATTAATACATAGTACATGAGTACATTAATACGTAGTGTAGGTACCATTGAGGTGAATTTGGAAGACACGCTGATGGATGCACATGTTTGTCTCAATAAACAGTCCCTGCGTTCTTAATATATTATAATGCTTGCAGGGAGTGATTGTTACGTGGATAGTGACTGTGTCGACCCCAACTCCAGATGTTTATATTCTGTAGAAGGAAACTTATTTTGCAAATCATTGTATGAGTTTAATCATTTGCAATCGATATGTTAGAAAGAGATAGCTCGATCGGCTGACTGCATTTATAACTATAGTATTAATACTGCTAAAAGCATTGTATAATACATTGTTTTTATTTCACTGTATTCGACAAAATAAAACCAGCTTGAAACCATAATATTTCCAATTAGTGATCCCTGTCATGTTTCGGGAATGAAAAGATAATAAATGGTTTACATTTATAACTTTCCTTTGGTACGAATGGTTTTCTGTGTAATTTATTCATAGCATAAACCTAATAATGTGGAGGTGAATAATATAGTATTTGTTTTACTTCTCCACACGTACATCACGTGGGGGTTCACTAGAATCCCATTGGCAATGCGATTCTAGTGAGGTCCCACAACAAAAGTATTTGCGGAAAATCGAAAAACAATTGCTGTGTTAATCGGAAACTCAGTTAATGTTCATCAATAAGAATCTCTTTGTCTACTTATTAAGAACTTGCATGAACTAGTCTCAAATAAATGAGTTGTATAACTAATTAACACAATAATAATAATGTAATTGAATTAATTAAGATAAATGTGTGTAATATTATATCAATCATCGGTACAGTGCACGTCCAATGAGACAGATCATATATATCGATGATGTAAAACATTAAATGTTTACATTGCTTAATCAAATATTGAATCGTGCGACATCATTAGGTGCCCGACGGTAGCAATTCCATATGGTTGGTGGAGGATGTTACACGTATTTATATAATGGGATACAGCATATGGTTGATGGAGGCTGTTACACGTTTTTATATAATGGGATACAGCATGTAGTTGGTGGAGGCTGATATATTTATAAAATGGAATACAGCACATGGTTGGTGGAGGCTGTTATATTTATGTAATGGAATACAGCATGTGGTTGGTGGAGGCTGTTATATTTATATAATGGGATAAAGCATGTGGTTGGTGGAGGCTGTTATATTTATATAATGGAATACAGCATATGGTTGGTGGAGGCTATTATATTTATATAATGGGATACAGCATGTGGTTGGTGGAGGCTGTTACACATTTTTATATAATGGTATACAGCATGTGGTTAGTGGAGGATGTTATATTTATATAATGGAATACAGCATGTGGTGGGTGGAGGCTGTTATATTTATATAATGGGATACAGCATCTGGTTGGTGGAGGCTGTTATATTTATATAATGGAATACAGCATATGGTTGGTGGAGGCTGTTATATTTATATAATGGAATACAGCATATGGTTGGTGGAGGCTGTTATATTTATATAATGGGATACAGCATATGGTTGTTGGAGGCTGTTATATTTATATAATGGAATACAGCATGTGGTTGGTGGAGGCTGTTATATTTATATAATGGAATACAGCATATGGTTGGTGGAGGCTGTTATATTTATATAATGGAATACAGCATGTGGTTGGTGGAGGCTGTTATATTAATATAATGGAATACAGCATGCGGTTAGTGGAGGCTGTTATATTTATATAATGGAATACAGCATGTGGTTGGTGGAGGCTGTTATATTTATATAATGGGATACAGCATATGGTTGGTGGAGGCTGTTATATTTATATAATGGAATACAGCATATGGTTGGTGGAGGCTGTTATATTTATATAATGGGATACAGCATATGGTTGGTGGAGGCTGTTATATTTATATAATGAAATACAGCATGTGGTTAGTGGAGGCTGTTAAATTTATATAATGGAATAAAGCATATGGTTGGTGGAGGCTGTTATATTTATATAATGTAATACAGCATATGGTTGGTGGAGGCTGTTATATTTATATAATGGAATACAGCATATGGTTGGTGGAGACTGTTATATTTATATAATGGGATACAGCATATGGTTGGTGGATGCTATTATATTTATTTCATGGGATACAGCATGTGGTTGGTGGAGGCTGTTATATTTATGTAATGGAATACAGAATATGGTTGGTGGAGGCTGTTATATTTATATAATGGGATACAGCATATGGTTGGTGGAGGCTCTTATATTTATGTAATGGAATACAGTATATGGTTGGTGGAGGCTGTTATATTTATATAATGGAATACAGCATATGGTTTGTGGAGGCTGTTATATTTATATAATGGGATACAGCATATGGTTGGTGGAGGCTGTTATATTTATATAATGGGATACAGCATATGGTTGGTGGAGGCTGTTTTATTTATATAATTGGATACAGCATAAGGTTGGTGAACGCTGTTATATTTATATAATGGAATACAGCATATGGTTGGTGGAGGCTGTTATATTTATATAATGGGATACAGCATATGGTTGTTGGAGGCTGTTATATTTATATAATGGAATACAGCCTATGGTTGGTGGAGGCTGTTATATTTATATAATGGAATACAGCATGTGGTTGGTGGAGGCTGTTATATTTATATAATGGGATACAGCATATGGTTGTTGGAGGCTGTTATATTTATATAATGGAATACAGCCTATGGTTGGTGGAGGCTGTTATATTTATATAATGGAATACAGCATGTGGTTGGTGGAGGCTGTTATATTTATATAATGGGATACAGCATATGGTTGTTGGAGGCTGTTATATTTATATAATGGAATACAGCCTATGGTTGGTGGAGGCTGTTATATTTATATAATGGAATACAGCATGTGGTTGGTGGAGGCTGTTATATTTATATAATGGGATACAGCATATGGTTGTTGGAGGCTGTTATATTTATATAATGGAATACAGCCTATGGTTGGTGGAGGCTGTTATATTTATATAATGGAATACAGCATGTGGTTGGTGGAGGCTGTTATATTTAAAAATATAATGGAATACAGCATGTGGTTGGTAGAGACTGCTATATTTATATAATGGGATACAGCATGTGGTTGGTGGAGGCTCTTGTATTTATATAATGGGATACAGCATGTGGTTGGCGGAGGCTGCTACACGTTTTTATATAATGGGATACATCATATGGTTGGTGGAGGCTGCTACACGTTTTTATATAATGGGATACAGCATGTGGTGGGTGGAGGCTGTTGCACGTTTTTACATAATGGGATACAGCATGTGGTTGTTGGAGGCTGTTATATTTATATAATGGAATACAACATGTGGTTGGTAGAGACTGCTATATTTATATAATGGGATACAGCATGTGTTTGTAGAGACTGCTATATTTATATAATGGAATACAGCATGTGGTTGGTAGAGACTGCACTATTTATATAATGGAATACAGCATATGGTTGTTGGAGGCTGTTATATTTATATAATGGAATACAGCCTATGGTTGGTGGAGGCTGTTATATTTATATAATGGAATACAGCATGTGGTTGGTGGAGGCTGTTATATTTATATAATGGGATACAGCATATGGTTGTTGGAGGCTGTTATATTTATATAATGGAATACAGCATGTGGTTGGTAGAGACTGCTATATTTATATAATGGGATACAGCATGTGGTTGATGGAGGCTGCTACACGTTTTTATATAATGGGATACAGCATGTGGTTGGTGGAGGCTGCTACACGTTTTTACATAATGGGATACAGCATGTGGTTGCTGGAGGCTGCTACACGTTTTTATATAATGGGATACAAAATGTGGTCATTTCCATATGCATGATTCGTTATAGATTCACTTACTCATGGCAAGATTGTATTAAGAGCAAGGTGCCGCACTGTATTTGAAAGATGCTAGTACAGGAGTTCAGTATAATTATGAAAATGGAGGACATTCCAAATGAGTCTGAGATCATTGCACTTTAATATCTTAGACCGCGACTCGTTTGTTTAACCTTGGGCATTGGGTAGAAATTACTACAAATGTGTCTGAGGTATTTTGGTTGTGTCGTTAAATCAAATACATGCTACTTTCTGAAGAGAAATGACTACACTTTATTTTCAGAAATAAAATTGAATATTGTATAATAGCATTTGGGTTCATAATAGACTTGGTGGGAGTTGTCCTTTTGAAAGATATAGTATCGTGATATTATACAATGATAATGATGACTTTAACTACACTCTCATTTCTCTGGTTTCAACACTATAAGTCAAGGCGGATATACATGTAATGTAAACTGTTCCTTAAAGAAAGTTGATTGCTAGCAAGCTATTAATGTTACAAAGGAAAGTACCATACTTGTTTACAGCAAATTAATAGAAATATTTACAAGATTGTATCTTGAACTTACGATAGTAATGATATTAATGATGTTGTTGGAGAGTGTGTTGACCGTAAAGTTGTTCATGTAGGCCAGTATGACAAAGACGTCGATGTTGATGAGGACATAGGAATTGTGCCATTACTGATGCTGAATATTTTAATGAGGATTTAGTGAATGGTGATTTTAATTAGCCTCATTATATACGGGTAATCAAGTTGTGATGATGCATCCTTCAATAACATTAAGCATCAGGCAAAGTGAGAAACAAGTACACACAATTAACAAGAAGGACACACTAGGTTGTGTGCATGTGCAGATGCCGTGTGCCTCTCCGATCAGTATTCCATATACCGACGGGCACCCTGGCAATACCACATACCTTTAACAAGCCAGCTGGATAGCTTCGTCTCATTGGTATACGAACAAGAAGCGGTGTTATTACATGGAATTAGTTAAATTATAAGCATAGTAGTATGGTAAGCCGGGTATGTCACTAGACAGTATGGTAAGCCGGGTATGTCACTAGACAGTATGGTAAGCCGGGTATGTCACTAGACAGTATGGTAAGCCGGGTATGTCACTAGACAGTATGGTAAGCCTTGGTATGTCACTAGACAGTATGGTAAGCCGGGTATGTCACTAGACAGTATGGTAAACCTGGTATGTCACTAGACAGTATGGTAAGCCGGGTATGTCACTAGACAGTATGGTAAGCCGGGTATGTCACTAGACAGTATGGTAAGCCGGGTATGTCACTAGACAGTATGGTAAGCCGGGTATGTCACTAGACAGTATGGTAAGCCGGGTATGTCACTAAACAGTATGGTAAGCCTGGTATGTCACTAGACAGTATGGTAAGCCGGTATGTCACTAGACAGTATGGTAAGCGGTATGTCACTAGACAGTAGGTAAGCCGTAGTCACAGACAGTATGGTAAGCCGGGTATGTCACTAGACAGTATGGTAAGCCGGTATGTCACTAGACAGTAGGTAAGCCGTAGTCACTAGACAGTATGGTAAGCACAAACAAAACCGGTATGTCACTAGACAGTATGGTAAGCCGGGTATGTCACTAGACAGTATGGTAAGCCGGGTATGTCACTAGACAGTATGGTAGCCGGTATTCACTAAACATATGGTAAGCCGGTATGTCACTAGACAGGGTATGTCACTAACAGTATGGTAAGCCGTATGTCACTAGACCAAACCACACAACAAAACCACACAACAAAACACACAACAAAACCACACAACAAACACACACAGTATGGTAAGCCGGGTATGTCACTAGACAGTATGGTAAACCTGGTATGTCACTAGACAGTATGGTAAGCCGGGTATGTCACTAGACAGTATGGTAAGCCGGGTATGTCACTAGGCAGTATGGTAAGCCGGGTATGTCACTAGACAGTATGGTAAGCCCGGTATGTCACTAGACAGTATGGTAAGCCGGGATGTCACTAGACAGTATGTTAAGCCGGGTATGTCACTAGACAGTATGGTAAGCCTGATATGTAACTAGACAGGTTCTTTTTAAAGCGACATTACATTGCAAAACGCAACTAAAATGCATTTTTACGTATATCTTTTGTCGAATACATTCGAACACTAACAATGAATCAATAAACAAACAAAAGTGTGTTTGTGGTTTACAACTTTCAAAAGTGAAAGTAGATTTTCATATAACGTTCATCCACGCACCTAAATTGACGTTTGTTTGTCATTGGAGTCAATACTAAGCGCGTGATACTGTCGTTTAGAGATATTTTGACTAAGTTTAGTCTACAAATAAATATGCATAGGCAGACTGTGAGATATAACGGTAAATATGTACCATAAATAGTGTTGTCGACCTAATTTACATTATTCAACAAACCGCGTATACGGCATTTGTTTATTTGCTGAAATAGTCAGTTTTTGAGGCAATTATTTGGAAAACAATTTTACCATGTAATAGGGAATTACATTCTGTAGAAATTTGCGTTTTCACTGATGTAGTGTCGCTTTAAATAATGTAATAACATGATATCCGGTATATATATTCTATATTTGGCATATAAATTATGATTATCCGATCATTTTTATCATCGACATGTTGCCGTAATTGAAATGAGTTAATCACAGTTAATACACTTTAAATACGCGCAGTTGTACTATTTATTATAAATAACGTTCGGCTAGTTCACATATATACCCAATCACTTGACCGGCTACGCATAGTTGGTGTGTCATTTTGACATCTTTTAAACTAGTGTGAGCTGTTGTGTATGCAGATATATGTTAATATATACTTTATAGAAACTGTATATATGAAGGTGTTAGCTTATTGTAGTATAATTTGATGTATGCATGTAAAGAATAACACAATGCACTATAATAAACTCTGTACTTATTTTATTATTAATATAAAACACCAGACAATGTTGCTTCACTGTTCGCTGTCTTGTTGACCTCGTGTGCCTGTTAGCCTACTGAATTTGAAGTAAACTGTATGTATGTATTACTGTCATTATATATGTATGCGTATCACCGTACTATTGTATAAAGCACACTTAACTTGTGTACACAAAATACATATAAAGTATACAGTAATAAAAGTTAATTTACCTTAAATAGTGCCATTATGTCTTACCTTACTGCAAGTGTTACTCCATTTTCGAAAGTAGATTATACAAGAGTGCATACTAGGATACAATAAATAGGAATGCTGGTATGACGTATACGTGTCAATGTCATACGGTAGGAGCATCATTAAATAGGAATGCTGGTATGACGTATACGTGTCAATGTCATACGGTAGGAGCATCATTAAATAGGAATGCTGGTACGACGTATACTTGTCAATGTCAAACGGTAGGAACAACATTAAATAGGAATGCTGGTACGACGTATCCTTGTCAATGTCATACGGTAGGAGCATCATTGGCAAATGTCAAAAATAGTTTAAAAGAAGCATTTACATTACAATTTTACAGAAATAATACTAAGTCTTATAAAGCGAATGCCGACTGCTTAGAACAAAATGTTGATGTTCGTGAAAATATCATAACATGTTATATTAAGATAACAAGATAATAAGCTGATCCCTAGAACAATGCACTAAAATGCGACTAAATGGAAACTTTTGTCATACATGAAGTCTTTAAATATGTTTTACTACATATTGGGCTAACATTATGTCTATGTTTCTTGATATATTTCTTAGTTTTACTAATATACTAAATGTGTTTCTATCATAACAATATATCACCGTACGTAAATATAGCTTCGTATATACTTAATTTGGGAGATTGTGGTTAAGCGTTTGCCATGTAAATGAAAGGTCCCTGTTACGATCCCCGTGTTTGTTACACATTTTTGTCTCACAATGATTGTGATATTTAGTTGGTACATTTATTTGTTTCTTATTTGCACAATAATCATTATATATACTCTATATTGCAATGATTGTGATACTATGTGCATTATAAAATACAAATACTTTACTTATTCTATATCTCTTGTCGTTTTATATATATATTAAATTTCCTATCTCAATTAACAGTGCACACGTACACCTTCTCCGGCGACTAGATAATGTACATCAACTTGTAACCAATGAACGTAATATGCAGAATGTAGACCCACTTTAAAATTACTACCCAATCATTGTAAAATATATAAAGTTTATACTAAACCTACAACTCTCAGATCGTACTAGTATGTCAACTGAGGTGTTGTACATCAGTGAAACATTTCAACGAGTTGCAGGTTTGGTGAGAGTAGGCAGACAGTGAATCATTTCAACGAGTTGCAGGTCTGGTGAGAGTAGGCAGACAGTGAAAGAGTTCAACGAGTTGCAGGTCTGGTGGTAGTAGGCAGACAGTGAAACATTTCAACGAGTTGCATGTCTGGTGGGAGTAGGCATACAGTGAAACAGGTCAACGAGTTGCAGGTATGGTGGTAGTAGGCAGACAGTGAAACATATCAACGAGTTACAGGTCTTATGTGAGTATGCAGACAGTGAAACATTTCAACGAGTTGCAGGTCTGGTGAGAGTAGGCAGACAGTGAAAGAGTTCAACGAGTTGCAGGTCTGGTGGTAGTAGGCAGACAGTGAAACATGTCAACGAGTTGCAGGTCTGGTAGTAGTAGGCAGACAAAGTGAAACATTTCAATGAGTTGCAGGTCTGGTGAGAGTAGACAGACAGTCAAACATTTCAACGAGTTGCAGATCTGGTGGGAGTAGGCAGACAGTGAAACATTTCAACGAGTTACAGGTCTGGTGAGAGTAGGCTGACAGTGAAACATTTCAACGAGTTACAGTTCTGGTGAGAGTAGGCATACAGTGAAACAGTTCAAATAGTTAAAGGTCTGGTGGGAGTAGGCAGACAGTGAAACATTTCAACGAGTTGCAGGTCTGGTGAGAGTAGGCAGACAGTGAAAGAGTTCAACGAGTTGCAGGTCTGGTGGTAGTAGGCAGACAGTGAAACATGTCAACGAGTTGCAGGTCTGGTAGTAGTAGGCAGACAAAGTGAAACATTTCAATGAGTTGCAGGTCTGGTGAGAGTAGACAGACAGTCAAACATTTCAACGAGTTGCAGATCTGGTGGGAGTAGGCAGACAGTGAAACATTTCAACGAGTTACAGGTCTGGTGAGAGTAGGCTGACAGTGAAACATTTCAACGAGTTACAGTTCTGGTGAGAGTAGGCATACAGTGAAACAGTTCAAATAGTTACAGGTCTGGTGGGAGTAGGCAGACAGTGAAACAGTTCAACGAGTTACAGGTCTGGTGGGAGTAGGCAGACAGTGAAACAGTTCAACGAGTGGCAAGTCTGGTGGTAGTAGGCAGACAAAGTGAAACATTTCAACGAGTTGCACATCTGGTGAGAGTAGGCATACAGTGAAACATTTCAACGAGTTGCAGGTCTGGTGAGAGTAGGCAGACAATGAAAGAGTTCAACGAGTTGCAGGTCTGCTGGTAGTAGGCAGACAGTGAAACATTTCAACGAGTTGCATGTCTGGTGGGAGTAGGCATACAGTGCAACAGGACAAAGAGTTGCAGGTATGGTGGTAGTAGGCAGACAGTGACACATTTCAATGAGTTACAGGTCTTGTGTGAGTATGCAGACAGTGAAACATTTCAACAAGTTGCACGTCTGGTGAGAGTAGGTAGACAGTGAAACATTTCAACGAGTTGCAGGTATGGTGTGAGTATGCATACAGTGAAACAGTTCAACGAGTTGCAGGTGTGGTGTGAGTATGCATACAGTGAAACAGTTCAACGAGTTGCAGGTGTGGTGGGAGTATGCATACAGTGAAACAGTTCAACGAGGTGCAGGTGTGGTGGGAGTATGCAGAGAGTGAAACAGTTCAACGAGTTGCAGCTCTGGTAGTAGTAGACAGACAAAGTGAAACATTTCAATGAGTTGCAGGTCTGGTGAGAGTAGACAGACAGTGAAACATTTCAACGAGTTGCAGGTCTGGTGGGAGTTGGCAGACAGTGAAACATTTCAACGAGTTACAGGTATGGTGGGAGTAGGCAGACAGTGAAACATTTCAACGAGTTTCAGGTATGGTGGGAGTAGGCAGACAGTGAAACAGTTCAACGAGTTGCAGGTGTGGTGGGAGTATGCAGAGAGTGAAACACTTCAACGAGTTGCAGGTTAGGTAGTAGTAGGCAGAAAAAGTGAAACATTTCAATGAGTTGAAGGTCTGGTGATAGTAGACAGACAGTGAAACATTTCAATGAGTTGCAGTTCTGGTGGGAGTAGGCAGACAGTGAAACAGTTCAACGAGTTACAGGTCAGGTGAGAGTATGCATACAGTGAAACAGTTAAACGAGTTACAGGTCTGGTGGGAGTAGGCAGACAGTGAAACAATTCAACGAGTTGCAGGTCTGGTGGTAGTAGGCAGACAAAGTGAAACATTTTAATGAGTTGCAGGTCTGGTGAGAGTAGACAGACAGTGAAACATTTCAACGAGTTGCAGGTCTTGTGGGAGTTGGCAGACAGTGAAACATTTCAAAGATTTACAGGTCTGGTGAGAGTAGGCAGAGAGTGAAACATTTCAACGAGTTGCAGGTATGGTGGGAGTAGGCAGACAGTGAAACAGTTCAACGAGTTGCAGGTGTGGTGGGAGAATGCAGAGAGTGAAACAGTTCAACGTGTTGCAGGTCTGGTAGTAGTAGGCAGACAAAGTGAAACATTTCAATGAGTTGCAGGTCTGGTGATAGTAGACAGACAGTGAAACATTTCAATGAGTTGCAGGTATGGTGGGAGTAGGCAGACAATGAAATAGTTCAACGAGTTACAGGTCTGGTGGAAGTAGGCAGACAGTGAAATAGTTCAACGAGTTGCAGGTCTGGTGGTAGTAGGCTGACAAAGTGAAACAGTTCAACGAGTTACAGGTCTGGTGAGAGTAGGCATACAGTGAAACAGTTCAACGAGTTGCAGGTCTGCTGGTAGTAGGCAGACAGTGAAACATTTCAACGAGTTGCATGTCTGGTGGGAGTAGGCATACAGTGCAACAGGACAAAGAGTTGCAGGTATGGTGGTAGTAGGCAGACAGTGACACATTTCAATGAGTTACAGGTCTTGTGTGAGTATGCAGACAGTGAAACATTTCAACAAGTTGCACGTCTGGTGAGAGTAGGTAGACAGTGAAACATTTCAACGAGTTGCAGGTATGGTGTGAGTATGCATACAGTGAAACAGTTCAACGAGTTGCAGGTGTGGTGTGAGTATGCATACAGTGAAACAGTTCAACGAGTTGCAGGTGTGGTGGGAGTATGCATACAGTGAAACAGTTCAACGAGGTGCAGGTGTGGTGGGAGTATGCAGAGAGTGAAACAGTTCAACGAGTTGCAGCTCTGGTAGTAGTAGACAGACAAAGTGAAACATTTCAATGAGTTGCAGGTCTGGTGAGAGTAGACAGACAGTGAAACATTTCAACGAGTTGCAGGTCTGGTGGGAGTTGGCAGACAGTGAAACATTTCAACGAGTTACAGGTATGGTGGGAGTAGGCAGACAGTGAAACATTTCAACGAGTTTCAGGTATGGTGGGAGTAGGCAGACAGTGAAACAGTTCAACGAGTTGCAGGTGTGGTGGGAGTATGCAGAGAGTGAAACACTTCAACGAGTTGCAGGTTAGGTAGTAGTAGGCAGAAAAAGTGAAACATTTCAATGAGTTGAAGGTCTGGTGATAGTAGACAGACAGTGAAACATTTCAATGAGTTGCAGTTCTGGTGGGAGTAGGCAGACAGTGAAACAGTTCAACGAGTTACAGGTCAGGTGAGAGTATGCATACAGTGAAACAGTTAAACGAGTTACAGGTCTGGTGGGAGTAGGCAGACAGTGAAACAATTCAACGAGTTGCAGGTCTGGTGGTAGTAGGCAGACAAAGTGAAACATTTTAATGAGTTGCAGGTCTGGTGAGAGTAGACAGACAGTGAAACATTTCAACGAGTTGCATGTCTTGTGGGAGTTGGCAGACAGTGAAACATTTCAAAGATTTACAGGTCTGGTGAGAGTAGGCAGAGAGTGAAACATTTCAACGAGTTGCAGGTATGGTGGGAGTAGGCAGACAGTGAAACAGTTCAACGAGTTGCAGGTGTGGTGGGAGAATGCAGAGAGTGAAACAGTTCAACGTGTTGCAGGTCTGGTAGTAGTAGGCAGACAAAGTGAAACATTTCAATGAGTTGCAGGTCTGGTGATAGTCGACAGACAGTGAAACATTTCAATGAGTTGCAGGTATGGTGGGAGTAGGCAGACAATGAAATAGTTCAACGAGTTACAGGTCTGGTGGAAGTAGGCAGACAGTGAAATAGTTCAACGAGTTGCAGGTCTGGTGGTAGTAGGCTGACAAAGTGAAACAGTTCAACGAGTTACAGGTCTGGTGAGAGTAGGCATACAGTGAAACAGTTCAACGAGTTACAGGTCTGGTGGGAGTAGGCAGACAGTGAAACAGTTCAACGAGTTGCAGGTCTGGTAGTAGCAGGCAGACAAAGTGAAACATTTCAATGAGTTGCAGGTCTGGTGAGAGTAGACAGACAGTGAAACATTTCAACAGTTGCAGGTCTGGTGGGAGTAGGCAGACGTGAAAATTTCAACGAGTTACAGGTCTGGTGAGAGTAGGCAGACAGTGAAAGAGTTCAACGAGTTGCAGGTCTGGTGGTAGTAGGCAGACAGTGAAACATTTCAACGAGTTGCATGTCTGGTGGGAGTAGGCATACAGTGCAACAGGACAAAGAGTTGCAGGTATGGTGGTAGTAGGCAGACAGTGACACATTTCAATGAGTTACAGGTCTTGGTGAGTATGCAGACAGTGAAACATTTCAACAAGTTGCACGTCTGGTGAGAGTAGGTAGACAGTGAAACATTTCAACGAGTTGCAGGTATGGTGTGAGTATGCAGACAGTGAAACAGTTCAACGAGTTGCAGGTGTGGTGGGAGTATGCATACAGTGAAACAGTTCAACGAGTTGCAGGTGTGGTGGGAGTATGCAGACAGTGAAACAGTTCAACGAGTTGCAGGTCTGGTAGTAGTAGGCAGACAAAGTGAAACATTTCAACGAGTTGCAGGTCTGGTGAGAGTAGACAGACAGTGAAACATTTCAACGAGTTGCAGGTCTGGTGGGAGTTGGCAGACAGTGAAACATTTCAACGAGTTACAGGTATGGTGGGAGTAGGCAGACAGTGAAAGTGTTCAACGAGTTGCAGGTGTGGTGGGAGTATGCAGAGAGTGAAACACTTCAACGAGTTGCAGGTTAGGTAGTAGTAGGCAGAAAAAGTGAAACATTTCAATGAGTTGAAGGTCTGGTGATAGTAGACAGACAGTGAAACATTTCAATGAGTTGCAGTTCTGGTGGGAGTAGGCAGACAGTGAAACAGTTCAACGAGTTACAGGTCAGGTGAGAGTATGCATACAGTGAAACAGTTAAACGAGTTACAGGTCTTGTGGGAGTTGGCAGACAGTGAAACATTTCAAAGATTTACAGGTCTGGTGGGAGAATGCAGAGAGTGAAACAGTTCAACGTGTTGCAGGTCTGGTAGTAGTAGGCAGACAAAGTGAAACATTTCAATGAGTTGCAGGTCTGGTGATAGTAGACAGACAGTGAAACATTTCAATGAGTTGCAGATATGGTGGGAGTAGGCAGACAATGAAATAATTCAACGAGTTACAGGTCTGGTGGGAGTAGGCAGACAGTGAAACATTTCAATGAGTTGCAGGTATGGTGCGAGTAGGCAGACAGTGAAATAGTTCAACGAGTTGCAGGTCTGGTGGTAGTAGGCTGACAAAGTGAAACAGTTCAACGAGTTACAGGTCTGGTGAGAGTAGGCATACAGTGAAACAGTTCAACGAGTTACAGGTCTGGTGGGAGTAGGCAGACAGTGAAACAGTTCAACGAGTTGCAGGTCTGGTAGTAGCAGGCAGACAAAGTGAAACATTTCAATGAGTTGCAGGTCTGGTGAGAGTAGACAGACAGTGAAACATTTCAACGAGTTGCAGGTCTGGTGGGAGTAGGCAGACAGTGAAAAATTTCAACGAGTTACAGGTCTGGTGAGAGTAGGCAGACAGTGAAACATTTTAACGAGTTACAGGTCTGGTGAGAGTAGGCATACAGTGAAACATTTCAACGAGTTACAGGTCTGGTGGGAGTAGGCAGACAGTGAAACATTTCAACGAGTTGCATGTATGGTGGGAGTAGGCAGACAGTGAAACAGTTCAACGAGTTACAGGTATGGTGAGAGTAGGCATACAGTGAAACAGTTCAACGAGTTACAGGTCTGGTGGGAGTAGGCAGACAGCGAAACAGTTCAACGAGTTGCAGGTCTGGTGGTAGTAGGCAGACAAAGTGAAACAGTTCAACGAGTTACAGGTCAGGTGAGAGTAGGCAGACAGTGAAACCTTTCAACGAGATACAGGTCTGGTGGGAATAGGCAGAGAGTGAAACAGTTCAACGAGTTGCAGGTCTGGTGGGAGTAGGCAGACAGTGAAACATTTCAACGAGTTACAGGTCTGGTGAGAGTAGGCAGACAGTGAAACATATCAACGAGTTACAGGTCTGGTGAGAGTAGGCATACAGTGAAACAGATCAACGAGTTACAGGTCTGGTGGGAGTAGGCAGACAGTGAAACAGTTCAACGAGTTACAGGTCTGGTGAGAGTAGGCAGACAGTGAAACATTTCAACGAGTTACAGGTCTGGTGAGAGTAGGCATACAGTGAAACAGTTCAACGAGTCACAGGTCTGGTGGGAGTAGGCAGACAGTGAAAAAGTTAAACGAGTTACAGGTCTGGTGAGAGTAGGCAGACAGTGAAACAGTACAACGAGTTGCAGGTCTGGTGGTAGTAGGCAAACAATGTGAAATATTTCAACGAATTGCATGTCTGGTGAGAGTAGGCAGACAGTGAAAGAGTTCAATGAGTTGCAGGTCTGGTGGTAGTAGGCAGACAGTGAAACATTTCAACGAGTTGCATGTCTGATGGGAGTAGGCAGACAGTGAAACAGTTTAACGAGTTACAGGTTTGGTTGGAGTAGGCAGACAGTGAAACAGTTCAACGAGTTACAGGTCTGGTGGGAGTAGGCAGACAGTGAAACAGTTCAACGAGTTACAGGTCTGGTGGGAATAGGCAGACAGTGAAACAGTTCAACGAGTTGCAGGTCTGGTGGGAGTAGGCAGACATTGAAACATTTCAACAAGTTACAGGTCTGGTGAGAGTAGGCATACAGTGAAACAGTTCAACGAGTTACAGGTCTGGTGGGAGTTGGCAGACAGTGAAACAGTTCAACGAGTTACAGGTCTGGTGGGAGTATGCAGACAGTGAAACAGTTCAACGAGTTGCAGGTCTGGTGAGAGTAGGCAAACAGTGAAACACTTCAACGAGTTACAGGTCTGGTGAGAGTAGGCAGACAGTGAAATATTACAACGAGTTACAGGTCTGGTGAGAGTAGACATACAGTGATACAGTTCAACGAGTTACATGTCTGGTGGGAGTAGGCAGACAGTGAAACAGTTCAACGAGTTACAGGTTTGGTGGGAGTAGGCAGGCAGTGAAACAGTTCAAGAGTTACAGGTATGGTGAGAGTAGGCATACAGTGAAACAGTTCAACGAGTTACAGGTCTGGTTGTAGTAGGCAGACAGTGAAACAGTTCAACGAGTTGCAGGTCTGGTGGTAGTAGGCAGACAGTGAAACATTTCAACGAGTTGCATGTCTGGTGGGACTAGGCATACAGTGAAACAGGTCAACGAGTTGCAGGTATGGTGATAGTAGGCAGACAGTGAAACATTTCAATGAGTTACAGGTCTTGTGTGAGTATGCAGACAGTGAAACATTTAAACGAGTTGCAGGTCTGGTGAGAGTAGGCAGACAGTGAAACAGTTCAACGAGTTACAGGTATGGTGAGAGTAGGCATACAGTGAAACAGTTCAACGAGTTACAGTTCTGGTGGGAGTAGGCAGACAGTGAAACAGTTCAACGAGTTGCAGGTCTGGTGGTAGTAGGCAGACAGTGAAACATTTCAACGAGTTGCATGTCTGGTGGGAGTAGGCATACAGTGAAACAGGTCAACGAGTTGCTGGTATGGTGGTAGTAGGCAGACAGTGAAACATTTCAACGAGTTACAGGTCTTGTGTGAGTATGCAGACAGTGAAACAATTCAACGAGTTGCAGGTCTGGTGGTAGTAGGCAGACAAAGTGAAACATTTTAATGAGTTGCAGGTCTGGTGGGAGTAGACAGACAGTGAAACATTTCAACGAGTTGCAGGTCTGGTGGGAGTTGGCAGACAGTGAAACATTTCAAAGACTTACAGGTCTGGTGAGAGTAGGCAGAGAGTGAAACATTTCAACGAGTTGCAGGTATGGTGGGAGTAGGCAGACAGTGAAACAGTTCAACGAGTTGCAGGTGTGGTGGGAGAATGCAGAGAGTGAAACAGTTCAACGTGTTGCAGGTCTGGTAGTAGTAGGCAGACAAAGTGAAACATTTCAATGAGTTGCAGGTCTGGTGATAGTAGACAGACAGTGAAACATTTCAATGAGTTGCAGGTCTGGTGGGAGTAGGCAGACAGTGAAACATTTCAACGAGTTACAGGTCTGGTGAGAGTAGGCAGACAATGAAACATTTCAACGAGTTGCAGGTATGGTGGGAGTAGGCAGACAATGAAACAGTTCAACGAGTTACAGGTCTGGTGGGAGTAGGCAGACAGTGAAACAGTTCAACGAGTTGCAGGTCTGGTGGTAGTAGGCAGACAAAGTGAAACAGTTCAACGAGTTACAGGTCTGGTGAGAGTAGGCAGACAGTGAAACCTTTCAACGTGATACAGGTCTGGTGGGAATAGGCAGAGAGTGAAACAGTTCAACGAGTTGCAGGTCTGGTAGAAGCAGGCAGACAGTGAAACATTTCAATGAGTTGCATGTCTGGTGAGAGTAGACAGACAGTGAAACATTTCAACGAGTTGCAGGTCTGGTGGGAGTAGGCAGACAGTGAAACATTTCAACGTGATACAGGTCTGGTGGGAATAGGCAGAGAGTGAAACAGTTCAACGAGTTGCAGGTCTGGTAGAAGCAGGCAGACAAAGTGAAACATTTCAATGAGTTGCATGTCTGGTGAGAGTAGACAGACAGTGAAACATTTCAACGAGTTGCAGGTCTGGTGGGAGTAGGCAGACAGTGAAACATTTCAACGAGTTACAGGTCTGGTGAGAGTAGGCAGAAAGTGAAACAGTTCAACGAGTTACAGGTCTGGTGAGAGTAGGCATACAGTGAAACAGTTCAACGAGTTACAGGTGTGGTGGGAGTATGCAGAGAGTGAAACAGTTCAACGTGTTGCAGGTCTGGTAGTAGTAGGCAGACAAAGTGAAAGATTTCAACGAGTTACAGGTCTGGTGAGAGTAGGCAGACTGTGAAACATTTCAACGAGTTGCAGGTCTGATGGGAGTAGGCAGACAGTGAAACAGTTCAACGAGTTACAGGTTTGTTGCGAGTAGGCAGACAGTGAAACAGTTCAACGAGTTACAGGTCTGGTGGGAGTAGGCAGACAGTGAAACAGTTCAACGAGTTACAGGACTGGTGGGAATAGGCAGACTGTGAAACAGTTCAACGAGTTGCAGGTCTGGTGGGAGTAGGCAGACAGTGAAACATTTCAACAAGTTACAGGTCTGGTGAGAGTAGGCATACAGTGAAACAGTTCAACAAGTTACAGGTCTGGTGGGAGTAGGCAGAGAGTGAAACAGTTCAACGAGTTACATGTCTGGTGGGAGTATGCAGACAGTGAAACAGTTCAACGAGTTACAGGTCTGGTGAGAGTAGGCAGACAGTGAAACACTTCAACGAGTTGCAGTTCTGTTGGGAGTAGGCAGACAGTGAAACATTACAAAGAGTTACAGGTCTGGTGAGAGTAGACGTACATTGAAACAGTTCAACGAGTTACATGTCTGGTGGGAGTAGGCAGACAGTGAAACATTTCAACGAGTTGCAGGTCTGGTGGGAGGAGGCAAACAGTGAAACAGTTCAACGAGTTACAGGTACGGTGAGAGTCGGCATACAGTGAAACAGTTCAACGAGTTACAGGTCTGGTGGGAGTAGGCAGACAGTGAAACAGTTTAACGAGTTGCAGGTCTGGTGGTAGTAGGCAGACAGTGAAACATTTCAACGAGTTGCATGTCTGGTGGGAGTAGGCATACAGTGAAACAGGTCAACGAGTTGCAGGTATGGTGGTAGTAGGCAGACAGTGAAACATTTCAACGAGTTACAGGTCTTGTGTGAGTATGCGACAGTGAAACATTTCAACGAGTTGCAGGTCTGGTGAGAGTAGGCAGACAGTGAAACAGTTCAACGAGTTACAGGTATGGTAATAGTAGGCATAAAGTGAAACAGTTCAACGAGTTACAGGTCTGGTGGGAGTAGGCAGACAGTGAAACAGTTCAACGAGTTGCAGGTCTGGTGGTAGTAGGCAGACAGTGAAACATTTTAATGAGTTGCAGGTCTGGTGAGAGTAGACAGACAGTGAAACATTTCAACGAGTTGCATGTCTGGTGGGAGTTGGCAGACAGTGAAACATTTCTTAGAGTTACAGGTCTGGTGAGAGTAGGCAGAGAGTGAAACATTTCAACGAATTGCATGTATGGTGGGAGTAGGCAGACAGTGAAACAGTTCAACGAGTTGCAGGTGTGGTGGGAGAATGCAGAGAGTGAAACAGTTCAACGTGTTGCAGGTCTGGTAGTAGTAGGCAGACAAAGTGAAACATTTCAATGAGTTGCAGGTCTGGTGATAGTAGACAGACAGTGAAACATTTCAATGAGTTGCAGGTCTAGTGGGAGTAGGCAGACAGTGAAACATTTCAACGAGATACAGGTCTGGTGAGAGTAGGCAGACAATGAAACATTTCAACGAGTTGCAGGTCTGGTGGTAGTAGGCAGACAAAGTGAAACAGTTCAACGAGTTACAGGTCTGGTGAGAGTAGGCAGACAGTGAAACCTTTCAACGAGGTACAGGTCTGGTTGGAATAGGCAGACAATGAAACAGTTCAACGAGTTGCAGGTCTGGTAGTAGCAGGCAGACAAAGTGAAACATTTCAATGAGTTGCAGGTCTGGTGAGAGTAGACAGACAGTGAAACATTTCAACGAGTTGCAGGTCTGGTGGGAGTAGGCAGACAGTGAAACATTTCAACGAGTTACAGGTCTGGTGAGAGTAGGCAGACAGTGAAACATTTCAACGAGTTACAGGTCTGGTGAGAGTAGGCATACAGTGAAACAGTTCAACGAGTTACAGGTCTGGTGGGAGTAGGCAGACAGTGAAACATTTCAACGAGTTGCAGGTATGGTGGGAGTAGGCAGACAGTGAAACAGTTCAACGAGTTACAGGTATGGTGTGAGTAGGCATACAGTGAAACAGTTCAACGAGTTACAGGTCTGGTGGGAGTAGGCAGACAGTGAAACAGTTCAACGAGTTGCAGGTCTGGTAGTAGTAGGCAGACAAAGTGAAACAGTTCAACGAGTTACAGGTCTGGTGAGAGTAGGCAGACAGTGAAACCTTTCAACGAGTTACAGGTCTGGTGGGAGTAGGCAGACAGTGAAACAGTTCAACGAGTTGCAGGTCTGGTGGGAGTAGGCAGACAGTGAAACATTTCAACGAGTTACAGGTCTGGTGAGAGTAGGCAGACAGTGAAACAGTTCAACGAGTTACAGGTCTGGTGGGAGTAGGCAGACAGTGAAACAGTTCAACGAGTTACAGGTCTGGTGAGAGTAGGCAGACAGTGAAACAATTCAACGAGTTACAGGTCTGGTGAGAGTAGGCAGACAGTGAAACAGTTCAACGAGTTACAGGTCTGGTGAGAGTAGGCAGACAGTGAAACAGTTCAACGAGTTGCAGGTCTGGTAGTAGGCAGACAGTGAAACATTTCAACGAGTTGCAGGTCTGGTGAGAGTAGGCAGACAGTGAAACAGTTCAACGAGTTGCAGGTCTGGTGGGAGTAGGCAGACAGTGAAACATTTCAACGAGTTGCAGGTCTGGTGAGAGTAGGCAGACAGTGAAACAGTTCAACGAGTTCAGTCTGGTGGAGTAGGCAGACAGTGAACATTCAACGAGTTCAGGTCTAACGATCAGGCTGGTGGTAGTAGGCAGACAGTGAAACATTTCAACGAGTTGCAGGTCTGGTGGGAGTAGGCAGACAGTGAAACAGTTCAACGAGTTGCAGGTATGGTGGTAGTAGGCAGACAGTGAAACATTTCAACGAGTTACAGGTCTTGTGTGAGTATGCAGACAGTGAAACATTTCAACGAGTTGCAGGTCTGGTGAGAGTAGGCAGACAGTGAAACATTTCAACGAGTTACAGGTATGGTGAGAGTAGGCATACAGTGAAACAGTTCAACGAGTTACAGGTCTGGTGGGAGTAGGCAGACAGTGAAACAGTTCAACGAGTTGCAGGTCTGGTGGTAGTAGGCAGACAGTGAAACATTTCAATGAGTTGCAGGTCTGGTGAGAGTAGACAGACAGTGAAACATTTCAACGAGTTGCATGTCTGGTGGGAGTGGAGTAGGCAGAAGTGAAACATTTCAACGATTGCAGTTGGTGGGAGTAGGCAGACAGTGAAACAGTTCAACGAGTTGCAGGTCTGGTGGGAGTATGCAGAGAGTGAAACAGTTCAACGAGTTGCAGGTTGGTAGTAGTAGGCAGACAAAGTGAAACATTTCAATGAGTTGCAGGTCTGGTGAGAGTAGACAGACAGTGAAACATTTCAACGAGTTGCAGGTCTGGTGGGAGTAGGCAGACAGTGAAACATTTCAACGAGATACAGGTCTGGTGAGAGTAGGCAGACAATGAAACATTTCAACGAGTTGCAGGTCTGGTGGTAGTAGGCAGACAAAGTGAAACAGTTCAACGAGTTACAGGTCTGGTGAGAGTAGGCAGACAGTGAAACCTTTCAACGAGTACAGGTCTGGTTGGAATAGGCAGACAGTGAAACAGTTCAACGAGTTGCAGGTCTGGTAGTAGCAGGCAGACAAAGTGAAACATTTCAATGAGTTGCAGGTCTGGTGAGAGTAGACAGACAGTGAAACATTTCAACGAGTTGCAGGTCTGGTGGGAGTAGGCAGACAGTGAAACATTTCAACGAGTTACAGGTCTGGTGAGAGTAGGCAGACAGTGAAACATTTCAACGAGTTACAGGTCTGGTGAGAGTAGGCATACAGTGAAACAGTTCAACGAGTTACAGGTCTGGTGGGAGTAGGCAGACAGTGAAACATTTCAATGAGTTGCAGGTATGGTGGGAGTAGGCAGACAGTGAAACAGTTCAACGAGTTACAGATATGGTGTGAGTAGGCATACAGTGAAACAGTTCAACGAGTTACAGGTCTGGTGGGAGTAGGCAGACAGTGAAACAGTTCAACGAGTTGCAGGTCTGGTAGTAGTAGGCAGACAAAGTGAAACAGTTCAACGAGTTACAGGTCTGGTGAGAGTAGGCAGACAGTGAAACCTTTCAACGAGATACAGGTCTGGTGGGAATAGGCAGACAGTGAAACAGTTCCACGAGTTGCAGGTCTGGTGGGAGTAGGCAGACAGTGAAATATTTCAACGAGTTACAGGTCTGGTGAGAGTAGGCATACAGTGAAACAGTTCAACGAGTTACAGGTCTGGTGGGAGTAGGCAGACAGTGAAACAGTTCAATGAGTTACAGGTCTGGTGAGAGTAGGCAGACAGTGAAACAATTCAACGAGTTACAGGTCTGGTGAGAGTAGGCATACAGTGAAACAGTTCAACGAGTTGCAGGTCTGGTGGTAGTAGGCAGACAAGTGAAAATTTCAACGAGTTGCAGTCTGGTGAGAGTGGCAGACAGTGAAAGAGTTCAACGAGTTGCAGGTCTGGTGGTAGTAGGCAGACAGTGAAACATTTCAACGAGTTGCATGTCTGGTGGGAGTAGGCATACAGTGAAACAGGTCAACGAGTTGCAGGTATGGTGGTAGTAGGCAGACAGTGAAACATTTCAACGAGTTACAGGTCTTGTGTGAGTATGCAGACAGTGAAACATTTCAACGAGTTGCAGGTCTGGTGAGAGTAGGCAGACAGTGAAACATTTCAACGAGTTGCAGGTATGGTGTGAGTATGCAGACAGTGAAACAGTTCAACGAGTTGCAGGTGTGGTGGGAGTATGCAGAAGTGAAACATTCAAACATGGTAGTAGGCAACAGTGAAACACAAAGGTCTGGTAGAGTAGCAGACAGTGAACATTCACGAGTTGCAGGTCTGGTGGGAGTAGGCAGACAGTGAAACATTTCAACGAGTTACAGGTCTGGTGAGAGTAGACATACAGTGAAACAGTTCAACGAGTTACAGGTCTGGTGAGAGTAGGCAGACAGTGAAACAGTTCAACGAGTTGCAGGTCTGGTGGTAGTAGGCAGACAGTGAAACATTTCAACGAGTTGCAGGTCTGGTGAGAGTAGGCAGACAGTGAAACAGTTCAACGAGTTGCAGGTCTGGTGGTAGTAGGCAGACAGTGAAACATTTCAACGAGTTGCATGTCTGGTGGGAGTAGGCATACAGTGAAACAGGTCAACGAGTTGCAGGTATGGTGGTAGTAGGCAGACAGTGAAACATTTCAACGAGTTACAGGTCTTGTGGAGTATGCAGACAGTGAAACATTTCAACGAGTTGCAGGTCTGGTGAGAGTAGGCAGACAGTGAAACATTTCAACGAGTTGCAGGTATGGTGTGAGTATGCAGACAGTGAAACAGTTCAACGAGTTGCAGGTGTGGTGGGAGTATGCATACAGTGAAACAGTTCAACGAGTTGCAGGTCTGGTGGGAGTAGGCAGACAGTGAAACAGTTCAACGAGTTGCAGGTCTGGTGGGAGTAGGCAGACAGTGAAACATTTCAACGAGTTACAGGTCTGGTGAGAGTAGGCAGACAGTGAAACAGTTCAACGAGTTACAGGTCTGGTGGGAGTAGGCAGACAGTGAAACATTTCAACGAGTTGCAGGTCTGGTGAGAGTAGGCAGACAGTGAAACAGTTCAACGAGTTACAGGTATGGTGGGAGTAGGCAGACAGTGAAACAGTTCAACGAGTTACAGGTCTGGTGGGAGTAGGCAGACAGTGAAACAGTTCAACGAGTTGCAGGTCTGGTAGTAGTAGGCAGACAAAGTGAAACAGTTCAACGAGTTACAGGTCTGGTGAGAGTAGGCAGACAGTGAAACATTTCAACGAGTACAGGTCTGGTGGGAATAGGCAGACAGTGAAACAGTTCAACGAGTTGCAGGTCTGGTGGGAGTAGGCAGACAGTGAAACATTTCAACGAGTTACAGGTCTGGTAGAGTAGGCAGACAGTGAAACTTCAACGAGTAGTTGGTGAGTAGCAGACAGTGAAACATTCGAGTTGCAGGTCTGGTGGGAGTAGGCAGACAGTGAAACATTTCAACGAGTTACAGGTCTGGTGAGAGTAGACATACAGTGAAACAGTTCAACGAGTTACAGGTCTGGTGAGAGTAGGCAGACAGTGAAACAGTACAACGAGTTGCAGGTCTGGTGTTAGTAGGCAGACAATGTGAAATATTTCAACGAGTTGCATGTCTGGTGAGAGTAGGCAGACAGTGAAAGAGTTCAACGAGTTGCAGGTCTGGTGGTAGTAGGCAGACAGTGAAACATTTCAACGAGTTGCATGTCTGGTGGGAGTAGGCATACAGTGAAACAGGTCAACGAGTTGCAGGTATGGTGGTAGTAGGCAGACAGTGAAACATTTCAACGAGTTACAGGTCTTGTGTGAGTATGCAGACAGTGAAACATTCCAACGAGTTGCAGGTCTGGTGAGAGTAGGCAGACAGTGAAACATTTCAACGAGTTGCAGGTATGGTGTGAGTATGCAGACAGTGAAACAGTTCAACGAGTTGCAGGTGTGGTGGGAGTATGCATACAGTGAAACAGTTCAACGAGTTATAGGTCTGGTGGGAATAGGCAGACAGTGAAAGTGTTCAACGAGTTGCAGGTGTGGTGGGAATAGGCAGAGAGTGAAACAGTTCAACGAGTTGCATGTCTGGTAGTAGTAGGCAGACAAAGTGAAACATTACAATGAGTTAAAGGTCTGGTGAGAGTAGACAGACAGTGAAACATTTCACCGAGTTGCAGGTCTGGTGGGAGTAGGCAGACAGTGAAACATTTCAACGAGTTACAGGTCTGGTGAGAGTAGGCAGACAGTGAAACATTTCAACGAGTTGCAGGTATGGTGGGAGTAGGCAGACAGTGACACATTTCAACGAGTTACAGGTGTGGTGGGAGTATGCAGATAGTGAAACAGTTCAACGAGTTGCAGGTCTGGTAGTAGTAGGCAGACAAAGTGAAAGATTTCAACGAGTTACAGGTCTGGTGAGAGTAGGCAGACTGTGAAACATTTCAACGAGTTGCAGGTCTGATGGGAGTAGGCAGAGAGTGAAACAGTTCAACGAGTTACAGGTTTGGTGGGAGTAGGCAGACAGTGAAACAGTTCAACGAGTTACAGGTCTGGTGGAATTAGGCAGACAGTGAAACAGTTCAACGAGTTACAGGTCTGGTGGGAATAGGCAGACAGTGAAACAGTTCAACGAGTTGCAGGTCTGGTGGGAGTAGGCAGACAGTGAAACAGTTCAACGAGTTACAGGTCTGGTGGGATTAGGCAGACAGTGAAACATTTCAACGAGGTGCAGGTATGGTGGGAGTAGGCAGACAGTGAAACAGTTCAACGAGTTACAGGTATGGTGTGAGTAGGCATACAGTGAAACAGTTCAACGAGTTACAGGTCTGGTGGGAGTAGGCAGACAGTGAAACAGTTCAACGAGTTGCAGGTCTGGTGGTAGTAGGCAGACAAAGTGAAACAGTTCAACGAGTTACAGGTCTGGTGAGAGTAGGCAGACAGTGAAACCTTTCAACGAGATACAGGTCTGGTGGGAATAGGCAGACAGTGAAACAGTTCCACGAGTTGCAGGTCTGGTGGGAGTAGGCAGACAGTGAAATATTTCAACGAGTTACAGGTCTGGTGAGAGTAGGCATACAGTGAAACAGTTCAACGAGTTACAGGTCTGGTGGGAGTAGGCAGACAGTGAAACAGTTCAACGAGTTACAGGTCTGGTGAGAGTAGGCAGACAGTGAAACATTTCAACGAGTTACAGGTCTGGTGAGAGTAGGCAGACAGTGAAACATTTCAACGAGTTGCAGGTATGGAGGGAGTAGGCAGACAGTGAAACATTTCAACGAGTTGCAGGTGTGGTGGGAGTATGCAGATAGTGAAACAGTTCAACGAGTTGCAGGTCTGGTAGTAGTAGGCAGACAAAGTGAAACATTTCAACGAGTTACAGGTCTGGTGAGAGTAGGCAGACTGTGAAACAGTTCAACGAGTTGCAGGTCTGATGGGAGTAGGCAGACAGTGAAACAGTTCAACGAGTTACAGGTTTGGTGGGAGTAGGCAGACAGTGAAACAGTTCAACGAGTTACAGGTCTGGTGGAAGTAGGCAGACAGTGAAACAGTTCAACGAGTTACAGGTCTGGTGGGAATAGGCAGACAGTGAAACAGTTCAACGAGTTGCAGGTCTGGTGGGAGTAGGCAGACAGTGAAACAGTTCAACGAGTTACAGGTCTGGTGGGATTAGGCAGACAGTGAAACATTTCAACGAGTTGCAGGTCTGGTGGGAGTAGGCAGACAGTGAAACAGTTCAACGAGTTACAGGTATGGTGGAGTAGGCATACAGTGAAACAGTTCAACGAGTTACAGGTCTGGTGGGAGTAGGCAGACAGTGAAACAGTTCAACGAGTTGCAGGTCTGGTGGTAGTAGGCAGACAAAGTGAAACAGTTCAACGAGTTACAGGTCTGGTGAGAGTAGGCAGACAGTGAAACCTTTCAACGAGTTACAGGTCTGGTGGGAGTAGGCAGACAGTGAAACATTCAGAGTTGCAGGTCTGGTGGGAGTAGGCAAACAGTGAAACAGTTCAACGAGTTACAGGTACGGTGAGAGTCGGCATACAGTGAAACAGTTCAACGAGTTACAGGTCTGGTGGGAGTAGGCAGACAGTGAAACAGTTCAACGAGTTGCAGGTCTGGTGGTAGTAGGCAGACAGTGAAACATTTCAACGAGTTGCATGTCTGGTGGGAGTAGGCATACAGTGAAACAGGTCAACGAGTTGCAGGTATGGTGGTAGTAGGCAGACAGTGAAACATTTCAACGAGTTACAGGTCTTGTGTGAGTATGCGACAGTGAAACATTTCAACGAGTTGCAGGTCTGGTGAGAGTAGGCAGACAGTGAAACAGTTCAACGAGTTACAGGTATGGTAATAGTAGGCATACAGTGAAACAGTTCAACGAGTTACAGGTCTGGTGGGAGTAGGCAGACAGTGAAACAGTTCAACGAGTTGCAGGTCTGGTGGTAGTAGGCAGACAGTGAAACATTTTAATGAGTTGCAGGTCTGGTGAGAGTAGACAGACAGTGAAACATTTCAACGAGTTGCATGTCTGGTGGGAGTTGGCAGACAGTGAAACATTTCAAAGAGTTACAGGTCTGGTGAGAGTAGGCAGACAGTGAAACATTTCAACGAATTGCATGTATGGTGGGAGTAGGCAGACAGTGAAACAGTTCAACGAGTTGCAGGTGTGGTGGGAGAATGCAGAGAGTGAAACAGTTCAACGTGTTGCAGGTCTGGTAGTAGTAGGCAGACAAAGTGAAACATTTCAATGAGTTGCAGGTCTGGTGATAGTAGACAGACAGTGAAACATTTCAATGAGTTGCAGGTCTAGTGGGAGTAGGCAGACAGTGAAACATTTCAACGAGATACAGGTCTGGTGAGAGTAGGCAGACAATGAAACATTTCAACGAGTTGCAGGTCTGGTGGTAGTAGGCAGACAAAGTGAAACAGTTCAACGAGTTACAGGTCTGGTGAGAGTAGGCAGACAGTGAAACCTTTCAACGAGATACAGGTCTGGTTGGAATAGGCAGACAATGAAACAGTTCAACGAGTTGCAGGTCTGGTAGTAGCAGGCAGACAAAGTGAAACATTTCAATGAGTTGCAGGTCTGGTGAGAGTAGACAGACAGTGAAACATTTCAACGAGTTGCAGGTCTGGTGGAAGTAGGCAGACAGTGAAACATTTCAACGAGTTACAGGTCTGGTGAGAGTAGGCAGACAGTGAAACATTTCAACGAGTTACAGGTCTGGTGAGAGTAGGCATACAGTGAAACAGTTCAACGAGTTACAGGTCTGGTGGGAGTAGGCAGACAGTGAAACATTTCAACGAGTTGCAGGTATGGTGGGAGTAGGCAGACAGTGAAACAGTTCAACGAGTTACAGATATGGTGTGAGTAGGCATACAGTGAAACAGTTCAACGAGTTACAGGTCTGGTGGGAGTAGGCAGACAGTGAAACAGTTCAACGAGTTGCAGGTCTGGTAGTAGTAGGCAGACAAAGTGAAACAGTTCAACGAGTTACAGGTCTGGTGAGAGTAGGCAGACAGTGAAACCTTTCAACGAGATACAGGTCTGGTGGGAATAGGCAGACAGTGAAACAGTTCAACGAGTTGCAGGTCTGGTGGGAGTAGGCAGACAGTGAAACATTTCAACGAGTTACAGGTCTGGTGAGAGTAGGCAGACAGTGAAACAGTTCAACGAGTTACAGGTCTGGTGGAAGTAGGCAGACAGTGAAACAGTTCAACGAGTTACAGGTCTGGTGAGAGTAGGCAGACAGTGAAACAATTCAACGAGTTACAGGTCTGGTGAGAGTAGGCATACAGTGAAACATTTCAACGAGTTACAGGTCTGGTGAGAGTAGGCAGACAGTGAAACAGTACAACGAGTTACAGGTCTGGTGATAGTAGGCATACAAGTGAAACATTTCAACGAGTTACATGTCTGGTGAGAGTAGGCAGACAGTGAAACAGTTCAACGAGTTACATGTCTGGTGGTAGTAGGCAGACAGTGAAACATTTCAACGAGTTGCATGTCTGGTGGGAGTAGGCATACAGTGAAACAGTTCAACGAGTTGCAGGTATGGTGGTAGTAGGCAGACAGTGAAACATTTCAACGAGTTACAGGTCTTGTGTGAGTATGCAGACAGTGAAACATTTCAACGAGTTGCAGGTCTGGTGAGAG
>CM026402.1:9764443-9787590 GCA_014843695.1 Archivesica marissinica | reverse complement strand
GCAGGTCTGGTAGTAGTAGGCAGACAAAGTGAAAGATTTCAACGAGTTACAGGTCTGGTGAGAGTAGGCAGACTGTGAAACATTTCAACGAGTTGCAGGTCTGATGGGAGTAGGCAGACAGTGAAACAGTTCAACGATTTACAGGTTTGGTGGGAGTAGGCAGACAGTGAAACAGTTCAACGAGTTACAGGTCTGGTGGGAGTAGGCAGACAGTGAAACAGTTCAACGAGTTACAGGTCTGGTGGGAATAGGCAGACAGTGAAACAGTTCAACGAGTTGCAGGTCTGGTGGGAGTAGGCAGACAGTGAAACATTTCAACAAGTTACAGGTCTAGTGAGAGTAGGCATACAGTGAAACAGTTCAACGAGTTACAGGTATGGTGGGAGTAGGCAGACAGTGAAACAGTTCAACGAGTTACAGGTCTGGTGGGAGTATGCAGACAGTGAAATAGTTCAATGAGTTACAGGTCTGGTGAGAGTAGGCAGACAGTGAAACACTTCAACGAGTTGCAGGTCTGGTGGGAGTAGGCAGACAGTGAAACATTTCAACGAGTTACAGGTCTGGTGAGAGTAGGCAGACAGTGAAACATTACAACGAGTTACAGGTCTGGTGAGAGTAGACATACAGTGAAACAGTTCAAGGAGTTACATGTCTGGTGGGAGTAGGCAGACAGTGAAACAGTTCAACGAGTTACAGGTCTGGTGGGAGTAGGAAGACAGTGAAACATTTCAACGAGTTGCAGGTCTGGTGGGAGTAGGCAGACAGTGAAACAGTTCAACGAGTTACAGGTATGGTGAGAGTAGGAATACAGTGAAACAGTTCAACGAGTTACAGGTCTGGTGGGAGTAGGCAGACAGTGAAACAGTTCAACGAGTTGCAGGTCTGGTGGTAGTAGGTAGACAGTGAAACATTTCAACGAGTTGCATGTCTGGTGGGAGTAGGCATACAGTGAAACAGGTCAACGAGTTGCAGGTATGGTGGTAGTAGGCAGACAGTGAAACATTTCAACGAGTTACAGGTCTTGTGTGAGTATGCAGACAGTGAAACATTTCAACGAGTTGCAGGTCTGGTGAGAGTAGGCAGACAGTGAAACATTTCAACGAGTTGCAGGTATGGTGTGAGTATGCAGACAGTGAAACAGTTCAACGAGTTGCAGGTGTGGTGGGAGTATGCATACAGTGAAACAGTTCAACGAGTTGCAGGTGTGGTGGGAGTATGCAGAGAGTGAAACAGTTCAACGAGTTGCATGTCTGGTAGTAGTAGGCAGACAAAGTGAAACATGTCAATGAGTTGCAGGTCTGGTGAGAGTAGACAGACAGTGAAACATTTCAACGAGTTGCAGGTCTGGTGGGAGTAGGCAGACAGTGAAACATTTCAACGAGTTACAGGTCTGGTGAGAGTAGGCAGACAGTGAAACATTTCAACGAGTTGCAGGTATGGTGGGAGTAGGCAGACAGTGAAACAGTTCAACGAGTTGCAGGTGTGGTGGGAGTATGCAGAGAGTGAAACAGTTCAACGAGTTGCAGGTCTGGTAGTAGTAGGCAGACAATGTGAAAGATTTCAACGAGTTACAGGTCTGGTGAGAGTAGGCAGACAGTGAAACATTTCAATGAGGTGCAGGTCTGATGGGAGTAGGCAGACAGTGAAACAGTTCAACGAGTTGCAGGTCTGGTGGTAGTAGGCAGACAAAGTGAAACAGTTCAACGAGTTACAGGTCTGGTGAGAGTAGGCAGACAGTGGAACAATTCAACACGTTGCAGGTCTGGTAGTAGTAGGCAGACAGAGTGAAACATTTCAATGTGTTGCAGGTCTGGTGAGAGTAGACAGACAGTGAAACATTTCAACGATTTACAGGTATGGTGAGAGTAGGCAGACAGTGAAACATTTCAACGAGTTACAGGTCTGGTGAGAGTAGGCATACAGTGAAACAGTTCAACGAGTTACAGGTTTGGTGGGAGTAGGCAGACAGTGAAACAGTTCAACGGGTTACAGGTCTGGTGGGAGTAGGCAGACTGAAAAATTTCAACGAGTTACAGGTCTGGTGGGAATAGGCAGACAGTGAAACAGTTCAACGAGTTGCAGGTCTGGTGGGAGTAGGCAGACAGTGAAACAGTTCAACGAGTTACAGGTCTGGTGGGAGTAGGCAGACAGTGAAACAGTTCAACGAGTTGCAGGTCTGGTGGGAGTAGGCAGACAGTGAAAAGTTCAACGAGTTGCAGGTCTGGTGTGAGTAGGCAGACAGTGAAACAGTTCAACGAGTTACAGGTCTGGTGGGAGTAGGCAGACAGTGAAACAGTTCAACGAGTTACAGGTCTGGTGGGAGTAGGCAGACAGTGAAACAGTTCAACGAGTTGCAGGTCTGGTGAGAGTAGGCAGACAGTGAAACATTTCAACGAGTTGCAGGTCTGGTGGGAGTAGGCAGACAGTGAAACATTTCAACGAGTTGCAGGTCTGGTGGGAGTAGGCAGACAGTGAAACATTTCAACGAGTTACAGGTCTGGTGAGAGTAGGCATACAGTGAAACAGTTCAACGAGTTACAGGTCTGGTGGGAGTAGGCAGAGAGTGAAACAGTTCAACGAGTTACAGGTCTGGTGAGAGTAGGCAGACAGTGAAACTTTCAACGAGTTACAGGCTGGTGAGAGTAGGCATACAGTGAAAGTTCAACGAGTTACAGGTCTGGTGAGAGTAGGCAGCAGTGAAGTTCAACGAGTTGCAGGTCTGGTGTAGTAGGCGACAATGTGAATTTCAACGAGTTGCATGTCTGGTGAAGTAGGCAGACAGTGAAAGAGTTCAATGAGTTGCAGGTCTGGTGGTAGTAGGCAGACAGTGAAACATTTCAACGAGTTGCATGTCTGGGGTGTGTGTGGTGAACAGTTCAAGAGTTACAGTCTGGTGGAGTAGGCAGACAGTGAAACATTTTTCAACGAGTTACAGGTCTTGTGTGAGTATGCAGACAGTGAAACATTTCAACGAGTTGCAGGTCTGGTGAGAGTAGGCAGACAGTGAAACATTTCAACGAGTTGCAGGTATGGTGTGAGTAGGCAGACAGTGAAACAGTTCAACGAGTTGCAGGTCTGGTGGGAGTATGCATACAGTGAAACAGTTCAACGAGTTGCAGGTGTGGTGGGAGTAGGCATACAGTGAAACAGTTCAACGAGTTGCAGGTGTGGTGGGAGTAGGCAGACAGTGAAACAGTTCAACGAGTTGCAGGTGTGGTGGGAGTATGCAGAGAGTGAAACAGTTCAACGAGTTGCAGGTCTGGTAGTAGTAGGCAGACAAAGTGAAACATTTCAATGAGTTGCAGGTCTGGTGAGAGTAGACAGACAGTGAAACATTTCAACGAGTTGCAGGTCTGGTGGGAGTAGGCAGACAGTGAAACATTTCAACGAGTTACAGGTCTGGTGAGAGTAGGCAGACAGTGAAACATTTCAACGAGTTGCAGGTCTGGTGGGAGTAGGCAGACAGTGAAACAGTTCAACGAGTTTCAGGTCTGGTGGGAGTAGGCAGACAGTGAAACAGTTCAACGAGTTGCAGGTCTGGTAGTAGTAGGCAGACAGTGAAAGATTTCAACGAGTTACAGGTCTGGTGAGAGTAGGCAGACAGTGAAACATTTCAACGAGTTGCAGGTCTGGTGGGAGTAGGCAGACAGTGAAACAGTTCAACGAGTTACAGGTCTGGTGGGAGTAGGCAGACAGTGAAACAGTTCAACGAGTTACAGGTCTGGTGGGAGTAGGCAGACAGTGAAACAGTTCAACGAGTTACAGGTCTGGTGGGAGTAGGCAGACAGTGAAACATTTCAACGAGTTACAGGTCTGGTGAGAGTAGGCATACAGTGAAACAGTTCAACGAGTTACAGGTCTGGTGGGAGTAGGCAGACAGTGAAACAGTTCAACGAGTTACAGGTCTGGTGGGAGTAGGCAGACAATGAAACAGTTCAATGAGTTACAGGTCTGGTGAGAGTAGGCAGACAGTGAAACACTTCAACGAGTTGCAGGTCTGGTGGTAGTAGGCAGACAGTGAAACAGTTCAACGAGTTACAGGTCTGGTGGGAGTAGGCAGACAGTGAAACAGTTCAACGAGTTGCAGGTCTGGTAATAGTAGGCAGACAGAGTGGAACATTTCAATGAGTTGCAGGTCTGGTGAGAGTAGACAGACAGTGAAACATTTCAATGAGTTGCAGGTCTGGTGGGAGTAGGCAGACAGTGAAACATTTCAACGAGTTACAGGTCTGGTGAGAGTAGGCAGACAGTGAAACATTTCAACGAGTTACAGGTCTGGTGAGAGTAGGCATACAGTGAAACAGTTCAACGAGTTACAGGTCTGGTGGGAGTAGGCAGACAGTGAAACATTTCAACGAGTTGCAGGTCTGGTGGGAGTAGGCAGACAGTGAAACAGTTCAACGAGTTACAGGTCTGGTGAGAGTAGGCATACAGTGAAACAGTTCAACGAGTTACAGGTCTGGTGGGAGTAGGCAGACAGTGAAACAGTTCAACGAGTTGCAGGTCTGGTGGTAGTAGGTAGACAGTGAAACATTTCAACGAGTTGCATGTCTGGTGGGAGTAGGCATACAGTGAAACAGGTCAACGAGTTGCAGGTATGGTGGTAGTAGGCAGACAGTGAAACATTTCAACGAGTTACAGGTCTTGTGTGAGTATGCAGACAGTGAAAAATTTCAACGAGTTGCAGGTCTGGTGAGAGTAGGCAGACAGTGAAACATTTCAACGAGTTGCAGGTATGGTGTGAGTATGCAGATAGTGAAACAGTTCAACGATTTGCAGGTGTGGTGGGAGTATGCATACTGTGAAACAGTTCAACGAGTTGCAGGTGTGGTGGGAGTATGCATACAGTGAAACAGTTCAAGGAGTTGCAGGTGTGGTGGGAGTATGCATACAGTGAAACAGTTCAAGGAGTTGCAGGTGTGGTGGGAGTATGCAGAGAGTGAAACAGTTCAAAGAGTTGCATGTCTGGTAGTAGTAGGCAGACAAAGTGAAACATTTCAATGAGTTGCAGGTCTGGTGAGAGTAGACAGACAGTGAAACATTTCAACGAGTTGCAGGTCTGGTGGGAGTAGGCAGACAGTGAAACATTTCAACGAGTTACAGATCTGGTGAGAGTAGGCAGACAGTGAAACATTTCAACGAGTTGCAGGTCTGTGGGAGTAGGCAGACAGTGAAACAGTTCAACGAGTTGCAGGTGTGGTGGGAGTATGCAGAGAGTGAAACAGTTCAACGAGTTGCAGGTCTGGTAGTAGTAGGCAGACAGTGAAAGATTTCAACGAGTTACAGGTCTGGTAAGAGTAGGCAGACAGTGAAACATTTCAATGAGTTGCAGGTCTGATGGGAGTAGGCAGACAGTGAAACAGTTCAACGAGTTGCAGGTCTGGTGGTAGTAGGCAGACAAAGTGAAACAGTTCAACGAGTTACAGGTCTGGTGAGAGTAGGCAGACAGTGAAACCTTTCAACGAGTTACAGGTCTGGTGGGAGTAGGCAGACAGTGGAACAGTTCAACACGTTGCAGGTCTGGTAGTAGTAGGCAGACAGAGTGAAACATTTCAATGAGTTGCAGGTCTGGTGAGAGTAGACAGACAGTGAAACATTTCAAAGAGTTGCAGGTCTGGTGGGAGTAGGCAGACAGTGAAACATTTCAACGAGTTACAGGTATGGTGAGAGTAGGCAGACAGTGAAACATTTCAACAAGTTACAGGTCTGGTGAGAGTAGGCATACAGTGAAACAGTTCAACGAGTTACAGGTCTGGTGGGAGTAGGCAGACAGTGAAACAGTTCAACGAGTTACAGGTCTGGTGGGAGTATGCAGAGAGTGAAACAGTTCAACGAGTTACAGGTCTGGTGAGAGTAGGCAGAGAGTGAAACAGTTCAACGAGTTGCAGGTCTGGTGGGCGTAGGCAGACAGTGAAACATTTCAACGAGTTACAGGTCTGGTGAGAGTAGGCAGACAGTGAAACAGTTCAACGAGTTACAGGTCTGGTGGAGTAGGCAGACAGTGAAACAGTTCAACGAGTTACAGGTCTGGTGGGAGTAGGCAGACAGTGAAACATTTCAACGAGTTGCAGGTCTGGTGGGAGTAGGCAGACAGTGAAACAGTTCAACGAGTTACAGGTATGGTGGGAGTAGGCATACAGTGAAACAGTTCAACGAGTTACAGGTCTGGTGGGAGTAGGCAGACAGTGAAACAGTTCAACGAGTTGCAGGTCTGGTGGTAGTAGGCAGACAGTGAAACATTTCAACGAGTTACAGGTCTGGTGAGAGTAGGCAGACAGTGAAACATTTCAACGAGTTGCAGGTCTGGTGGGAGTAGGCAGACAGTGAAACAGTTCAACGAGTTGCAGGTCTGGTGGTAGTAGGCAGACAAAGTGAAACAGTTCAACGAGTTACAGGTCTGGTGAGAGTAGGCAGACAGTGAAACCTTTCAACGAGTTACAGGTCTGGTGGGAGTAGGCAGACAGTGGAACAGTTCAACACGTTGCAGGTCTGGTAGTAGTAGGCAGACAGAGTGAAACATTTCAATGAGTTGCAGGTCTGGTGAGAGTAGACAGACAGTGAAACATTTCAAAGAGTTGCAGGTCTGGTGGGAGTAGGCAGACAGTGAAACATTTCAACGAGTTACAGGTATGGTGAGAGTAGGCAGACAGTGAAACATTTCAACAAGTTACAGGTCTGGTGAGAGTAGGCATACAGTGAAACAGTTCAACGAGTTGCAGGTCTGGTGGGAGTAGGCAGACAGTGAAACAGTTCAACGAGTTACAGGTCTGGTGGGAGTATGCAGACAGTGAAACAGTTCAACGAGTTACAGGTCTGGTGAGAGTAGGCAGAGAGTGAAACAGTTCAACGAGTTGCAGGTCTGGTGGGAGTAGGCAGACAGTGAAACATTTCAACGAGTTACAGGTCTGGTGAGAGTAGGCAGACAGTGAAACAATACAATGAGTTACAGGTCTGGTGAGAGTAGACATACAGTGAAACAGTTCAACGAGTTACAGGTCTGGTGGGAGTAGGCAGACAGTGAAACAGTTCAACGAGTTACAGGTCTGGTGGGAGTAGGCAGACAGTGAAACATTTCAACGAGTTGCAGGTCTGGTGGGAGTAGGCAGACAGTGAAACAGTTCAACGAGTTACAGGTATGGTGAGAGTAGGCATACAGTGAAACAGTTCAACGAGTTACAGGTCTGGTGGGAGTAGGCAGACAGTGAAACAGTTCAACGAGTTGCAGGTCTGGTGGTAGTAGGCAGACAAAGTGAAACATTTCAATGAGTTGCAGGTCTGGTGAGAGTAGACAGACAGTGAAACATTTCAACAAGTTGCATGTCTGGTGGGAGTAGGCAGACAGTGAAACATTTCAACGAGATACAGGTCTGGTGAGAGTAGGCAGACAGTGAAACATTTCAACGAGTTACAGGTCTGGTGAGAGTAGGCATAGAGTGAAACAGTTCAACGAGTTACAGGTCTGGTGGGAGTAGGCAGACAGTGAAACAGTTCAACGAGTTACAGGTCTGGTGAGAGTAGGCAGACAGTGAAACAGTTCAACGAGTTGCAGGTCTGGTGGTAGTAGGCAGACAAAGTGAAATATTTCAACGAGTTGCATGTCTGGTGAGAGTAGGCATACAGTGAAACATTTCAACGAGTTGCAGGTCTGGTGAGAGTAGGCAGACAGTGAAAGAGTTCAACGAGTTGCAGGTCTGGTGGTAGTAGGCAGACAGTGAAACATTTCAACGAGTTGCATGTCTGGTGGGAGTAGGCAGACAGTGAAACATTTCAACGAGTTGCAGGTATGGTGTGAGTAGGCAGACAGTGAAACATTTCAACGAGTTGCAGGTCTGGTGAGAGTAGGCAGACAGTGAAACATTTCAACGAGTTGCAGGTCTGGTGGGAGTAGGCAGACAGTGAAACATTTCAACGAGTTGCAGGTATGGTGGGAGTAGGCAGACAGTGAAACAGTTCAACGAGTTGCAGGTGTGGTGGGAGTATGCAGAGAGTGAAACAGTTCAACGAGTTGCAGGTCTGGTAGTTGTAGGCAGACAAAGTGAAAGATTTCAACGAGTTACAGTTCTGGTGAGAGTAGGCAGACAGTGAAACATTTCAATGAGTTGCAGGTCTGATGGGAGTAGGCAGACAGTGAAACAGTTCAACGAGTTGCAGGTCTGGTGGTAGTATGCAGAAAAAGTGAAACAGTTCAAGGAGTTACAGGTCTGGTGAGAGTAGGCAGACTGTGAAACAGATCAACGAGTTGCAGGTCTGGTGAGAGTAGGCAGACAGTGAAACATTACAACGAGTTACAGGTCTGGTGAGAGTAGCATAGAGTGAAACAGTTCAACGAGTTACAGGTCTGGTGAGAGTATGCAGACAGTGAAACCTTTCAACGAGTTACAGGTCTGGTGGGAGTAGGCAGACAGTGGAACAGTTCAACACGTTGCAGGTCTGGTAGTAGTAGGCAGAAATAGTGAAATATTTCAATGAGTTGCAGGTCTGGTGAGAGTAGACAGACAGTGAAACATTTCAAAGAGTTGCAGGTCTGGTGGGAGTAGGCAGACAGTGAAACATTTCAACGAGTTACAGGTATGGTGAGAGTAGGCAGACAGTGAAACATTTCAACAAGTTACAGGTCTGGTGAGAGTAGGCATACAGTGAAACAGTTCAACGAGTTACAGGTCTGGTGGGAGTAGGCAGACAGTGAAACAGTTCAACGAGTTACAGGTCTGGTGGGAGTATGCAGAGAGTGAAACAGTTCAACGAGTTACAGGTCTGGTGAGAGTAGGCAGAGAGTGAAACAGTTCAACGAGTTGCAGGTCTGGTGGGCGTATGCAGACAGTGAAACATTTCAACGAGTTACAGGTCTGGTGAGAGTAGGCAGACAGTGAAACAATACAATGAGTTACAGGTCTGGTGAGAGTAGACATACAGTGAAACAGTTCAACGAGTTACAGGTCTGGTGGGAGTAGACAGACACTGAGACAGTTCAACGAGTTACAGGTCTGGTGGGAGTAGGCAGACAGTGAAACATTTCAACGAGTTGCAGGTCTGGTGGGAGTAGGCAGACAGTGAAACAGTTCAATGAGTTACAGGTATGGTGAGAGTAGGCATACAGTGAAACAGTTCAACGAGTT
This sequence comes from Archivesica marissinica, assembly GCA_014843695.1. Lineage (NCBI taxonomy): Eukaryota > Metazoa > Mollusca > Bivalvia > Venerida > Vesicomyidae > Archivesica > Archivesica marissinica. Next base: position 9,778,474 of record CM026402.1, on the reverse strand, counting down.
ACAGGTCTGGTGGGAGTAGGCAGACAGTGAAACAGTTCAACGAGTTGCAGGTCTGGTGGTAGTAGGCAGACAAAGTGAAACATTTCAATGAGTTGCAGGTCTGGTGAGAGTAGACAGACAGTGAAACATTTCAACAAGTTGCATGTCTGGTGGGAGTAGGCAGACAGTGAAACATTTCAACGAGATACAGGTCTGGTGAGAGTAGGCAGACAGTGAAACATTTCAACGAGTTACAGGTCTGGTGAGAGTAGGCATACAGTGAAACAGTTCAACGAGTTACAGGTCTGGTGGGAGTAGGCAGACAGTGAAACAGTTCAACGAGTTACAGGTCTGGTGAGAGTCGGCAGACAGTGAAACAGTACAACGAGTTGCAGGTCTGGTGGTAGTAGGCAGACAAAGTGAAATATTTCAACGAGTTGCATGTCTGGTGAGAGTAGGCATACAGTGAAACATTTCAACGAGTTGCAGGTCTGGTGAGAGTAGGCAGACAGTGAAAGAGTTCAACGAGTTGCAGGTCTGGTGGTAGTAGGCAGACAGTGAAACATTTCAACGAGTTGCATGTCTGGTGGGAGTAGGCAGACAGTGAAACATTTCAACGAGTTGTAGGTATGGTGTGAGTAGGCAGACAGTGAAACAGTTCAACGAGTTGCAGGTCTGGTGAGAGTAGACAGACAGTGAAACATGTCAACGAGTTGCAGGTCTGGTGGGAGTAGGCAGGCAGTAAAACATTTCAACGAGTTACAGGTCTGGTGAGAGTAGGCAGACAGTGAAACATTTCAACGAGTTGCAGGTATGGTGGGAGTAGGCAGACAGTGAAACAGTTCAACGAGTTGCAGGTGTGGTGGGAGTATGCAGAGAGTGAAACAGTTCAACGAGTTGCAGGTCTGGTAGTTGTAGGCAGACAAAGTGAAAGATTTCAACGAGTTACAGGTCTGGTGAGAGTAGGCAGACAGTGAAACATTTCAATGAGTTGCAGGTCTGATGGGAGTAGGCAGACAGTGAAACAGTTCAACGAGTTGCAGGTCTGGTGGTAGTATGCAGAAAAAGTGAAACAGTTCAAGGAGTTACAGGTCTGGTGAGAGTAGGCAGACTGTGAAACAGATCAACGAGTTGCAGGTCTGGTGAGAGTAGGCAGACAGTGAAACATTACAACGAGTTACAGGTCTGGTGAGAGTAGACATAGAGTGAAACAGTTCAACGAGTTACAGGTCTGGTGGGAGTAGGCAGACAGTGAAACAGTTCAACGAGTTACAGATCTGGTGGGAGTAGGCAGACAGTGAAACAGTTCAACGAGTTACAGGTCTGGTGAGAGTAGGCAGACAGTGAAACAGTTCAACGAGTTGCAGGTCTGGTGGTAGTAGGCAGACAGAGTGAAACCTTTCAACGAGTTGCATGTCTGGTGAGAGTAGGCATACAGTGAAGCATTTCAAAGAGTTGCAGGTCTGGTGAGAGTAGGCAGACAGTGAAACAGTTCAACTAGTTACAGGTCTGGTGGGAGTAGGCAGAAAGTGAAACAGGTCAACGAGTTATAGGTCTGGTGAGAGTAGGCAGACAGTGAAACAGTTCAACGAGTTGCAGGTCTGCTGGGAGTAGGAAGACATTGAAACAGTTCAACGAGTTACAGGTCTGGTGAGAGTAGGCAGACAGTGAAATATTTCAACGAGTTACAGGTCTGGTGAGAGTAGGCAGACAGTGAAACATTACAACGAGTTACAGGTCTGGTGAGAGTAGACGTACAGTGAAACAGTTCAAAGATTTACAGGTCTGGTGGGAGTAGGCAGACATTGAAACAGTTCAACGAGGTACAGGTCTGGTGGGAGTAGGCAGACAGTGAAACAGTTCAACGAGTTACAGGTCTGATTAGAGTAGGCATACAGTTAAACAGTTCAACGAGTTGCAGGTCTGGTAGGAGTAGGCAGAGAGTGAAACAGTTCAACGAGTTGCAGGTCTGGTGGTAGTAGGCAGACAAATTGAAACATTTCAACGAGTTACAGGTCTGGTGAGAGTAGGCATACAGTGAAACATTTCAACGAGTTGCAGGTCTGGTGAGAGTAGGCAGAGAGTGAATGAGTTCAACGAGTTGCAGGTCTGGTGGTAGTAGGCAGACAGTGAAACATTTCAACGAGTTGCATGTCTGGTGAGAATAGGCAGACAGTGAAACATTTCAACGAGTTGCAGGTCTGGTGAGAGTAGGCAGACAGTGAAACAGTTCAACGAGTTGCAGGTGTGGTGGGAGTATGCATACAGTGAAAGAGTTCAACAAGATGCAGGTGTGGTTGGAGTATGCAGAGAGTGAAACAGTTCAATGAGTTGCAGGTCTGGTAGTAGTAGGCAGACAAAGTGAAACATTTCAATGAGTTGCAGGTCTGGTGAGAGTAGACAGACAGTGAAATATTTCAACGAGTTGCAGGTCTGGTGGGAGTAGGCAGACAGTGAAACATTTCAACGAGTTACAGATCTGGTGAGAGTAGGCAGACAGTGAAACATTTCTACGACTTTCAGGTATGGTGGGAGTAGGCAGAGAGTGAAACAGTTCAACGAGTTGCAGGTCTGGTGGGAGTAGGCAGACAGTGAAACATTTCAACGAGCTACAGATCTGGTGAGAGTAGGCAGACAGTGAAACATTTCAAAGAGTTGCAGGTCTGGTGGCAGTAGGCAGACAGTGAAACAGTTCAATGAGTTACAGGTCTGGTGGGAGTAGGCAGACAGTGAAATAGTTCATCGAGTTACAGGTCTGGTGGGAGTAGGCAGACAGTGAAACAGTTCAACGAGTTACAGGTCTGGTGGGAGTAGGCAGACAGTGAAACATTTCAACGAGTTACAGGTATGGTGAGAGTAGGCATACAGTGAAACATTTCAACGAGTTACAGGTCTGGTGGGAGTAGGCAGAGAGTGAAACAGTTCAACGAGTTACAGGTCTTGTGGGAGTAGACAGACAGTGAAAGAGTTCAACGAGTTACAGGTCTGGTGAGAGTAGGCAGACAGTGAAACAGTTCAACGAGTTGCAGGTCTGGTGAGAGTAGGCAGACAGTGAAAGAGTTCAAAGAGTTGCAGGTCTGGTGGTAGTAGGCAGACAGTGAAACATTTCAACGAGTTGTATGTCTGGTGTGCGTAGGCATACAGTGAAACAGGTCAACGAGTTGCAGGTATGGTGGTAGTAGGCAGACAGTGAAACATTTCAACGAGTTACAGGTCTTGTGTGATTATGCAGACAGTGAAACATTTCAACGAGTTGCAGTTCTGGTGAGAGTAGACAGACAGTGAGAGATATCAACGAATTGCAGGTATGGTGTGAGTATGCAGACAGTGAAACAGTTCGACGAGTTGCAGGTCTGGTGGGAGTAGGCAGACAGTGAAACATTTCAACGAGTTACAGGTCTGGTGAGAGTAGGCAGACAGTGAAACATTTCAACGAGTTGCAGGTATGGTGGGAATAGGCAGACAGTGAAATAGTTCAACGAGTTGCAGGTGTGGTGGGAGTATGCAGAGAGTGAAACAGTTCAACGTGTTGAAGGTCTGGTAGTAGTAGGCAGACAAAGTGAAACATTTCAATGAGTTGCAGTTCTGGTGAGTGTAGGCATACAGTGAAACAGTTCAACGAGTTACAGGTCTGGTGAGAGTAGACAGACAGTGAAACATTTCAACGAGTTGCAGGTCTGGTTGGGAGTAGGCAGACAGTGAAACAGTTCAACGAGTTACAGGTCTGGTAGGAGTAGGCAGACAAAGTGAAACAGTTCAACGAGTTACAGGTCTGGTGAGAGTAGGTGGCCAGTGAAGCCTTTCAACGAGTTGCAGGTCTGGTGGGAGTAGGCAGACAGTGAAACATTTCAACGAGTTACAGGTCTGGTGAGAGTAGGCAGACAGTGAAACATTTCTACGAGTTGCAGGTCTGGTGGGAGTAGGCAGACAGTGAAAGAGTTCAACGAGTTACAGGTATGGTGGGAGTAGACAGACAGTGAAAGAGTTCAACGAGTTACAGGTCTGGTGGGAGTAGACAGACAGTGAAAGAGTTCAACGAGTTACAGGTATGGTGAGAGTAGGCATACAGTGAAACATTTCAACGAGTTACAGGTCTGGTGGGAGTAGGCAGAGATTGAAACAGTTCAACGAGTTACAGGTCTGGTGGGATTAGACAGACAGTGAAAGAGTTCAACGAGTTACAGGTCTGGTGAGAGTAGGCAGACAGTAAAATAGTTCAACGAGATACAGGTCTGGTGGGAGTAGGCAGACAGTGAAACAGTTCAACGAGTTACAGGTCTGGTGGGAGTAGGCAGAGAGTGAAACAGTTCAACGATTTGCAGGTCTGGTGGTAGTAGGCGGACAAAGTGAAACAGTTCAACGAGTTACAGTTCTGGTGAGAGTAGGTAGACAGTGAAACCTATCAACGAGTTACAGGTCTGGTGGGAGTAGGCAGACAGTGAAACAGTTCAACGAGTTGCAGGTCTGGTAGTAGTAGGCAGACAGAGTGAAACATTTCAATGAGTTGCAGGTCTGGTGAGAGTAGACAGACAGTGAAACATTTCAAAGAGTTGCAGGTTTGGTGGGAGTAGGCAGACAGTGAAACAGTTCAACGAGTTACAGGTCTGGTGAGAGTAGGCAGACAGTGAAAGAGTTCAACGAGTTGCAGGTCTGGTGAGAGTAGGCAGACAGTGAAACAGTTCAACGAGTTGTATGTCTGGTGTGAGTAGGCATACAGTGAAACAGGTCAACGAGTTGCAGGTATGGTGGTAGTAGGCAGACAGAGAAACATTTCAACGAGTTACAGGTCTTGTGTGATTATGCAGAGAGTGAAACAGTTCAACGAGTTGCAGGTCTGGAGAGAGTAGACAGACAGTGAGAGATATCAATGAGTTGCAGGTATGGTGTGAGTATGCAGACAGTGAAACAGTTCAAGGAGTTGCAGGTGTGGTGGGAGTATGCAGAGAGTGAAACAGTTCAACGATTTGCAGGTCTGGTAGTAGTAGGCAGACAAAGTGAAACATTCCAATGAGTTGCAGGTCTGGTGAGAGTAGACAGACAGTGAAACATTTCAACGAGTTACAGGTCTGGTGGGAGTAGGCAGACAGTGAAACATTTCAACGAGTTACAGGTCTGGTGAGAGTAGGCAGACAGTGAAACATTTCAACGAGTTGCAGGTACGGTGTGAATAGGCAGACAGTGAAACAGTTCAACGAGTTGCAGGTGTGGTGGGAGTATGCAGAGAGTGAAACAGTTCAACGAGTTGCAGGTCTGGTAGTAGTAGGCAGACAAAGTGAAACATTTCAACGAGTTGCAGGTCTGGTGGGAGTAGGCAGACAGTGAAACATTTCATCGAGTTACAGGTCTGGTGAGAGTAGGCATACAGTGAAACAGTTCAACGAGTTACAGGTCTGGTGAGAGTAGACAGACAGTGAAACATTTCAACGAGTTGCAGGTCTGGTGGGAGTAGGCAGACAGTGAAACAGTTCAACGAGTTACAGGTCTGGTATGAGTAGGCAGACAAAGTGAAACAGTTCAACGAGTTACAGGTCTGGTGAGAGTAGGCAGCCAGTGAAACCTTTCAACGAGATGCAGGTCTGGTGGGAGTAGAAAGACAGTGAAACATTTCAACGAGTTACAGGTCTGGTGAGAGTAGGCAGACAGTGAAACATTTCTACGAGTTTCAGGTATGGTGGGAGTAAGCAGACAGTGAAAAAGTTCAACGAGTTGCAGGACTGGAAGTAGTAGGCAAACAAAGTGAAACATTTCAATGAGTTGCAGGTCTGGTGGGAGTAGGCAGACAGTGAAATATTTCAACGAGTTGCAGGTCTGGTGGGAGTAGGCAGACAGTGAAACATTTCATTGAGTTACAGGTCTGGTGAGAGTAGGCAGAGAGTGAAACATTTCAAAGATTTGCAGGTCTGGTGGGAGTAGGCAGACAGTGAAACCTTTCAACGAGTTACAGGTCTGGTGGGAGTAGGCAGACAGTGAAACAGTTCAACAATTTGCAGGTCTGGTGGTAGATGGCCGACAATGTGAAACAGTTCAACAAGTTACAGGTCTGGTGAGAGTAGGCAGACAGTGAAACCTTTCAACGAGTTACAGGTCTGGTGGGAGTAGGCAGACAGTGAAACAGTTCAACGAGTTGCAGATCTGGTAGTAGTAGGCAAACAGAGTGGAACATTTCAATGAGTTGCAGGTCTGGTGAGAGTAGGCAGACAGTGAAACAGTTCAACTAGTTACAGGTCAGGTAGGATTAGGCAGACAAAGTGAAACAGTTCAACGAGTTACAGGTCTGGTGAGGGTAGGCAGCCAGTGAAACCTTTCAACGAGTTACAGGTCAGGTGGGAGTAGGCAGACAGTGAAACAGTTCAACGAGTTGCAGGTCTGGTAGTAGTAGGCAGACAGAGTGGAACATTTCAATGAGTTGCAGGTCTGGTGAGAGTAGACAGACAGTGAAACATTTCAACGAGTTGCAGGTCTGGTGGGAGTAGGCAGACAGTGAAACATTTCAACGAGTTACTGGTCTGGTGAGAGTAGGCAGACAGTGAAACATTTCAACGAGTTACAGGTCTGGTGAGAGTAGGCAGACAGTGAAACATTTCTACGAGTTTCAGGTATGGTGGGAGTAGGCAGACAGTGAAACAGTTCAACGAGTTGCAGGTCTGGAAGTAGTAGGCAGACAAAGTGAAACATTTCAATGAGTTGCAGGTGTGGTGGGAGTAGGCAGACAGTGAAACATTTCAACGAGTTACAGATCTGGTGAGAGTAGGCAGAGAGTGAAACATTTCAAAGAGTTGCAGGTCTGGTGGGAGTAGGCAGACAGTGAAACAGTTCAAGGAGTTGCAGGTGTGGTGGGAGTATGCAGAGAGTGAAACAGTTCAACGAGTTGCAGGTCTGGTAGTAGTAGGCAGACAAAGTGAAACATTCCAATGAGTTGCAGGTCTGGTGAGAGTAGGCAGACAGTGAAACATTTCAACGAGTTACAGGTCTGGTGGGAGTAGGCAGACAGTGAAACATTTCAACGAGTTACAGGTCTGGTGAGAGTAGGCAGACAGTGAAACATTTCAACGAGTTGCAGGTACGGTGTGAATAGGCAGACAGTGAAACAGTTCAACGAGTTGCAGGTGTGGTGGGAGTAGGCAGACAGTGAAACAGTTCAACGAGTTGCAGGTCTGGTAGTAGTAGGCAGACAAGTGAAACATTTCAACGAGTTGCAGGTCTGGTGGGAGTAGGCAGACAGTGAAACATTTCAACGAGTTACAGGTCTGGTGAGAGTAGGCATACAGTGAAACAGTTCAACGAGTTACAGGTCTGGTGAGAGTAGGCAGACAGTGAAACATTTCAACGAGTTGCAGGTCTGGTGGGAGTAGGCAGACAGTGAAACAGTTCAACGAGTTACAGGTCTGGTGGGAGTAGGCAGACAGTGAAACAGTTCAACGAGTTACAGGTCTGGTGAGAGTAGGCAGCAGTGAAACTTTCAACGAGTGCAGGTCTGGTGGGAGTAGAGACAGTGAAACATTCAAGAGTTCAGGTCTGGTGAGAGTAGGAGTAGCAGACAGTGAAAAGTTCAACGAGTTGCAGGTCTGGAGTAGTAGGCAGACAGTGAAACATTTCAATGAGTTGCAGGTCTGGTGGGAGTAGGCAGACAGTGAAACATTTCAACGAGTTGCAGGTCTGGTGGGAGTAGGCAGACAGTGAAACATTTCAACGAGTTACAGGTCTGGTGGGAGTAGGCAGACAGTGAAACATTTCAACGAGTTGCAGGTCTGGTGAGAGTAGGCAGACAGTGAAACATTTCAACGAGTTGCAGGTCTGGTGGGAGTAGGCAGACAGTGAAACATTTCAACGAGTTACAGGTCTGGTGGAGTAGGCAGACAGTGAAACATTTCAACAGTTACAGGTCTGGTGAGAGTAGGCAACAGTGAAACATTCAACGAGTTCAGGTCTGGTGGGAGTAGGCAGACAGTGAAACAGTTCAACGAGTTGCAGGTCTGGTGGGAGTAGGCAGACAGTGAAACAGTTCAACGAGTTGCAGGTCTGGTGAGAGTAGGCAGAAGTAAAATTCAAAGTTAGGTGGATAGGCAGACAGTGAAACAGTTCAACGAGTTGCAGGTCTGGTGAGAGTAGGCAGACAGTGAAACATTTCAACGAGTTGCAGGTCTGGTGGGAGTAGGCAGACAGTGAAACAGTTCAAGTGTTCAACGAGTTCAGGTCTGGTGGATAGGCAGACAGTGAAACATTCACGAGTTCGGTTGGTGAGTAGCAGACATGAAACATTCAAGATTCAGTTGGTGGAGTAGGCAGACATGTTGTGTTGGTGGGAGTAGGCAGACAGTGAAACAGTTCAACGAGTTGCAGGTCTGGAAGTAGTAGGCAGACAAAGTGAAACATTTCAATGAGTTGCAGGTCTGGTGGGAGTAGGCAGACAGTGAAACATTTCAACGAGTTACAGATCTGGTGGGAGTAGGCAGACAGTGAAACATTTCAAAGAGTTGCAGGTCTGGTGGGAGTAGGCAGACAGTGAAACAGTTCAATGAGTTACAGGTCTGGTGGGAGTAGGCAGACAGTGAAATAGTTCAACGAGTTACAGGTCTGGTGGGAGTAGGCAGACAGTGAAACAGTTCAACGAGTTGCAGGTCTGGTGGGAGTAGGCAGACAGTGAAACATTTCAACGAGTTACAGGTCTGGTGAGAGTAGGCAGACGTGAAACATTTAACGAGTTCAGTCTGGGGAGTAGGCACAGTGAACATTTCAAGTTCAGTATGGTGAGTAGGCAACAGTGAAACAGTTCAACGAGTGCAGGTTGGGAGTAGCAGACAGTGAACATTAGATGCGGTGGTGGAGTAGGAGAAACAACGAGTTGCAGGTCTGGTGGGAGTAGGCAGACAGTGAAACATTTCAACGAGTTACAGATCTGGTGAGAGTAGGCAGAGAGTGAAACATTTCAAAGAGTTGCAGGTCTGGTGGGAGTAGGCAGACAGTGAAACAGTTCAATGAGTTACAGGTCTGGTGGGAGTAGGCAGACAGTGAAACAGTTCAACGAGTTACAGGTCTGGTGGGAGTAGGCAGACAGTGAAACCTTTCAACGAGTTACAGGTCTGGTGGGAGTAGGCAGACAGTGAACATTTTCAACGAGTTGCAGGTCTGGTAGTAGTAGGCAGACAGAGTGAAACATTTCAATGAGTTGCAGGTCTGGTGAGAGTAGACAGACAGTGAAACATTTCAATGAGTTGCAGGTCTGGTGGGAGTAGGCAGACAGTGAAACATTTCAACGAGTTACAGGTCTGGTGAGAGTAGGCAGACAGTGAAACATTTCAACGAGTTACAGGTCTGGCGAGAGTAGGCATACAGTGAAAGAGTTCAACGAGTTACAGGTCTGGTGGGAGTAGACAGACAGTGAAAGAGTTCAACGAGTTACAGGTCTGGTGAGAGTAGCCAGACAGTTAAAAAGTTCAACGAGTTGCAGGTCTGGTGAGAGTAGGCAGACAGTGAAACAGTTCAACGAGTTGCAGGTCTGGTGGTAGTAGGCAGACAAAGTGAAACATTTCAATGAGTTGCATGTCTGGTGAGAGTAGGCATACAGTGAAACATTTCAACGAGTTACAGATCTGGTGAGAGTAGGCAGAGAGTGAAACATTTCAAAGAGTTGCAGGTCTGGTGGGAGTAGGCAGACAGTGAAACAGTTCAATGAGTTACAGGTCTGGTGGGAGTAGGCAGACAGTGAAATAGTTCAACGAGTTACAGGTCTGGTGGGAGTAGGCAGACAGTGAAACAGTTCAACGAGTTGCAGGTCTGGTGGAGTAGGCAGACAGTGAAACATTTCAACGAGTTACAGGTCTGGTGAGAGTAGGCAGACAGTGAAACATTTCAACGAGTTACAGGTCTGGGGAGAGTAGGCAGACAGTGAAACATTTCAACGAGTTTCAGGTATGGTGGGAGTAGGCAGACAGTGAAACAGTTCACGAGTTGCAGGTCTGGTAGTAGTAGGCAGACAGTGAAACATTTCAATGAGTTGCAGGTCTGGTGGGAGTAGGCAGACAGTGAAACATTTCAACGAGTTGCAGGTCTGGTGGGAGTAGGCAGACAGTGAAACAGTTCAACGAGTTACAGGTCTGGTGGGAGTAGGCAGACAGTGAAACAGTTCAACGAGTTACAGGTCTGGTGGGAGTAGGCAGACAGTGAAACCTTTCAACGAGTTACAGGTCTGGTGGGAGTAGGCAGACAGTGAAACAGTTCAACGAGTTGCAGGTCTGGTAGTAGTAGGCAGACAGAGTGGAACATTTCAATGAGTTGCAGGTCTGGTGAGAGTAGACAGACAGTGAAACATTTCAATGAGTTGCAGGTCTGGTGGGAGTAGGCAGACAGTGAAACATTTCAACGAGTTACAGGTCTGGTGAGAGTAGGCAGACAGTGAAACATTTCAACGAGTTACAGGTCTGGCGAGAGTAGGCATACAGTGAAACAGTTCAACGAGTTACAGGTCTGGTGGGAGTAGACAGACAGTGAAAGAGTTCAACGAGTTACAGGTCTGGTGAGAGTAGCCATACAGTTAAAAAGTTCAACGAGTTGCAGGTCTGGTGAGAGTAGGCAGACAGTGAAACAGTTCAACGAGTTGCAGGTCTGGTGGTAGTAGGCAGACAAAGTGAAACATTTCAATGAGTTGCATGTCTGGTGAGAGTAGGCATACAGTGAAACATTTCAACGAGTTGCAGGTCTGGTGAGAGTAGGCAGACAGTGAAAGAGTTCAAAGAGTTGCAGGTCTGGAGGTAGTAGGCAGACAGTGAAACATTTCAACGAATTGTATGTCTGGTGGGAGTAGGCAGACAGTGAAACATTTCAATGAGTTGCAGGTATGGTGGGAATAGGCAGACAGTGAAATAGTTCAACGAGTTGCAGGTGTGGTGGGAGTATGCAGAGAGTGAAACAGTTCAACGAGTTGCAGGTCTGGTAGTAGTAGGCAGACAAAGTGAAACATTTCAATGAGTTGCAGGTCTGGTGAGAGTAGACAGACAGTGAAACATTTCAATGAGTTGCAGGTCTGGTGAGAGTAGGCATACAGTGAAACAGTTCAACGAGTTACAGGTCTGGTGGGAGTAGACAGACAGTGAAAGAGTTCAACGAGTTGCATGTCTGGTGAGAGGAGGCATACAGTGAAACATTTCAACGAGTTGCAGGTGTGGTGTGAGTATGCAGAGAGTGAAACAGTTCAACGAGTTGCAGGTCTGGTAGTAGTAGGCAGACAAAGTGAAACATTTCAATGAGTTGCAGGTCTGGTGAGAGTAGACAGACAGTGACACATTTCAACGAGTTGCAGGTCTGGTGAGAGTAGGCATACAGTGAAACAGTTCAACGAGTTACAGGTCTGGTGAGAGTAGGCAGACAGTGAAACATTTCAACGAGTTGCAGGTCTGGTGGGAGTAGGCAGACAGTGAAACATTTCAATGAGTTGCAGGTCTGGTGGGAGTAGGCAGACAGTGAAACATTTCAACGAGTTACAGGTCTGGTGAGAGTAGGCAGACAGTGAAACATTTCAACGAGTTACAGGTCTGGTGAGAGTAGGCATACAGTGAAACAGTCAACGAGTCAGGTCTGGTGGGAGTAGGCAGACAGTGAAACAGTTCAACGAGTTACAGGTCTGGTGAGAGTAGAGACAGTGAAAAGTTCAACGAGTTGCAGGTCTGGTGAGAGTAGGCAGACAGTGAACAGTCAACGAGTTGCAGGTCTGGTGGTAGTAGGCAGACAGTGAAACATTTCAACGAGTTGCAGGTCTGGTGAGAGTAGGCAGACAGTGAAACATTTCAACGAGTTGCAGGTCTGGTGAGAGTAGGCAGACAGTGAAACATTTCAACGAGTTGCAGGTCTGGTGGGAGTAGGCAGACAGTGAAACATTTCAACGAGTTGCAGGTCTGGTGGGAGTAGGCAGACAGTGAAACATTTCAACGAGTTGCAGGTATGGTGGGAGTAGGCAGACAGTGAAACATTTCAACGAGTTGCAGGTGTGGTGGAGTATGCAGACAGTGAAACAGTTCAACGAGTTGCAGGTCTGGAGAGTAGGCAGACAGTGAAACATTTCAAGAGTTGGGTTGGGAGAGTAGCGAAGTGAAAATTCGGTGCAGGTCTGGTGGAGTAGGCAACAGTGAAACAGTTCAACGAGTTACAGGTCTGGTGGGAGTAGGCAGACAGTGAAACAGTTCAACGAGTTGCAGGTCTGGTGAGAGTAGGCAGACAGTGAAACATTCAACGAGTTCAGTGTGGTGGGAGTATGCAGAGAGTGAAACAGTTCAACGAGTTGCAGGTCTGGTAGTAGTAGGCAGACAAAGTGAAACATTTCAATGAGTTGCAGGTCTGGTGAGAGTAGACAGACAGTGAAACATTTCAACGAGTTGCAGGTCTGGTGAGAGTAGGCAGACAGTGAAACAGTTCAACGAGTTACAGGTCTGGTGAGAGTAGGCAGACAGTGAAACATTTCAACGAGTTGCAGGTCTGGTGGGAGTAGGCAGACAGTGAAACATTTCAACGAGTTGCATGTCTGGTGGGAGTAGGCATACAGTGAAATAGGTCAAGTAGTTGCAGGTCTGGTGGGAGTAGGAAGACAGTGAAACATTTCAACGAGTTACAGGTCTGGTGAGAGTAGGCAGACAGTGAAACATTTCTACGAGTTTCAGGTATGGTGGGAGTAGGCAGAGAGTGAAACAGTTCAACGAGTTGCAGGTCTGGAAGTAGTAGGCAGACAAAGTGAAACATTTCAATGAGTTGCAGGTCTGGTGGGAATAGGCAGACAGTGAAACATTTCAAAGAGTTGCAGGTCTGGTGGGAGTAGGCAGACAGTGAAACAGTTCAACGAGTTACAGGTCTGGTGGGAGTAGGCAGACAGTGAAACAGTTCAACGAGTTACAGGTCTGGTGGTAGTAGGCAGAGAGTGAAACAGTTCAACGATTTGCAGGTCTGGTGGTAGTAGGCAGACAAAGTGAAACAGTTCAACGAGTTACAGGTCTGGTGAGAGTAGGCAGACAGTGAAACCTTTCAAAGAGTTACAGGTCTGGTGGGAGTAGGCAGACAGTGAAACAGTTCAATGAGTTGCAGGTCTGGTAGTAGTAGGCAGACAGAGTGGAACATTTCAATGAGTTGCAGGTCTGGTGAGAGTAGACAGACAGTGAAACATTTCAATGAGTTGCAGGTCTGGTGGGAGTAGGCAGACAGTGAAACATTTCAACGAGTTACAGGTCTGGTGAGAGTAGGCAGACAGTGAAACATTTCAACGAGTTACAGTTCTGGTGAGAGTAGGCATACCGTGAAACAGTTCAACGAGTTACAGGTCTGGTGAGAGTAGGCAGACAGTGAAACAGTTCAACGAGTTGCAGGTCTGGTGGTAGTAGGCAGACAAAGTGAAACATTTCAACGAGTTGCATGTCTGGTGAGAGTAGGCATACAGTGAAACATTTCAACGAGTTGCAGGTCTGGTGAGAATAGGCATACAGTGAAACAGTTCAACGAGTTACAGGTCTGGTGGTAGTAGGCAGACAGTGAAACATTTCAATGAGTTGTATGTCTGGTGGGAGTAGGCAGACAGTGAAACAGTTCAAAGAGTTGCAGGTCTGGTGGTAGTAGGCAGACAGTGAAACATTTCAACGAGTTGTATGTCTGGTGGGAGTAGGCAGACAGTGAAACATTTCAACGAGTTGCAGGTATGGTGGGAATAGGCAGACAGTGAAATAGTTCAACGAGTTGCAGGTGTGGTGGGAGTATGCAGAGAGTGAAACAGTTCAACGAGTTACAGGTCTGGTAGTAGTAGGCAGACAAAGTGAAACATTTCATTGAGTTGCAGGTCTGGTGAGAGTAGACAGACAGTGAAACATTTCAACGAGTTGCAGGTCTGGTGAGAATAGGCATACAGTGAAACAGTTCAACGAGTTACAGGTCTGGTGAGAGTAGGCAGACAGTGAAACAGTTCAACGATTTGCAGGTCTGGTGGTAGTAGGCAGACAAAGTGAAACAGTTCAACGAGTTACAGGTCTGGTTAGAGTAGGCAGACAGTGAAACCTTTCAACGAGATACAGGTCTGGTGTGAGT
>CM026402.1:9718344-9763443 GCA_014843695.1 Archivesica marissinica | reverse complement strand
TATAACATAATATATACCTACCTATAACTACTAGTATAGCAGAGTATATACCTACCTATAACTGCTAGTTTAACATAGTCTATATCTACCTATAACTACTAGTATAACATAGTCTATGCCTACCTGTAACTGCTAGTATAACATCATATTTACCTACCTATTACTGCTAGTTTAACATAGTCTATATCTACCTATAACTACTAGTATAACATAGTCTATACCTACATATAACTGCTAGTATAACAGAGTATATACCTACCTATAACTGCTAGTATAACATAATATTTACCTACCTATTACTGCTAACATAACATACTCTATACCTACCTACCTACCTATAACCGCTATTATGCCATAGTCTATACCTACCTATAACCTCTTTCTAACATAGTATATACCTACCTATATTTGCTAGTATAACAGAGTCTATATCTACCTATAACTGCTAGTATAACATACTCTATACCTACATATAACTGCTAGTATAACAGAGTATATACCTACCTATAACTGCTAGTATAGCAGAGTATATAACTACCTATAACACCTAGTATAACAGAGTATATACCTACCTATAACTGCTAGTATAATGTAATATATAACTACCTATAATTAATAACATAGCAGAGTATATACCTACCAATAACTGATAATATAACAGAGTATATACTTACCTATAACTGCTAGTATAGCAGAGTATGTAACTATCAATAACTGCTAGTATAACAGAGTCTATACCTACCTATAGTCGTGATAGCGCAGTGGATGCGCGTTCGCTTCAGGTGCGAAAGGTCCGAGTTCGAACCCACTGGAGCCGTTACGATTGTGCCCTTAGGCAAGGCATTTAATTCCACATTGCCTCTTCTCTCTCCCTCGTGGCGATGGATTCCATCAGGAATGAGGTCTCGAGAGTGATTTATATAAGTTGAAATAACTTGTTCCGCAATCGAGCTAAAAAAATTTTATAGACTACTACCTATAACTGCTAGTATAATAGTCTATATATACATATAACTACTAGTATAACATAGTCTATACATACCTACAACTGCTAGTATAACATACTCTATACCTACCTATAACTGCTAGTACAACAGAGTATATACATACATCTAACCGCTGGTATAACATAGTCTATACCTACCTATAACTGCTAGTGTAGAGTATATAGCTACCTATATCTGCTAGTATAACATAGTCTATACCTACATATATCTGCTAGTATAACATAGTCAATACCTACCTATAACTGCTAGTATAAAAGACTATATGCCTACCTATAACAGCTATATAACTGCTAGTATAGCTGAGTATATACCTACCTATAACTGCTGGTATAACATAGTCTTTACCTACCTATAACTGCTCGTATAACATAGTATGTACTTACCTCTAACCGCTAGTATAACATAGATTATACCTACCTATAACTGCTAGTATAACATAGTCTATACCTACCTATAACTGCTAGTATGACATAGTCTATACATATCTATAACTGCTAGTATAACAGAGTATATAGCTACCTATATCTGCTAGTATAACGGAGTCAATACCTACCTATAACCGCTAGTATAACAGAGTCTATAACCTCCTATTACTGCTAGTACAACAGAGTTTATACCTACCAATAACAGCTAGTATAACAGAGTATATACCTACCTATAACTGCTAGTATAACATAGTCTATACCTACTTTAACTGCTAGCATAACAATCTATACCTACCTATAACTGCTAGTATAACAGAGTATATACTTACCTATAACTGCTAGTACACGAAAATAACATACATCTACCGCTGGTATAACATAGTCTATACCTACCTATAACTGCTAGTGTAACAGAGTATATAGCTACCATATCTGCTAGTATAACAGAGTATATACCTACCTATAACAGCTAGTATAATATAGTCTATACCTACATATAACTGCTAGTATAACAGAGTATATACCTACCTATAACTGCTAGTATAACAGAGTATATACCTACCTATAACTGCTCCTATAACATAGTCTATACCTACCTATAACTGCTAGTGTAACAGAATATATAGCTACCTATATCTGCTAGTATAACAGAGTCTATACCTACCTATAACAGCTAGTATGACATAGTCTATACCTACATATAACTGCTAGTATAACAGAGTATATACCTACCTATAACTGCTAGTATAACAGAGTATATAGCTACCTATATCTGCTAGTATAACAGAGTATATACTTACCTCTAACCGCTAGTATAACATAGACTATACCTACCTATAACTGCTAGTATAACATAATCTATACCTACCTATTACAGCTAGTATAATAGACTCTGTACCTACCTATAACTGCTAGTATAACATAGTCTATACCTATCTATAACTGCTAATATACCACAGTATATACCTACCTATATCTGCTGGTATAACAAAGTCCATACCTACCTATAACTGCTAGTATAGCATACTCTATACCTACCTATAACTGCTAGTATAAAAGAGTATATACCTACATATAACTGCTAGTATAGCAGAGTATATAACTACCTATAACTGCTAGTATAACAATTATATACCTACCTATAACTGCTAGTATAATCTAGTCTATATCTACACATAACTACTAGTATAACATGGTCTATACCTAACTATAACTGCTAGTATAACATAATATATACCTACCTATAACTGCTAGTATAGCAGAGTATATACCTACTATAACTGCTAGTTTAACATAGTCTATACCTACCTATTACTGCTAGTATAACATAGTATATATCTACCTATAACTGCTAGTATAACATAGTCTATGCCTACCTATAACTGCTAGTATAACATAATATTTACCTACATATTACTGCTAGTATAACATATTATATACGTACCTATAACTGCTATTATAACTTAGTCTATATCTACCTATAACTTCTATTATAAAATAGTATATACCTACCTATATTTGCTAGTATAACAGAGTATATATCTACCTATAACTGCTAGTATAACATACTATATACCTACCTATAACTGCTAGTATAACAGAGTATATACATAGCTATAACTGCTAGTATAGCATAGTATATAACTACCTATAACTGCTAGTATAACATAGTCTATACCTACCTATAACTGCTAGTTTAACATAATATATAACTACCTATTACTAGTAGTATAGCAGAGTATATACCTACGAATAACTGATAGTATAACAGAGTATATACCTACATATAACTGCTAGTATAGCAGAGTATATAACTATCTATAACTACTAGTATAACATAGTCTATACCTACCTATAACTGCTAGTATAATATAGTCTATATCTACATATAACTACTAGTATAACATAGTCTATACCTACCTATAACTGCTAGTATAACATACTCTATACCTACCTATAACTGCTAGTATAACAGAGTATATACCTACCTATAACTGCTAGTATAACATAATCTATACCTACCTATATCTGCTGGTATAACAAAGTCTATACCTACCTAAAACTGCTAGTATAACATAATACATACCTACCTATAACTACTAGTATAGCAGAGTATATACCTACCTATAACTGCTAGTATAACATAATCTACACCTACCTATATCTGCTGGTATAACATAGTCTATACCTACCTATTACTGCTAGTATAACATAGTATATACTTACCTCTAACCGCGAATATAACATAGACTATACCTACCTATTACTGCTAGTATAACATAGTCTATATCTACATAAAACTACTAGTATAACATAGTCTATACCTACATATAACTGCTAGTATAACATAATCTATACCTACCTATTACTGCTAGTATAACAGACTCTGTACCTACCTATAACTGCTAGTATAACATAGTCTATACCTATCTATAACTGCTAGTATAACACAGTATATACCTACCTATATATGCTAGTATAACAAAGTCCATACCTACCTATAACTGCTAGTATAACATACTCTATACCTACCTATAACTGCTAGTATAACAGAGTATATACCTACCTATAACTGCTAGTATAGCAGAGTATATAACTACCTATAACTGCTAATATAACAAATTCTATACCTACCTATAACTGCTAGTATAATCTAGTCTATATCTACACATAACTACTAGCATAACATAGTCTATACCTACCTATAACTGCTAGTATAACATAATATATACCTACCTATAACTACTAGTATAGCAGATTATATACCTACCTATAACTGCTAGTTTAACATAGTCTATATCTACCTATAACTACTAGTATAACATAGTCTATGCCTACCTATAACTGCTAGTATAACATCATATTTACCTACCTATTACTGCTAGTATAACAGACTATATACCTACCTATAACCGCTATTATACCATAGTCTATACCTACCTATAACCTCTATTCTAACATAGTATATACCTACCTATATTTGCTAGTATAACAGAGTATATATCTACCTATAACTGCTAGTATAACATATTCTATAACTACCTATAACTGCTAGTATTATAGAGTATATACATAGCTATAACTGCTAGTATAGCAGAGTATATAACTACTTATAACTGCTAGTATAACATTCTCTATACCTACCTATAACTGCTAGTATAACAGAGTATATATCTACCTATAACTGCTTGTATAACATAATCTATACCTACCTATATCTGCTGGTATAACAAAGTCTATACCTACCTATAACTGCTAGTATAACATAGTCTATACCTACCTATAACCTCTATTCTAACATAGTATATACCTACCTATATTTGCTAGTATAACAGAGTATATATCTACCTATAACTGCTAGTATAACATACTCTATAGCTACCTATAACTGCTAGTATTATAGAGTATATACATAGCTATAACAGCTAGTATAGCAGAGTATGTAACTACTTATAACTGCTAGTATAACATACTATATACCAACCTATAACTGCTAGTATAACAGAGTATATATCTACCTATAACTGCTTGTATAACATAATCTATACCTACCTATATCTGCTGGTATAACAAAGTCTATACCTACCTATAACTGCTAGTATAACAGAGTATATACATACCTATAACTGCTAGTATAGCAGAGTATATAACTACATATAACAGCTAGTATAACAGAGTCTATACCTACCAATAACTGCTAGTATAATGTAGGCTATATCTACATATAACTACTAGTATAACATAGTCTATACCTACCTATATCTGCTAGTTTAACATAATATATAACTACCTATAACTAGTAGTATAACAGAGTATATACCTACTAATAACTGATAGTATAACAGAGTATATACCTACCTATAACTGCTAGTATAGCAGAGTATATAACTATCTATATCTGCTAGTATAACAGAGTATATACCTACCTATAACTGCTAGTATAATAGAGTCTATATCTACATATATCTACTAGTATAACATAGTCTATACCTACCTATAACTGCTAGTATAACATACTCTATACCTACCTATAACTGCTAGTATAGCAGAGTATATAACTACCTATAACTGCTAGTATAACAAATTCTATACCTACCTATTACTGCTAGTATAACATAGTATATATCTACCTATAACTACTAGTATAACATAGTCTATACCTACCTATAACTGCTAGTATAACATAATCTATACCTACCTATTACTGCTAGTATAAAAGACTCTGTACCTACCTATAACTGCTAGTATAACATAGTCTATACCTATATATAACTGCTAGTATAACACAGTATATACCTACCTATATCTGCTGGCATAACAATGTCCATACCTACCTATAACTGCTAGTATAGCAGAGTATATAACGACCTATAACACCTAGTATAACAGAGTATATACCTACCTATAACTGCTAGTATAATGTAATATATAACTACCTATAATTAATAATATAGCAGAGTATATACCTACCAATAACTGATAATATAACAGAGTATATACTTACCTATAACTGCTAGTATAGCAGAGTATGTAACTATCAATAACTGCTAGTATAACAGAGTCTATACCTACATATAACTGCTAGTATAACATACTCTATACCTACCTATAACCGCTATTATACCATAGTCTATACCCACCTATAACCTCTATTCTAACATAGTATATACCTACCTATATTTGCTAGTATAACAGAGTCTATATCTACCTATAACTGCTAGTATAACATACTCAATACCTACCTATAACTGCTAGTATAACAGAGTATATACATACCTATAACTGCTAGTATAGCAGAGTATATAACTACATATAACAGCTAGTATAACAGAGTCTATACCTACCAATAACTGCTAGTATAATGTAGGCTATATCTACATATAACTACTAGTATAACATAGTCTATACCTATCTATATCTGCTAGTTTAACATAATATATAACTACCTATAACTAGTAGTATAACAGAGTATATACCTACTAATAACTGATAGTATAACAGAGTATATACCTACCTATAACTGCTAGTATAGCAGAGTATATAACTATCTATATCTGCTAGTATAACAGAGTCTATACCTACCTATAACTGCTAGTATAATATAGTCTATATCTACATATATCTACTAGTATAACATAGTCTATACCTACCTATAACTGCTAGTATAACATACTCTATACCTACCTATAACTGCTAGTATAGCAGAGTATATAACTACCTATAACTGCTAGAATAACAAATGCTATACCTACCTATAACTGCTAGTATAATATAGTCTATATCTACACATAACTACTAGTATAACATAGTCTATACCTACCTATAACTGCTAGTATAACATAATATATACCTACCTATAACTACTAGTATAGCAGAGTATATACCTACCTATAACTGCTAGTTTAACATAGTCAATACCTACCTATTACTGCTAGTATAACATAGTCTATATCTACCTATAACTGCTAGTATAACATAATATTTACCTACCTATTACTGCTAGTATAACAGACTCTATAACTACCTATAACCGCTATTATAACATAGTATATACCTACCTATAACTTATATTCTAACATAGTATATACCTACCTATATTTGCTAGTATAACAGAGTATATACCTACCTATAACTGCTAGTACAACAGAGTATATACATACATCTAACCGCTGGTATAACATAGTCTATACCTAACTATAACTGCTAGTGTAACAGAGTATATAGCTACCTATATCTGCTAGTATAACAGAGTCTATACCTACATATATCTGCTAGTATAACATAGTCAATACCTACCTATAACTGCTAGTATAAAATACTATATGCCTACCTATACCAGCTATATAACTGCTAGTATAGCTGAGTATATACCTACCTATAACTGCTAGTATAACATAGTGTTTACCTACCTATAACTGCTAGTATAACATAGTATGTACTTACCTCTAACCGCTAGAAAAACAAAGACTATACCTACCTATAACTGCTAGTATAACATAGTCTATACATACCTATAACTGCTAGTATGACATAGTATATACCTACCTATAACTGCTAGTATAACAGATTATATACCTACCTATAACTGCTAGTATGACAGAGTATATACCTACTTATAACTGCTAGTATAACATAGTATATACCTAACTATAACTGCTAGTATAACAGAGTATATACCTACCTATAACTGCTAGTATAACAGAGTCTATACCTACATATAACCGCTAGTATAACATAGTCTATACATACCTATAACTGCTAGTATAACAGAGTATATAGCTACCTATATCTGCTAGTATAACAGAGTATATACCTACCTATAACTGCTAGTATAACATAGTCTATACCTACCTATAACTGCTAGTATAACATAGTCTATATCTACCTATAACTACTAGTATAACATAGTCTATACCTACCTATAACTGCTAGTGTAACAGTATATATAGCTACCTATATCTGCTAGTATAACAGAGTCTATACCTACCTATTACAGCTAGTATAACATAGTCTATACCTACATATAACTGCTAGTATAACAGAGTATATACCTACCTATAACTGCTAGTATAACAGAGTCAATACCTACCTATAACTGCTAGTATAAAAGACTATATGATAACCTATAACTGCTATATAACTGCTAGTATAGCTGAGTATATACCTACCTATAACTGCTGGTATAACATAGTCTATACCTACCTATAACTGCTAGTATAACATAGTAAATACTTACCTCTAACCGCTAGTATAACATAGACTATACCTACCTATTACTGCTAGTATAACATAGTCTATATCTACCTATAACTACTAGTATAACATAGTCTATACCTACCTATAACTGCTAGTATAACATAATCTATACCTACCTATTACTGCTAGTATAACAGACTCTGTATCTACCTATAACTGCTAGTATAACATAGTCTATACCTATATATAACTGCTAGTATAACACAGTATATACCTGCCTATATCTGCTGGTATAACAATGTCCATACCTACCTATAACTGCTAGTATAACATAGTATATACATACATATAACTGCTGGTATAACATAGTCTATACATACCTATTACTGCTAGTGTAACAGAGTATGTAGCTACCTATATCTGCTAGTATAACATAGTCTATACCTATATATAACTGCTAGTATAACACAGTATATACCTGCCTATATCTGCTGTATACAAACATATAACTGCTAGTATAACATAGTCTATACCTACCTATAACTGCTAGTATAACATACTCTATACCTACCTATAACTGCTTGTATAACAGAGTATATACTTACCTATAACTGCTAGTATGGCAGAGTATATAACTACTTATAACTGCTAGTATAACATATTATATACCTACCTATAACTTCTAGTATAACAAAGTATATACCTACCTATAACTGCTAGTATAATATAGTCTATATCTACACATAACTACTAGTATAACATAGTGTATATCTACATATTACTGCTAGTATAACATAATATATACCTACCTATAAATACTAGTATAGCAGAGTATATACCTACCTATAACTGCTAGTTTAACATAGTCAATACCTACCTATTACTGCTAGTATTGTTTTTTTTTGTATAACATAGTATATGCCTACCTATAACTGCTAGTGTAACAGAATATATAGCTACCTATATCTGCTAGTATAACAGAATCTATACCTACCTATAACAGCTAGTATAACATAGTCTATACCTACATATAACTGCTAGTATAACAGAGTATATACCTACCTATAACTGCTAGTATAACATAATATTTACCTACCTATTACTGCTAACATAACATACTCTATACCTACTATATAACTGCTATTATGACATAGTCTATACCTACCTATAACTTCTATTATAACATATTATTTACGTACCTATATTTGCTAGTATAAAAGACTATATGCCAACCTATAACTGCTATATAACTGCTAGTATAGCTGAGTATATACCTACCCATATCTGCTGGTATAACATAGTCTATACCTACGTATAACTGCTAGTATAACATAGTAAATACTTACCTCTAACCGCTAGTATAACATAGACTATACCTATCTATTACTGCTAGTATAACATAGTATATATCTACCTATAACTACTAGTATAACATAGTCTATACCTACCTATAACTGCTAGTATAACATAATCTATACCTACCTATTACTGCTAGTATAAAAGACTCTGTACCTACCTATAACTGCTAGTATAACATAGTCTATACCTATATATAACTGCTAGTATAACACAGTATATACCTACCTATATCTGCTGGTATAACAATGTCCATACCTACCTATAAATGCTAATATAACATACTCTATACCTACCTATAACTGCTAGTATAACAGAGTATATACCTACCTATAACTGCTAGTATAGCAGAGTATATAACGACCTATAACACCTAGTATAACAGAGTATATACCTACCTATAACTGCTAGTATAATGTAATATATAACTACCTATAATTAATAATATAGCAGAGTATATACCTACCAATAACTGATAATATAACAGAGTATATACTTACCTATAACTGCTAGTATAGCAGAGTATGTAACTATCAATAACTGCTAGTATAACAGAGTCTATACCTACCTATAGTCGTGATAGCGCAGTGGATGCGGGTTCGCTTCAGGTTCGAAAGGTCCGGAGGTCGAACCCCACTGGAGCCGTTACGATTGTGCCCTTAGGCAAGGCATTTAAATTCCACATTGCCTCTTCTCTCTCCCTCGTGGCGATGGATTCCATCAGGAATGAGGTCTCGAGAGTGATCTATATAAGTTGAAATAACTTGTTTCGCAATCGAGCTAAAATAAATTTGTATAAACTATACCTACCTATAACTGCTAGTATAATATAGTCTATATCTACATATAACTACTAGTATAACATAGTCTATACATACCTACAACTGCTAGTATAACATACTCTATACCTACCTATAACTGCTAGTACAACAGAGTATATACATACATCTAACCGCTGGTATAACATAGTCTATACCTACCTATAACTGCTAGTGTAAGAGAGTATATAGCTACCTATATCTGCTAGTATAACATAGTCTATACCTACATATATCTGCTAGTATAACAGAGTATATACCTACCTATAACTGCTAGTATAATGTAATATATAACTACCTATAATTAATAATATAGCAGAGTATATACCTACCAATAACTGATAATATAACAGAGTATATACTTACCTATAACTGCTAGTATAGCAGAGTATGTAACTATCAATAACTGCTAGTATAACAGAGTCTATACCTACCTATAGTCGTGATAGCGCTGTGGATGCGCGTTCGCTTCAGGTGCGAAAGGTCCGGAGTTCGAACCCCACTGGAGCCGTTACGATTGTGCCCTTAGGCAAGGCATTTAAATTCCACATTGCCTCTTCTCTCTCCCTCGTGGCGATGGATTCCATCAGGAATGAGGTCTCGAGAGTGATTTATATAAGTTGAAATAACTTGTTTCGCAATCGAGCTAAAATAAATTTGTATAAACTATACCTACCTATAACTGCTAGTATAATATATTCTATATCTACATATAACTACTAGTATAACATAGTCTATACATACCTACAACTGCTAGTATAACATACTCTATACCTACCTATAACTGCTAGTACAACAGAGTATATACATACATCTAACCGCTGGTATAACATAGTCTATACCTACCTATAACTGCTAGTGTAAGAGAGTATATAGCTACCTATATCTGCTAGTATAACATAGTCTATACCTACATATATCTGCTAGTATAACATAGTCAATACCTACCTATAACTGCTAGTATAAAAGACTATATGCCTAGCTATAACAGCTATATAACTGCTAGTATAGCTGAGTATATACCTACCTATAACTGCTGGTATAACATAGTCTTTACCTACCTATAACTGCTCGTATAACATAGTATGTACTTACCTCTAACCGCTAGTATAACATAGATTATACCTACCTATAACTGCTAGTATAACATAGTCTATATCTACCTATAACTGCTAGTATGACAGAGTCTATACATATCTATAACTGCTAGTATAACAGAGTATATAGCTACCTATATCTGCTAGTATAACGGAGTCAATACCTACCTATAACCGCTAGTATAACAGAGTCTATAACCTCCTATTACTGCTAGTACAACAGAGTTTATACCTACCAATAACAGCTAGTATAACAGAGTATATACCTACCTATAACTGCTAGTATGACAGAGTATATACCTACTTTTAACTGCTAGCATAACATACTCTATACCTACCTATAACTGCTAGTATAACAGAGTATATACTTACCTATAACTGCTAGTACAACAGAGAATATACATACATCTAACCGCTGGTATAATATAGTCTATACCTACCTGTAACTGCTAGTGTAACAGAGTATATAGCTACCTATATCTGCTAGTATAACAGAGTATATACCTACCTATAACAGCTAGTATAATATAGTCTATACATACATATAACTGCTAGTATAACAGAGTATATACCTACCTATAACTGCTAGTATAACAGAGTATATACCTACCTATAACTGCTAGTATAACATAGTCTATACCTACCTATAACTGCTAGTGTAACAGAATATATAGCTACCTATATCTGCTAGTATAACAGAGTCTATACCTACCTATAACAGCTAGTATGACATAGTCTATACCTACATATAACTGCTAGTATAACAGAGTATATACCTACCTATAACTGCTAGTATAACAGAGTATATAGCTACCTATATCTGCTAGTATAACAGAGTATATACTTACCTCTAACCGCTAGTATAACATAGACTATACCTACCTATAACTGCTAGTATAACATAGTCTATATACCTATAACTCTAGTATAACATAGTCTATACCTACCTATAACTGCTAGTATAACATAATCTATACCTACCTATTACAGCTAGTATAATAGACTCTGTACCTACCTATAACTGCTAGTATAACATAGTCTATACCTATCTATAACTGCTAATATAACACAGTATATACCTACCTATATCTGCTGGTATAACAAAGTCCATACCTACCTATAACTGCTAGTATAGCATACTCTATACCTACCTATAACTGCTAGTATAAAAGAGTATATACCTACATATAACTGCTAGTATAGCAGAGTATATAACTACCTATAACTGCTAGTATAACACATTCTATACCTACCTATAACTGCTAGTATAATCTAGTCTATATCTACACATAACTACTAGTATAACATAGTCTATACCTACCTATAACTGCTAGTATAACATAATATATACCTACCTATAACTACTAGTATAGCAGAGTATATACCTACCTATAACTGCTAGTTTAACATAGTCAATACCTACCTATTACTGCTAGTATAACATAGTCTATATCTACCTATAACTACTAGTATAACATAGTCTATGCCTACCTATAACTGCTAGTATAACATAATATTTACCTACATATTACTGCTAGTATAACATATTCTATACCTACCTATAACCGCTATTATAACATAGTCTATACCTACCTATAACCTCTATTCTAACAGAGTATATACCTACCTATATTTGCTAGTATAACAGAGTATATATCTACCTATAACTGCTAGTATAACATACTCTATACCTACCTATAACTGCTAGTATAACAGAGTATATACCTACCTATAACTGCTAGTATAGCATAGTATATAACTACCTATAACAGCTAGTATAACAGAGTCTATACCTACCTATAACTGCTAGTTTAACATAATATATACTACCTATTACTGGTAGTATAACAGAGTATATACCTACGAATAACTGATAGTATAACATAGTATATACCTACATATAACTGCTAGTATAGCAGAGTATATAACTATCTATAACTGCTAGTATAACAGAGTCTATACCTACCTATAACTGCTAGTATAATATAGTCTATATCTACATATAACTACTAGTATAACATAGTCTATACCTACCTATAACTGCTAGTATAACATACTCTATACCTACCTATAACTGCTAGTATAACAGAGTATATACCTACCTATGACTGCTAGTATAACATAGTATATACCTACCTATTACTGCTAGTATAACATACTTTGTACCTACCTATAACTGCTAGTATAACATAGTCTATACCTATCTATAACTGCTAGTATAACATAGTATATTCCTACCTATATCTGCTGGTATAACAAAGTCTATACCTACCTATGACTGTTAGTATAACATACTCTATACCTACCTATAACTGCTAGTATAACAGAGTATATACCTACCTATAACTGCTAGTATAACATAGTATATACCTACCTATATCTGCTGGTATAACAAAGTCTATACCTACCTAAAACTGCTAGTATAACATAATATACACCTACCTATAACTACTAGTATAGCAGAGTATATACCTACCTATAACTGCTAGTATAACAAAATCTACACCTACCTATATCTGCTGGTATAACATAGTCTATACCTACCTATTACTGCTAGTATAACATAGTATATACCTACCTATAACTGCTAGTATAACATAGACTATACCTACCTATTAATGCTAGTATAACATAGTATATATCTACATATAACTGCTAGTATAACATAGTCTATACCTACATATAACTGCTAGTATAACATAGTCTATATCTACCTATAACTGCTAGTATAACATAGTCTGTACCTACCTATAACTGCTAGTATAACATAGTATATACCTATCTATAACTGCTAGTATAACATAGTATATACCTACCTATATATGCTGGTATAACAAAGTCTATACTACCTATAACTGCTAGTATAACATACTCTATACCTACCTATAACTGCTAGTATAACAGAGTATATACCTACCTATAACTGCTAGTATAGCAGAGTATATAACTACCTATAACTGCTAGTATAACAAATTCTATACCTACCTATAACTGCTAGTATAATATAGTCTATATCTACACATAACTACTAGTATAACATAGTATATACCTACCTATAACTGCTAGTATAACATAATATATACCTACCTATAACTATTAGTATAGCAGAGTATATACCTACCTATAACTGCTAGTTTAACATAGTCTATATCTACCTATAACTACTAGTATAACATAGTCTATGCCTACCTATAACTGCTAGTATAACATCATATTTACCTACCTATTACTGCTAGTATAACAGACTATATACCTACCTATAACCGCTATTATAACATAGTCTATACCTACCTATAACCTCTATTCTAACATAGTATATACCTACCTATATTTGCTAGTATAACAGAGTCTATATCTACCTATAACTGCTAGTATAACATACTCTATACCTACCTATAACTGCTAGTATAACAGAGTATATACCTACCTATAACTGCTAGTATAGCAGAGTATATAACTACCTATAACTGCTAGTATAACATAGTCTATACCTACCTATAACTGCTAGTATAACATAGTATATCTACCTATAACTGCTAGTATAACATAATCTATACCTACCTATATCTGCTAGTATAACATAGTCTATACCTACCTATAACCGCTAGTATAACATAGTCTATACCTACCTATAACTTCTATTATAACATAGTATATACCTACCTATATTTGCTAGTATAACAGAGTATATACCTACCTATAACTGCTAGTATAACAGAGTATATACCTACATATAACTGCTAGTATAACATAGTCTATACCTACCTATAACTGCTAGTATAACATAGTATATACCTACCTATAACTGCTAGTATAACAGAGTATATACCTACCTATAACTGCTAGTATAACATAGTATATACCTACATATAACTGCTAGTATAACAGAGTATATACCTACCTATAACTGCTAGTATAACATCCTATACCTACCTATAACTGCTAGTATAACATAGTATATACCTACCTATAACTGCTAGTATAAAATAGTATATACCTACCTATAACTGCTATATAGCATGTTGTGGTATAACATAGTATATACCTACCTATAACTGCTAGTATAACAGAGTATATACTTACCTATAACTGCTAGTATAACATAGTATATACCTACCTATAACTGCTAGTATAACATAGTCTATACCTACCTATAACTGCTAGTATAACATAGTCTATATCTACCTATAACTGCTAGTATAACAGAGTATATACTTACCTATAACTGCTAGTATAACATAGTCTATACCTACCTATAACTGCTAGTATAACATAGTATATACCTACCTATAACTGCTAGTATAACATAGTCTATACCTACCTATATCTGCTAGTATAACATAGTCTATATCTACCTATAACTGCTAGTATAACATAGTATATACCTACCTATTACTGCTAGTATAACAGAGTCTATACCTACCTATAACTGCTAGTATAACATAGTATATACCTACCTATAACCTCTAGTATAACAGAGTATATACCTACCTATAACTGCTAGTATAACAGAGTATATACCTACCTATAACTGCTAGTATAACAGAGTATATACATACATCTAACCGCTAGTATAACATAGTCTATACCTACCTATAACTGCTAGTATAACATAGTATATAGCTACGTATATCTGCTAGTATAACAGAGTATATACCTACCAATAACTGCTAGTATAACATACTCTATACCTACCTATAACTGCTAGTATAACAGAGTATATACATACCTATAACTGCTAGTATAGCATAGTATATAACTACATATAACAGCTAGTATAACAGAGTCTATACCTACCAATAACTGCTAGTATAATGTAGGCTATATCTACATATAACTACTAGTATAACATAGTCTATACCTACCTATATCTGCAAGTTTAACATAATATATAACTACCTATAACTAGTAGTATAACAGAGTATATACCTACTAATAACTGATAGTATAACAGAGTATATACCTACCTATAACTGCTAGTATAGCAGAGTATATAACTATCTATATCTGCTAGTATAACAGAGTCTATACCTACCTATAACTGCTAGTATAATATAGTCTATATCTACATATATCTACTAGTATAACATAGTCTATACCTACCTATAACTGCTAGTATAACATAGTCTATACCTACCTATAACTGCTAGTATAGCAGAGTATATAACTACCTATAACTGCTAGTATAACAAATTCTATACCTACCTATAACTGCTAGTATAATATAGTCTATATCTACACATAACTACTAGTATAACATAGTCTATACATACCTATAACTGCTAGTATAACATAATATATACCTACCTTTAACTACTAGTATAGCAGAGTATATACCTACCTATAACTGCTAGTTTAACATAGTCAATACCTACCTATTACTGCTAGTATAACATAGTCTATATCTACCTATAACTGCTAGTATAACATAATATTTACCTACCTATTACTGTTAGTATAACAGACTCTATACCTACTTATAACCGCTATTATAACATAGTATATACCTACCTATAACCTCTATTCTAACATAGTATATACCTACCTATATTTGCTAGTATAACAGAGTATATACCTACCTATAACTGCTAGTACAACAGAGTATATACATACATCTAACCGCTGGTATAACATAGTCTATACCTACCTATAACCTCTATTCTAACATAGTATATAGCTACCTATATATGCTAGTATAACAGAATATATATGTGCCTATAACAGCTAGTATAACATAGTCTATACCTACATATAACTGCTAGTATAACAGAGTATATACCTACCTATAACTGCTAGTATAACAGTCTATACCTACATATATCTGCTAGTATAACATAGTAAATACCTACCTATAACTGCTAGTATGACATAGTCTATACATATCTATAACTGCTAGTATAACAGAGTATATAGCTACCTATATCTGCTAGTATAACGGAGTCAATACCTACCTACAACTGCTAGTGTAACATAGTATATACCTACATATAACTGCTAGTATAACAGAGTATATAGCTACCTATAACTGCTAGTGTAACATAGTCTATACTTACCTATAACTGCTAGTATAACATAATCTATACCTACCTATATCAGCTTGTACAACAGAGTATATACCTACCTATAACTGCTAGTATGACAGAATATATATCTACCTATAACTGTTAGTATGACAGAGTATATAACTACTTATAACTGCTAGTATAACATATTCTATACCTACCTATAACTGCTAGTATAACAGAGAATATACCTACCTATAACTGCTAGTACAACAGGGTATATACCTACCTATAACTTCTAGTGCAACATAGTATTTACCTAGCTATAACTGCTAGTATAACATAATCTGTACCTACATATAACTGCTAGTATAACAGAGGATATACCTACCTATAACCGCTAGTATAACATAGTCTATATCTACCTATAACTGCTAGTATAACATAGAATATACCTACCTATAACCGCTATTATAACATAGTCTATACCTACCTATAACTGCTAGTATAACATAGTCTATACCTACCTATAACTGCTAGTATAACATTATATTCCTACCTATATCTGCTAGTATGACAGAGTATATTCCTACTTATATCTGCTATTATAACTTACTATATACCTACATATAACTGCTAGTATAACAGAGTATATACCTACCTATAACTGATAGTATGACAGCGTATATACCTACTTATAACTGCTAGTATAACATACTCTATACCTACATATAACTGGTAGTATAACAGAGTATATACCTACCTATAACTGCTAGTATAACAGAGTATATACCTACCTATAACTGCTAGTACAACAGAGTATAAACCTACCTATAACTTCTAGTATAACATAGTATATACCTACCTATAACTGCTGGTATAACATAGTCTATACCTACCTATAACTGCTAGTATAACATAGTCTATACCTACCGATAACTGCTAGTATGACATAATCTATACATATCTATAACTGCTAGTATAACAGAGTATATAGCTACATATATATGCTAGTATAACGGAGTCAATACCTCCCTATAACCGCTAGTATAACAGAGTCTATAACCTCCTATTACTGCTAGTACAACAGAGTCAATACCTACCAATAACAGCTAGTATAAATAACAGTGTATATACCTACCTATAACAGCTAGTATGGCAGAGTATATACTTACTTATAACTGCTAACATAACTTACTCTATACCTACCTATAACTGCTAGTATAACAGAGTATATACCTACCTATAACTGCTAGTACAACAGTATATATACATACATCTAACCGCTGGTATAACATAGTCTATACTTACCTATAACTGCTAGTGTAACAGAGTTTATAGCTATCTATATCTGCTAGTGTAACATAGTCTATACCTACTTATAACTGCTAGTATAACATACTCTATACCTACCTATAACTGCTAGTATAACAGAGTATATACCTAGCTATAACTGCTAGTATAACATACTCTATACCTACCTATAACTGGTAGTATAACAGAGTACATACCTACCTATAACTGCTAGTATAACAGAGTATATACCTACCTATAACTGCTAGTACAACAGAGTATATACCTACCTATAACTTCTAGTATAACATAGTATTTACCTAGCTATAACTGCTAGTATAACATAATCTGTACCTACATATAACTGCTAGTATAACATAGTCTATACCTACCTATAACTGCTAGTATAACAGAGTATATACCTACCAATAACTGCTAGTATAACAGATGATATACCTACCTATAACCGCTAGTATAAGATAGTCTATACCTACCTATAACTGCTAGTATAACATAGAATATACATACCTATAACCGCTATTATAAGATAGTCTATACCTACCTATAACTGCTAGTATAACATAGTCTATACCTACCTATAACTGCTTGTATAACATTATATACCTACTTATAACTGCTATTATAACATACTATATACCTACATATAACTTCTAGTATAACAGAGTATATACCTACCTATAACTGATAGTATGACAGCGTATATACCTACTTATAACTGCTACTATAAAATACTCTATATCTACCTATAACTGGTAGTATAACATAGTCTATACCTATCTATAACTGCTAGTATGACATACTCTATACCTACGTATAACTGCTAGTATAACAGAGTATATACCTACCTATAACTGCTAGTATAACATACTCTATACCTACCTATAACTGGTAGTATAACAGAGTATATACCTACCTATAACTGCTAGTATAACAGAGTATATACCTACCTATAACTGCTAGTACAACAGAGTATATACCTACCTATAACTTCTAGTATAACATAGTATTTACCTAGCTATAACTGCTAATATAACATAATCTGTACCTACATATGACTGCTAGTATAACATAGTCTATACCTACCTATAACTGCTAGTATAACAGAGTATATACCTACCTATAACTGCTAGTATAACAGAGGATATACTTACCTATAACCGCTAGTATAACATAGTCTATATCTACCTATAACTGCTAGTATAACATAAAATATACCTACCTATAATCGCTATTATAACATAGTCTATACCTACCTATAACTGCTAGTATAACATAGTCTATACCTACCTATAACTGCTAGTATAAAATTATATTCCTACCTATATCTGCTAGTATGACAGAGTATATACCTACATATAACTGCTAGTATAACAGAGTATATAGCTACCTATTACTGCTAGCATAGCATACTCTATAACTATCTATAACAGCTTGTATAACAGAGTATATACCTACCTATATCTGCTAGTATGACAGAGTATATACCTACATATAACTGCTAGTATGACAGAGTATATAGCTACCTATTACTGCTAGCATAGCATACTCTATAACTATCTATAACAGCTTGTATAACAGAGTATATAGCTACCTATATCTGCTAGTATAAAAGAGTCAAATCCTACCAATAGCCGTTATTATAACAGAGTATATAGCTACCTATATCTGCTAGTATAACAGACTCAATACCTACCTATAACCGCTATTATAACAGAGTCTATACCTACCTATAACAGCTAGTATAACATAGTCTATACCTACATATAACTGCTAGTATATCAGAGTATATAGCTACCTATATCTGCTAGTATAACAGACTCAATACCTACCTATAACCGCTATTATAACAGAGTCTATACCTACCTATTACTGCTAGTATAGCATACTCTATACCTACCTATAACAGCTTGCATAACAGAGTATATACCTACCTATAACTGCTAGTATGACAGAGTATATAACTACTTATAACTGCTAGTATAACATAATCTATACCTACCTATGACTGCTAGTATAACAGAGTATATACCTACCTATGACTGCTAGTATGACAGCGTATATACCTACTTATAACTGCTAGTATAACATAGTCTATACCTACATATAACTGCTAGTATAACATAGTATATACCTACCTATAACTGCTAGTATTACATAGTCTATATCTACCTATTACTGCTAGTATAGCATACTCTATAACTATCTATAACAGCTTGTATAACTGAGTATATACCTACCTATAACTGCTAGTATGACAGAGTATATAACTACTTATAACTGCTAGTATAACATACTCTATACCTACCTATAACTGCTAGTATAACATAGTATATACCTACCTATAACTGCTAGTATAACATAGTATATAGCTACCTATAACTGCTAGTATAACATAGTCCATATCTACCTATTATTGCTATTATAACATAGTCTATACCGACCTATAACTGCTAGTATAACATAGTATAAACCTACCTATAACTGTTAGTATGATAGAATTTATACCAACCTATTACTGCTAGTATAACATATTCTATACCTACCTATATCTGCTAGTATGACAGAGTATATACCTACTTATAACTGCTAGTATAACATATTCTATACCTACATATAACTGCTAGTATAACAGAGTATATACCTACTTATAACTGCTAGTACAACAGAGCATATACATACATCTAACCGCTGGTATAACATAGTCAATACCTATCTATAGCCGCTATTATAACAGAGTATATAGCTAACTATATCTGCTAGTATAACAGACTCAATACCTACCTATAACCGCTATTATAACAGAGTCTATACCTACCTATAATAGCTAGTAAAACATAGTCTATACCTACATATAACTGCTAGTATAACAGAGTATATAGCTACCTATATCTGCTAGTGTAACAGAATCAATAACTACCTATAACCGCTATTATAACAGAGTCTATATCTACCTATTACTGCTAGTATAACATACTCTATACCTACCTATAACAGCTTGTATAACAGAGTATATAAATACCTATAACTGCTAGTATGACAGAGTATATACCTACCTATAACTGCTAGTATAACATAGTATATATCTACCTATTATTGCTAGTATAACATAGTATATACCTACCTATAACTGTTAGTATGACAGAGTCTATACCAACCTATAACTGCTAGTATAACATATTCTATACCTACCTATATCTGCTAGTATGACATAGTATATACCTAATTATAACTGCTAGTATAACATACTCTATACCTACATATAACTGCTAGTATAACAGAGTATATACCTACTTATAACTGCTAGTACAACAGAGCATATACATACATCTAACCGCTGGTATAACATAGTCTATACATACCTATAACTGCTAGTGTAACAGAGTATATAGCTACCTATATCTGCTAGTATAAAAGAGTCAAATCCTACCAATAGCCGCTATTATAACAGAGTATATAGCTACCTATATCTGCTAGTATAACAGACTCAATACCTACCTATAACCGCTATTATAACAGAGTCTATACCTACCTATAACAGCTAGTATAACATAGTCTATACCTACATATAACTGCTAGTATAACAGAGTATATAGCTACCTATATCTGCTAGTATAACAGACTCAATACCTACCTATAACCGCTATTATAACAGAGTCTATACCTACCTATTACTGCTAGTATAACATACTCTATACCTACCTATAACTGCTAGTATAAAGATTATATACCTACCTATAACTGCTAGTATAACAGAGTATATACCTACCTATAACTGCTAGTATAACAGAGTATATACCTACCTATTACTGCTAGTATAACATAGTCTATAACTACCTATAACTGCTAGTATAACAGTACTCTATACATACCTATAACTGCTAGTATAACATAGTATATACCTACCTATAACTGCTAGTATAACATAGTATATAGCTACCTATAACTGCTAGTATAACATAGTCTATATCTACCTATTACTGCTATTATAACATAGTCTATACCTACCTATAACTGCTAGTATAACAGAGTATATACCTACCTATAACTGTTAGTATGATAGAATTTATACCAACCTATTACTGCTAGTATAACATATTCTATACCTACCTATATCTGCTAGTATGACAGAGTATATACCTACTTATAACTGCTAGTATAACATATTCTATACCTACATATAACTGCTAGTATAACAGAGTATATACCTACTTATAACTGCTAGTACAACAGAGCATATACATACATCTAACCGCTGGTATAACATAGTCAATACCTACCTATAGCCGCTATTATAACAGAGTATATAGCTAACTATATCTGCTAGTATAACAGACTCAATACCTACCTATAACCGCTATTATAACAGAGTCTATACCTACCTATAATAGCTAGTATAACATAGTCTATACCTACATATAACTGCTAGTATAACAGAGTATATAGCTACCTATATCTGCTAGTGTAACAGAATCAATACCTACCTATAACCGCTATTATAACAGAGTCTATATCTACCTATTACTGCTAGTATAACATACTCTATACCTACCTATAACAGCTTGTATAACAGAGTATATAAATACCTAAAACTGCTAGTATGACAGAGTATATACCTACCTATAACTGCTAGTATAACATAGTCCATATCTACCTATTATTGCAAGTATAACATAGTCTATACCTACCTATAACTGCTGGTATAACAGAGTATATACCTACCTATAACTGTTAGTATGACAGAATCTATACCAACCTATTACTGCTAGTATAACATATTCTATACCTACCTATATCTGCTAGTATGACATAGTATATACCTAATTATAACTGCTAGTATAACATACTCTATACCTACATATAACTGCTAGTATAACATAACAGAGTATATACCTACTTATAACTGCTAGTACAACAGAGCATATACATACCTCTAACCGCTGGTATAACATAGTCTATACATACCTATAACTGCTAGTGTAACAGAGTATATAGCTACCTATATCTGCTAGTATAAAAGAGTCAAATCCTACCAATAGCCGTTATTATAACAGAGTATATAGCTACCTATATCTGCTAGTATAACAGACTCAATACCTACCTATAACCGCTATTATAACAGAGTCTATACCTACCTATAACAGCTAGTATAACATAGTCTATACCTACATATAACTGCTAGTATAACAGAGTATATAGCTACCTATATCTGCTAGTATAACAGACTCAATACCTACCTATAACCGCTATTATAACAGAGTCTATACCTACCTATTACTGCTAGTATAACATACTCTATACCTACCTATAACAGCTTGTATAACAGAGTATATACCTACCTATAACTGCTAGTATGACAGAGTATATAACTACTTATAACTGCTAGTATAACATACTCTATACCTACCTATAACTGCTAGTATAACAGAGTATATACCTACCTATAACTGCTAGTATGACAGAGTATATACCTACTTATAACTGCTAGTATAACATACTCTATACCTACCTATAACTGCTAGTATAACATAGTATATACCTACCTATAACTGCTAGTATAACATAGTCTATATCTACCTATTATTGCTAGTATAACATAGTCTATACCTACCTATAACTGCTAGTATAACATAGTCTATACCTACCTATAACTGCTAGTATAACAGAGTCTATACCTACCTATAACTGTTAGTATGACAGAATATATACCTACCTATTACTGCTAGTATAACATATTCTATACCTACCTATATCTGCTAGTATAACAGAGTATATACCTACTTATAACTGCTAGTATAACATACTCTATACCTACATATAACTGCTAGTATAACAGAGTATATACCTACCTATAACTGCTAGTATAACAGAGTATATACCTACATATAACTGTTAGTATAACAGAGTATATACCTACCTATAACTGCTAGTATAACATAATATATACCTACCTATAACTACTAGTATAACAGTGTATATACCTACCTATAACTCCTAGTATAACATAGTATATACCTACCTATAACCGCTAGTATAACAGAGTATATACCTACCTATAACAGCTAGTATAACATAGTCTATACCTACATATAACTGCTAGTATAACAGAGTATATAGCTACCTATAACTGCTAGTATAACAGAGTATATACCTACCTATAACTGCTAGTATAACAGAGTCTATACCTACCTATAACTGCTAGTATAACATAGTCTATACCTACCTATAACTGCTAGTATAACAGAGTATATACCTACCTATAACTGCTAGTATAACATAGTATATACCTACCTATAACCGCTGGTATAACATAGTCTATACCTACCTATAACTGCTAGTATAACAGAGTATATAGCTACCTATATCTGCTAGTATAACAGAGTCAATACCTACCTATAGCCGCTAGTATAACAGAGTATATAGCTACCTATATCTGCTAGTATAACAGACTCAATACCTACCTATAACCGCTATTATAACAGAGTCTATACCTACCTATAACAGCTAGTATAACATAGTCTATACCTACATATAACTGCTAGTATAACAGAGTATATAGCTACCTATATCTGCTAGTATAACAGACTCAATACCTACCTATAACCGCTATTATAACAGAGTCTATACCTACCTATTACTGCTAGTATAACATACTCTATACCTACCTATAACAGCTTGTATAACAGAGTATATACCTACCTATAACTGCTAGTATGACATAGTATATAACTACTTATAACTGCTAGTATAACATACTCTATACCTACCTATAACTGCTAGTATAACAGAGTATATACCTACCTATAACTGCTAGTATGACAGCGTATATACCTACTTATAACTGCTAGTATAACATACTCTATACCTACCTATAACTGCTAGTATAACATAGTATATACCTACCTATAACTGCTAGTATAACAGAGTATATACCTACCTATAACTGTTAGTATGACAGAATCTATACCAACCTATTACTGCTAGTATAACATATTCTATACCTACCTATAGCTGCTAGTATAACAGAGTATATACCTACCTATAACTGCTAGTATAACATAATATATACCTACCTATAACTGCTAGTATAGCAGAGTATATACCTACATATAACTGCTAGTATAACATAGTCTATACCTACCTATAACTGCTAGTATAACATAGTATATACCTACCTATAGCTGCTAGTATAACAGAGTATATACCTACCTATAACTGCTAGTATAACATAATATATACCTACCTATAACTGCTAGTATAGCAGAGTATATACCTACTTATAACTGCTAGTATAACATAGTCTATACCTACCTATTACAGCTAGTATAACATAGTCTATATCTACCTATAACTACTAGTATAACATAGTCTATACCTACCTATAACTGCTAGTATAACATAGTCTATACCTACCTATTACTGCTAGTATAACATAGTCTATATGTACCTATAACTACTAGTATAACATAGTCTATACCTACCTATAACTGCTAGTATAACATAGTCTATACCTACCTATTACTGCTAGTATAACATAGTCTATATCTACCTATAACTGCTAGTATAACACAGTCTATACCTACCTATAACTGCTAGTATAACATAGTTTATACCTACCTATTACTGCTAGTATAACATGCTCTGTACCTACCTATAACCGCTAGTATAACATAGTCTATACCTACCTATAACTGCTAGTATAACACAGTCTATACCTACCTATAACTGCTAGTATAACAGAGTATATACCTACCTATAACTGCTATTATAACAGAGTATATTCCTACCTATATCTACTAGTACAACATAGTATATACCTACCTATAACTGCTAGTATAACATAGTATATACCTACCTATTACCGTTAGTGTAACAGAGTATATACCTAGCTATAACAGCTAGTATAACATAGTCTATACCTACATATAACTGCTAGTATAACAGAGTATATAGCTACCTATAACTGCTAGTATAACAGAGTATATACCTACCTATAACTGTTATTATGACAGAATCTATACCAACATAGTACTGTTAGTATAACATATTCTATACCTACCTATAGCTGCTAGTATAACTGAGTAACAACCTACCTATAACTGCTAGTATAACATAATATATACCTACCTATAACTGCTAGTATAACAGAGTATATACCTACCTATAACTGCTAGTATTACGTAGTATATAACTACTTATAACTGCTAGTATAACATACTCTATACCTACCTATAACTGCTAGTATAACAGAGTATATACCTACCTATGACTGCTAGTATGACAGCGTATATACCTACTTATAACTGCTAGTATAACATACTCTATACCTACATATAACTGCTAGTATAACATAGTATATACCTACCTATAACTGCTAGTATTACATAGTCCATATCTACCTATTATTGCTAGTATAACATAGTCTATACCTACCTATAACCGCTATTATAACAGAGTCTATACCTACCTATAACTGCTAGTATAACATAGTATATACCTACCAATAACGTTTAGTATGACAGAATATATACCAACCTATTACTGCTAGTATAACATATTCTATACCTACCTATATCTGCTAGTATGACAGAGTATATACCTACTTATAACTGCTAGTATAACATACTCTATACCTACATATAACTGCTAGTATAACAGAGTATATAGCTACCTATAACTGCTAGTATAAAAGATTATATACCTACCTATAACTGTTAGTATGACAGAATCTATACCAACCTATTACTGTTAGTATAACATATTCTATACCTACCTATAGCTGCTAGTATAACAGAGTATATACCTACCTATAACTGCTAGTATAACATAATATATACCTACCTATAACTACTAGTATAGCAGAGTATATACCTACATATAACAGCTAGTATAACGTAGTCTATACCTACATATAACTGCTAGTATAACATATTATATACCTACCTATAGCTGCTAGTATAACAGGGTATATACCTACCTATAACTGCTAGTATAACATAATATATACCTACCTATAACTACTAGTATAGCAGAGTATATACCTACTTATAACTGCTAGTATAACATAGTCTATACCTACCTATTACAGCTAGTATAACATAGTCTATATCTACCTATACCTACTAGTATAACATAGTCTATACCTACCTATAACTGCTAGTATAACATACTCTATACCTACCTATTACTGCTAGTATAACATAGTCTATATGTACCTATAACTACTAGTATAACATAGTCTATACCTACCTATAACTGCTAGTATAACATAATTTATACCTACCTATTACTGCTAGTATAACAGACTCTGTACCTACCTATAACCGCTAGTATAACATAGTCTATACCTATCTATAACTGCTAGTATAACACACTCTATACCTACCTATAACTAGTATTATAACAGAGTATATACCTACCTGTAACTGCTATTATAACAGAGTATATTCCTACCTATAACTACTAGTACAACATAGTATATACCTACCTATAACTCGTAGTATAACATAGTATATACCTACCTATTACCGTTAGTGTAACAGAGTATATACCTAGCTATAACAGCTAGTATAACATAGTCTATACCTACATATAACTGCTAGTATAACAGAGTATATAGCTACCTATAACTGCTAGTATAACAGAGTATATACCTACCTATAACTGTTATTATGACAGAATCTATACCAACATAGTACTGTTAGTATAACATATTCTATACCTACCTATAGCTGCTAGTATAACTGATTATATACCTACCTATAACTGCTAGTATAACATAATATATACCTACCTATAACTACTAGTATAGCAGAGTATATACCTACCTATAACTGCTAGTATAACATAGTCTATACCTACGTATTACTGCTAGTATAACATAGTCTATATCTACCTATAACTACTAGTATAACATAGTCTATACCTACCTATATCTGCTAGTATAACATAATCTATACCTACCTATTACT
Organism: Archivesica marissinica; assembly: GCA_014843695.1. Taxonomy (NCBI): domain Eukaryota; kingdom Metazoa; phylum Mollusca; class Bivalvia; order Venerida; family Vesicomyidae; genus Archivesica; species Archivesica marissinica. The sequence goes on along the minus strand of CM026402.1, from coordinate 9,734,760 downwards.
GCTAGTATAACATACTCTGTTCCTACCTATAACTGCTAGTATAACATAGTCTATACCTACCTATAACTGCTAGTATAACAGAGTCTATACCTATCTATAACTGCTAGTATAACACACTCTATACCTACATATATCTGGTAGTATAACAGAGTATATACCTACCTATAACTACTAGTACAACAGAGTATATACCTACCAATAACTCCTAGTATAACATAGTATATACCTACCTATTACCGTTAGTGTAACAGAGTATATACCTATCTATAACAGCTAGTATAACATAGTCTATACCTACATATAACTGCTAGTATAACAGAGTATATAGCTACCTATAACTGCTAGTATAACAGAGTATATACCTACCTATAACTGTTATTATGACAGAATATATACCAACCTATTACTGTTAGTATAACATATTCTATACCTACCTATAGCTGCTAGTATAACATAGTCTATACCTACCTATTACTGCTAGTATAACATAGTCTATATGTACCTATAACTACTAGTATAACATAGTCTATACCTACCTATAACTGCTAGTATAATATAGTCTATACCTAAATATAACTGCTAGTATAACAGAGTATATAGCTACCTATATCTGCTGGTATAACAGACTCAATACCTACCTATAACCGCTATTATAACAGAGTCTATACCTACCTATTACTGCTAGTATAACATACACTATACCTACCTATAACAGCTTGTATAACAGAGTATATACCTACCTATAACCGCTAGTATAGCAGAGTATATATCTACCTATAACTGCTAGTATAACAAATTATATACCTACCTATAACTGCTAGTATAATATAGTCTATATCTACCTATAATTACTAGTAAAACAAAGTATATACCTACCCATAAGTGCTACTATAACATAGTATATAGTTACCTTAAACCTCTATTATAACATAGTCTACACCTACCTATTTCAGCTAGTATAACAGACTCAATACCTACCTATAACCGCTATTATAACAGAGTCTATACCTACCTATGACAGCTAGTATAACATAGTCTATACCTACCTATAACTGCTAGCAAAGCAGAGTATGTACCTATCTATAACTGCTAGCATAACATAGTATATACATATATATAACTGCTAGTATAACAGAGTCTATACCTACCTATTACTGCTAGTATAACAGACTATATACCAACCTATAACTGCTAGCATAACAGAGTATATACCAACCTATAACTGCTAGTATAACAGAGTATATACCTACCTATAACTGCTAGCATAGCAAAGTATATACCTACCTATAACCGCTAGTATAACATAGTCTATACCTACCCATAACTGCTAGTATAACATAGTATAGAGTTACCTTAAACCTATATTATAACATAGTATACACCTACCTATAACTGCTAGTATAACATAGTCTATACCTATTTATAACTGCTAGTATAACATAGTTTATACCTACCTATATCTGCTAGCATAACAAAGTCTATACCTACCTATAACTGCTAGTATAACAGACTCTATACCTACCTATAACTGAGAGTATAACATAGTCTATACCTACCTATAACTGCTAGTAAAACAGAGTATATACCTACCTATAACTGCTAGTATAACATAGTATATACCTACCTATAACCGCTAGTATAACATAGTCCATACCTACCTATAACTGCTAGTATAACATAGACTATACCTACCTATAACCGATATTATAACCTAGTCTATACCTACCTATTACTGCTAGTATAACATAGTCTATACCTAACTATAACTGCTAGTATAACAGACTCTATACCTACCTATGACTGCTAGTATCGCATAGTATATACCTAACTATAACTGCTAGTATATCAGAGTATATACCTACCTATAACTGCTAGTATAACAGAGTCTATACATACCTATTACTGCCAGTATAACATAGTCTATACCTAAATATAACTGCTAGTATAACAGAGTATATAGCTACCTATATCTGCTAGTATAACAGACTCAATACCTACCTATAACCGCTATTATAACAGAGTCTATACCTACCTATTACTGCTAGTATAACATACTCTATACCTACCTATAACAACTTGTATAACAGAGTATATACCTACCTATAACCGCTAGTATAGCAGAGTATATATCTACCTATAACTGCTAGTATAACAAATTCTATACCTACCTATAACTGCTAGTATAATATAGTCTATATCTACCTATAATTACTAGTAAAACAAAGTATATACCTACACATAAGTGCTAGTATAACATAGTCTATAGTTACCTTAAACCTCTATTATAACATAGTCTACACCTACCTATTTCAGCTAGTATAACAGACTCAATACCTACCTATAACCGCTATTATAACAGAGTCTATACCTACCTATGACAGCTAGTATAACATAGTCTATACCTACCTATAACTGCTAGTAAAGCAGAGTATGTACCTACCTATAACTGCTAGCATAACATAGTATATACATATATATAACTGCTAGTATAACAGAGTCTATACCTACCTATTACTGCTAGTATAACAGACTATATACCAACCTATAACTGCTAGCATAACAGAGTATATACCAACCTATAACTGCTAGTATAACATAGTATATACCTACCTATAACTGCTAGCATAGCAAAGTATATACCTACCTATAACCGCTAGTATAACATAGTCTATACCTACCCATAACTGCTAGTATAACATAGTATAGAGTTACCTTAAACCTCTATTATAACATAGTATACACCTACCTATAACTGCTAGTATAACATAGTCTATACCTATTTATAACTGCTACTATAACATAGTTTATACCTACCTATATCTGCTAGCATAACAAAGTATATACCTACCTATAACTGCTAGTATAACAGACTCTATACCTAACTATAACTGAGAGTATATCATAGTCTATACCTACCTATAACTACTAGTAAAACAGAGTATATACCTACCTATAACTGCTAGTATAACATAGTATATACCTACCTATAACCGCTAGTATAACATAGTCCATACCTACCTATAACTGCTAGTATAACATAGACTATACCTACCTATAACCGATATTATAACCTAGTCTATACCTACCTATTACTGCTAGTATAACATAGTCTATACCTAACTATAACTGCTAGTATAACAGACTATATACCTACCTATGACTGCTAGTATCGCATAGTCTATACCTACCTATAACTGCTAGTATAACAGAGTATATACCTACCTATAACTGCTAGTATAACAGAGTCTATACATAGCTATTACTGCCAGTATAACAGACTCTATACCTACCTAGTATAACATAGTATAGAGTTACCTTAAACCTCTATTATAACATAGTATACACCTACCTATAACTGCTAGTATAACATAGTCTATACCTATTTATAACTGCTACTATAACATAGTTTATACCTACCTATATCTGCTAGCATAACAAAGTATATACCTACCTATAACTGCTAGTATAACAGACTCTATACCTAACTATAACTGAGAGTATAACATAGTCTATACCTACCTATAACTACTAGTAAAACAGAGTATATACCTACCTATAACTGCTAGTATAACATAGTATATACCTACCTATAACCGCTAGTATAACATAGTCCATACCTACCTATAACTGCTAGTATAACATAGACTATACCTACCTATATCCGATATTATAACCTAGTCTATACCTACCTATTACTGCTAGTATAACATAGTCTATACCTAACTATAACTGCTAGTATAACAGACTATATACCTACCTATGACTGCTAGTATCGCATAGTCTATACCTACCTATAACTGCTAGTATAACAGAGTATATACCTACCTATAACTGCTATCATAGCAGAGTATATACCTACCTATAACTGCTAGAATAACAAAGTATATACCTACCCATTAGTGCTAGTATAACATAGTATATAATTACCTTAAACCTCTATTATAACATAGTCTACACCTACGTATAACTGCTAGTATAACATAGTCTATACCTATATATAACTGATAGTATAACAGAGTCTATACCTACCTATTACTGCTAGTATAACTTACTCTATACCTACCTATAACAGCTTGTATAACAGAGTATATACCTACCTATAACCGCTAGTATAGCAGAGTATATATCTACCTATAACTGCTAGTATAACAAATTCTATACCTACCTATAACTGCTAGTATAATATAGTCTATATCTACCTATGACTACTAGTAAAACATAGTCTATGCCTACCTATAACTGCTAGTATAACATAATATATACCTACCTATTACTGCTAGTATAACAGACTCTAGACCTACCTATAACCGCTAGTATAACATAGTCTATTCCTACCTATAACCTCTATTCTAACATAGTATATACCTACCTATAACTGCTAGTATAACAGAGTATATACCTACCTATAACTGCTAGGATAATGTAGTCTATATCTACATATAACTACTAGTATAACATAGTCTATACCTACCTATAACTGCTAGTTTAACATAATATATATCTACCTATAACTAGTAGCATAGCAGAGTATATACCTACCAATAACTGAGAGTATAACAGAGTATATACCTACCTATAACTGCTAGTATAGCAGAGTATATAACTATCTATAACTGCTAGTAAAACAGAGTCTGTACCTACCTATATCTGCTAGTATAATATAATCTATATCTACATATAACTACTAGCATAACAGAGTATATACCTACCAATAACTGCTAGTACAACAGAGTATATACATACATCTAACCGCTGGTATAACATATACTATACCTACCTATAACTGCTAGTGTAACAGAGTATATAGCTACCTATATCTGCTAGTATAACAGAGTATATACCTACCTATAACGGCTAGTAGGACAGCGTATATACCTACTTATAACTGCTAGTATAACATACTCTATACCTACCTATAACTGCAAGTATATCATACTCTTTACCTACCTACAACAGCAAGATTAACAGAGTATATACCTACCTATAACTGCTAGTATAGCAGGGTATATACCTACCTATAAGAGCTAGTATAACCTAGTCTATACCTACATATAACTGCTAGTATAACATATTATATACCTACCTATAACCGCTAGAATAACAGAGTATATACCTACCTATAACTGCTAGTATAACATAGACTATACCTACCTATAACCGATATTATAACAGAGTATATACCTACCTATATCTGCTAGCATAACAAAGTCTATACCTACCTATAACTGCTAGTATAACAGACTCTATACCTACCTATAACTGCTAGTATAGCATAGTCTATACCTTCCTATTACTGCTAGTATAACATAGTCTATACCTACCTATAACTGCTAGTAAAACAGAGTATATACCTACCTATAACTGCTAGTATAACATAGTATATACATATCTATAACTGCTAGTATAACAGAGTCTATACATACCTATTACTGCTAGTATAACAGACTCTATACCTACCTATAACTGCTAGTATAACAGAGTATATACCTACCTATAACTGCTATCATAGCAGAGTATATACCTACCTATAACTGCTAGAATAACAAAGTATATACCTACCCATAAGTGCTAGTATAACATAGTATATAGTTACCTTAAACCTCAATTATAACATAGTCTACACCTACCTATAACTGCTAGTATAACATAGTATATACCTATATATAACTGATAGTATAACAGAGTATATACCTACCTATATCTGCTAGTATAACAAAGTCTATACCTACCTATATCTGCTAGTATGACAAACTCTATACCTACCTATAACTGCTAGCATAACATAGTCTATACCTACCTATAACTGCTAGTATAACAGAGTATATACTTACCTATAACTGCAAGTAAAACAGAGTATATACCTACCTATAACTGCTAGTATAACATAGTATATACATATCTATAACTGCTAGTATAACAGAGTATATACCTACCTATAACTGCTAGTATAACAGAGCCTATACATACCTATTACTGCTAGTATAACAGACTCTATACCTACCTATAACTGCTAGTATAACAGAGTATATACAACCTATAACTGCCCGTGGTAGCTCGGATGATGCTTAGCTTGCTTTTCTTGGAGTTTTGCCTCTATAGCGTCCCCATAGTCGATTCGGGCTGGATCAAGAATGAGCGACCGCGGGGTTATTTCATAGAATATATGAATTACAGCAGCCAGTTAGCTATATCCGTCATCTCCATTGCTTCCAAATGCTGGGGAGATTAGATTCTTATATTTCATTTGCTACTGACAAAGACAACATTTGGTCCATTCTTATTTCAGATTTTTCTGAACTAGAACTTGCCATATTTGTGATTATGTTAAGGCCACTTTCATACACGATATTTATGACAAATTAATATATAGTATGCAAATAGGTTCATGAATTAGTAGCCTATATAGAGACAGTATCATTAGTCTCGACCCAACCTCATTCAGATTTTCAATAATGCCACAAGTGTGTCCTTGTTGTACAATGACAGTCACTCTTTAAAGCAGCATTACATCGCATGAAATAGAATATAATTGAAAAATTCAATTTTTACGTATGGGTAGCAATGCTGCTACACATTATAATATTATACTTTATATGCGTATGTTCATTTGGTAAACATTGTTTTATTTGCGATAAAACAAATTCGAAACCGAAAGTAGGACTTTCCGAGTCGATCGGTCACGCACTTGTTTGCAACCGGAACGCCTCGTCCGCACGTGTTTACATTCGGAATGCATCGACACCATTTGTCCCACATTGTCTTTTTTAATTACATTACTTAATATGTTGATTCATACCTCTGTTAGCTAAGTTTTTTAGGGACATTTCTATATCCCCGCGAGGGGTTCGACATTAGAGGAAGATAGATAGTTAGTATTTCGTGTTCAAAATATATATGTTGTTTTCTACATCCTCTGTTGTTTCACGCATGTGCGCTGTGTGTGTTTATATTTCTTGTGTTGATAAACAAATTCGCGTATAAATATATTGGAATTGTATCGTTTCTGAGCGACTATTACGATATTTGTAAACACCACACATTAGTATTTATATTTTACCCAAAACATCCTTTATTACGATGTAATACTGCTTTAAGAAAAGTATTACATTTTGACACAATCATCATATTTAACATGATACAGGATTACTCGCTGTAGGATGTCTAGCTAGGTCCAAACGCGTGAAACAGGATAGCTCGGTGTAAGCTGTCTAGCTAGGTCCAAACGCGTGATTCAGGATAGCTCGCTGTAGGATGTCTAGCTAGTTCCAAACGCGTGATACAGGATATCTCGGTGTAAGCTGTCTAGCTAGTTCCAAACGCGTGATACAGGATAGCTCACTGTAAGCTGCCTAGCTAGTTCCAAACGCGTGATACAGGATAGCTCGATGTAAGCTGCCTAGCTAGTTCCAAACGCTTAATACAGAATAGCTCACAGTAAGCTGCCTAGCTAGTTCCAAACGCGTGATACAGAATAGCTCGATGTAAGCTGTCTAGCTAGTTCCAAACGCTTGCTACAGGATAACTCGATGTAAGCTGCCTGGCTAGTTCCAACGCGTGATACAGGATAGCTCGATGTAAGCTGTCTAGCAAGTTCCAATCGCGTGATACAGGATAGCTCGCTGTAAGCTGTCTAGCTAGTTCCAAACGCGTGAAGAAGGATAGCTCGCTGTAGGCTGCCTAGCTAGTTCCAAACTCGTGATACAGGATAACTCACTGCAAGCTATCTAACTAGTTCCAAAGGCGTGATACAGGATAGCTCGCTGTAAACTGTCTAGCTAGTTCCAAACGCGTGATACAGGATAACTCACTGTAAGCTGTCTAGATAGTTCCAAACGCGTGATACAGGATAGCTCACTGTAAGCTGTCTAGCTAGTTCCGAACGCGTGATACAGGGAAGCTCGATGTAAGCTGTCTAGCTAGACCCAAACGCGTGAAACAGGATAGCTCTCTGTAAGCTGTCTAGCTAGTTCCGAACGCGTGATACAGGATAACTCGATGTAAGCTGCCTAGCTAGTTCCAAATGCGTGATACAGGATAGCTCGCAGTAAGCTGCCTAGCACGTTCCAAACGCGTGATACAGGATAGCTCGATGTAAGCTGCCTAGCCAGTTCCGAATGTGTGATAGAGGATAGCTCGATGTAAGCTGCCTAGCTAGTTCCAAACGCGTGATAAAGGATAGCTCGATGTAAGCTGTCTAGCTAGTTCCAAACGCGTGATACAGGATAGCTCACTGTAAGCTGTCTAGCTAGTTCCGATCGCGTGATACAGGATAGCTCGATGTAAGCTGTATAGATAGATCCAAACGCGTGCTACAGGATAGCTCGCTGTAAGCTGTCTAGATAGTTCCAAACGCGTGATACAGGATAGCTCGCTGTAAGATGTCTAGCTAGTTCCGAACGCTTGATACAGGATATCTCGATGTAGGCTGTCTAGCTAGATCCAAACACGTGATACAGGATATATCGATGTAAGCTGTCTAGCTAGTACCAAACGCGTGATACAGGATAGCTCGCAGTAAGCTGCCTAGTTAGTTCCAAACGCGTGATACAGGATAGCTCGCTGTAGGACGTCTAGCTAGTTCCAAACGCGTGATACAGGATAACTCGCTGTAAGCTGTCTAGCTAGTTCCAAATGCGTGATACAGGATAGCTCGCTGTAAGCTGTCTAGCTAGTTCCAAACGCGTGATACAGGATAGCTCGCTGTAAGCTGTCAAGCTAGTTCCGAACGCATGATACAGTATAGCTCGATGTAATCTGTCTAGCTAATTCCAAACGCGTGATACAGGATAGCCCGTAGTAAGCTGCCTAGCTAGTTCCAAACGCGTGATACAGGATAGCTCGCTGTAGGACCTCTAGATAGTTCCAAATGCGTGATACAGGATAATTCGCTGTAAGCTGTCTAGCTAGTTCCAAACGCGTGATACAGGATAACTAGATGCAAGCTGTCTAGCTAGTTCCAAACGCGTGATACAGGATAGCTCGCTGTAAGCTGTCTAGCTAGTTTCGAAAGCGTGGTACAGGATAACTCGCTGTAAGCTGTCAAGCTAGTTCCAAACGCGTGATACAGGAATCTTGCCGTAAGCTGTCTAGCTAGTTCTGAACGAGTTGTACAGGATAGCTCGCTGTAAGCTGTCTAGCTAGTTCCAAACGCGTGCTACAGGAGCGCTCTCTGTAAGCTGTCTAACTAGTTCCAAATGCGTGAAACAGGATAAATCGCTGTAAACTGACTAGCTAGTTCTAAACCCGTGATACAGGATAGCTCGATGTAAGCTGTCTAGCTAGTACCAAACGCGTGATACAGGATAGCTCGCTGTAAGCTGTCTAGCTAATTCCGAATGCGTGATACAGGATACCTCGATGTAAGCTGTCTAGCTAGTTCCAAACGCGTGATACAGGATAGATCGCTGTAAGCTGTCTAGCTAGTTCCAAACGCGTGATACAGGATAAATCACTGTATGCTGTCAAGCTAGTTCCAAACGCGTGATTCAGGATAGCTCACTGTAGGATGTCTAGCTAGTTCCATACGCGTGATACAGGATATCTCGGTGTAAGCTTTCTAGCTAGTTCCAAAGCCTGATACAGGATAGCTCGATGTAAGCTGTCTAGCTAGTTCCAATCGCGTGATACAGGATAGCTCACTGTAAGCTGTCTAGCTAGTTCCAAACGCGTGATACAGGAGAGCTCGCTGTAGGCTGCCTAGCAAGTTCCAAACTCGTGATACAGGATAGCTCGCTGCAAGCTAACTAACTAGTTCCAAACGCGTGATACAGGATAGCTCACTGTAAGCTGTCTAGCTAGTTCCTAACGCGTGATACAGGATAGCTCGATGTAAGCTGTATAGCTAGTACCAAATGCCTGATACAGGATAGCTCGCATTAAGCTGCATAGCTAGTTCCAATGGCGTGATACAGGATAGCTCGATATAGGACGTCTAACTAGTTCCAAATGCGTGATACAGGATAATTCGCTGTAAGCTGTTTAGCTAGTTCCAAACGCGTGATACAGAATAGCTCACTGTAAGCTGTCTAGCTAGTTCCGAACGCGTGTTACAGGAAAGCTCGATGTGAGCTGTCTAGCTAGACCCAAACGCGTGATACAGGATTGCTCGCAGTTAGCTGTCTAGCTAGTTCCGAACGCGTGATACAGGATAGCTCGCTATAAGCTGTCTAGCTAATTCCAAACGCGTGATACATGATAACTCGCTGTAAACTGACTAGCTAGTTCTAAACCCGTGATACAGGATAGCTCGATGTAAGCTGTCTAGCTAGTACCAAACGCGTGATACAGGATAGCTCGCTGTAAGCTGTCTAGCTAATTCCAAATGCGTGATACAGGATACCTCGATGTAAGCTGTCTAGCTAGTTCCAAACGCGTGATACAGGATAGATCGCTGTAAGCTGTCTAGCTAGTTCCAAACGCGTGATACAGGATAAATCACTGCATGCTGTCAAGCTAGTTCCAAACGCGTGATTCAGGATAGCTCACTGTAGGATGTCTAGCTAGTTCCAAACGCGTGATACAGGATATCTCGGTGTAAGCTTTCTAGCTTGTTCCAAACGCGTGATACAGGATAGCTCACTGTAAGCTGCCTAGCTAGTTCCAAACACTTGATACAGGATAGCTCGATGTAAGCTGCCTAGCTACTTCCAAACTCATGATACAGGATAGCTCGCAGTAAGCTGCCTAGCTAGTTCCAAACGCGTGATACAGAATAGCTCGATGTAAGCTGTCTAGCTAGTTCCAAACGCGTGCTACAGGATAACTCGATGTAAGCTGCCTAGCTAGTTCCAAAGCCTGATACAGGATAGCTCGATGTAAGCTGTCTAGCTAGTTCCAATCGCGTGATACAGGATAGCTCACTGTAAGCTGTCTAGCTAGTTCCAAACGCGTGATACAGGAGAGCTCGCTGTAGGCTGCCTAGCAAGTTCCAAACTCGTGATACAGGATAGCTCGCTGCAAGCTAACTAACTTGTTCCAAACGCGTGATACAGGATAGCTCACTGTAAGCTGTCTAGCTAGTTCCTAATGCGTGATACAGGATAGCTCGATGTAAGCTGTATAGCTAGTACCAAATGCCTGATACAGGATAGCTCGCATTAAGCTGCATAGCTAGTTCCAAAGGCGTGATACAGGATAATGCGCTGTAAGCTGTTTAGCTAGTTCCAAACGCGTGATACAGGATAACTCACTGTAAGCTGTCTAGCTAGTTCCGAACGCGTGTTACAGGAAAGCTCGATGTAAGCTGTCTAGCTGGACCCAAACGCGTGATACAGGATTGCTCGCTGTTAGCTGTCTAGCTAGTTCCGAACGCGTGATACAGGATAGCTCGCTGTAAGCTGTATAGCTAGTTCAGAACGCGTGATACAGGATAACTCGATGTAAGCTGCCTAGCTAGTTCCAAACGCATGATACAGGATAGCTCGCAGTAAGCTGCCTAGCTTGTTCCAAACGCGTGATACAGGATAGCTCGATGTAAGCTGCCTAGCCAGTTCTGAACGTGTGATAGAGGATAGCTCGATGTAAGCTGCCTAGCTAGTTCCAAACGCGTGATACAGGATAGCTCACAGTAAGCTGTCTAGATAGTTCCGAGCGCGTGATACAGGAAAGCTCGATGTAAGCTGTCTAGCTAGACCCAAACGCGTGATACAGGATAGCTCACTGTAAGCTGTCTAGATAGTTCCGAACGTGTGATAGAGGATAGCTCGATGTAAGCTGCCTAGCTAGTTCCAAACGCACGATAAAGGATAGCTCGATGTAAGCTGTCTAGCTAGTTCCAAACGCGTGATACAGGATAGCTCGATGTAAGCTGCCTAGCTAGTTCCAAACGCGTGATACAGGATAGCTTGATGTAAGCTGCCTAGCTAGTTCCAAACGCGTAATACAGAATAGCTCACAGTAAGCTGCCTAGCTAGTTCCAAACGCGTGCTACAGGATAACTCGATGTAAGCTGCCTAGCTAGTTACATCGCGTGATACAGGATAGCTCGATGTAAGCTGTCTAGCTAGTTCCAATCGCGTGATACACGATAGCTCGCTGTAAGCTGTCTAGCTAGTTCCAAACGCGTGATACAGGATATCTCGATGTAAGCTGCCTAGCTAGTTCCAAACGCATGATAAAGGATAGCTCGATGTAAGCTGTCTAGCTAGTTCCAAACGCGTGATACAGGATAGCTCGATGTAAGCTGTCTAGCTAGTTCCAAACGCGTGATACAGGATAGCTTGATGTAAGCTGTCTAGCTAGTTCCAAACGCGTGATACAGGATAGCTCGCAGTAAGCTGCCTAGCTAGTTCCAAACGCGTGATACAGGATAGCTCGATGTAAGCTGTCTAGCTAGTTCCAAACGCGTGATACAGGATAGCTCGATGTAAGCTGCCTAGCTAGTTCCAACGCGTGATACAGGATAGCTCGATGTAAGCTGTCTAGCTAGTTCCAATCGCGTGATAGAGGATAGCTCGCTGTAAGCTGTCTAGCTAGTTCCAAACGCGTGATACAGGATAGCTCGCTATAGGACGTCTAACTAGTTCCAAATGCGTGATACAGGATAATTCGCTGTAAGCTGTCTAGCTAGTTCCAAACGCGTGATACAGGATAGCTCGCTGTAATCTGTCTAGCTAATTCCAAACGCGTGATACAGGATAGCCCGTAGTAAGCTGCCTAGCTAGTTCCAAACGCGTGATACAGGATAGCTCGCTGTAGGACCTCTAGATAGTTCCAAATGCGTGATACAGTATAATTAGCTGTAAGCTGTCTAGCTAGTTCCAAACGCGTGATACAGGATAACTAGCTGCAAGCTGTCTAGCTAGTTCCAAACGCGTGATACAGGATAGCTCGCTGTAAGCTGTCTAGCTAGTTCCAAACGCGTGATACAGGATAGCTCGCTGTAAGCTGTCTAGTTAGTTCCAAACGCGTGATACAGGATAACTCGATGTAAGATATCTAGCTATTTCCAAACGCGTGATACAGGATAGCTCGATGTTAGCTGTCTAGCTAGTTCCGAACGCGTGATACAGGATAGCTCACTGTAAGCTGTATAGCTAGTTCCAAACGCGTGATACAGGATAGCTCGCAGTAAGCTGCCTAGCTTGTTCCAAACGCGTGATACAGGATAGCTCGATGTAAGCTGCCTAGCCAGTTCCGAACGTGTGATAGAGGATAGCTCGATGTAAGCTGCCTAGCTAGTTCCAAACGCGTGATACAGGAAAGCTCGATGTAAGCTGTCTAGCTAGACCCAAACGCGTGATACAGGATAGCTCACTGTAAGCTGTCTAGCTAGTTCCAAACGCGTGATACAGGATAGCTCGATGTAAGCTGCCTAGCTAGTTCCAAACGCGTGATACAGGATAGCTTGATGTAAGCTGCCTAGCTAGTTCCAAACGCGTAATACAGAATAGCTCACAGTAAGCTGCCTAGCTAGTTCCAAACGCCTGCTACAGGATAACTCGATGTAAGCTGCCTAGCTAGTTACATCGCGTGATACAGGATAGCTCGATGTAAGCTGTCTAGCTAGTTCCAATCGCGTGATACACGATAGCTCGCTGTAAGCTGTCTAGCTAGTTCCAAACGCGTGATACAGGATATCTCGATGTAAGCTGCCTAGCTAGTTCCAAACGCATGATAAAGGATAGCTCGATGTAAGCTGTCTAGCTAGTTCCAAACGCGTGATACAGGATAGCTCGATGTAAGCTGCCTAGCTAGTTCCAAACGCGTGATACAGGATAGCTTGATGTAAGCTGCCTAGCTAGTTCCAAACGTGTAATACAGAATAGCTCGCAGTAAGCTGCCTAGCTAGTTCCAAACGCGTGATACAGAATAGCTCGATGTAAGCTGTCTAGCTAGTTCTAAACGCGTGCTACAGGATAACTCGATGTAAGCTGCCTAGCTAGTTCCAACGCGTGATACAGGATAGCTCGATGTAAGCTGTCTAGCTAGTTCCAATCGCGTGATAGAGGATAGCTCGCTGTAAGCTGTCTAGCTAGTTCCAAACGCGTGATACAGGATAGCTCGCTATAGGACGTCTAACTAGTTCCAAATGCGTGATACAGGATAATTCGCTGTAAGCTGTCTAGCTAGTTCCAAACGCGTGATACAGGATAGCTCGCTGTAATCTGTCTAGCTAATTCCAAACGCGTGATACAGGATAGCCCGTAGTAAGCTGCCTAGCTAGTTCCAAACGCGTGATACAGGATAGCTCGCTGTAGGACCTCTAGATAGTTCCAAATGCGTGATACAGTATAATTCGCTGTAAGCTGTCTAGCTAGTTCCAAACGCGTGATACAGGATAACTAGCTGCAAGCTGTCTAGCTAGTTCCAAACGCGTGATACAGGATAGCTCGCTGTAAGCTGTCTAGCTAGTTCCAAACGCGTGATACAGGATAGCTCGCTGTAAGCTGTCTAGTTAGTTCCAAACGCGTGATACAGGATAGCTCGATGTAAGCTGTCTAGATAGTTCCGAACGTGTGATAGAGGATAGCTCGATGTAAGCTGCCTAGCTAGTTCCAAACGCGTGATACAGGATAGCTTGATGTAAGCTGCCTAGCTAGTTCCAAACGCGTAATACAGAATAGCTCACAGTAAGCTGCCTAGCTAGTTCCAAACGCGTGATACAGAATAGCTCGATGTAAGCTGTCTAGCTAGTTCCAAACGCGTGCTACAGGATAACTCGATGTAAGCTGCCTAGTTAGTTCCAACGCGTGATACAGGATAGCTCGATGTAAGCTGTCTAGCTAGTTCCAATCGCGTGATACACGATAGCTCGCTGTAAGCTGTCCAGCTAGTTCCAAACGCGTGATACAGGATAGCTCGATGTAAGCTGCCTAGCTAGTTCCAAACGCATGATAAAGGATAGCTCGATGTAAGCTGCCTAGCTAGTTCCAAACGCATGATAAAGGATAGCTCGATGTAAGCTGTCTAGCTAGTTCCAAACACTTGATACAGGATAGCTCGATGTAAGCTGCCTAGCTACTTCCAAACGCGTGATACAGGATTGCTCGATGTAAGCTGCCTAGCTAGTTCCAAACGCGTAATACAGGATAGCTCGCAGTAAGCTGCCTAGCTAGTTCCAAACGCGTGATACAGGAGAGCTCGCTGTAGGCTGCCTAGCAAGTTCCAAACTCGTGATACAGGATAGCTCGCTGCAAGCTAACTAACTAGTTCCAAACGCGTGATACAGGATAGCTCACTGTAAGCTGTCTAGCTAGTTCCTAACGCGTGATACAGGATAGCTCGATGTAAGCTGTATAGCTAGTACCAAATGCCTGATACAGGATAGCTCGCATTAAGCTGCATAGCTAGTTCCAAAGGCGTGATACAGGATAGCTCGATATAGGACGTCTAACTAGTTCCAAATGCGTGATACAGGATAATTCGCTGTAAGCTGTTTAGCTAGTTCCAAACGCGTGATACAGAATAGCTCACTGTAAGCTGTCTAGCTAGTTCCGAACGCGTGTTACAGGAAAGCTCGATGTGAGCTGTCTAGCTAGACCCAAACGCGTGATACAGGATTGCTCGCAGTTAGCTGTCTAGCTAGTTCCGAACGCGTGATACAGGATAGCTCGCTGTAAGCTGTATAGCTAGTTCCGAACGCGTGATACATGATAACTCGATGTAAGCTGACTAGCTAGTTCTAAACGCGTGATACAGGATAGCTCGGTGTGTGTTGTTGGTGTGGTGTGTGTGTGTGGTTGGTGTGTGGGTGTGATGTAAGCTGTCTAGCTAGTTCCAAACGCGTGATACAGGATAGCTCGCTGTAAGCTGTCTAGCTAGTTCCAAAGCGTGATACAGGATAGCTCGATGTAAGCTGTCTAGCTAGTTCCAAACGCGTGATACAGGATAGATCGCTGTAAGCTGTCTAGCTAGTTCCAAACGCGTGATACAGGATAGCTCTGTAAGCTGTCTAGCTAGTTCCAAATGCGTGATACAGGATAGCTCATGTAGCTGTCTAGCTAGTTCCAACGCGTGATACAGGATAGCTCGATGTAAGCTGTCTAGCTAGTTCCAAACGCGTGATACAGGATAGCTCGCTGTAAGCTGTCTAGCTAGTTCCAAACGCGTGATACAGGATAGCTCGATGTAAGCTGTCTAGCTAGTTCCAAAGCGTGATACAGGATAGCTCGATGTAAGCTGTCTAGCTAGTTCCAAACGCGTGATACAGGATAGCTCGCTGTAAGCTGTCTAGCTAGTTCCAAACGCGTGATACAGGATAGCTCGCTGTAAGCTGTCTAGCTAGTTCCAAACGCGTGATACAGGATAGCTCGATGTAAGCTGCCTAGCTAGTTCCAAACGCGTGATACAGGATAGCTCGCTGTAAGCTGTCTAGCTAGTTCCAAACGCGTGATACAGGATAGCTCGCTGTAGGCTGTCTAGCTAGTTCCAAACGCGTGATACAGGATAGCTAGCTGTAAGCTGTCTAGCTAGTTC
>CM026402.1:9648791-9717344 GCA_014843695.1 Archivesica marissinica | reverse complement strand
TTAATATCTGAAAATTCATTTATTTTAGATAATCAAAATTTAAAATCTAGAACTCCATCACCTATATTACCTTCATTATCGCCAAATAATGTATCAAAAATATTAGCATCCATAGAAAAAAACAATGTACCTGATAGCAATTCATTTATTAATAACAGTATTAATAATAGTATTAATAATAGTCATACTCCAATACATTTATCTTTAACATCCCATTATCAACTTGTTGGGGAACCATCTATAAATAATTTACAAAACAATGATATTTCAAATATATCACATATATCTGGGTTATATATGGATAATAATGACACTAGTACATTTCCATTTACAGCTACAAAGGTAGATCCAAAAGCTTTATTGGGGACTCCAGAAATAACAGATGATTTATCATTTTTTCATCCAAGTAGAACTTCTACACCAATTAGTGATATGTCGTTTGTATATGACACTCCTCGATCTCCTACCCCTATAATATCACGTTTTCAACCTTTAAACACAACACCAAAAAAGAAAAAAGTATCATTTGTAATCCCAAATAAAAAAATGAGTAAAAAAACATTAAAATTTAAAAATAAACTGGACAAGAAAAATAAAAAAAATAAAAAATTGATTAAAAAGTATATTAATTAAAGTATAAATACATTGGATTTTTGTTATATCAAATCAGTTACACTTAAACTACTGAAAGGTATGGCTGGAAGAAAATCGAGAAGAGTTAAAAGAAGAAGACGTAATAATATTACTATCAAAAGAGTACAAAGAGGGGGTGGAAGAAGTCGAAGACGTAGTAGAAGAGGGCGAAATCAAGTTGGGGGTGGTGCTGCTATGCCATTGTTGATTCTAGGTTCAATGTTAGCACCAGTTATAGAAAAATCACTTGGAGGTTTAATTAACAAACTTTAGTTTGTTATAATGGTTAAATCTAATAAAGTACCATTAATTAAAAAAAATGGGGAAATGTTAATAGCATTGTCAAATGCACCTCAGAAATTTAGAAGAAATATAATTGTACATGCACCAAATGAACTTATTAATAGTATATGTGAATGTTGTAAAAATGTTTTAAAGGGTAATGTAACCATGTCAAATGGTCATACATCTCAGTTGAAAGCTCATAGTAAACACATACGGAAATTAGCTGACCATAAAATAAGTATTAAACAAAAGAAAAAAATATTAAATAATAAAAATAATAGTGATTTACTTTCATTATTAGGAACTATTATTAAACCTATTTTAAAAGAAATATGAAAAAAATGGTTATTGTTCCGATGAAAACATTAGAAGAAATGAATCAATGGAAAACTCAGCATAGACCTACTTTACCAGTTAATCCTGATATTAGTAAAATATCAAATTTACAATCTGAAATGGGGGATATTTTAAAACGAGATGATTTAAATGAATCAGATAAATCAAGATTATTTGGTGAAACATTACATAAATTTAAATTATCCCATACTAAAGCTATATCATCACCTCCACCAGTTAATATTTCTGAAAATACTAAACCAAAACATGTACATGGAATTAATGATGCTATTATTGAAAGTATTCCTAAAACTATGCAACATAAAGGTACATTATTATTAGAACGTTTAAAACAAGATCCAAATATAAAATGGGATGAAAAAGGTGTTTTAGAAATTAATGGTAAAACAATTGCAGGTTCAAATATAATAGATTTAGTTAATGATGTAATTAGACAAAGAAAACAATCATACAAACCCCCTACTGGTTGGAATTATTTTTCTAAAATTTTAAAAGATATTAATATACCAAAAGAATATATAGGCAACAAACAACGCTGGGCACCAATGCAAAAAGGTTTTGATAGTGATGATGATGATGAATTTTTTGACACAAGTAATATAGTAGATTCAAGTTTTTCTTTTCCACCTACACCATCAACACCTTCAACATCAGGTATAAAACCTTCAACATCAGGTATTAAAAAAAAAGGTAGAAATAAAAAAGGGAAACAAAAATGGGAAAACTATTAAAAGCAGGATTATTAAAAAAAATTGAGAATACTTTAAAAAATATCTATTATAATCCTAAACACCCCTCAAGTTTTTCAGGTATAAATAAATTATATCAAACAATTAAAAAATATAAAATATAGGTAAATATGTTTCGTTAAATATAGTAAAGAATTGGTTACAAAAACAAAATACTTATACATTACATAAACCTATAATAAGAAACTTTAAAAGAAGAAAAACCATTTCAGGAGGTATTGATTATCAATGGCAAGCTGATTTAGCAGATTTACAAAAATATAGCAAATTTAATAATAATTTTAGATATCTATTATGTGTTATAGATGTTTTTTCTAAATATGCATGGGTAATACCTATTAAAAATAAAAGTGGAGATACAATGATTAAAGCATTTCAAACTATTTTAAATAAATCTAAAAGAATTCCTAAATCATAACAAACAGATAAAGGTTCGGAATTTAAAAATAAAATATTTCAAACATTTTTAAAAAATAATAACATTTATTTTTTTACAACTGAAAACCCGGAAACAAAAGCTAGTATTGTTGAACGTTTTCAACGCACTTTAAAGAATAGAATGTGGAAGTTTTTCACACATAATAAAACTAGAAAATATATAAATAAATTAAATGATATAGTTTATGCTTATAATCATAGCTTTCATAGAAGTATTCAAACATCTCCTGTACTTGTTACAGAAAAAAATGAACCAGAAATAACCGATATCTTATTTGGTGATAATATTAAAAAAGAAATAAAAACAAATAAAATAGAAATTAACGATTTAGTTAGAATTAATAAAACTAAAAAAAACATTTGATAAAGGTTATTTACCTAATTGGACAACTGAATTATTTAAAGTTTATAAAATTAATAATTCAAATCCTGTATCAGTGAAAATAAAGGATTTAAATAATGATATAATAAAAGGGTCATTTTATTTACACGAAATTCAAACTATAAAAGACAATAAAATTTATGATATTGATTCAGTTGTTGGAAAACGTACACGGATAA
Source organism: Archivesica marissinica (assembly GCA_014843695.1). Lineage (NCBI taxonomy): Eukaryota > Metazoa > Mollusca > Bivalvia > Venerida > Vesicomyidae > Archivesica > Archivesica marissinica. The sequence continues at coordinate 9,714,321 of CM026402.1, read as the reverse complement.
TAAACGGTAAGAAAATAAAAGAAATAAATGTACATTGGAAAGGGTATCCAAAAACATTTAATTCTTGGATTCCAGAAACAAATTTAGTATAATGTCGTCCGATGAATCAAATATTACAATACCATTTTGTGACAGAAAACCAAAAAATACATTAATATTTATTTCCCAAATCATTGTGATTTATTTCATTATTATAGCAGCTATCATCCAATTAAGTCTACAAAATACAAACAAAGATTTATGGATAATATTATTAAGTAGTTCATTAGGATATATATTACCATCTCCAAATTTAAAATTCGATAAGAAAAAATGAATTCTTTTTATGTAACTTTACTTAGTGATTCTTCATATGAAACATTTCCAAATAATACATTACATAATTTTACAACAAAATTACCTAAATCAATAAATATAAAAAAAGAAAATTGGGAAGTAGCTTTAGTTGAATTAATTCATCCATCACAAATTATAAACATAAATAAAGAAGATTCGGTTTTTCACTATGTTACTACTAGTGATATATTAGGAAACTTTATATTCTTAGCTAATAGTTCTAATTATACATATGATAATGGATTTCATAAAATGAAATGTAGTATAAAACCAGGTGTATATTCAGGAATTGGTCATGTTGTATATGAAATTAATAATTCTTTACAAAAATGTTTAAAGTATAGTATTTCTAATAATGAAATAAGTTTATCTATATCATTATCAAAATCTAGTAAAAGACCTGAAATTAATTATATTGTAAATTTTAAGGATAAACCTCTAGGTAATATAGGTCTTTTATTTTCAGATTCTTTATTTGAAAAAATAGGTGGAGATAAAAACAATAATCGTATTATTTATGATAATAATGATCTAGATTCTTTTCCTTTTGCATCTGATTTAAATATAGGTTCAAATCAATTATTTATTTATTCCGATATAATAGATTATAGTTTATTAGGAAGTGTAGAAAGTCCTATTTTAAGAATAGTACCATTTGAAAATAAAAGAAAATCATTTCAGGTGCATAGAGAATTTGTACACAAACATTATTTAGCAATATCAAAATCTATTTTTGATGAAATAAAAATATATATAACAGGAGAATCAGGCACCTCTATTAACTTTGTTAGTGGTAAGACAATATTAACATTACATTTTAGACAAAGGAAACAAATATGAATATTACAAATTCTTTTTATGTAACATTATTAAGTGATAAAGCCGAACGTTCAACAAATAAAAGTGATTTTACAACTAAATTAGCTAAAACAATTAATTTTAAAAAAGAAGAATGGAAAGTTGCATTAGTTGAACTAATTATACCATCACATGTAATTAACATAAATGCCACAAATGATTCTTTTTATTTAGCAGTAAGAAATATTAAAACAAAATCAATTAATTCTAAACATGAAACTGTCTGGCTAGAGGATACAATTCGTCCTGATTTTCAATATGTATCTTTAATGGAAAAAGCACTAAATAAAACAAGCATGCGTGTATATTTGAAGGATCGAGAACCATTTTTGGGTAAATATTCTAATAATATTTTTTCATTTAATTGTAATATACCCAATGGCGGTTATACACATATCGACCATTTATTAGAGGTAATTAATAGTCAAATAGACAAATATTTCGCAAAGGCTTTATTAACTTTAGATTATGATGTTTATAAAACTACTAAAACAGGTGTTGTTATAAAATTAGTTTATAATCATAATACAAAAAGAATATTTTTAAAATCGAATGATAATAATCGGATTTTTCATAAAGACATCATTGCAAAATTTGGTGGAAGTTTAGATAATCTTAATGTAAAAAACTACGGTATTTTTTTTAAAAATAATAGAGAGGATATTTTTAAATATAATGTAGACTTAAATATAAATTTTAATAATTTGTACATTTATAGTGATATAGTTGAACACACAATAGTAGGCCATATAGAAAGTCAATTATTAAGAATTATTGAATATCAAACATCTATTGTTAATAATAATAATCATTTAGAATTTAAAAATTACCATTATTTACCTGTAAGTAAATCTAATTTTGATGAACTTACTATATTAATAAGAGGCGACACTGGTGAAGAGGTTCATTTTATGAAAGGTCTTACAATTGTAAAGCTGCATTTTAAAAAATTCTAATGTTGCCTGTATATAGAGGTCGAGGTAAACAATATGGATATGGAGTAGGAAGTATAATAAAAGGTATAACCAAAAAAACAATACCTCTATTAGAACCAATAGGTAAAAATATTTTAAATACACTTAAAGATGATGGGGTAGATGAAAGTATTGGAGCATTTACAGATATTATTCATGGAAAAAATGTAAAGCAGGTTGTAGGGGATAGAGGGTTACAAACAATTAAAAAAATAAGTAGAAATCTATTATCTGGTTTAGATAATTCTATTCAAGGAAGAAAAACAAACAAAAAATCATCTAAGAAAAAAACTATAAAATCAAATGGACATAAGAAAAAATTTCATTTGAAAAAAAAGAAACGAAGAAGTAAGGTTAATAAAAGAGCATTAGATATATTTGATTAAAAATGATGGAACATGGTTCATGTGGTTGTAGTAAGAGTGAATTAGATGTTAATAGTGTACCTCCTACCATGGCTTCTATGGTAGAAGGACAATGGACAGAACATTATCCAATTGTTAACCCTAGAAATAATGACGGCCCTATAGAATTTATGATTCCTGCACAAACACAAAAATGGACTGATGTTAATCAGTCATATTTAAGATTAAGATTAAAAATTACAAAAGAGGATGGTTCTGATATTGAGGATGATACTAATTTATCTACAATTAACAATTTTTTTCATAGTTTATTCAGCAGTATTGATTTATACTTGAATAATAAATTAATTCCATGTACAGATAAATATGGGTACAAAGCTTATTTTGAAAATTTACTAGGGACATCAGCTCAAAATAAAATTAGCATACTAAATGATTTAGAATTGTTTAGATTAGACAGAGCAGGCGATGTTACAAAAAATACAAAAGCTAATGGAGGTGGGGGTTGGTTAGATAGAAAACTAAAAATTACTAAGACAAATTTAGAAATGTGTGGGAAAATACATCTTGATTTATTTTTACAAGAAAAATATCTACCTAATGGAATAGATATAAGACTTAAACTAAATAGAGCTACTACCGATTTTTGTTTGATGGGGTCAGATGCTAAGGGTAAAATAGATATCCTAGAAGCTGCTTATAATGTTAGAACTGTTACACTAGCTCCTACTGTAGCTAATAATTTATATCAAAATATTCACAAAAGTAATATGAAAATACCAATTAGAGAGCTGTAATAAAAACATTTACAATTACAGCAGGTTTACAATCTAAAATTGATGATTATACCTTTTTAGGTCAAATGCCTAAACGAATTTTTATAGGAATGGTTAAAAATTCTGATATGAATGGAAATTCAACCACAAACCCATTTAATTTTCAACATTTTAAAATATCTAAAATAGATATTAGTTTAGATGGTAAAAGTATTCATAATAAAACACTAGAACCTGATTTTACTAGTGATACAAATAAAAAAACTTTACAATCATATTTCACACTATTGAATGCTATGGGAGCTAATATGCATGATGATTCATTTGGATTTCCACTAAAAGAATATGAAAATGGACATACATTGTGGGGATTTGATTTAACAGCCGATCAAGGAAGTGAAGAAGGACATCTACACCCTATAAAAACAGGCAACCTACGAATTGAATTGGGATTTAGTGAAGCACTAGCAGATCCTATAAACGTTATTATATATGCTGAATATGATAATCAAATAGAAATTAACAGTATCAGAGAAGTGATTACAGATTATTAATAATGGATACATATTCACTACAATATTTATTGGACAAATCTACTATATTAAAACATTTAAATGGAATTGTGTGCGCAAAAGATGAACTAGCTATGGAACAATATACAAAAAAAACATATATTGTAAACACAGATGATTCAAACCAACCAGGAAAACATTGGGTGTTAATATATTTCATGGAGGACATTGGATTTTATTTCGATTCTTATGGAAATACACAACATATAAAAGAAGAAATTGTGAACTTTATGAACAAAAATTGTAAAAAATGGACAAAAAATTGTATTAGAATTCAAAGCACATATAGTGTTATGTGTGGTGTATTTTGTTTATTTGCACTTGATATGTTAGTTAGAGGAATTGATTTAAAACAATTACTAAAAAATATGTTCTATACAAATAATGAATATTTGTATAAAAATGACATTATTATTAAAACTTGGTTTGATAAACATTATGGAAAATTATATAAACATGGTATATTGATGAAGGAACTAGACACTGTTTATGTTAATTATAACCAAGGTTGTAAATGTGAAAAAACTTTAAATTAACATGTATTCAAATTAACATGTATGTTACTAATGCTTTAGTTATTAGTTAATAGTTAATATTGGAAAATAAAAATATTATATTGAACATTTATTATGGGTTATGTTATTTTTAGTAGTCATTAGGGGTGGAACTATGGGGGCATGTCAAACATGTGCATGTGTATAAATCCCCATAGCACCATAAAAAAATCCCCATACTGCCACCCACCTCGGTAAAATCCCCCATATTCAATAAAACATCCCCAGGAGGTGTTGATTGATATGGTTAATGATGAAATAACACGAAAGAGAATACCAAAAGAGGAGAATTTTGGTAATATGTTGTCAAATGTACATTTACATTTGGGTACATATATAGATATGGAAAGTGTTATTAAACATTATTTATATAACAAACATATTGCGGTTGTTTAACATAGAGATATAGAAGCTGTGTTAAAAGAAACACTTGGTATAGATGATTGGTCTATAATATATAATAACTATTTAGAGAAGACAAAAATAACTCCAGAGGATGGTGATTATATAAATGTATGCGGTGTATTACTATACCATCATTTAGAAAGACAGTATTAACCATATTATGGAGAACAGAATAACACATGATATGGTATTATTTTATGGACAAAACAGTGTTTTCAGTAACTTTTATCCTGCAGACTTTATAGATAGTGATGGTGTGAAATATATATGTACTGAACAATATTTTCAACATAAAAACATGCTACAATGCCAGGAACATAATATCGCAGCGAAGATACTTAATTGTACTAATCCATATGAGATCAAGCATCTAGGACGCTCAAGATCTACAAACTTTGATGTAGTACAATGGACAAACGATTCAACAGATGTACTTTTTGAAGCAAATTGGTTAAAATATAACCAAAATGAACACTTAAAAAGAATTTTATTAAATACTAATAATAAAATTCTTGCTGAGGCTAACCCCAGAGACTGTATTTGGGGTATTGGTTTAAATATGTGGAATAAAAATGCTACAATACAAGCTAATTGGAAGGGTCATAATCAATTTGGAGAATTATTAATGCATGTTAGATATTTTATTAGGAATAAAAATTGTTAGTTGTATCTTAGTTAATTATTAGTTATTATTAGAAAATAAAAAAATTATATTGAAATTTATTATGTGTTATGTTATATTTAGTAGTCACTAGGGTGGAACTATGGGCCATGTAACCCAAAACGGCCCATACTGTCATCCACAGCAAAAGTGCCCTATAAATTATTAAAAAGTGCCCCATAGTGCCAAAAATATTATATTGAAAAAATCATTTTATTTATTAAATTTTTTATTTTTATTAAAAATATTATTTTATTTATTAAAAATTTTATTAAAAATTTATTTTATTTATTAAAAAAATTATTTTATTTATTAAAATTTTTATTTTATTTTTATTAAAAAAATTATTTTATTTATTAAAATTTTTATTTTATTTTTATTAAAAATTTTATTTTATTTTTATTAAATTTTTTATTTAATTTTATTTTTATTAAAAATTTATTATGTGTTATGTTATTTTTAGTAGTCACTAGGGATGGCACTATGGACCGGTCTAGGGATGGCACTATGGACCGGCCCATATTCAATAAAACTCGGCCCATAGTGCCATCCTATACTATGAGACGTTTTATTGAATTGTGTGTATAACTTTGACGATTGTTTTCACTTATGGGACTCGGTAAACAGTTTGTTTATCGCCATGAATACCATGAACATATAGAGAAGTAGGGAACATTAGAATCACATAATTATAGAGAAGTAGGGAACATTGGAATCACATATAGGAGTAGTGAATTTTAGAATCACATATAGGAGTAGGGAACATTGGAATCACATATAGGAGTAGGGAACATTGGAATCACATATAGAAGTAGGGGACATTGGAATCACATATAGGAGTAGGGGACATTGGAATCACATATAGAAGTATGGAACATTGGAATCACATACAGAAGTAGGGAACATTGGAATCACATATAGGAGTAGGGAACATTGGAATCACATATAGGAGTAGGGAACATTGGAATCACAAATAGGAGTAGGGAACATCACATATATGAGTAGGGGACATTGGAATCACATTTAGGAGTAGGAACATTGGAATCACATATAGGAGTAGGGAACATTGGAATCAAATATAGGAGTAAGGAACATAGGAATTACATATAGGAGTAGGGAACATTGGAATCACATATAGGAGTAGGGAACATTGGAATCATATATAGGAGTAGGGAACATTGGAAACACATATAGGAGTAGGAACATTGGAATCACATATAGAAATAGAGAACATTGGTATCACATATATAAGTAGGGAACATTGGAATAACATATAGGAGTAGGGAACATTGGAATAACATATAGGAGTAGGGGACATTGAAATCACATAGATGAGTAGGGAACATTGAAATCACACATAGGAGTAGGTAACATTGGAATCACATATAGAAGTAGGGAACATTGGAATCACATATAGGAGTAGGGAACATTGGAATCATATATAGGAGTAGGGAACATTGGAATCATATATAGGAGTAGGGAACAGATCATGTAAATACAAAGAAGCCCGTATTTATCTTCATACAATAGTATTAGTTTCTGAATAAATCTAAGGTCTGCATGTGAAATTCAGCCATGTGTTTTGGTAGATATTTTACTGAGAAGGAATGATGAAACAATACAATAAAATACCAACTTATTTCACTCCAGACATGGACACATATCGATATTAGGACGTTTCTTGAGTGCATATTCAGGAAACTAATACGTTCTAGTCAAGTACACTTGGTTACAGAGATTATACTACTGTGCATATCTCATGATCCGTCCAAGTACACTTGGATACAGATATTGTACTACTGTGCATATCTCATGATCCGTCGCACATCAACTTAATACGTTCGAGTCAAGTACACTTGGATACAGAGATTGTACTACTTTGCATATGTCTTGATCCGTCGCACATTAACGTAATACGTTCGAGTCAAGTACACTTGGATACAGAGATTGTACTACTTTGCATATGTCTTGATCCGTCGCACATTAACATAATACGTTCTAGTCAAGAACACTTGGATACAGATATTGTACTACTGTGCATATGTCATGATCCGTCCAAGTACACTTGGATACAGAGATTGTACTACTGTGCATATGTCATGATCCGTCCAAGTACACTTGGATATAGAGATTGTACTACTCTGCATATGTCATGATCCGTCCAAATACACTTGGATACAGAGATTGTACTACTGTGCATATGTCATGGTCCGTCCAAGTACACTTGGATGCAGAGATTGTACTACTTTGCATACTGATATAATTTGATAATATGATGTGTCGAGTGCAATAACTTTGACGATTGTTTTCACTTATTATACTCTGTAAGCAATGTGCTTGTCACCACAAGCACCAATACTGTTCTCACCAGCATTGTTCGTTGAATCTATTCTGATTTATATAGATAATTATTTGTAGACTGTGGCACACCTGCCGATCTTCTACACGCCACTAGTGATTACACATCCACGTTAGAAGGTTCTTCCGTTTCATACACGTGTTCCGGTTACACGAACTACCATACCATGACATGATCCGTCCAAGTACACTAGGATACAGAGATTGTACTACTGTGCATATGTCATGATCCGTCCAAGTACACTAGGATACAGAGATTGTACTACTGTGCATATGACATGATCCGTCCAAGTACACTAGGATACAGAGATGGTACTACTGTGCATATGACATGATCCGTCCAAGTACACTTGGATATAGAGATTGTACTACTGTGCATATGACATGATCCGTCCAAGTACACTTGGATATAGAGATTGTACTACTGTGCATATGTCATGATCCGTCCAAGTACACTTGGATATAGAGATTGTACTACTGTGCATATGTCATGATCCGTCCAAGTACACTTGGATATAGAGATTGTACTACTGTGCATATGTCATGATCCGTCCAAGTACACTTGGATATAGAGATTGTACTACTGTGCATATGTCATGATCCGTCCAAGTACACTTGGATATAGAGATTGTACTACTGTGCATATGTCATGATCCGTCCAAGTACACTTGGATATAGAGATTGTACTACTGTGCATATGTCATGATCCGTCCAAGTACACTTGGATATAGAGATTGTACTACTGTGCATATGTCATGATCCGTCCAAGTACACTTGGATATAGAGATTGTACTACTGTGCATATGTCATGATCCGTCCAAGTACACTTGGATATAGAGATTGTACTACTGTGCATATGTCATGATCCGTCCAAGTACACTTGGATATAGAGATTGTACTACTGTGCATATGTCATGATCCGTCCAAGTACACTTGGATATAGAGATTGTACTACTGTGCATATGTCATGATCCGTCCAAGTACACTTGGATATAGAGATTGTACTACTGTGCATATGACATGATCCGTCCAAGTACACTAGGATATAGAGATTGTACTACTCTGCATATGTCATGATCCGTCCAAGTACACTAGGATACAGAGATTGTACTACTCTGCATATGACATGATCCGTCCAAGTACACTAGGATACAGAGATTGTACTACTGTGCATATGTCATGATCCGTCCAAGTACACTTGGATACAGAGATTGTACTACTGTGCATATGACATGATCCGTCCATGTACACTAGGATACAGAGATTGTACTACTGTGCATATGACATGATCCGTCCAAGTACACTAGGATACAGAGATTGTACTACTGTGCATATGACATGATCCGTCCAAGTACACTAGGATACAGAGATTGTACTACTGTGCATATGACATGATCCGTCCAAGTACACTTGGATACAGAGATTGTACTACTGTGCATATGACATGATCCGTCCAAGTACACTAGGATACAGAGATTGTACTACTGTGCATATGACATGATCCGTCCAAGTACACTAGGATACAGAGATCGTACTACTGTGCATATGACATGATCCGTCCAAGTACACTAGGATACAGAGATTGTACTACTGTGCATATGTCATGATCCGTCCAAGTACACTAGGATACAGAGATCGTACTACTGTGCATATGACATGATCCGTCCAAGTACACTAGGATACAGAGATTGTACTACTGTGCATATGACATGATCCGTCCAAGTACACTAGGATACAGAGATCGTACTACTCTGCATATGACATGATCCGTCCAAGTACACTAGGATACAGAGATCGTACTACTGTGCATATGACATGATCCGTCCAAGTACACATGTATACAGAGATTGTACTACTGTGTATATGACATGATCCGTCGCACATTAACGTAACACTAGAGTGATGATCATGATTATCAAACATAGAAATTTAAGAGAAATGTGTCTGAATTAGAAGCCCGTGACTGCTGTATTTGCGGGATTAACGTAACTAAATATTGCTGTGAATATCTAGATATTAATTATAAATCAGAATTTAAAACGGTTTCCATGACGACTGAATCCGTTGCAGAAGCATAGTTTATAACATGTCCTCGGATGACTTCCTACCTTTCTCCAGGAAACCACTTTATAACTAATATAGAATAGGCTTGGAATTTTATGAGTTCCGCTTCCTTCGTAAATATTAAATCGGTCACCTAACATTATTGCACGGCCATTTATGAACACGCAAGTGACATACTGATACAATATGTAATGTGATGTGTTGACTGCAATAACTTCGATAATTGTTTTCACTTATTATACTATGTAAGCAATGTGCTTGTCACCACAAGCACCACTACTGTTCTCACGAACATTGTTCATCGAATCTATTCTGATTTATATTGATAATATCTTGTAAAGTTATCGTTATCATCAACTTTTTAAAGTTATATATGCACATCGAATTTCAGAAGTAGACTGTGGCACACATGTCGATCTTATACACGCCACTAGTGAATTCACCTCCACGTTAGAAGGTTCTTCCGTGACGTACACGTGTTGGTCCGGTTACACGAACTACCATACCGATACAGAGATGTCCATTATATGTATTTCGTCCGGACAGTGGGAATCTATAGAGTTCAGTTGTGAAGGTAGCCACAATGATTTTCTGTTCAAATCCTTGTTTTACAGTTCAAACTCCCATCACATACAACTATATCAGCCAGAAAATTAATTCTCCGGCAGGATCAGCGAAACTGTATTAAAATCCCTTTTTTATTCACAACACTGTTATAGTTGTGAGCAATGCAAACGTAACCTATTTAATCGAGGCGTGTTACAATATAAGTTTGAACCGGAATGTACGGTAAACGAATTAAATTTGCTTAAACCTGAAAAAGAAGCAGCAGTTTCTCGGACGACGAATCCATTCAAGCTAGTGTTTAGCTTTACAAACCGCCTCATTATGATAAGATGCAATATGCCCAGAATTGATGATCATATAATTATATTGTCAACATAGTAGCCTTCTATACACCGGCATAATTTAATTTAGTAACCATGTGTTGAATTTGAGTAATACATGCGTGCATTAATTAACAAATAATATTTTTCGTTCCGTTGTTTATTGGCGAATAAATTAATTATGGCCTGGAGTTCTGACGTGTAGGAATTAATCGTGCAGGCCGTATGACTAAGTTTCTGATTCCGGTGCTCAGAAGGACACACAATGTGCTATTCGAATAAGGCAACTATAAATAATATTTCGATTCTAGCATGACCAAACTATATAAAAGGCGCAAACAGAGTTTGTGTTATTATTTTTAGAGTAGTACATTAATAATGTCATAAAACTACAACAATGACGTCACGTTTAACATCAAGCGCTAAGCCATGTTTTAGTTTTAATTTAAAAACGGTAAAGTCATCCTATTGTGTATAATTATACAGTACATGCGTGCATTAATGCATAGTACATGCGTGTATCAATACATAGTACAGGCGTGTATTAATACACAATACATACGTGCATCAATACATAGTACATGCGTGTATCAATACATAGTACATGCGTGTATTAATACACAATACATACGTGCATCAATAGATAGTATGTGCGTGAATTAATATAGTACATCCGTTCATTTATGCATAGCACTTGAATGTATTAATGCATCTTACATGCGTGTATCAATACATAGTACAGGCGTGTATCAATACATAGTACAGGCGTGTATTAATGCATAGTACATGCGTGTATCAATACATAGTACAGGCGTGTATCAATACATAGTACAGGCGTGCATTAATATATAGTACAGGCGTGTATCAATACATAGTACATGCGTGTATCAATACATATTACATGCGTGTATCAATACATAGTACAGGCGTGTATCAATACATAGTACATGGGTGTATTAATACATAGTACATGCGTGTATCAATACATAGTACAGGCGTGTATCGATACATAGTACATGCGTGTATCAATACATAGTACATGCGTGTATCAATACATAGCACATGCGTGAATTAATATACATAAGGCATACGTGCATTGACCCACTATACATGCGTGCATTAATATATAGTATATATGTGTATTAATACATTGTACATGCGTGAATTAATATAGTACATCCGTGTATTTATGCATAGCACTTGCATGTATTAATAGTTGAATACATAATACATACGTACATTGATCACATGTACATGCGTTCATTAATACATACCTGCATATGTTCATTAATCGATAGTACATTCGTGCAGTAATGCATATTACATGCGTGCATTGATCCACTATACATGCGTTCATTAATGCATAACTACATATATTCAGTAATCGATAGTACTTACGTGCAATAATGCATATTACATGCGTGCACTAATACATACAATGTACTACATATGTGTATGAATACATATAACATGCGTGCATTATCTCATGCTACATACATGCACTAATACACACTACATACCTGTATCAATGCAAAACACGTAGGTGTATTAATACAGAGAACATGCGTGAATTAATACATACTACATGCGTGCATTAATACATAATACATGCGTGAATTAATACATAGTACATGCGTGTATTAATACATTATACATGCGTGTATTAACACATACTACATGCGTGCATTAATACATGCGTGAATTAATACATAGTACATGCGTGCATTAATACATACTACATGCGTGCATTAATACATTATACATGCGTGCATTAATACCTACTACATACGTGAATCAATACATAGTACATGCGTGAATGAATACATAGTACATGCGTGCATTAATACATAGTAATTGCGTACATTAATACATTATGCATGCGTACATTAATACATTCTACATGCGTGCATTAATACATACTATATGCGTGAATTAATACATGGTACATGCTTGAATTAATACATAGTGTATGCGTTCATTGATGCATTATGCATGCGTGCATTAATACATTATAATGCTTGAATTAATACATAATACATGCGTGCATTAATACATTCTACATGCGTACATTAATACATACCAAATGCGTGCATTAATACATAGTACATGCGCATATTAATACATTCTACATGCGTACATTAATACATTATACATGCGTGTATTAATACATACTACATGCGTGAATTAATACATAGTACATGCGTGTATTAATACATTCTACATACGTGAATTAATACATACTACATGCGTGAATTAATACATAGTGCATGCGTACATTAACATATTCTGCATGCGTACATTAATACATTCTACATGCGTGCATTAATACATACTACATGTGTGCATTAATACATTCTGCATGCGTACATTAATACATTATACATGCGTGCATTAATACATACTACATACGTGAATCAATACATAGTACATGCGTGAATTAATACATAGTACATGCGTGCATTAATACATTCTGTATGCGTGCATTAATACATACTACATGCGTGAATTAATACATAGTACATGCGTGTATTAATACATTCTACATGCGTACATTAATACATTATACATGCGTGCTTTAATACATGCTACATGCGTGAATTAATACATAGTACATGAGTACATTAATACGTAATGAAAGGTACCACTGAGGTGAATTTGGAAGACACGCTGATGGATGCACACGTTTGTCTCAATAAACAGTCCCTGCGTTCTTATATATTATATTACAGAACTATTGCCTGCAGGGAGTGATTGCGACGTGGATAGTGACTGTGTCGACCCCAACTCCAGATGTTTATATAGTCAATCTGATACACAAGGAAACTGCTTTTGCAAATCATTGTATGAGTATGATCACTCGCAATCGAAATGTACAAAAGGTAAGTGCATCTCCATTTACAGTATCACAAGTCACAAACATTCCATATGTACACATTAATACATTGCATATATATACATATACGTGAGCTGTTTAGTTCTTTATTAGAGAAGTTCAATGTTTTCTGATTTGCCCAAATAGGGTTAGATCCTCGGACCGGGAAGTATGTGAGATGGTACGGTGGCCGCCATATCGAACAGGTGTATTTCCTTCGGATACTCCGGTTTCCTGCCACACGAATTACCACATTTACAATTTCAACCGGCCACAACGAGAGTGATTAATATAAGTTGTTAAAACTTGCTTCGCAATCTATGTAAAATAAATAAAGCTTAAATAAAAAGCCGGAATAAAATTATAACGCGTAACCTATTCTGTTAATATCTAGATCTATAATCAATTAAATTTAAAAGTTATATAATGAGAACAATATATATATTTACCTGGATTACGATCAAATAAATAGGGACAATACTATTAATTGAAAAAGAAAGAAAAATAAATAGCCTGTATTATCATACAAATACCCCCCCCCAAGATCGTTGCTCACATATAGCAATAGTATTTGCTACACTAAACAGTAATAACAAAACATTCCATTGCAATGACTAGACGGCGTACCCTAGCGCAAGGACTAGACGGCGTACCCTAGCGCAATGACTAGACGGCGTACCCTAGTGCAATGACTAGACAGCGTGCACTAGTGCGATGACTAGACGGCGTTCCCTAGTGCGATGACTAGACGGCGTTCCCTAGTGCGATGACTAGACGGCGTGCCCTAGTGCGATGACTAGACGGCGTTCCCTAGTGCGATGACTAGACGGCGTTCCCTAGTGCAATGACTAGACGGCGTGCCCTAGTGCGATGACTAGACGGCGTACCCTAGTGCAATGACTAGACAGCGTGCACTAGTGCGATGACTAGACGGCGTGCCCTAGTGCAATGACTAGACGGCGTGTCCTAGCGTAATGACTAGACGGCGTACCCTAGCGCAAGGACTAGACGGTGTGTCCTAGCGCAATTATTAGACGGCGCTCCCTAGTGCAATGACTAGACGGCGTGCCCTAGTGCAATGACTAGACGGTGTGTCCTAGCGCAATGACTAGACGGCGCTCCCTAGCGTAATGAATAGACGGCGTACCTTAGCGCAATGACTAGACGGTGTGTCCTAGCGCAATGGCTAGACGGCGTGCCCTAGTGCAATGACTAGACGGCGCTCCCTAGTGCGATGATCATACGGCGTGCCCTAGTGCAATGACTAGACGGCGTGTACTAGCGCAATGACTTGACGACGTACCCTAGCGCAATGACTAGACGGCGTGTCCTAGCGCAATGACTTGACGACGTACCCTAGCGCAATGACTAGACGGCGTACCTAGTGCAATGACTAGACGGCGTGTCCTAGCGCAATGACTAGACGGCGTATCTAGTGCAAGAAATAGACGGGTGCACTAGCGCAAGGACTAGACGGTGTGCCCTAGCGCAATGACTAGATGACGTACCCTAGCGCAATGACTTGACGGCGTACCCTAACGTAATGACTAGACGGCGTACCTAGTGCAAGGACTAGACGGGTGCCCTAGCGCAAGGACTAGACGTTGTGCCCTAGCGCACGGACTAGACGGTGTGCCCTAGCGCAATGACTAGACGGCGTACCTAGTGCAAGGACTAGACGGCGGGCCCTAGCGCAATGACCAGACGGTGTGACATAGCGCAATGACTAGACGGCGTACCCTACCGCAATGATTGGACGTTGTGTCCTAGCGCAAGGACTAGACGGCGTACTCTAGCGCAATTACTAGACGGTGTACCATAGCGTAATGACTAGACGGCGTACCCTAGTGCAAGGACTAGACGGCGTACCCTAGAGCAGTGACTAGACGGCGTAGCCTAGCGCAATGACTAGACGGCGTACCCTAGTGCAATGACTAGACGGCGTGCCCTAGCGCAAGGACTAGACGGCGTGCCCTAGTGCAATGACTAGTCGGCGTGCCCTAGTAAATGTCTAGATGACGTGCCCTAGTGCAATGACTAGACGGCGTGGCCTAGTGCAATGACTAGAAGGCGTACCCTAGCGTAATGACTAGACGGCATACAATAGCGCAATGACTAGACGGCCTACTATAGCACAAGGACTAGAAGCGTACCTTAGTGTAAGGACTAGACGGCGTGCCGTAGTGCAATGACTAGACGGTATACGCTAGCTTAATGACTAAACGGCCTAGCGCAAGGACTAGACGGCGTGCCCTAGTACCATGACTAGACGGCGTGCCCTAGTGCAATAACTAGACGGTATTCCATAGCGCAAGGACTAGACGGCGTGCCCTAGTGCAATGACTAGACGGCGTACTCTAGCGCAATGACTAGACGGCGTGCCCTAGTGCAATGACTAGACGGCGTACCCTAGCGCAATGACTAGACGGCGTACCCTAGGGTAATGACTATACGGCGTACCTTGTGCAAGGACTAGACGGCGTGCCCTAGTGTAATGACTAGACGGCGTACTTTGTGCAAGGACTAGACGGCGTGCCTAAGGGTAATGACTAGACGGCGTACCTTGTGCAAGAACTAGACGGTGTGCCCTAGCGTAATGACTGGACGGTGTGTCCTAGCGCAAGGGCTAGACGGCATACCCTAGTGCAATGACTAGACGGTATACCCTACCGTAATGACTAGACGGCCTAGCGCAAGGACTATACGGCGTGCCCTAGTACAATGACTAGACGGCGTGCCCTAGTGCAATGACTAGACGGTATTCCCTAGCGCAAGGACTAGACGGCGTGACTTGTGCAAGAACTAGACGGCGTGCCCTAACGCAATTACTAGACGGTGTGCCCTAGCGCAATGACTAGACGGCGTACTCTAGCGAAAGGACTAGACGGCGTGCCTTAGCACAATGACTAGACTGCGAACCCTAGCGCAAGGACTAGACGGCATGCCCTAGCGCAATGACTAGACGGCGTACCCTAACGCAATGACTAGACGGCGTACTCTAACGCAATGACTAGACGGCGTACCCTATCGCAATGACTAGACGGCGTACCCGAACGCAATGACTAGACGGCGTACCCTATCGCAATGACTAGACGGCGTACCCTAACGCAATGACTAGACGGACGGCGTACCCTAACGCAATGACTAGACGGACGGCGTACCCTAACGCAATGACTAGACGGACGGCGTACCCTAACGCAATGACTAGACGGCGTACCCTAACGCAATGACTAGACGGACGTCGTACCCTAACGCAATGACTAGACGGACGGCGTACCCTAACGCAATGACTAGATGGTGTGTCCTAGCGTAATGACTAGATGGCGTGCCTTAGCGCAATGACTAGACCTCGTATGTTTATTGTTGATAAGCATACATGTGGCAATGTATTTTCTTTTTAAATACAGTATATTTGAAAATCATTTCATATGTCAGCCACACTCTTGCATATATATACTATTATTATGAGTGTCATATGCTAACAGGCTGAACGCAACGTTCCGACACTGACCTCTACCATGACGTTTATTTGAAATCCCAAATATCTAAAATGTTCAAAAATAACGCTCATTCGGAATACTGCGTCTTTGATTTGACTCGCCCAGAAGAAAACAGAGATAACAAACTCTTATAGGAAAACCCCTGGAATATGTTCTGGTTTGGTGTAGTCATACACTGTATATTACAAATTAACACTTATATACGTAACTATGCATATCTAAGCTATAGAATAATTCGTACTCAAATAATGTTGCAAATATAACCTTTTAGACATGTCATCCATGTGCTTACCACGTTAGTATCTAACATATATGTGTGTAGAATACAATATTTAAACAAAGCGTATATATTAACCGTGTCCGCTCTACTCTGACCTAGGAAATAGGCATTGTATATACTGAAACAAAGTATGACATTTATATAGAAATAATCAGGTTGCGATATGTTGTATCATAATACAATAGTTCTAGGTAATCGTAGTTCCGTATTTATTCCGATATGTCTCATCACTTCTATTGGAGTTCCGTATTTATTCCGATATGTCTCATCACTTCTATTGGAGTTCCGTATTTATTCCGATATGTCTCATCACTTATATTGGAGTTCCGTATTTATTCCGATATGACGCATCACTTCTATTGGAGTTCCGTATTTATTCCGATATGTCTCATCACTTCTATTGGAGTTCGGTATTTATTCCGATATGTCTCATCACTTCTATTGGAGTTCCGTATTTATTCCGATATGTCTCATCACTTCTATTGGAGTTCCGTATTTATTCCGATATGTCTCATCACTTCTATTGGAGTTCCGTATTTATTCCGATATGTCGCATCACTTCTATTGGAGTTCCGTATTTATTCCGATATGTCTCATCACTTCTATTGGAGTTCCGTATTTATTCCGATATGTCTCATCACTTCTATTGGAGTTCCGTATTTATTCCGATATGTCTCATCACTTCTATTGGAGTTCCGTATTTATTCCGATATGTCGCATCACTTCTATTGGAGTTCCGTATTTATTCCGATATGTCTCACCACTTCTATTGGAGTTCCGTATTTATTCCGATATGACGCATCACTTCTATTGGAGTTCCGTATTTATTCCGATATGTCTCATCACTTCTATTGGAATTCGGTATTTATTCCGATATGTCTCATCACTTATATTGGAGTTCCGTATTTATTCCGATATGTCTCATCACTTCTATTGGAGTTCCGTATTTATTCCGATATGTCGCATCACATCTATTGGAGTTCCGTATTTATTCCGATATGTCGCATCACTTCTATTGGAGTTCCGTATTTATTCCGATATGTCTCATCACTTCTATTGGAGTTCCGTATTTATTCCGATATGTCTCATCACTTGTATTGGAGTTCGGTATTTATTCCGATATGTCTCATCACTTCTATTGGAGTTCCGTATTTATTCCGATATGTCTCATCACTTCTATTGGAGTTCCGTATTTATTCCGATATGTCTCATCACTTCTATTGGAGTTCCGTATTTATTCCGATATGTCGCATCACTTATATCGTAGTTCCGTATTTATTCCGATATGTCTCATCACTTCTATTGGAATTCGGTATTTATTCCGATATGTCGCATCACTTCTATTGGAATTCGGTATTTATTCCGATATGTCGCATCACTTCTATCGTAGTTCCGTATTTATTCCGATATGTCGCATCACTTCTATTGGAGTTCCGTATTTATTAGGATATGTCGTATCACTTCTATTGGAGTTCCGTATTTATTCCGATATGTAGCATCACTTCTATTGGAGTTCCATATTTATTCCGATATGTCGCATCACTTCTATTGGAGTTCCGTATTTATTCCGATATGTCGCATCACTTCTATTGGAATTCCATATTTATTCCGATATGTCGCATCACTTCTATTGGAGTTCCGTATTTATTCCGATATGTTGCATCACTTCTATTGGAGTTCCGTATTTATTCCGATATGTCGCATCACTTCTATTGGAGTTCCGTATTTATTCCGATATGTCTCATCACTTCTATTGGAGTTCCGTATTTATTCCGATATGTCGCATCACTTCTATTGGAGTTCCGTATTTATTCCGATATGTCTCATCACTTCTATTGGATTCGTATTTATTCCGATATGTCGCATCACTTCTATGAGTTCCGTATTTATTCCGATATGTCGCATCACTTCTATTGGAGTTCCGTATTTATTCCGATATGTCGCATCACTTCTATTGGAGTTCCGTATTTATTCCGATATGTCGCATCACTTCTATTGGAGTTCCGTATTTATTCCGATATGTCGCATCACTTCTATTGGAGTTCCGTATTTATTCCGATATGTCGCATCACTTCTATTGGAGTTCCGTATTTATTCCGATATGTCGCATCACTTCTATTGGAGTTCCGTATTTATTCCGATATGTCGCATCACTTCTATTGGAGTTCCGTATTTATTCCGATATGTCGCATCACTTCTATTGGAGTTCCGTATTTATTCCGATATGTCGCATCACTTCTATTGGAGTTCCGTATTTATTCCGATATGTCGCATCACTTCTATTGGAGTTCCGTATTTATTCCGATATGTCGCATCACTTCTATTGGATGTGTTCATGGTTCATTTACAGTGGAGCATGTGACAAATACATGTTCATAGGATTCAGGTACATCACAGACAAAGCAATTTACCATTTGCCACTTGTATCTCAGTATGTTAGACGGAACAATTCTATTCAGTAGCTCTAATCTAAATTGTTTTACCTTATTGTCTCCTATATTGTTTATTAATATGTAAAGAGATACCAAGTCGTACACTTCGCCAAATAGGGTTTAGTATTGATAGATACATTTATTTGTTGTTTCCCAATGTGCTTTATTTATGTTTGTATTTAGTTTTATGATTATTGTCGACGTTTGTATTTACTCTAATACAAATTTCTAGTAGGTTTTTATAAAACGGAGATCGATGCGAAACATTCAAACTGTTAATGTATGCATGTAAAATATTAGAACATTGTCTCCGATTTGTTAAGAACATATCTTGGAATAACTTTCCAGTTAGCACTATTCGCATTCGTGTTATTCATTGATTCTATAATTATACTCAACTCGAGTCCTTCTCGAAGCATATTTCCTATTAACGTTGCTCATTTAATATGTTCTCGTTTGCCATTCCAAATACACTCGTCTATCTGTGTATGTATTTCCTTAATTACTGCATTTGGGAAATCAATGAGTGTATAGCATAGGTAAATTTCGGTATCGACATGGTTTTAATAATTTGAAGATTTCCACTAAATGTAACGCTGTCCATTTTAATAAGGGAATGTCTATTCATTCCCAATATTAAAATGCCTATATTGGGCATTTGAGCATCTACAATGCACTGTTATTTTCTATATAATATTTTCAAAAACCAACACAGGTGAAAGTGAGAACACATTGTATTAAAATGCATGATAATTAGCATAATATAGTACTAAATCAGAGCAAATACATCAAAAGAAACCATAATTTACATCTATATGAAATAGTAATAATTTCAGGTATCTTACATGATACGCCGGCGTATCAAAATGGAATTGTCAGAAAAGTGAAAAGACAAGACCTGACATAAAATAGAAATAAGATTAGTAATATTGTCTCTCAAATGATACGCCGGTGTAGCGTGAGCCCCGTAAGTCCGTGAGGATTGAACGTTCGCTAGTTGCGACTTACGGGGCTCACGCTACTGGTATGAGAAACGTAAGTTGTGAGAATTGAAGGTCAATAACAATATCTTTCCTCCACTTTAGTTTAAAGATTGTATTACTTAATTAGTTACATATGAGCTACTAATGAGACTCCAATTTCCAGTGTATGAGGTTTAAACACTCTCGTGTTTGTGTATAACCATGACGTACAGAATACGCGGTCAATTAATGGAACAGCTTATCGGTATCGATCACGACACCTGTCAATCAAACAATAATTGACAATCCAATCAACTATCGATATTTACACCTCCTCAAGTAACCTTGTGTATCCCAATACTGCAGTTTTAAGTTGATTGTAAGATTAGCCAGCTAATTTAAATGCAACTATGAAATCGATTATGGATTAATAATCTAGATTTTATCCTACAATATGACTGCCGTTGTCATTACCGAAACTGTATTAGTTAGTGTGTTGTCGTAATATTTGTATGAAAGTCTGGAGACTTCCTCCATGCCAGCCGGAGAATCGCCATATGACCTAAGCTGTTGATGCGACACCCCTACATGTTCTACTACAATGTCAATGTATTAATAATTCACACAATTCTACCAACGGACATAAAATTATTGGGCAAAATCGTATCTGTATATTGTTTATGACCATTTTGACTGTCATAATAATTTAAAGTTAGATAAATCAAGATAGATTGTTGTATGTAGCTTCTTCCACCAATCATGTCAATTTAGTTTATACAAATTTATCTTAACTAGATTGCAGAACAAGTGTTTACTACATTATATTAATCGTCCTCGAGGCCTCATTCCTGGTAGAATCCATATCCATAAGGGAGAGAAGTAGCAATTTAAGTCCCTTGCTAAGGGACACAATCATATCAGCTACAGCTGGGCGCGAACTCGGGGCCTTTCGTACCTGACGCGAATGCGCTACAACTGCACAATCACGACTTCCACAATGTCAATGCCACGAGATCAATATTTTAAATATAAAAGATAAACAAGGCCACTAGAAACTCGCATTTACAGACGGATATGTAGTCTAGCGGTTAACACGCTGGACTGGTAATCCATGGATCGCAAGTTCGATCCCTCGACTGACACTAATAAAATTAACAGTCTTTCAGATGGGACTTTAAACCGGTCTCGTGTCGATGCTTAAACCGTGCACTTAAAAGAACCAGAATAGACTCTGGAATGGGACTCTGTCTGTATCATTGCACTATCCTCCAAACATCTAAAATGACCAATCTCTTCAGGAGGCGTCGCTCATATGGGCAACCGGTAACGACGATATATAAACGTACACCACCCTCCACCCGACTCGCTTTAAGTTTGAATAATTATCTTATATAAAGATAATATTGTGTGTGTGCCTGCCTGCCTGTGGGTGTGGTTGTGTGCATGACTGTGTACATCAATACATACTGACTAGGTACTCGACACACGGACGGCTTGTCCCACGATTGCACGGTATAGAGGCCAGACTGGAATATGAATACAATCCGAGCTCCTGCCCAAGCTACCATGCTAGAGAGTGTATCGGGTCCAGTGTCTTTCGCTATGTTATATGTTTATAAATAAAAACATGCATTACTTTTTTTAATCAACGCTACTCAGGTTGCCTAAGTGAGCGACACCTGCATAATCATTTTAGATTTTGGAGGATAGTGCAATGATACAGACAGAGAGACCCATTCAATAGTCTTTGATGGACTGATGCATTGGCAGAGTGATTCACTTTGAAAATTGTTTTGTTATTTCATCGTTTATAATCCAAGATGGAGAGATGGGTAGATCATTACCTTGAACTGTACGCCACAGAGAACACAGTCTCCGAGGAGGCCCTCAACAGTATCCCGACACTTCCCGTACTTGAGGAGCTCGACAGCGAGCCAACCATGGCTGAACTTGAAAAAGCAATCAAAGCCCTCACCAGCGGAAAAGCAGCAGGAACTGATGCCATACCCCCTGAGCTGATTACACAAGGGAAGCCGGCTCTACTACCACTTCTCCATGAACTTATCTGTCTATGCTGGAAGGAAGGTGAGGTGCCACAAGACATGCGCGATGCAAAGATAGTCACACTCTTCAAGAATAAGGGGGACAGAAGCGACTGAAACAACTATCGCGGCATATCCCTACTCAGCATGGTTGGCAAAGTATTTGCTCGGGTTATTCTCGCAAGACTGCAGGTGGTAGCAGAGCGCATATACCCAGAATCCCAATGTGGTTTCCGATCTGGCCGATCCACCATCGACATGATCTTTTCAATGAGGCAACTCCAGGAAAAATGTATGTAGCAACAACAGCCACTGTACCTCGCATTCGTGGACCTAACAAAGGCGTTCGACCTGGTCAGTCGCTGTTGACTTTTCAAACTGCTACACAATATTGGCTGTCCACCAAAATTGCTAAGCATGATCACGTCGTTCCACAATGACATGAATAGCACCGTCAGCTTCGACGGCGACACTTCCAAGCCTTTTGCCATCCTTAGCGGAGTCAAGCAATGCTGCGTCCTCGCACCGACGCTCTTCGGCATCCTCTTCTCACTCCTCCTGTCATATGCCTTCCAGTCCTCCTCTGACGTTGTCTACATCCACACCCGACACGATGGTATGCTATACAACTTGGCCCGCTTGCACGGCAAAACCAAAACAACTCGTGTCCTACTCAGGGAGATGCTGTTCGCTGACGATGCAGCCCTCGCAAGCCACACATGCAATGGCCTCCAGCGCCTCATGGGTCAGTTCTCCAATGCATGCCGTGAGTTTGCAATAACCATCAGCATAAAGAAAACAGAGGTCATGGCCCAGGAAGTTGCAGATCTAGATCCCATAGCCATTAACGGCTCTACACTCGCCATGGTCGACAACTTCAGATATCTAGGGTCATTGATATCCAACAACCTGTCCCTCGATGCCGAGATCAATGCATGCATTGGGAAAGCAGCCATCGTCATGTTAAAACTCACCAAGCGAGTTGGGGAGAACAGACATCTAACGCTGAACACCAAGTTGAAGGTCTACCAGGCCTGCATACTCAGCACGCTCCTCTACGGCAGTGAGTCATGGACGACATATGCCAGACAAGAGACACAACTGAACTCATACCATATGAGGTGCCTTCGCAGGATCTTGGGAATCACTTGGGAAGATAGGGTCACCAATACAGAGGTCCTCAGCAGAGCGAGTTCAACAACCATCTATGCAATGCTCAGTGAACGCCGCCTGTGATGGCTAGGTCATGTCCAACGCATGGACAAAGGACGCATCCCCAAAGAGCCACTGTACGGTCAACTTGAACAAGGATCACGTCCAACTGGTCGCCCCCACCTAAGATACAGGGACGCTTGTAAGAGGGACCTGCGTTCAGCGCAAATCGACATAGAGTCTTGGGAGGATACAGCATCAAACCGGTCATCATGGAGACACGTTGTGAAAGATGAGGTCAGGCGATCCGAGGCTGAGCGAACTCGGCTTCGTGAGCAGAAACGACAGAAACGAAAGGCATCAACACAACTGGATGACTCGATCTTCACCTGCGATGACTGCAACAGAGACTGCCACTCAAGAATAGGCCTACTCAGTCACCGCAGAAGATGTTCCTCAACAAGAGCGCAATCCATCCTCTCATAAGACGGACGGTGGCTGATGATAATACCCACCCATTCCCCATTGTGTTAGTTTTTCACTTGATATAAAACTATATTTGCATACGCTTACTATATATTTTGGTAATACTACATAATACGTCTATCTCTTAATCGCCGATAGTGCACACACTTATATATATAATGGAGATAATCTAAATAAGTTACAAGCTTTCGATTTAATCCATTGTCGTTTTGTGTACAAATGTCACCGACTCGAGTTCACGGGGTTTGGACTTATATGCAGGATAACTCTAAATGGGGAATTAGTGTGGTAGAGCAGAGTAGTGTACACAGAGTGGTGGCATATGAAGTGGTCAGTCCACGGTGTGTGGTCAATTTGAATTACACCAATAGACGATTCCAGTTACTAATTTAATATATATATAATTGTCCAGCAATAACGATAATTAACACATCTTGAAGTTCAAGTTTAATTATGTAGGTGATTTTAATGTGTGTGTGTGTGTGTATGTGTGTGTGTATGTGTGTGTGTATGTGTGTGTGTGTGCGTGCGTGTGTGTGTATTTTATGTTTATTTATCGTCGCTACCGGTGGCCCATATGAGCGACGCCTCCTGAAGAGATTAGTCCTATTAGACGTTTGGAGGATAGTGCAATGATACAGACAGATACCCATTCCAGTCTCATGTGGTTCTTTTACGTGCACGGTGTACAACACCGACACGAGCCCTCAGTTTTAAGTCCCATCTGAAAGACTGTTAATTTTATTAGGGTCAGATGGGATATAAAACCTGCAATACCTGGATTACCATTCCAGCATGGGATTTAATGGTGTCCATATATAGCTGATAGTTACAAATTA
Organism: Archivesica marissinica; assembly: GCA_014843695.1. NCBI lineage: Eukaryota > Metazoa > Mollusca > Bivalvia > Venerida > Vesicomyidae > Archivesica > Archivesica marissinica. Next base: position 9,688,946 of record CM026402.1, on the reverse strand, counting down.
ACATAAGTCCTGTAGCAGATTTAATGTGGCTACCATTATGTCACTAAACGTTACATTGTATTAACAGTAGCTGCTTTATGCTATTAACGGTATTTATATTAAAGAAACCATAAATTCTAAATAATGTCACTATGACAACTTTTCTATGACATGTTATAGATAATACTATCAGATAACATCTGCTTAAGAAAATGCATTAGTGGTCTCCTCTTTATAAAATATAATGTAAAAGTCACCATTATACAAAGAAACTAAATGATTGAAATTATAGGAATGAAATAAAACAATGATTATGTAACTACAGAATTTGATTGAAATTCTGACCGTTACATATATATGTACTGTACATTATGAATGAATACATATGTTTAAACCAAGTCTTCGCTGGTTCTTTTAGTGTCCAGCTTAGGCACCGACAAGAGACCTCGCCCGAAAGACTATTAATATTATTAGGGTTAGACGTGGAGCAAATCTACACTATTTAACCAGGATCCTTTTGATTGATTATCTAACTTACCAGTTGGTCATGGTACCCAGTTTATCCTGTGTTCTTCTATGAATGCATTGGACGCTTGCTTAGGATCGCTTTCCTGTTGAAAATTGTGTGGTGTAGGCAATATATACTAATATCAGTGTTGTATTACATTCATACGTACGGTGGGCTGTCACATGTACATTACATATTTGTAAAAGCGACATTTCCAGTCTAAGCAACATAGAGAACACCCATATTAAGCCACACTCATACACACATATTCCAATTATATATATACATTCCGATACATTCATACATACATTATGATACACACATATATATATTCCGATACATATTTTCTGAAAATGTTAATCCTGTGATAATTGAAAGCTACAATGAGAGACCTATCAAAGTGACCCACAGGCAACATATGAAGTGGTCAGATATCTACAGTCAAACCTGTGTTAGTTATCACCTCCATTAAGCAGCCAAACCTGTATTAAGCGGCAAGATTCCAGATTCCCAACTCATATATGTGAAGTCTAAATTGACTAATATTACTTTGGTATTAATTATGCATTTTCGGATGAGTCTTTCAATTCTCAGTGCTTGGGAAACAATTGTTGAACATGTGAGCATTGAAAGTTCCTGAGAGGGGTGTATCTAAAGTGACCCACAGGCATCAAATGAAGTGGTGAGATATATATCTCAATTGACTAGCATTAAAACATTATGTCAAATCTAAATTTACTAATAGTAGCTCGGTATTTTCTGAGGTGACTCAATTCTCACGGCTTGGGAGAAAATGCTCAATTCTTACGGCTTGGGGGAAAATGCTGACGTTGTGAGAATTGACAGTTCCAGTCAGGGACCTTATTAAAGTGACCCACAAGCATCATAACATTATGAAGTGGTGAGATATATATCTCACTTGACCATCATGACAACATTATGCCAGGTCTAAATTTACCAATATTAGCTCAGTATTATGCATTTTCTGAGATGACTTTCAATGTTCACGGCTTGGAGAAAAATGCTGAAATGCTAAATGCTAAATATACCAATATTAGCTTGGGAATATGCCTTTTCGGTTTGAATTTTCAATTCTCACGGCTTGGGGAAAAATGTTGAAGCTGTGAGAATTGAGTAAGGGACTTATCTAAAGTGTCCCACATGCATCATATGAAGTGAATATATATCTGTCTCCATTGGCCCACCGGAAAATATTATGTATAGTCTAAATATATTAATATAAGCTTGGCATTATGCATTTTCTGGGAATTGGGAGGGGTGGTCTAATAATTTGGCGCAATAATAAAAATTAGGACAAAAATGTAACTTTTTTTCAGTTGTCAATACCATTTATTATAATTATATATCAAATTGTCCAACCTTAGTTGTCTCCTAGTTAAGTTCCGTTTCACACCTGTCAGCAAATCCCATAATCCTGGAAAGGATTTTAATTTGTCTACACCTCACTGGTTATTGACCTGGAATATACACGACAGTAATTCTTGGAGCATTGGCAGGTCATCAAAGCTATACATTGTGGTATTGTTTATGACATATAAGAATAAAGGTTTAGTGTGAATATTTGAAATATGACAAATAGTTGTGTTCTAATAATAACAGCCAACTGCTGGCACAAAGATTTTATGAGAAATGAGAGGCGTATTTAACCCATTTCATTCTGGATACATTTAAAGTTTGGTGATCAGGATATATGTTGTTTGCTGCATAGCTAAGTGTCTTAAGCAAGATCGTCTGAATAGTAAACAGCATATAGCCTGATAAGACGGCATATTTCTATATAAAGTTATAGCATTGCAATTAGTAAACCAATATGGGAAAATCTACAACGACCTGGAAAAAATTAATTTGAAATATATATCAATACCCCCGCTAAAAGAACCCTACGGACAGATCCAACGCTTATGCCTCTATCCACACATCCACGTTAATATATTATGAAAATAAATAACTACTTATCAGTTAATCAATCGTTTCAGTAATATAAGTAATTACTTATATGACCCCCTATTTTTGTATTAATATCGCCTCTCCCCCTGTGACCAAATATCTAAGAGAAACATTTGTTCATCTCTTCATAAAATCTGCATTAAACTGATATATTTAATCATATATATGGGAATAGTGTTGTCTGAGTCAGACCAGTTGAAATCCAGAGCCCCTGACCCAATCCACCCATAATAGGAGGTAAGATAGCACGCAGAACAATTGATAAGTACAGCCAAGCTATAGGTACCAAACCAATGATCATGTATCGGTATGCTAGGGGCTGCGGTTTTCGACCTCCTCGTTTGGGCTAGTCCGAGGCTAGGACTACTCTAGTTACATATTGGGTGTTCTATGTACCTAGTAGGATGGTACACTTAGTGTACCTGTCCCTGGTTATCCTGACCAGATCATGATTATAGAAATTTGAACATCCCTTATCAAAACTGACCAAACATAGAGATGTCTTCAAAAACAAATATTTAGCAACATTTTGAATCCAGTATTTTCTCAAATTATCTGATTTATCCAGATTAGTTGTATATTTTACAGAAGCATTAACATGTTATTGACCCAAAATGATCAATTAAGGTAGCCTGATTATAGTAAGATCATAATTGATGCCCCTATGCTATGACATATGTGTAATGTCAAAACGTAGTGTTTTTGTTCAGTTTTTGGTCAATTACACAACGGATTGGAAGTATTAATGGGGTAAAAATCCCCATGTATATATAATAAAATATTATAAATATAAGTAATCAAACTAGAGTGAGGTTGGTAAAATATCCAAGAAAATGTCCTTTGAGATTTTCTCCATATCAAGTGAGAAATCTGATTTATTATACCATATGCGTCATACATACATATCCTAGTATTTATGATCATTTATCTATTAATATCCCCATACTTTTTATGCCTTTCTATAAACAGCAATATGATATTAACTTCAAACAATCTAATAAGGTTACATAACTGTATTATTACCACAGTTAAAGCTATTTTGCTGTGACATATGGGCAATGTTGTCCAAATCTAACTGTTTTGGATTATATACATACATAACCTAGTTTTTATGATCATTTATCTAATATCCACATAATCTTTATGCTTTTCGATAAACATCGATATGCTATTGACTTCAAATAATCAAATAAGGTTACATAACTGTATTATTACCACAGCTGATGCCCTTATGTTGTGACATATATATGAGCAATGTTGTCCAAAACATTTTTGGATTATATGTGCTCAGTCAAACTATCCTATGAGTGCTTCTTGGGATAAATATCCTAAAATGTATAGAATATAACACTATATTTATTGCAAAGTGTTATAATCTTCCCCATACCCCCTAGATCCACCCGCACCTGAAATAACTCTTTCTGATCTGTATTTTGGTCCCCACGCTAACAAAGGTCAACTCGGTACACATTCCTGAGGCATAGGAATGATAATATGAACATATGTCTCAATATTCTTGCAAAAATGATCCTTTATCCCTGGAATTATGCTAGGGTATTCAAGGACATTTCAATTATTGTTTCAGGTCATATTTTATGTAATTCTTCATTATCCAAATCCATGCAAGAATCCACTTTAGTTTAATTTAGTAAATGAAGCATAGATAGGAACATTATGACAGCAAACCGCCTATCAATATGAATAGTCTTGTCGCGAAAAATGCCTGTGTGCTGTCGGTCTATCTCCGAAAAAGTAAGCATGAACAACGGAACCGGATTACTGACATACGAGATTTTTGATTCGACAAGGATCTACGGTTGTTATTTGTTTAGCTATTCCCTGTGTGACTTGTCTTTTTAATGTAAATACTTGAGTATATTTTAAACATTATTACTATTTTACTGGCTCTACTAAGGTCACCGTTGGAATTGCTACGGAAGTGTGTTTTAACGTACTGATCACAAATGTTGTCACACAGGGGTATAGTTGTTATTTTAAAACACTTAATGATCCCAGTACACGGGGAAATATAAAACACGGGGACGGGAATATGAGGGAGAGAACACAAAATCACATCCTCAGTAACATACTATGTTTCAAGTGAAAATTAACTTTCACTTATTGTAGCTTACTGCAACGAAATATGGGTTTAGTTATATATTTATGTGTTTAAGGGTAACCCATATTAGTTTGGTCTTTCTTAAATATGCTAAAAAAGATGTCCAAGCGACATAGTGTGCCCAGGACACAAATGTGATATATAAACACAATTATAATGTATATGGGAGATCTGTTATTACCAGCTATTTATGTGTATGATTGGTTATAATTATATGTACCCGGGGTGATCAGTTATGAACTATCATAGTACAGATACATATTAAGACAGTCCACTTGCTCTTAATATTCTTAGTACACATATTTTAAACTTCGTAGTCTTAACTAAAAGTATTTTAGTCCACAACTCTCTAATTTTAATGCATAATGTCGGATGCTGGATGGCTATGGGTGCACAACTTTATTTTCTTGTGATATGTAGATCACAGTATTATAGTATAGCGCGACATTGCACATGTAACAAGGTATTCTCGTCACATAACCGTATTAGAAATGGTTAACATATATATATATGCAATCTTATATATCTTAGACGTATATGTGCACCGGATATTGTATTCACCGGGTATACCCCCGACTGTCGCTGACACAAATTATTGTGTGAGCGACTGTTGGCGATATGAAAACCAAACACACACTGAGATTACAGCATCCCTCATAGCCCATTAAACATCTAGTTATAATAATTGCGATAGGCAAATCCATCACTTAGATGATGGGTATTTTAATTTTCTTATAAAACTCAGTCGCCCAAATGCATTTATGCCGTGGCGACTTTAAATAAACATAGTAGTCAGACAATAGTCAGAATTACAATTGTTAACAACATATTACATAGTTGAATATATGTTCTGGAAAGTTTAAGAGAACATGAATGGACATGATAACAATGGTGCGCTATAAAAGGAGGATAACATATTAATTAAATTTGTTAATGAAACACGACTGTTAATTTTATTAAGTCAGACGGGGGATCGAACCTGCGATCCCTAGATTACCAGTCCAATAGTTAACTACAGGATTACAGTCCGGCTGTCACCCTAAATCATAGGGTGGTCATTAATCCATGGCATCGACAAGTAACCCTCTTTCTCATACATACATACATACATACATAGTCTACACATAGAGGGGTCATTATTATATGGCATTGAAAAGTGACCTGCCCTCACTTGTTCAGTGTATGCATAGGGAGTGGGGGTCATTGTTATTAATTGTTGTATGCTTGTCTGTGTAAATAGTATGCATATATATTATGTGAACCTCCTAGTTATACAGCACCCACCACCCCATTATCATCTTTAGAAATTGATAGAGACAAATTAGCTGTGTACTTTTATTTTCATATTCAATATATTTATGTTATTCTGTACATCATTGATTCAAAATAAATGTTGCTAGGCAAATTATAATAAATTTAATATGTTCCCACTATATTGCCATTCACAAGGGGAGTAATTGTTCCGCAAGGGGGTCAATATTCTATGACCGACTAATAACCCGCAAGTCATTATTTTGAGGGGGGTCAATATTCTATATGACACCGGGTTCAATACTCGGTCAGGCCACACATGTAATGTCATCGAGCAAGTCGTCTCACACACATTGCTTATTATTGGTTAACCGCTTATGTCGGCTAAGCCTACCTAGTCGTGTCGGCTAAGCCTGTCCAGGAAATCAAGCGTAGGTCCTCGCAAGGGGTTTGACATAGGGCAGATAGTAAGTCAATAAGATGTATCTAGCTTAATAAATAGTTAAGCACAAGCTGCTTCGTTCTTATATTGTTCTTATATACTGTTTTTCGGTGTATTTCGGTATTTCTACAGGTTGGAGAACAGTCTATTTCTATACAAATTGTAAGAGGCACACTTTCCGTCCGAATTCGATATTTCGGATAGTATTGTATTAATAATTTTAGAGTTGACAAATTTTGTGAATGGTCCTGTATAGTTTATCCATAATGTTTAGTATGCAAACATATATGTAGTTGTTGGGATCCTCTATGTTCCCACCATTTAAAAATGGGTACTATAATTACCTCGCCCAATATCTTGGGATATTGTCCCCTGTTTAAACGTCTTTTGAATAACCTTATCAAAAATTGAGATATGTTATTAAATGCACATTTCAATATTTCTGAGTTCAGATTCTCAAAACCTGGACTGTTATTATTTTATTTTGTGACAGCACAGCATAACTAATTTCTTTATCTAAGAATGCATAACAAAGATACAGTGTTTGACTAATGTGTTATTTACAACTGGCTCTTCGCTGCATACATTGTTAATCAACAGATAAATTGTTGCATACATTGTTAATCAACAGATAAATTGTCGGTACGTTGTTGTACTGTTGTTTTATTGTCTTCCAAATCTGCCTAGGCAATTCTTTGGCCATAGCTCGCAGTTTCAGTATGTTCTTCTCTTTATGTCTATATAATTAATATTGCTTTGCGATTTATTTTATTGTAGACATGTTTTGCATTGATAAAACCATGCATATGTTCGTCAGTCGTGTACCGTAGAAATGTATTTCTAGCTCTTTTAGTTAGCTTTCTAGTAGCATAACACTCTTTTTTATAGCCATGGTGGAATTTTGTATTATTTTATCATATTAAGTATTTCAAAATGCGCTAAATAGAGGATATTTGTTTGTTTTGAGTGAATATGGAATATATCTCACTTCGAGGTGAGATATATTCTATATTCACTCAAAACAAACAAATTTTCTTTTTATTTTATGATAATTGGTGAAAAACAAACACAAAATGAAGAAATTAAAATAGCTGGCCGCCGTGTTTTTGCGCGGATGAATACATTAACGACTATACGTCGTGAGTCGAAAGAAATACAAATCTGCCGCCATCTTGAATTTAGAGTTGAATCGAGGAAAAATCGCCAATCGCCAGCCTCGCCAATGGCTACAATATTGCAAAATTGGCTAATAAAAACTCAGTTTAATGGCTACAATATTGCAACATTGGCTAATAAAAACTCAGTTTGGCGAAAATTATAAAAACGGCGAAAATCTGTAAAATATCCGAAAATTGGAAATTCCCCGGAGACTATTTTTGGAAAATTACTCGGGTCAAGGTGAAATCGTGTCGCGCGTGACTAATATCTCGGACTGGAGAATCATACAAGCGTGTTGTTTGTTTATTTAATGGGGCGTAATGTTTGATTAGTGTGCAAACACGGGACACACTATGAATGCTTATTATATTGAGCAGGTCGGCATTACATTGTTGCCCAAATCCTTAATTTAATTTGGATTTATTGTTTCAATTTACAGTGACAAAATTCGAGACATTGTCAGTTGTATTTCGCTTTTGATTTGTTTCATAACAAAAACAATAATACAGGTAAAAGCCAGGTAAACGGTGAAAATTAAATGACACGTGTGACACGGTGCAAGTTTGTGAAAAAAACAACATCGGATGATAAAATTATTTTACATTCCAGGTACATATCCTCAATATTGTTAAATTCCATTTGTTATTTATTTAAATTTTGTTAGAGCTATTAATTGTTTATATATTATTATTCAATAGCAGACGGTTGATTTGTTGTTTGTTGTTGTCTAAGCATTTAAAGGGAGAGTAATAGTGCAAGAATAGTGTATTGAGAAGGGAGATAATAAAAAAGTAGTCCGGCAGTGAGATATAATCCATATCTCACCGATGAGATATGGATTATATCTCATTGATAGAACACTGTATTTCATCAATTAGCATAAAATAAAAGATATAGTTACATGAACTTAACAACAGTTCGACCGTATTATCAATGTTACAATTCGTGTTCTCTACTTGAGAAATAAATGATAAAATAGTTTGCTCACTGTTAGATAATGCATCTCTAAATTCATTCACATTCCAATTGTATTACCCGCATTAAATTAATATTAAGACAACAGCGGTCTGAAATCTCATTCGGATCTATAATTTCAAAATGTGAAATATGTTCATAAGCATTTATTTACAAAAGAAAATAATCGACTGTACTTGTAATTATGCGAGTGATAAGTAAACTGACCGCAAGTATCCATGTGCAAGTATACCATTACCTACGACGAATGACGTACTTATTATACATATGTCAAGAAAGAAGACGACGGTCAAATGCATCGATCACGTACTCGCTATATTCACGCACCGGCATCAATATAAGTTGACAGCTCGCTGTCATCAACATATAAGTAGTTATCATAATCTATAAACACCTAGATTTGAATCTCCTATTACAAAGATTGTGTTCAATTGTATATACCTCTCAATATCTGATTCAATCGGTGGCACATATAAATATCCGCATGATATTTAAAGCGACACTACATCAGTGAAAACGCAACTTTCTACAGATTGTATTTTCCTATTATATGGTATAATATTTTTCCAAAAATTTGTTTCAAATATTGAGTATTTCAACTAATACGCACACGTTGTATACGCGGTTTGTTGACATAACAAAATAATGAAAATAGGGTCAACATCCATGCGTAATACAACTCTTGTATCATGAATAACACGATGTTACCGTTATATCTCACATGTAAATTTATTTGTAGACTAGTCTTAGTTAAATTATCTTTAAACGAAATTATCTCGCGTTTAGAATTGACTTCCATGACAAACACATGTCAATTCATGATCGTTAAATGAAATCCTACTTTCAATTTTGAAAGTTTGTAGATCACCAAAACACTGTTTATTGATTCCATGTTAGTATTCGAATGTATTCGGAAGAATTTGTAGTAGCCACTCATGTATACGTGAAAAATATAATGTCGCTTTAAGCAAGTCATTTGGCAACTTAATCCACATGTCTTCTATAGCAATACTTTTACCTTTAATTATATGTTTATAGTATACAGAAACTCCACCACTATCGCCCTCTGTTTGCATGTTGTACAATTGCCATGTGTTTGTATGTTGTACTATCGTCCTGTGTTTGTATGTTGTACTATCGCCCACTGTTTATATGTTGTACTATCGCCCTCTGTTTGTATGTTGTACTATCGCCCTGTGTTTGTATGTTGTACTATCGCCCTGTGTTTGTATGTTGTACTATCGCCCTGTGTTTGTATGTTGTACTGTAATTGTTGCCATAGATGTGTATACCTAAATATCCATGTAAATCAAGGTTAATATCTGTTGACAACCATATCTCCTGTAAGAGTATAATATCATATGCATTCAACGTTTCTAGACTGTCTATGTCGTTGATTGTTCTACTTGACCGTTCACATTCCATGATCATAGCTTTAACTGTTTTAAATGTTCTTCCCGACGGTTCTATCGTCTCGTAGGAAACATGTATGGTGGTTGGTCTATCACTTTATCGTCACTATAGATTGTAAACAAAATACCGTCTATATACAGTGTACATCCTTGTTGTCTGAGCTTACGTTTTAGCTCCTATTGCTCGTCAACGGTGATCTCAAATGCTCGACTAGCATGCCTTGTAAGTTGTGGCCGCTGCATACCGACACAACGCTTGGCGTCGTTTAACGTGTGTTTAATGCCCCCCTCGTACGACCGCTGACACACGATGAATATTTGCCACATGTTTCTTTATATATAACTGGTACCTTCCTAAGTCACCGTAAACTGCTACGTTACATATATATTGCTTAACCCCTTATACCCTCTTACAAAACGTTAAATGAAATATTTACAAATTAACAGATTTGCCCTAAACCATAGTACAGCGTGGATGCAACAAACTCGTCAAATAATTGTTTCGTATTGTATCGACTTAGATTTGCCGTTAAATGTTCATGGCTTTTCAGCCGGTTCCATACAAAACAGTATTATTTAATACAATTAAACCCGCATGATTAAATATAAATCCTGTATAAAGTAGAAACAATCGCTTTTGTAAGTTCAACACTCATCACGCCCAATTTTACCCTTCTATCTCTAAAAACAAATAGTTAGTTTCTTCGGTGTTCAACTCTAATCCCGAAAGTATCACAATAATTGGCTAAGCTAAACAGAGAATGGTGTGGTGTGAGACAAATTATAACCATGTCGTCGGCAAATAGAAACAAAATAATACTTCAACTGATATTCCACAATTAAGTCTGTTCTGGAGGAATAACTCAAGATCCTCGACGAACATGGAGTACAATATATGTGCAATTATCTCCCATTGTCTAATGCCAACCGCTATACAAAATAAATCTGGGTATTTATGACTGTCACGGTGTTTAACACATGCTTTTACTGAACTGTAAAAAGACCGTATTATGGGAAGTAATGTCCCACGTATACGTGTACAGCTTAAACCAAAGCCCATTCCTGTATACGGAATCGAAACAACGTTTCATGTCTACGAACTTCAAGGCACAATATAATCTTTTGTTGTGATTTAATACTTTCCCTAAGAGCGTATTCAGGACGAATATGGCATCACACTATAACAGCCTTTCCAAAAACCCAAGTGTGCATCAGATAGTATGTCATTTTCTTCGGACCATTTATACATGTGGTTATTTAAAAAGCTGGTAAACAGCTTACCAAAAATGCTTAAGCATGTAATCCCGCGATAATTATTAACATTCGGTATTTCTCGTTTCTTGGGTAACGTGGTAATAAAGCCCCTAGTCCATGCTTTTGGAAATTAATGTACCATTATTTTATATTATATTTTAATTTAGTAAAATTCTCTGTATCATGTCCTGTTAAAATATCACTACTTTCACTGAAGTACTCATTTGATAAACTACCATCAACAGACGTCTGGTTGCGAATTAATTATTTTATGCAATGTGTCACCTCCTCATATGTAATAAGTTGACATTATATTATTCCTCGAGTGTGTGCTGACATTCATCTAACTCATGTGACGTATTAAATTCCTCGGCATCTGTATTTGTTGAAGTATTGACATTTTCAAATATGTTTAAGTGCTCCTTAAAGTCGTCTACATTTAGAAAATATGTAATTATTGGAACTCCTTGGCTTGTAATATTTCCAGAATTTTTTCGGATTCGAAAGTTTATGGTTTACGAAGTTATTAATTTGTGTGAATTAATACTGTCCGAGTTTTGCCTAACTAATAATTTGTATGACCTTTTGAGTGCATTCATGTCGACCCAATGTTCTTCTGACATAAAGCGCTTGTGTGTGTCCACTGTATTACTATATATATATATAGTTTGCTTGCTTGCATTCGTAAGCGGACCATGTATTACGATGTTCTACATATATATCATCGAATCCATGTTTACTACATTATACTTTCGTAAAAAGCGGATCCATAACGTTGTTAACAATACTATAAACATGTTACTAGGCTGTTACCATCGTAACGGTGGTCATTTATAATACTATCGTAACGGTGGACATTTATAGTACTATTAAACAACGGTAGATTCTCAATTAGTTTTGCTCGAAAATCATATCTATGTTCCGACAGCAAATGCTTTGATTTATACTCAGGATTATACTATTGTTTCATTCAATTTATGTTAACATTCGATGTAACGGTATAGTGTTGCATTGCTTGAGAACGGGGGGAACGTTCATCCTATGAGAACAGTGACAACATAGTATAGACGCGTTATCAGAGAAAGGAACGCTCCTCCATTTGAGAAACACATTCATTTCTGTTTCTTGTAACTACTGCAAATAATGTGTCAGATTTCATTTACTTTCATTGAAAACGTACATATTGGTACTAATTATCAAGGGAACATTCCCCCATTCCTAAGAACAACTATTTTGTGTGCTATTTACTGTGTACTGTAATGCATTTATTTCCACACTTGAACATATTTGCAAAATAAATGAGCTACTTTGGCTTAAGTATTTGGTGTATCTTCAATTCTACCCCTTACTGTCTAGATTCTTAATTAAGCAGCCAGTAAAATGTACCTGCATTATACGGCGGTAAATCCGTTGTTATAATGGATCCTGGCTTGTATTTATTGTGTACTTAATTAATTACTGTAACTTATATTATAATCATATTGTCGAAGGGAGGCATATAGTGTTGGCACTGTCCGTGTTCCCGTGCGTGTGTCCGTCCGCCAGAGTCAATAGTTCCAGTCCGGGCTGTAACTATACTTCTAAGATACGAGAGCTTTACTCACCTACTGTGATATTGTTTTTATATTTCACTAAGATATTCAACATCGTCGAAGAAGTGTACCACTTTCAATGTAAATACGTTAACATCAGCATCATTTTAACGGCGATTGATGCCTCATTACAATACATAGCAATACATAATATTATTTCCGCAACAATTTCAAAATCACACGTTAAAAATCGTGCGACTCCATTGTGCACACATGTACAACATTCGTTAAGACAAGGTCTGCCCCAAATAGTTGTTAAGTGTGTGTCATATAGAATATACACATAGAGGAAGTAAATTTAAATTTAAACTTTATTTATATTACAACGATTGCGAAGCAAGTTCTAACAACTTATATGAATCACTCTCGTTGGCGCGGATGAAAGCTAAATGTTGTCATTTATGTGGGAGGAAACAGGAGTACCCGGAGAAAACGCACGTGTCCGATATTGCGACCACCGTACCATCTCACATACTTCCCGTTCCGAGGATCGAACCCGGGTTACATTGGTAAGAAGCGATGGCGCTAACCACTCATCGCTAACCACTGCGCTAATCGGACAGCCAGGACGAAGTAATGGTTGTAAATAGGAACGTACCTGTGGTGCAGCTTGTTTTGGGGCAACATCTAGTTACACATTGCTGCTGATACATTTGTAGAAACAGACAGACCGCCATTGGCATGTGTTATTATCGTGTGTTTGTAGAAACAGACAGATCGCCATTGGCATGTGTTATTATCGTGTGTTTGTAGAAACAGACATACCGTCATTGGCATGTGTTATTATCGTGTGTTTGTAGAAACAGACAGACCGCCATTGGCATGTGTTATTATCGTGTGTTTGTAGAAACAGACAGACCGCCATTGGCATGTGTTATTATCGTGTGTTTGTAGGAACAGACAGACCGCCATTGTCATGTCTTATTATCGTGTGTTTGTAGAAACAGACAGACCGCCATTGGCATGTCTTATTATCGTGTGTTTGTAGAAACAGACAGACCGCCATTGGCATGTCTTATTATTGTGTGTTTATAGAAACAGACAGACCGCCATTGACATGTGTTATAAACGTGTGTTTGTAGAAACAGACTGACCGTCATTGGCATGTGTTATTATTGTGTGTTTGTAGAAACAGACAGACCGCCATTGGTATGTGTTATTATCTTGTGTTTGTAGACACAGACAGACCGCCATTGTCATGTCTTATTATCGTGTGTTTGTAGAAACAGACAGACCGCCATTGGCATGTCTTATTATCGTGTGTTTGTAGAAACAGACAGACCGCCATTGGCATGTCTTATTATCGTGTGTTTGTAGAAACAGACAGACCGTCATTGGCATGTGTTATTATCGTGTGTTTGTAAAAACAGACATACCGCCATTGGCATGTGTTATTATCGTGTGTTTGTAGAAGCAGACCGACCGCCATTGGCATGTGTTATGATCGTGTGTTTGTAGAAACAGACTGACCGCCATTGGCATGTGTTATTATCGTGTGTTTGTAGAAACAGACAGACCGCCATTGACAGGTGTTATTATCGTGTGTTTGTAGAAACAGACAGACCGCCATAGGCATGTATTGTTATCGTGTGTTTCTAGATACAGACAGACCGATATTGGCATGTGTTATTATCGTGTGTTTGTAGAAACAGACAGACCGCTATTGGCATGTGTTATTATCGTGTGTTTGTAGAAACAGACAGACCGCCATTGGCATGTGTCATTATCGTGTGTTTGTAGAAACAGACATACCGCCATTGGCATGATATTGTGTTATACTCGTGTGTTTGTTGTCGGAGTTTAAAGTCGCACAAACAGCTTAGGTCATATAATTCCAGTTATAGTATGTAGCGGAAGACCCTGGTACCCCTCCGAGCAGTATTCCAGAGAGTTGGTGGTCGAAGACCCTGGTACCCCTCCGAGCAGTATTCCAGACAGTTGGTGGCTGAAGACCCTGGTACCCCTCCGAGCAGTATTCCAGACAGTTGGTGGCTGAAGACCCTGGTACCCCTCCGAGCAGTATTCCATACATTGTATTATTGAGTGTGTCATTGAATGTAGTAATGTTATCACACTTTGTAACTGTGAATAACTAAAACGAAAATCAACAGTAAACGTGTAGTTAGTTTTCAAATTAATGTTCGAGAACCGTTTCAAAAATGATTTACAATACGCCATTCTCTGTTTTAGTATGCGATAGTTATAGAACTAACCTACAGACGTATCCCGGTCAGTGTGTGTACGGTTATAACATAGTTAAACTCACTGGCATGAGTACCGATGAAGACTGTATACAGAAATGTGAGATGGACCATGGCGACAATTGCCTCTCTGTTGAGTACAAAACTAGTTTTAAGAGGTGCCAGTGTTTGAGTATTACAAGACAACAGGTGTTAGACAGTAGCCCGGGAAACCTGCGTGAAGATGATTGTATTCTCTACACAAAAATATGTGGCTAATGATGCACTCTGCTCAATTGTGTCCCTTGTTCAATCGCATGTGTTGTTCGTTCTATCGCATGTGTTGTCACAGTTCAAGTATCTGTTCATAACAACATGTAATTATGTATACTACAAAGGTTATATACGCTATTTTCATGTCCCCACACGTGTTATTACCATGTTCCCACACGTGTTATTACCATGTCCCCACACGTGTTATTACCATGTCCACACACGTGTTATTACCATGTCCCCACACGTGTTATTTCCATGTCCCCACACGTGTTATTACCATGTCCACACACGTGTTATTACCATGTCCCCACACGTGTTATTACCATGTCCCCACACGTGTTATTACCATGTCCACACACGTGTTATTACCATGTCCACACACGTGTTATTACCATGTCCCCACACGTGTTATTACCATGTCCACACACGTGTTATTACCATGTCCCCACACGTGTTATTACCATGTCCACACACGTGTTATTACCATGTCCCCACACGTGTTATTACCATGTCCACACACGTGTTATTACCATGTCCACACACGTGTTATTACCATGTCCCCACACGTGTTATTACCATGTCCACACACGTGTTATTACCATGTCCACACACGTGTTATTACCATGTCCCCACACGTGTTATTACAATGTCCCCACACGTGTTATTACCATGTCCCCACACGTGTTATTTCCATGTCCATCCCTCTCGCTCCACGCAATGCACATTGTTCTCCGTGCGTCAATGTTTACAACTGTTTTAATATTTATTTGTCAATGCATTTCTATATTGCACATACTCTGCTAGAAAGTGTAGGATACATGCTGAACCATTATGGAATTATTTCATAATGTAATATAGTCGTAAATAACAAACAATTATTCCGCATGGCCGTCTGTGGTAACTCAATACATTGTTAGTAGTTATGCCATAGAGTGTATTGAAGAGCAACGAAAAATACCCAAGTAATTTGGGGGGGGGAGGAAATATTGATATAATATTGTTTATCTGCGGATATTTATGAACAAATGCCCGTAAGGAACTTTATGCAATATTTCTTGGGAATAATGCCACACCGATGAGCCATAGGAGGTCAATATAATGGAAACTCAATCCAGGCCTCTCTGTTGTTTAGTAGAATACGGCTGCATTGCCATTGTTTGGGTAAGAAGGGAACACCATTTTTTTGAAAATAGTTGAACAATATGCCATGGAAGGCAATATTGGGAGGACCTTAAGCTATAATGTACATGTTGTGCTATTACGACATGTTGTCATAATTGAATGAAGTTTATCATTCACACTTTAAATACGTGCAGTTGTACTATATATAATAAATAACATCCGGCTATTTCATATATATAACCAATCACTGGACCGGCTACACTCTGTGACACATTTCTGGGAAGTAGGCACATATTTGGTGTGTCATTTTAATCACTTTTAAACTATATTTGAGCTGATGTGTAAATATACATTTTATTATATAAATGTGTTAGCTTATTGTAATATAATATTATGTATCTATGCATGTATTGAATAACACAAGGCACTATAATAAAATATGTACATATTTTATTATTAATATAAAACACCAGGATACTATTTCTACGACATATTTATGTCAGTAGCTTGTATGTATTGTATGCTATGTGTATGTATATATTCGGGTAAGGTATATATGCCCACACATTGGAAATACTATTTCACTAACTTTTCGTTATTAAAGTAAAACGAAAAGTAATGGATCCGGAAATATGTTAAAAAGGAAATGTTATTGGGTATCAAATTGCAGGGCCTTCTCTTCGTTTATATGAACTTGTTTATGAAGATGTTCACTACACAATGTTGCTTCACTGCTCGCTGTCTTGTTGACTTGTGCCTGTTAGCTTACACCATTTGAAATCAACTGTATGTATGTATTTCTCATTATATATGTATGCATATCACGTAATATTGTATAAAGCACACTTAACTTGTGTACACAAAATATATATAACGTATGCAGTAATAACAGTTAATTTACCTTTAATAATGCCATTATGTCTTACCTTACTGCAAGTGTTACTCCCTTATCGAAACTAGATTATACGAGTTTGCGTAATAGGACAAATACATGTTATGTCTCATAAATATATCTTAATTAGCATGGATGAGAAAACACAAAATGTTTTTTCGAACCCACCTCCCACACTCCATCCACAGTGCAGTGCACATAGTCAGAACCCACCACCTCCCACACTCCATCCACAGTGCAGTACAAATAGTCAGAACCCACCACCTCCCACACTCCATCCACAGTGCAGTACACTTAGTCAGAACCCACAACCTCCCACATTCCATCCACAGTGCAGTGCAAATAGTGAGAACCCACCACCTCCCACACACCATCCACAGTGCAGTACACATAGTCAGAACCCACCACCTCCCACACTCCATCCACAGTGCAGTGCAAATAGTCAGAACCCACCACCTCCCACATTCCATCCACAGTGCAGTGCAAATAGTCAGAACCCACCACCTCCCACACTCCATCCACAGTGCAGTACCCACCACCTCCCACACTCCATCCACAGTGCAGTAAAATGTCAGAACCCACCACCTCCCACACTCCATCCACAGTGGTAGAACCTACCACCTCCCACACTCCATCCATAGTGCAGTACAAATAGTTAGAACCCACCACCTCCCACACTCCACCCACAGTGCAGAACACACCACCTCCCACACTCCATCCACAGTGCAGTACAAATGGTCAGAACCCACCAACTCCCACACTCCATCCACAGTGCAGAACCCACCACCTCCCACACTCCACAGTGCAGTACAAATAGTCAGAACCCACCACCTCCCACACTCCGTCCACAGTGCAGTACAAATAGTCAGAACCCACCACCTCCCACACTCCATCCACAGTGCAGTACAAATAGTCAGAACCCACCCCCACACTCCATCACAGTGCAGAACCCACCACCTCCCACACTCCATCCACAGTGCAGTACAAATGGTCAGAACCCACCACCTCACACACTCCATCCACAGTGCAGAACCCACCACCTCCCACACTCCATCCACAGTGCAGTACAAATGGTCAGAACCCACCACCTCCCACACTCCATCCACAGTTCAGAACCCACCACATCCCACACTCCATCCACAGTGCAGTACAATAGTCAGAACCCACCACCTCCCACACTCCATCCACAGTGCAGTACAAATATTCAGAACCCACCACCTCCCACACTCCATCCACAGTGCAGTACAAATAGTCAGAACCCACCACCTCCCACACTCCATCCACAGTGCAGTACAAATAGTCAGAACCCACCACCTCCCACACTCCATCCACAGTGCAGGAACCCACCACCTCCCACACTCCATCCACAGTGCAGTACAAATGGTCAGAACCCACCACCTCCCACACTCCATCCACAGTTCACAACCCACCACATCCCACACTCCATCCACAGTGCAGTACAAATAGTCAGAACCCACTACCTCCCACACTCCATCCACAGTGCAGTACAAATAGTCAGAACCCACCACCTCCCACACTCCATCCACAGTGCAGTACAAATAGTCAGAACCCACCACCTCCCACACTCCATCCACAGTGCAGTACAAATAGTCAGAACCCACCACCTCCCACACTCCATCCACAGTGCAGTACAAATAGTCAGAACCCACCACCTCCCACACTCCATCCACAGTGCAGTACAAATAGTCAGAACCCACCACCTCCCACACTCCATCCACAGTGCAGTACAAATAGTCAGAACCCACCACCTCCACACTCCATCACAGTGCAGAACAAATAGTCAGAACTCACCACCTCCCACACTCCATCCACAGTGCAGTACAAATAGTCAGAACCCACCACCTCCCACACTCCATCCACAGTGCAGTACAAATAGTCAGAACCCACCACCTCCCACACTCCATCCACAGTGCAGTACAAATAATCAGAACCCACCACCTCCCACACTCCATCCACAGTGCAGTACAAATAGTCAGAACCCACCACCTCCGACTCTCCATCCACAGTGCAGTACAAATAGTCAGAACCCACCACCTCCCACACCCATACACAGTGCAGTACAAATAGTCAGAACCCACCACCTTCCACACTCCATCCACAGTGCAGTGCAAATTTTTAGAACCCACCACCTCCCACACCCATCCACAGTGCAGTACAAATAGTCAGAACCCACCACCTCCCACACTCCATCCACAGTGCAGTACAAATAGTCAGAACCCACCACCTACGACTCTCCATCCACAGTGCAGTACAAATAGTCAGAACCCACCACCTCCCACACTCCATCCACAGTGCAGTACATCTAGTCAGAACCCACCACCTCCCACACTCCATCCACAGTGCAGTACACATAGTCAGAATATCCTTGAACCATTTGTGTGGTTAGATGAACCCACCACCTCCCACACTCCATCCACAGTGCAGTACAACTAGTCAGAACCCACCACCTCCCACACTCCATCCACAGTGCAGTACACATAGTCAGAATATTCTTGAACCATTTGTGTGGTTAGATGAACCCACCACCTCCCACACTCCATCCACAGTGCAGTACACATAGTAAGAATATCCTTGAACCATTTATATTAACAGTCTTTCAGATGGGACGTTAATCCGAGGTCTCGTGTCGATGCTTTACACCGTGCATGTAAAAGAACCAGAGGAGATTCTGGAATGGGTCTCTGTCTGTATCGTGCACTATCCTCCAAACTATAAAATAACTAATCTCTTCAGAAGGCGTCGCTCATATGGGCAACTGGTAGCGACGATAAATAAACGTAAAAACACACACAAACCATTTGTGTGGTTAGATTAGTTTCTTTTTATTATCAGTATGCTAGTTGTATTAGTAATTTGGTGTGTTGTTTTAACAATGTTCTGTTTTTTATTCACAGTGCCCATCCAGTTTAAAGATTATTTGGCACTTTTTCTTACCAGAGGGCACGTTACTTCTAGTCGCCTAAATATATCGACATTTACTTTACTTTATTTTTGTATGTAACTATTGTTTCTATCAGAAATGTGTGTGCTGTGTAGACTTGTTAATGTTATGGCTTATAAATAAAGCTCAAGTATATATGTGTGTTGGGTTATATTTCTCCATACTAGCTTCCCATGAGAATTTGGTGGTACAACGTAGTGTAGTAAACATAAATAGGAATGCTGGTACGACGTATACTTTTCAATGTCATACGGTAGGAGCATCATTAAATAGGAATGCTGGTACGACGTATACTTGTCAATGTCATACGGTAGGAGCATCATTGGCAAACGTCAAAACAAGTTTAATAGAAGCATTTACATTACAATTTTACAGAAATAATACTAAGTCTTATAAAGCGAATGCCATTGATTGCTTAGAACAAAATGTCGATGTTCGTGAACATATCATAACATGTTATATTAAGATAACATAATAATAGCTGATCCATAGAACATTGCATTAAAATGCGATTAAATGGAAATCTGTGTCATGCATTAAAACAGTTTAACTATGTTTTACTACGTACAGTACAGACATAATGGCTCAAACATTGTCCGTGATGATGCGATGGAAAATTGTCCTCACAATTCATAGCAGATATCCATCGCAACTTCATCGTGCATTCAATTAGTCATCGCAACGGGTTCCGATAACAAAAATCGATACCTGGCAAATAACAACATCATCGAACGAACGAACGGTCATATTGTATTCACATAAACTATACAGTTTTTAGTGACATAGCAATATTTCATTCTACAACATAAGTATACAATTATGACAACAAATGTAGGTGATAATTATTGGCATACCATATTACTATAGGGATGAACTATGGTATATAATTTTACTTACTCGAAATCTTAAAACATTTCTAAATGCAATCCTAATTACAGTGACATCTATATATGCGATATACTGTATTTCAGTACAACATATCAATAAATAAAAAGTGAAATATAAACCTGATACTAGTGTATTTTAAAATGGACAACATATTGAAAAAACCGTATCTGTATATTTTAGTCGATTGTTCAGATCAATCAAGTCATATACAGAACAGTATGCAATACATATTCCATACTAGGGATACAGCGTTAGGTGGAACACACCAAACTAGAATCCACTTCCAAGAAGTGTATCACATAGTGTTGCCGGCCGGTTCAGTGCTTGGGTCGATCCCTACCTACGAGGCTCCCGCTACACCTGTGACACTCTCCTCGAAATATACTCCATCTGACTGTTACACCAATACTATTCTCAGTATGGGCTATCATATAAAAAGTATTGTTCAAAGAATTCTATAATTGTGACCTCATAAGTATATGTTGATCTAAGTAAAGATAACCATTCAATATAATTGTATAAGAACTATTAATATCAGTTTTAAAGACCTCCAGGAACAGTTTATGATCTAATGATACGTAACTCAAGAGCTTTTCAAGAAATTCGTCTTCTATTTCGTTTGTAGAACAAATTTGGCAATATCTTAGATTTCTATCAATTATATCTCTTCCATTTCTATCAGTTTGAATTATAAGACTATGTGCAGATATTCTTATTCTTGTAAGTGCAATACGCATATTGCGAGACAAAATGTTATTCAAATAAAATTCTATATCTAATGTATCCTTATCACATGTATACAATGTTAGCACTTCCATGTTATTTATAGTCATACGCCATTCCTGCATAAATTCATCCAATACTCTTTGTTTGAAAAATAAAAGGAATGATTGATTGATCATTGCATTCTGATATTTGGTTATATGTAACATCATTCCATTTATACATTTTTACAGGAATCCATATTTAGATAATACATCTTTAACACTAGTAATCCATTTTGTCTTACCATTCGATACATCATTCATGGCAGTATCAACAATTGATTGTATAATAATATTATCATTACGACACAATTTTAACCAATATTTAACAATACGTGTATATCTGTTTATATATAATGGATAACGTCCTAATTCGCCATAAACAGCAACGTTACATGTCGTTTGTCTAACTCCTAATACCATTTTACAGAATTTAACATGTATTTTGTCTAACATTTTGGATTTTGAAAAACCCCATATTTCACATCCATAAGAAATTGTTGAATTATGCATCAAATAACTGCAACGCCACTTTCGGCAACGTGTCATGTCTTTTTAGATTAGCAGTGAGGGTGTTCATTGATTTAAGACCTTTTCCATACAAAGTATGTGTATTTAAATTAAAATTACCAGTATAATTAAGTGTTACACCCAAATAATTAAAATCATTTACAACCTCTAGATATGCATTTCCATATATCCATCTCTCGCCCCTTAGTAATCCGCCACGCTTTCTAAATACAACACATTTGGTTTTCTCAATGTTAACTTCGAGTCCCCACTTGTTACAATATTCGTGTATTTTATCCAAAGACGCTTGCATATCTTCGGGGTTTAAAGCTAGACTTACCAATTCATCTGTGAACAACGATTTTGTAAAGTAAGGCCACCTTCTGTTCTATGCTGTAAATACAATTCTAAATCTTCTACAAACAGCGAAAACATAATCGGAGAAATTATCTCCCCTTGTCTCAATCCGACTGCAATTTCAAAGAAATCAGAGTAGTTACCAGCACTACAAGATCGTACACACGATTTCATAGTTTGGTACATAGTTCTAATTACACGTAAAAGTTTACCGTTAATATCCATATTATACAATTTATACCATAATGCATTTCTATAAATATTATCACAACAACGTCTCATATCTATAAATATGTTAATAAATTGATGTATCAATGAATGGAGAATAAATACTGCGTCTATAGTGGACCTGCCTTTTCTAAAACCAAATTGAGCATCTGAAATTATATTATTTTCTTCACTCCATTTTGTAAGACGATCATTTAAAACACTTGTACATAATTTACCGTAACAGCGCAATACCTCTATAAGTGTTTACATCATGTTTATCTCCCTTTTCATGTAACGGAATAATGATACCTTTTGTCCATACCTCTGGAAATATTCCAGTGTCTAAATTGTTATTAAACATAATAGTAATAAAATTATATCCAGCTAGACTATCACTAGCCTCAAGAAAATACTCGTTTAGTAACTTATCTTCCCCAGATGCCTTATTTCTACTTAATGTTTTTTATTGCGTTACAAATGTCACTATGTGACATTTTAGCATCTAATTCTTCGTAAGCTGGGTCGATATTGTCAAATTTATTGGTATCATTGAAGCTTTCCGCATCATCATTTATATTGTGATTAACATTAGACAACATTTCTTCAAAATACATTTTAAAATCACCCAAAGTTATATTACAACTGTTTACTGTATTATTATTTTTAAAATACCTCCAAAAATCTCAAGGTTTACATTTTTTAAGGTTTTCAAAATCTCTGGTTTGTTTAAATTTTAATGCTCTGCTTTTATGTCTTATAATCCTTTTGTGTACATTTTTATAATGGCATAGCTCTACCCTATCAGCATCAGATTGTGTTTGATTAAATTGAAATAATGCGTCCTTATATAGACGTTTTGCTTGTCTGCACTCTAAATAGAACCATTTATTATTATCATCTATATTTGATCGCACAAATGAACTATTTTTACGTACATATTTTACAAATGATGGATCGGCAATGTCTCTAATAATACTGGTGAATGAATTCACCATGCTGTTAACAGCTGTCTCGTCGCTTCGTTCGATGTTAACTATGGTATCACAGATAGTTAAATCTTCAATATTCCACTTAATAAACTGCACATTACAAGGGGTTTCACAATGTTCAATAGTGGAATGGCATTTAATATTAAAACTAAGTGGAGCATGGTCACTGACATTATTGAAATCAAGAATACTGACGTCTAAAATGCTATTAAAACTTTTCTCACTTAATAACAAATAGTCTATTACGCTTGATCCGCTCCTGTTGAAGCACGTGTACGATCCTTTACCACAGTCATTTCCTAGACGGCCATTTGCAATTCTAAGAGATGTTGTTTTGCACATGTCAATTATTCTGTTACCGTGTGAATTACTCACATTGTCCATAGCTATTATTGGCAACAATGTATCGACGCAGTAGTCCGCGTCATCTGGTTCTGGAACTAGTGTATCATATAAAATGGAGTCTTGTTTGCATTATTTCCTCGCGTTATAATCACCAGCGACCAGTACTCTACCTTTAGCTTCATAGTAATACATATCAAACAGGTCAGCGTCAATTACATTGGTTATAGGCAACATGTCGTTCCAAATATAAACAACACATCCGAGTCAATATTGAAAAAAGCGTTATCAAACTTTAACCAAATCAATGTATCATGTATCTTTTTTGCAATTGAAATTCCTTTAATCTTATTGCGTACATAAATAACCGTTCCACCCGAATTCCTTTTTGCATTTCGATGTCTGAATTCTCTATAGAAATTATAACAATAATAACAATCCAAATCTATTTTACTATTTTTATCAGTCCAAGGCTCAGTTAAAATAATAATATCATTATCCGATAAAAGCATAACAAAATCACAGTCTTTTACGCGTACTCAAACCATGGCAATTTCAAACAAAACACGTAAGTCCATCCAATCCGTCCTATGCGTGGTTCACAGGTCTGCCGTTAACGTGGTGGGGTGGTGGGTTCTGACTATTTGTACTGCAATGTGGATGGAGTGTGGGAGGTGGTGGGTTCTGACTATGTGTACTGCACTGTGTATGGAGTGTCGGATGTGGGGGGTTCTGACTAGTTGTACTGCACTGTGGATGGAGTGTGGGAGGTGGTGGGTTCTGACTATTTGTACTGCACTGTTGATGGAGTGTGGGAGGTGGTGGGTTCTGACTATTTGTACTGCACTGTGGATGGAGTGTGGGAGGTGGTGGGTACTGCACTGTGGATGGAGTGTCGGAGGTGGTGGGTTCTGACTATTTGTACAGCACTGTAGATGGATTGTGGGAGGTGGTGGGTTCATCTAACACACACATGGTTCAGGGATATTCTGATTATTTGCGCTGCATTGTGGATGGAGTATCGGAGGTGGTGGGTTCTGACTATTTCTACTACACTGTGGATGGAGTGTGGGAGGTGGTGGGTTCTGACTATTTGTACTGCACTGTGGATGGAGTGTGGGAGGTGGTGGCTTCTGACTATTTGTACTGCACTGTGGATGGAGTGTGGGAGGTGGTAGGTACTGCACAGTGGATGCAGTGTGGGAGGTGGTGGGTTCTGACTATTTGTACTGTACTGTGGATGGAGTGTGGGAGGTGGTGGGTTCTGATTATTTGTACTGCACTGTGGTGGAGTGTGGTAGTTGGTGGGTTCTGACTGTGGATGGATGTGGGAGGGGGTTGGTGCGTGACTATTTGTGGTAATGCCTGTGGTATGGATTGTGAGAGGTTGGTGGTCTGACTATTTGTACTGCAACTGGGATGGGTGTGGAGGTGGTGGGTTCGAACGAGTTTTCACTGAGGCACTGTGGATGGAGTGTGGGAGATGGTGGGTTCTGACTATTTATACTGCACTGTGGAAGGAGTGTGGGAGGTGGTGGGTTCATCTAACCACACACATGATTCAGGGATATTCTGACAATTTGCACTGTACTGTGTATGGAGTGTGGGAGGTGGTGGGTTCTGCACTGTGGATGGAGTGTGGGAGCTGGCACGTTCTGACTATGTGTACTGCACTGTGGATGGAGTGTGAGAGGTGGTGGGTTCTGGCTATTTGTACTGCACTGTGGTTGGAGTGTGGGAGGTGGTGGGTTCTGTCTATTTGTACTGCTCTGTGGATTGAGTGTGGGAGGTGATGTGTTTGTGTTGTACTGCACTGTGGATGGATTGTGGGAGGTGGTGGGTAAGGTACTGTGGATGGAGTTCGGGGGTTGTGGGTTCTGACTATTTGTACTGCACTGTGGATGGAGTGTGGGAGGTGGTGGGTAATGCACTGTGGATGGAGTGTCGGAGGTGGTGGGTTCTGACTATTTGTACTGCACTGTGTATGGATTGTGGGAGGTGGTGGGTTTGTGTTGTACTGACTGTGGATGGAGTGTCGGAGGTGGTGGGTTCTGACTATTTGTACGGCACTGTGTATTGAGTGTGGGAGGTGGTGGTTCTGACTATTTGTACTGCACTGTGGATGGAGTGTGGGATGTGGTGGGTACTGCACTGTGGATGGAGTGTGGGAGTTTGTTTGTTCTGACTATTTGTACTGCACTGTGGATGGAGTGTGGGAGGTGGTGGGTTCTGACTATTTGTACTGCACTGTGGATGGAGTGTGGGAGGTGGTGTGTTCTGACTATTTGTACTGCACTGTGGATGGAGTGTGGGAGGTGGTGGGTTCTGACTATTTGTACTGCACTGTGGATGGAGTGTGGGAGGTGGTGGGTTCTGACTATTTGTACTGCTCTGTGTATGGAGTGTGGGATGTGGTTTGTTCTGACTATGTGTACTGCACTGTGGATGGAGTGTGGGAGGTGGTGGGTTCTGACTATTTGTACTGCACTGTTGATGGAGTGTGGGAGGTGGTGGGTGTGTGTGGGTGTGGGGTGGTGGTTCTGACTATTTGTACTGCACTGTGGATGGAGTGTGGGAGGTGGTGGGTACTGCACTGTGGATGGAGTGTCGGAGGTGGTGGGTTCTGACTATTTGTACAGCACTGTAGATGGATTGTGGGAGGTGCTGGGTTCATCTAACCACACACATGGTTCAGGGATATTCTGACTATTTGCACTGCACTGTGGATGGAGTATCGGAGGTGGTGGGTTCTGACTATTTCTACTACACTGTGGATGGAGTGTGGGAGGTGGTGGGTTCTGACTATTTGTACTGCACTGTGGATGGAGTGTGGGAGGTGGTGGGTTCTGACTATTTGTACTGCACTGTGGATGGAGTGTGGGAGGTGGTAGGTACTGAACAGTGGATGCAGTGTGGGAGGTGGTGAGTTCTGACTATTTGTACTGTACTGTGGATGGAGTGTGGGAGGTGGTGGGTTCTGATTATTTGTACTGCACTGTGGATGGAGTGTGGGAGGTGGTGGGTTCTGCACTGTGGATGGAGTGTGGGAGGTGGTGGGTTCATCTAACCACACACATGATTCAGGGATATTCTGACTATTTGCACTGCACTGTGGATGGAGTGTGGGAGGTGGTGGGTTCGAACTATTTGTACTGCACTGTGGATGGAGTGTGGGAGGTGGTGGGTTCGAAATATTTGTACTGCACTGTGGATGGAGTGTGGGAGATGGTGGGTTCTGACTATTTGTACTGCACTGTGGAAGGAGTGCGGGAGGTGGTGCGTTCATCTAACCACACACATGATTCAGGGATATTCTGACTATTTGCAGTGCACTGTGGATGGAGTGTGGGAGGTTGTGGGTTCGAACTATTTGTACTGCACTGTGGATGGAGTGTGGGAGGTGGTGGGTTCGAAATATATGTACTGCACTGTGGATGGAGTGTGGGAGGTGCTGGGTTCTGACTATTTGTACTGCACTGTGTATGGTGTGTGGGAGGTGGTGGGTTCTGCACTGTGGATGGAGTGTGGGAGCTGGCGGGTTCTGACTATGTGTACTGCACTGTGGATGGAGTGTGAGAGGTGGTGGGTTCTGACTATGTGTACTGCACTGTGGATGGAGTGTGGGAGGTGGCGGGTTCTGACTATTTGTACTGCACTGTGGATGGAGTGTGAGAGGTGGTGGGTTCTGACTAGTTGTACTACACT
The DNA here is from genome assembly GCA_014843695.1 of Archivesica marissinica. Lineage (NCBI taxonomy): Eukaryota > Metazoa > Mollusca > Bivalvia > Venerida > Vesicomyidae > Archivesica > Archivesica marissinica. The sequence goes on along the minus strand of CM026402.1, from coordinate 9,661,091 downwards.
GTGAATGGAGCGTGGGAGGTGGTGGGTACTGACTATTTGTACTGCACTGTGGATGGAGTGTGGGAGGTGGTGGGTTCTGACTATTTGTACTGCACTGTGGATGGAGTGTGGGAGGTGGTGGGTTCTGACTATGTGTACTGCACTGTGTATGGAGTGTCGGATGTGGTGGGTTCTGACTATTTGTACTGCACTGTGGATGGAGTGTGGGAGGTGGTGGGTTCTGACTATTTGTACTGCACTGTGGATGGCGTGTGGGAGGTGGTGGGTTCTGACTATTTGTACTGCACGTGGATGGAGTGTGGGAGGTGGTGGGTAAGGCACTGTGGATGGAGTGTCGGATGTCGTAGGTTCTGACTATTTGTACTGCACTGTGGATGGAGTGTGGGAGGTGGTGGGTACTGCACTGTGGATGGAGTGTCGGAGGTGGTGGGTTCTGACTATTTGTACAGCACTGTAGATGGAGTGTGGGAGGTTGTGGGTTTATCTAACCACACACATGATTCAGGGATATTCTGACTAGTTGCACTGCACTGTCGATGGAGTATCGGAGGTGGTGGGTTCTGACTATTTGTACTGCACTGTGGATAGAGTGTGTGAGGTGGTGGGTTCTGACTATTTGTACTGCACTGTGGATGGAGTGTGGGAGGTGGTGGGTTCTGACTATTTGTACTGCACTGTGGATGGAGTGTGGGAGGTGGTGGCTTCTGACTATTTGTAATGCACTGTGGATGGAGTGTGGGAGGTGGTGGCTTCTGACTATTTGTACTGCACAGTGGATGGAGTGTGGGAGGTGGTGGGTTCTGCACTGTGGATGGAGTGTGGGAGGTGGTGGGTTCTGACTATTTGTTCTGCACTGTGTATGGAGTGTGGGAAGTGGTGGCTTCTGACTATTTGTACTGCACTGTGGATGGAGTGTGGTAGGTGGTGGGTACTGCACTGTGGATGGAGTGTGGGAGGGGGTGGGTTCTGACTATTTGTAATGCACTGTGGATGGAGTGTGAGAGGTGGTGGGTTCTGACTATTTGTACTGCACTGTGGATGGAGTGTGGGAGGTGGTGGGTTCGAACTATTTGTACTGTACTGTGGATGGAGTGTGGGAGATGGTGGGTTCTGACTATTTATACTGCACTGTGGAAGGAGTGTGGGAGGTGGTGGGTTCATCTAACCACACACATGATTCAGGGATATTCTGACAATTTGCACTGCACTGTGTATGGAGTGTGGGAGGTGGTGGGTTCTGCACTGTGGATGGAGTGTGAGAGGTGGCGGGTTCTGACTATTTGTACTGCACTGTGGATGGAGTGTGGGAGGTGGTGGGTACTGCACAGTGGATGCAGTGTGGGAGGTGGTTGGTTCTGATTATTTGTACTGCACTGTGGATGGAGTGTGGGAGGTGGTGGGTTCTGCACTGTGGATGGAGTGTGGGAGGTGGTGGGTTCTGACTATTTGTTCTGAACTGTGTATGAGTGTGGGAAGTGGTGGCTTCTGACTATTTATACTGCACTGTGGATGGAGTGTGGGAGGTGGTGGGTACTGCACTGTGGATGGAGTGTGGGAGGTGGTAGGTTCATCTAACCACACACATGATTCAGGGATATTCTGACTATTTGCACTGCACTGTGGATGGAGTGTGGGAGGTGATGGGTTCGAACTATTTGTACTGCACTGTGGATGGAGTGTGGGAGGTGGTGGGTTCGAACTATTTGTACTGCACTGTGGATGGAGTGTGGGAGGTGGTGGGTTCTGACTATTTGTACTGCACTGTGTATGGAGTGTGGGAGGTGGTGGGTTCTGCACTGTGGATGGAGTGTGGGAGCTGGCGGGTTCTGACTATGTGTACTGCACTGTGGATGGAGTGTGAGAGGTGGTGGGTTCTGACTATGTGTACTGCACTGTGGATGGAGTGTGGGAGGTGGCGGGTTCTGTCTATTTGTACTGCTCTGTGGATGGAGTGTGAGAGGTGGTGTGTTCTGACTAGTTGTACTACACTGTGAATGGAGCGTGGGAGGTGGTGGGTTCTGACTATTTGTACTGTACTGTGGATGGAGTGTGGGAGGTGGTGGGTTCTGATTATTTGTACTGCACTGTGGATGGAGTGTGGGAGGTGGTGGGTTCATCTAACCACACACATGATTCAGGGATATTCTGACTATTTGCACTGCACTGTGGATGGAGTGTGGGAGGTGGTGGGTTCGAACTATTTGTACTGCACTGTGGATGGAGTGTGGGAGGTGGTGGTTCGAATATTTGTACTGCACTGTGGATGGAGTGTGGGAGGTGGTGGGTTCGAAATATTTGTACTGCACTGTGGATGGAGTGTGGGAGATGGTGGGTTCTGACTATTTGTACTGCACTGTGGAAGGAGTGCGGGAGGTGGTGGGTTCATCTAACCACACACATGATTCAGGGATATTCTGACTATTTGCAGTGCACTGTGGATGGAGTGTGGGAGGTTGTGGGTTCGAACTATTTGTACTGCACTGTGGATGGAGTGTGGGAGGTGGTGGGTTCGAAATATATGTACTGCACTGTGGATGGAGTGTGGGAGGTGCTGGGTTCTGACTATTTGTACTGCACTGTGTATGGTGTGTGGGAGGTGGTGGGTTCTGCACTGTGGATGGAGTGTGGGAGCTGGCGGGTTCTGACTATGTGTACTGCACTGTGGATGGAGTGTGAGAGGTGGTGGGTTCTGACTATGTGTACTGCACTGTGGATGGAGTGTGGGAGGTGGCGGGTTCTGACTATTTGTACTGCACTGTGGATGGAGTGTGAGAGGTGGTGGGTTCTGACTAGTTGTACTACACTGTGAATGGAGCGTGGGAGGTGGTGGGTACTGACTATTTGTACTGCACTGTGGATGGAGTGTGGGAGGTGGTGGGTTCTGACTATTTGTACTGCACTGTGGATGGAGTGTGGGAGGTGGTGGGTTCTGACTATGTGTACTGCACTGTGTATGGAGTGTCGGATGTGGTGGGTTCTGACTATTTGTACTGCACTGTGGATGGAGTGTGGGAGGTGGTGGGTTCTGACTATTTGTACTGCACTGTGGATGGCGTGTGGGAGGTGGTGGGTTCTGACTATTTGTACTGCACGTGGATGGAGTGTGGGAGGTGGTGGGTAAGGCACTGTGGATGGAGTGTCGGATGTCGTAGGTTCTGACTATTTGTACTGCACTGTGGATGGAGTGTGGGAGGTGGTGGGTACTGCACTGTGGATGGAGTGTCGGAGGTGGTGGGTTCTGACTATTTGTACAGCACTGTAGATGGAGTGTGGGAGGTTGGGTTGTTTATCTAACCACACACATGATTCAGGGATATTCTGACTAGTTGCACTGCACTGTCGATGGAGTATCGGAGGTGGTGGGTTCTGACTATTTGTACTGCACTGTGGATAGAGTGTGTGAGGTGGTGGGTTCTGACTATTTGTACTGCACTGTGGATGGAGTGTGGGAGGTGGTGGGTTCTGACTATTTGTACTGCACTGTGGATGGAGTGTGGGAGGTGGTGGCTTCTGACTATTTGTAATGCACTGTGGATGGAGTGTGGGAGGTGGTGGCTTCTGACTATTTGTACTGCACAGTGGATGGAGTGTGGGAGGTGGTGGGTTCTGCACTGTGGATGGAGTGTGGGAGGTGGTGGGTTCTGACTATTTGTTCTGCACTGTGTATGGAGTGTGGGAAGTGGTGGCTTCTGACTATTTGTACTGCACTGTGGATGGAGTGTGGTAGGTGGTGGGTACTGCACTGTGGATGGAGTGTGGGATGGGGTGGGTTCTGACTATTTGTAATGCACTGTGGATGGAGTGTGAGAGGTGGTGGGTTCTGACTATTTGTACTGCACTGTGGATGGAGTGTGGGAGGTGGTGGGTTCGAACTATTTGTACTGCACTGTGGATGGAGTGTGGGAGATGGTGGGTTCTGACTATTTATACTGCACTGTGGAAGGAGTGTGGGAGGTGGTGGGTTCATCTAACCACACACATGATTCAGGGATATTCTGACAATTTGCACTGCACTGTGTATGGAGTGTGGGAGGTGGTGGGTTCTGCACTGTGGATGGAGTGTGAGAGGTGGCGGGTTCTGACTATTTGTACTGCACTGTGGATGGAGTGTGGGAGGTGGTGGGTACTACATAGTGGATGCAGTGTGGGAGGTGGTGGATTCTGACTATTTGTACAGTACTGTGGATGGAGTGTGGGAGGTGGTTGGTTCTGATTATTTGTACTGCACTGTGGATGGAGTGTGGGAGGTGGTGGGTTCTGCACTGTGGATGGAGTGTGGGAGGTGGTGGGTTCTGACTATTTGTTCTGAACTGTGTATGGAGTGTGGGAAGTGGTGGCTTCTGACTATTTAGACTGCACTGTGGATGGAATGAGGGAGGTGGTGGGTACTGCACTGTGGATGGAGTGTGGGAGGTGGTAGGTTCATCTAACCACACACATGATTCAGGGATATTCTGACTATTTGCACTGCACTGTGGATGTAGTGTGGGAGGTGATGGGTTCGAACTATTTGTACTGCACTGTGGATGGAGTGTGGGAGGTGGTGGGTTCGAACTATTTGTACTGCACTGTGGATGGAGTGTGGGAGGTGGTGGGTTCTGACTATTTGTACTGCACTGTGTATGGAGTGTGGGAGGTGGTGGGTTCTGCACTGTGGATGGAGTGTGGGAGCTGGCGAGTTCTGACTATGTGTACTGCACTGTGGATGGAGTGTGAGAGGTGGTGGGTTCTGACTATGTGTACTGCACTGTGGATGGAGTGTGGGAGGTGGCGGGTTCTGTCTATTTGTACTGCTCTGTGGATGGAGTGTGAGAGGTGATGTGTTCTGACTAGTTGTACTACACTGTGAATGGAACGTGGGAGGTGGTGGGTAAGGCACTGTGGATGGAGTATCGGAGGTCGTAGGTTCTGACTATTTGTACTGCACTGTGAATGGAGTGTGGGAGGTGGTGGGTACTGCACTGTGGATGGAGTGTCGGAGGTGGTGGGTTCTGACTATTTGTACAGCACTGTATATGGATTGTGGGAGGTGGTGGGTTTATCTAAACACACATGGTTCATGGATATTCTGACTAGTTGCACTGCACTGTCGATGGAGTATCGGAGGTGGTGGGTTCTGACTATTTTCACTGCACTGTGGATGGAGTGTTGGATGTGGTGGGTTCTGACTATTTGTACTGCACTGTGGATGGAGTGTGGGAGGTGGTGGCTTCTGACTATTTGTAATGCACTGTGGATGGAGTGTGGGAGGAGGTGGGTACTGCACAGTGGATGCAGTGTGGGAGGTGGTGGCTTCTGACTATTTGTACTGCACTGTGGATGGAGTGTGGGAGGTGGTGGGTACTGCACAGTGGATGGAGTGTGGGAGGTGGTGGATTCTGACTATTTGTACTGTACTGTGGATGGAGTGTGGGAGGTGGTGGGTTCTGATTATTTGTACTGCACTGTGGATGGAGTGTGGGAGGTGGTGGGTTCTGCACTGTGGATGGAGTGTTGGAGGTTGTGGGGTCTGACTCTTTGTACTGCACTGTGTATGGAGTGTGGGAAGTGGTGGCTTCTGACTATTTGTACTGCACGTGGATGGAGTGTGGGAGGTGGTGGGTACTGCACTGTGGATGGAGTGTGGGAGGTGGTGGGTTCTGACTATTTGTACTGCACTGTGGATGGAGTGTGAGAGGTGGTGGGTTCTGACTATTTGTACTGCACTGTGGATGGAGTGTCGGATGTGGTGGGTTCTGACTATTTGTACTGCACTGTGGATGGAGTGTGGGAGGTGGTGGGTTCTGACTATTTGTACTGCACTGTGGATGGAGTGTTGGAGGTGGTGGGTTCTGACTATTTGTACTGCACTGTGGATGGAGTGTGGGAGGTGGTTGTGGGCACTGTGGATGGAGTGTCGGAGGTGGTAGGTTCTGACTATTTGTACTGCATTGTGGATGGAGTGTGGGAGGTGGTGGGTACTGGACTGTGGATGGAGTGTGGGAGGTGGTGGGTTCTGACTATTTGTACTGCACTGTGGATGGAGTGTGAGAGGTAGTGGGTTCTGACTATTTGTACTGCACTGTGGATGGAGTGTGGGAGATGGTGGGTTCTGACTATTTGTACTGCACTGTGGATTGAGTGTGGGAGGTGGTGGGTTCACCACATGATTCGGGATTTCTGACTATTTGACTGCACTGTGGATGGAGTGTGGGAGGTGGTGGGTTCTGACTATTTGTACTGCACTGTGGATGGAGTGTGGGAGGTGGTGGGTACTGCACTGTGGATGGAGTGTGGGAGGTGGTGGGTTCTGACTATTTGTACTGCACTGTGGATGGAGTGTGGGAGGTGGTGGGTTCTGACTATTTGTACTGCACTGTGTATGGAGTGTGGGAGGTGGTGGGTTCTGCACTGTGGATGGAGTGTGGGAGCTGGCGGGTTCTGACTATGTGTACTGCACTGTGGATGGAGTGTGAGAGGTGGTGGGTTCTGACTATGTGTACTGCACTGTGGATGGAGTGTGGGAGGTGGCGGGTTCTGACTATTTGTACTGCTCTGTGGATGGAGTGTGAGAGGTGGTGTGTTCTGACTAGTTGTACTACACTGTGAATGGAGCGTGGGAGGTGGTGGGTACTGCACTGTGGATGGAGTGTGGGAGATGGTGGGTTCTGACTATTTGTACTGCACTGTGGATGGAGTGTGGGATGTGGTGGGTTCTGACTATTTGTACTGCACTGTGGATGGAGTGTGGGAGGTGGTGGGTTCTGACTATGTGTACTGCACTGTGTATGGAGTGTTGGATGTGGTGGGTTCTGACTATTTGTACTTCACTGTGGATGGAGTGTGGGAGGTGGTGGGTTCTGACAATTTGTACTGCACTGTGGATGGAGTGTGGGAGGTGGTGGGTTCTGACTATTTGTACTGCACGTGGATGGAGTGTGGGAGGTGGTGGGTAAGGCACTGTGGATGGAGTGTCGGAGGTCGTAGGTTCTGACTATTTGTACTGCACTGTGAATGGAGTGTGGGAGGTGGTGGGTACTGCACTGTGGATGGAGTGTCGGAGGTGGTGGGTTCTGACAATTTGTACAGCACTGTAGATGGAATGTGGGAGGTGGTGGGTTTATCTAACCACACACATGGTTCATGGATATTCTGACTAGTTGCACTGCACTGTCGATGGAGTATCGGAGTTGGTAGGTTCTGACTATTTGCACTGCACTCTGGATGGAGTGTTGGAGGTGGTGGGTTCTAACTATTTGTACTGCACTGTGGATGGAGTGTGGGAGGTGGTGGGTTCTGACTATTTGTACTGCACTGTGGATGGAGTGTGGGAGGTGGTGGCTTCTGACTATTTGTAATGCACTGTAGATGGAGTGTGGGAGGAGGTGGGTACTGCACAGTGGATGCAGTGTGGGAGGTGGTGGCTACTGACTATTTGTACTGCACTGTGGATGGAGTGTGGGAGGTGGTGGGTACTGCACAGTGGATGGAGTGTGGGAGGTGGTGGGTTCTGACTATTTGTACTGTACTGTGGATGGAGTGTGGGAGGTGGTGGGTTCTGATTATTTGTACTGCACTGTGGATGGAGTGTGGGAGGTGGTGGGTTCTGCACTGTGGATGGAGTGTTGGAGGTTGTGGGGTCTGATTCTTTGTACTGCACTGTGTATGGAGTGTGGGAAGTGGTGGCTTCTGACTATTTGTACTGCACTGTGGATGGAGTGTGGGAGGTGGTGGGTACTGCACTGTGGATGGAGTGTGGGAGATGGTGGGTTCTGACTATTTGTACTGCACTGTGGATGGAGTGTGAGAGGTGGTGGGTTCTGACTATTTGTACTGCACTGTGGATGGAGTGTGGGAGGTGGTGTGTTCTGACTATTTGTACTGCACTGTGGATGGAGTGTGGGAGGTGGTGGGTTCTGACTATTTGTACTGCACTGTGGATGGAGTGTGGGAGGTGGTGGGTTCTGACTATTTGTACTGCACTGTGGATGGAGTGTGGGAGGTGGTGGGTTCTGATATTTGTACTGCACTTTGGATGGAGTGTGGGAGGTGGTGTGTTCTGACTTTTGTACTGCACTGTGGATGGAGTGTGGGAGGTGGTGGGTTCTGACTATTTGTACTGCATTGTGGATGGAGTGTGGGAGGTGGTGGGTTCTGATTATGTGTACTGCACTGTGGATGGAGTGTGGGAGGTGGTGGGTTCTGACTATTTGTACTGCACTGTGGATGGAGTGTGGGAGGTGGTGGGTTCTGACTATTTGTACTGCACTGTGGAATGAATGTGGGAGGTGGTGGGTTCATCTAACCACACACATGATTCAGGGATATTCTGACTATTTGCACTGCACTGTGGATGGAGTGTGGGAGGTGGTGGGTTCGAACTATTTGTACTGCACTGTGGATGGAGTGTGGGAGGTGTGGGTTCAATATTTGTACTGCACTGTGGATGGATGTGGGAGGTGGTGGGTTCTGACTATTTGTACTGCACTGTGGATGGAGTGTGGGAGGTGGTGGGTACTGCACTGTGGATGGAGTCTGGGAGGTGGTGGGTTCTGACAATTTGTACTGCACTGTCGATGGAGTGTGAGAGGTGGTGGGTTCTGACTATGTGTTCTGCACTGTGTATGGAGTGTGGGAGATGGTGGGTTCTGCACTTTGGATGGAGTGTGAGAGGTGGCGGGTTCTGACTATTTGTACTGTACTGTGGATGGAGTGTGGGAGGTGGTGGGTACTGCACTGTGGATGGAGTGTGGGAGGTGGTGGCTTCTGACTATTTGTACTGCACTGTGGATGGTGTGTGGGAGGTGGGGGTACTGCACAGTGGATAGAGTGTGGGAGGTGGTGGGTTCTGACTATGTGTACTGCACTGTGGATGGAGTGTGGGAGGTGGTGGGTTCTGCACTTTGGATGGAGTGTGGGAGGGTGGGTTCTGACTATGTGTACTGCACTGTGGATGGAGTGTGGAAGTGGTGGTTTCTGATTTTTGTACTGCACTGTGATGGAGGTGTGGGAGGTGGTGGGTACTGCACTGTGGATGGAGTGTGGGAGGTGGTGGGTTCTGACTATTTGTACTGCACTGTGGATGGAGTGTGGGAGGTGGTGGGTACTGCACTGTGGATGGAGTGTGGGAGGTGGTGGGTTCACTGCACTGTGGATGGAGTGTGGGAGGTGGTGGGTTCGATATTGTACTGCACTGTGGATGGAGTGTGGGAGATGGTGGGTTCTGACTATTTGTACTGCACTGTGGATGGAGTGTGGGAGGTGGTGGGTTCATCTTATGGTTCGGGATTTGGACTATTTGTACTGCACTGTGGATGGAGTGTGGGAGGTGGTGGGTTCGAACTATTTGTACTGCACTGTGGATGGAGTGTGGGAGGTGGTGGGTTCTGACTATTTGTACTGCACTGTGGATGGAGTGTGGGAGGTGGTGGGTACTGCACTGTGGATGGAGTGTGGGAGGTGGTGGGTTCTGACTATTTGATGTACTGTGGATGGAGTGTGGGAGGTGGTGGGTTCTGACTATTTGTACTGCACTGTGGATGGAGTGTGGGAGGTGGTGGGTTCTGACTATGTGTACTGCACTGTGTATGGAGTGTGGGAGTGGTGGGTCTGCACTGTGGATAGAGTGTGAGAGTGGCGGGTTCTGAATTTGTACTGCACTGTGGATGGAGTGTGGAGGTGGTGGGTACTGCACTGTGGATGGAGTGTGGGAGGTGGTGGGTTCTGATTATTTGTACTGCACTGTGGATGGAATATGGGAGGTGGTGGGTTCTGCACTGTGGATGGAGTGTGGGATGTGGTGGGTTCTGACTATTTGTACTGCACTGTGGATGGAGTGTGAGAGGTGGTGGGTTCTGACTATTTGTACTGCACTGTGGATGGAGTGTGGGAGGTGGTGGTTTCTGACTATTTGTACTGCAATGTGGATGGAGTGTGGGAGGTGGTGGGTTCTGACTATTTGTACTGCACTGTGGATGGATTGTGGGAGGTGGTGGGTTCTGACTATGTCTACTGCACTGTGTATGGAGTGTCGGATGTGGTCGGTCCTGACTATTTGTACTGCACTGTGGATGGAGTGTGGGATGTGGTGGGTTCTGACTATTTGTACTGCACTGTGGATGGAATGTGGGAGGTGGTGGGTTCTGACTATTTGTACTGCACTGTGGATGGAGTGAGGGAGGTGGTGGGTACTGCACTGTGGATGGTGTGTCGGAGGTGGTAGGTTCTGACTATTTGTACTGCACTGTGGATGGAGTGTGGGAGGTGATGGGTACTGCAATGTGGATGGAGTGTTGGAAGTGGTGGGTTCTGACTATTTGTATTGCACTGTGGATGGAGTGTGGGAGATGGTGGGTTCTGACTATTTGTTCTGCACTGTGGATGGAGTTTGGGCGGTGGTGGGTTCATCTAACCACACCAATGATTCAGAGATATTCTGACTATTTGCACTGCACTGTAGATGGAGTGTCAGAGGTGGTGGTATCTGACTATTTCTCATCACTGTGGATGGAGTGTGGGAGGTGGTGGGTTTTGACTATTTCTACTGCACTGTGGATGGAGTGTGGGAGGTGGTGGATTCTGACTATTTGTAATGCACTGTGGATGGAGTGCGGGAGGTGATGGGTACTGCACTCTGGATGGAGTGTGGGAGGTTGTGGGTTATGCACTGTGGATGGAGTGTGGGAGGTTGTGGGTACTGCACTGTGGATGGAGTGTGGGAGGTTGTGGGTTCTGCACTGTGGATGGAGTGTGGGATGTGGTGGCTTCTGTCTATTTGTACTGCACTGTGGATGGAGTGTGGGAGGTGGTGGGTTCTGACTATTTGTACTGCACTGTGGATGGAGTGTGGGATGTGGTGGGTTCTGACTATTTGTACTGCACTGTGGATGGAGTGTGGGAGGTGGTGGGTTCTGACTATTTGTACTGCACTGTGGATGGAGTGTGGGAGGTGGTGGGCACTGCACTGTGGATGGAGTGTGGGACTTGTGGGTTCTGCATTGTGGATGGAGTGTGGGAGCTGGTGGGTTATGTACTGTGGATGGAGTGTGGGAGGTGGTGGGTTCTGACTATTTGTACTGCAATGAGGATGGAGTGTGGGAGGTGGTGGCTTCTGACTATTTGTACTGTACTGTGGATGGAGTGTGGGAGGTGGTGGTTTCTGACTATTTGTACTGCAATGTGGATGGAGTGTGGGAGGTGGTGGGTACTGCAGTGTGGATGGAGTGTGGGAGGTGGTGGGTACTGCACTGTGGATGGAGTGTGGGAGCTGGTTGCTTCTCTCTAGTTGTATTGCACTGTGGATGGAGTGTGGGAGGTGGTGGGTACTGCACTGTGGATGGAGTTTCGGACGTGGTGGGTACTGCACTGTGGATGGAGTATCGGAGGTGCTGAGTACTGCATTGTGGATGGAGTGTGGGATGTGGTGGGTACTGCACTGTGGATGGAGTGTCGGAGGTGGTGGTTACTGCAATGTGGATGGAGTGTGGGAGGTGGTGGATACTGCACTGTTGATGGAGTGTGGGAGGTGGTGGGTACTGCACTGTGGATGTAGTGTGGGAGGTGGTGGATACTGCACTGTGGATGGAGTGTGGGAGGTGGTGGGTACTGCACCGTGGAGGAAGTGTCCGAGGTGGTGAGTACTGTAATGTGGATGGAGTGTGGGAGGTGGATGGTACTGCACTGTGGACGGAGTGTGGGAGGTGCTGGGTTCTGAATAGTTGTACTGCACTGTGGATGGAGTGTGGGAGGTGGTGGCTTCTGACTATTTGTACTGCATTGTGGATGGAGTGTGGGAGGTGGTGGCTTCTGACTATTTGTACTTCACTGTTGATGGAATGTGGGAGGTGGTGGGTTCTGACTATTTGTACTGCACTGAGGATGGAATGTGGGAGGTGGTGGCTTCTTACTATTTGTACTGCACTGTGGATGGAGTGTTGGATGTGGTGGGTTCTGACTATTTGTACTGCATTGTGGATGGAGTGTCGGAGGTGGTGGGTACTGCACTGAGGATTGAGTGTGGGAGGTGGTTGGTTCTGACTCTTTGTACTGCACTGTGGATGGAGTGTCGGAGGTCGTGGGTACTACACTGTGGATGGAGTGTCGGAGGTGGTGGGTACTGCACTGTGGATGGAGTGTGGGAGGTGGTGGGTACTGCACTGTGGATGGAGTGTCGGAGGTTGTAGGTTCTGCACTGTGGATGGAGTGTGGTAGGTGGTTGGTTCTGACTATTTGTACTGCACTGTGGATGGAGTATGGGAGGTGGTGGGTTCTGACTATTTGTAACTGCACTGTGGATGGAGTGTGGAAGGTGGTGGGTTCTGA